>JADLZK010009026.1:0-600000 GCA_015847255.1 Hyparrhenia diplandra | reverse complement strand
ATCATATATATATAACAGCTAGCCTGGTTGTATTTTAGGACATAGATGCTGATGTCCATTTTGCTCAAATTTCCTAAAATAAAAAGGGGAAAACATGTACATGAGTACTATAGTTGATGGACGTAGTAGTAATAATGAACTTAACTCTGTAGTTTAGTACAACCGGTGGTGCTCGTACATGTGCACATGCCAATCGACCACCTATGGCAGATGCACCTTGCTCACAAGAAATTGATTATAATAATAATAGAAGCCTAGTATAAAGACCTGAATGCATCTATATAGAGCTACAAGTTGAGCATATATCGATATACTTGGCTGCCTTTCATGCTTATATGGAGGCATAGGATTTATGACTGACACCCTTTTCATTTCTTTTGGTGCCCTTTCCATGGAAAAAATATGGACCCGACTATCAAGCAGGTCCATGAGAATGATAGAAGAATGTCAAAATTTTCATGGCGCCCTCCTTGTCTGTTTTAGTCCTCTATTTGCTCATTCATTTGTCTCTCTGCATCTAAGCTTAGGCTTGGGAGTCGTCAAGAACATGTGTGCTAGATTTTCATGTTGAGAACACACCATGAACGTGAAGACAAGCGCCCATAAGACACAATGCACATCTATGCAGAGGTAGAACTCCAGTCCATGACAGAAAAAGCAGCAGACACCAAAAAAGAGTCGAATCTATGAAAGGCTGCCTGGAGAAAGATCAATTCAAGTAGCTCACGATCGAGCTCCTCGTTAAGAATCCCCTGTGATGAAGTTATCAAATGTTTTAACAGTGAGTCTTAGAAAGAAAAGAAGATTGGTTGGCAAGATTAGTGCTACATGTTAGGAAGTTTTAATAAAACTCTCCATGGTATTTATGTTTGTTCCAAACAAAATACTGTTGTCCATGAGGAAATAAAAATAGCTGAAGAGCATCTCGTTGAAAAACTGCTATTTATCATGATATTCTGAAATTATTCTATGGGACGAAGTCTTAGACCAAAAAAAAAGTTAGTTTGCAAGATTAGTGCTATATCTCAGGAAGAAAAGAAAACTATTCGTCAAGGCATATGTTCATACAAAAACCATAGAAAAAAAAGGACATTTATACTACTCTTGAGCGATGTGTGACACTCGCCATACATGAGTGTTAGACCCAGTGCTTTGGATGAATATATGCACCAAAATGAGCGTTAGTTTTCAAGAGCTGCATCATCAATACGTACGCTCTGGCTTTTGACAATTTTGGCACGCAGAAGAAGGCAAAAGATGATCTTGCAAGCACTCGTTGACATGTTTCTGTATTCATGAGCTGAATAACTATGACAATTTAATTATTATTTATTTAAGAACCACGCGGGCTGGGATGTAAATAAAATCGATCGCGCTGATTAAATTTTGACCTCCCATGCTAGCTCCAAAGTAATAATGGTCTACCTATAAATAGGGAATGCCCAATGTTTTGGATGATGATATATATGCAAGCCTTAGGCAGAGACAAATCAAAACAGAGGACAGCTCTACCTGTCTGGCTTGCCGCCATGCAAGCTCCTGGTTCCGGTAGTGGCTCTCATCCTCCATTCCTCTCTGGGCATTGGAGTCACCGGGAATTTGTTGAGAACATGCAGTCCGTGTAGCTCTTGAAAACTTTCAAATTTCTTTTAATGAAGAACGGGTCAAAGTGCCCGGTTTCGAAAAAAAAAATCTAAGGACTAGCAGACACAACACACAGCCAATGACAGATAGGCCACCAGTTGCTTAGCTTGGTTTTCTTTGATGCATGAGTAGTAGTGTCTTAGATGATAATCATTGTGTAACAAATTTGTAACTAGTTGTACTCACGTCATCACATTGTGTCTAGGTTCATGGTAGTTCAATGTATCCAATGTAGGCCTTGCTTGTAGCACAAGATGGCGTGAGTTTGCTGAGGTTTGTTGTAACAATCTTGTAATCCACGATGGGGAGCTTCCCATCCTATATAACACGTAACCCGACGCCGGAGGAGGTGATTGGTTCAACCTGAACACTTCTCCACTTTTACATGGTATCACGAGCCTTTTCCTATCGGACCTCGATGGCTTTCGCTTCCTCCTCCTCCGCATCACCTGTTGCGCCGTCACTCAGCGTCTTCCTCCTCCCACCGAGCCAGAAGCTCACCCGCAGCAACCATGTGCTGTGGAAGGCGCAAGTTCTCTCTGTCCTCAAAGGGGCGCGTCTTGCGACGTTCATCCAGCCAGAGCCACACCACCGGCGATGTTCCTCCCACCCAAGGAGGTCACCAAGGCCCCCGATGACGCCACTAAAGGCAGAAGATCCCGTGGAGAATCCCGAGTACGAGACATGGATGGCTAAGGACCTACCTCCTGTCCAACTTGGGACGTGAGATCCAATCTCGTGTCTCGACGAAGACGACGGCGGCCACCATCTGGGCTGCCATCGAGGAGATGTTCGCATCTCAAAGCCGTGCGCGGCTTATTGCCACAAGGATGGCGTTGGCGACCACCACCAAGGGCGCCTCCTCCATAAGTGACTACTTCACCAAGATGAAGGGTCTAGCAGATGACATGGCATCTGCTGGACGCAAGCTGGAGGACGACGAGCTAGGCCTACATTGGATACATTGAACTACCAGGAACCTAGACACAATGTGATGACGTGAGTACAACTAGTTACAAATTTGTTACACAATGATTATCATCTAACATAGTGCACGACGACTTGAAGCTGCAATAGAAAAGGCTGATATAATGGCAGCCACAACTGTCTTGGATGAACTTGATCCAGTTGGAAACCTGCTTGATCCCATTGAGAGCTTCCTCCTTTATCAGAGACATCACGTCACATGGAAACACGCTCTTGATGACAAACTCTCTTACAAAATCACGACGCGGGCGCACATACCAAAAAAAAGTGTTTTCAAACGACAAAATGAATTAAACGAGCAATGGTTAGCTCGGGACTCCTTGCATGAATGTGCTTTATTCAGTGCTCGGTTCATTTTGCTTAGGCTTGTCAGTAGTACGTTTCAGATGCAGGATTTGGCATGAAAAAGAGAAATCATCACACGTTGTACAAGGTAGCAGTGCTGATGGCTGCACTCTTCAGTAGTTCAGTTAGCAGATGGCTGTAGGCTTCTGGACTGATTCTGAAAAGTGCTGATAGAATTGCAAGCAAGAAATTAAAGGGAAAATCTTTTTTTTCCCCTAGAGTCGAAGGGACAAAATCCCGGCATGTAAGCATCACAACAAGACCAGAATGCAAAGGTTAGACTTTAGAGCTTACAACAATTGGGCTATGGTTGAGCAATAAGCCTGATGGTATAGTTAACATTATCACTTCAGCAACTGTTTGGTGTCTTTGTACATCCCTGGATGAAGAGGCCGGATTTTATTATCCATTATCTAAAAAAAACAGTTTGGCGTCTTTGGAAACTTTGAAATGATCTCTGGCCATACTCTTTCACCAAATTGCGAAGACGATCTAGAAATGGGCCATCTTGTGTCCAATGGAAAGAAGTGAAACCCTGTTGATGAAGGCAACAATGATCAAGAAGGAGGCTTCTCAAGTGTAGTGGCTAAGATGGAAGTGACTGGGCAGCGTGGGAGCTCGACTGGGACCTGAAACAGCTTCAAGAGAGCAGCGCCTGATGAAAACATCTGTGTTTCTTTTTTCAATAGGTCCCAGCTCGGCTTTCTGGTTCTGTTGTTGTCATCTTGTGTCCGTGGGTTCAGCTTGTTGCTGCCCAGGTTAGTGTTTTCGGTAGGGTGTTTGTTGTTTGGAAGCAGCGTTTTGAGACTCCTTGTTTGCAATCTGAACTATTACAGATGGATCAACATGTGCTACGCTGTAAAATGATGCTATGGTCTGCTGACCATGGTTAATGGACGGAGGCTCTGCCCTTAAACTCTAGAAAAAAACAATTGGGCCTTCCCACTATAGATATACTATATATATACTTGGATGGCCAGGACATCAGGTCTAATTATAAATAGCGCTTGGTGATAGTCGATTCATGCTTCGCAGAGAGAGTGACAGATAGAGAGAGCGCATTGGTTCTTGTTTATTTCTTTACTGCTCTCAGT
This sequence comes from Hyparrhenia diplandra, assembly GCA_015847255.1. Classification (NCBI taxonomy): domain Eukaryota; kingdom Viridiplantae; phylum Streptophyta; class Magnoliopsida; order Poales; family Poaceae; genus Hyparrhenia; species Hyparrhenia diplandra. Next base: position 595,930 of record JADLZK010009026.1, on the reverse strand, counting down.
GCTCAGCAGCTCAATGTGCTTTCCCTATTCTTATGACCTTAGCTTAGGTTTGGGAGTCACCAGGAAGACATTGATGTTCATTAACAGAAACTTGCAGTCCATTTCAGTTCAATACACTGAGCGCTTCCACCGGAAGACCAGCCCACCGTCCCAATATGGCGCAAACATCGTCCTGGTCTTCACAACGCAAATCGTCTTCAGTGGAACCCAATCCAAACGAGGAACCCAGGATGCCTGACAGTTTCCTCGCCTTCACTGGTCACCACGCTGCTCGATTTTCTCCTGGTGCAGGGTCAAGGCTCTAGGAAGCGGTACTGCACTACATGCACATCGTTGATGTGGTTGCGGAGGCAGGTGGAGACGATGTGAGTGCATTATTGGCCAGTTGTACATTTAAGTTGGATTTCGAAATTTTTTGGAAAGATGTCAAAAGTTACTGTTTATACATACACCAAAACCACCAGAAACCACATGGTTGAAAATTGAACGGTTTTGAAGAGTTGGAGGGCAAAAGTTATCATATTTTGGGGTTCAAGGTTGAAATCTGGACTTCGGGAAGAGTTCAAGGTTGTAAATTGAAATTTGACATGATAATTACATTTTGTACCTTCCATGTAATAAGTTGTGATACCTTTTGGTACATCTTGCAACGTTCCCTTGTTCAAGGTGCACATGCATCCGTAACCACTCTTTTATTAAACCGAGCTGCCAAAATTAAACCTGAATATTCATTCAAAGAAAAACAGAATACAGGAGGGGGGAAGGAGCAAAGAAGCAAAGTTCAAGCGCAAAAATTAAATATACAAAAAAAGGAGACAAAGAAATGAGTTGTAGCCGCCTGATTATTCTGGATTTTGTATCCATAGTTGTAACAGTTTTTTTCTCGACCTGAAGCAGAATAAGCTCCTTGAACAAAGACACTCTTCTGCAGCATGACAGGGTCCAGGTTGACACCTCTAAAGATGATGTCATTTCTTGTTGTCCAAATTTTCCAACAAAGGAGAATTGTGGTTTCCACGAAGAACTGAGAGTTGAGTTGAAGCTTTATCTGGGATATAACATCTGGGAAGCCACTATTAAATGGGATGTCGACATCAATTATTTCCCAGCATATTCTTGCCAAAGCACAGTCCCCAATGAGATGATCGACAGACTCTCCAGGGCACAACTATATGAGTTAAGTTTCATAGATCTGCTTCTCAAAATGTTTTTTATGCTTCGTCTGTTGACAATTGAGAACTAAAAACAGACATTGTGTTTGGGTTGGCACCTGGATTTCCATAACCATTTAAAAGCATCATGAATATTTTTTTTTGAGAAGGAAATTGTATGATCTTAAAGCATTACACCGGCCCTTTTACAAACAGGATCCACAAGAAAAAGAAAATTACGGAGAAGTACATAACTCTTGTTCATCTTCCTCGCTAGTTCATTTTTGTAGTTCAAGGTGGAAGATGAGACTGAGCATGTTTTAGGAACCTCTTTTCCAAATGAGGAACAGAACAGGGACGGAGTGGCTATGACAGACTGAGAAATTAAAATAGGAATACTCTGATGCAAGCAGACATTGTCATAGCAGCCCACAGTTTCCTCGTCCTCTCACGTGTCAATGATGACAAGTCATCGTGGCACTGCTGAGGTCTCCAGGTCCGCATCAAATCGCTGTTGTGAATATGATCCAGGGTGCACATCGTTGATGTGGATGTGAAGGCGGGTGAACGAGTGGACACAGGCCATTGTTTGTGTACAAGCAAGTGCCAGATATGGATGAAATTAAACATGTTAAAAATACAACTAGTGCTATGTCAATATGCATTTACAAAAACAGAACAGTTTTCTTGTTCCAGAAGCATGAGCTAATAAGTAATCGATGGGTCCAGAAACAAATACTAGCTAGGATAGACTTCTTCTCCACCTCATCTCCAACCTCTAACCCCTCCTTCAAATAAGCTTCTATCTATGGCTACAAAACTATACGGGGGCTTGCGCTCTATGATTCTAGGTAGTGCTCCATCATAGAAAGAAAAAAAAAAAAACTCTTCATGGCATATGTTTGTACCAAGAAATTATAGCATAGACAATGGAGAAAATGGTATTTAAAACTCTCAATCGAGTAACCTGTGACATGGACTCTGACTTTATAGAATTTTGGCACACATAAAACAGAAAATTGTGTTCTCACTACACTTGACATGTTGCAGTTTTCTTGAGCTGAATAACTACAACAATTTAATTTAATTATTATTTCCCAATCTTATCCAATAAATATGTAGCCCGGGAAGTAAATAAATTTAGCTGTTTTAATTTTGATCTGCACATACTAGCTCCAATGTGATACTGATCTACCTATAAATAGGCAATTGATCAATGAGTAGTGCTCTCATCCTCCATATTCCTCTGGGAATTGTAGTCGTCGGGAATTAGTTGAAAACTTGCAAGCTGTTTACTGGCAGGCATGGAAGAACCAGTGGCATAATAGATTGGACAGTTTGCTGCAAATGGTTGTCTTTCATGCATGACCACTTAGCTGCGACAATTAAAGCGGATGGCAGGCACAACAATCTTTGACAAACTTGAGCGGCCGGTTCGAGGAACTGAAGCTAGCTTAACACGACTGCTTCTTCTTTTTGTTCTCTGTGTTGACAATCTTTTCCCTCCCGAAATTCAACTAGCCACATCACTAGCATAAGAGAAATTTGATGCGCGCATCAAGTTGAAAGTCCGAGAGCTTCTCCCCTATTGTTTCTTTCTGAAACACTGGTGAACGAAGGGCTAGATTGGCATGCAGCAACTATCTTCGGCTATATATGTACACGTCCATGGGATGATAACATGCTATCAACTGTATATGGATCTAGTGGATGAGTAGTGATTGTGAGTATGATTTATTGAGGGGCTAAAGTGATCTCATGAGTAAAGTGAAAAGCGCTTATGAGAAGATGCCATGAATGTAAAGAATGCAGAGGCAGAGCGAACACCACTCGGTGACGAAAAAAGAGCCGAACAAACAGAGCCAAACGTATTAACGACTGGTTGGAAAAAGGGCAGTTCAAGTAGCTCAAGCGCTCATCGTTTCAATAGCTAAAGTCTTAGAAAGAAAAAGAAGGTTGGTTTGCAAGCTTAGTGCTACATGTCAGAAAATTTTAAGAACTCTCCATGCTATATGTTTGTTCCAATACAAAATCTACCGTTGTCAATAAAAAAAAAAAAAGTACCTGAAGAGCATCTCATTAAAAAAAACGCTATGTATGACAGGTGTTATTATGAAAATATTATATTGGGTGGAAGTCGCCGTCGCCGCCGCCTGCCCCCGTCTACCCTGACCATGCCAGCACAAATCCAAAGAACGAGGAGGCGGATCCGGCCACCGGCCGGCGAGCAGAGCCACCCGGCCCCTGCCTTATCTTCTCCATGTTGAACATCTTCTGCGCATCTCAAGGTGAAGGCTTGTTTCGGCGTCTCCTGAACATTCGAAAAGATGAGCATTATTTTATTGTTTATAAGCGTATTACACAAGAATTTACATTGGTTATCATGTGTCCTAACTCCTAAGATTCCAACACAAACATGAACACTGTGGGGGTCTCCCGCACACTCTTTTGCCGTAAAAAAGCATATACATGAACAAAACACTAGTTGTGAACAAACTAGTGGCAAATGCATAGATAGGGTTTTACTACATTATAAGGTAATCCTGTTATACCTATTACCAAGCATTGTGCTTGAGGCAAATCCAATACTATATGATGTCCTCACCACTACCTAAAGCTGAACAGCTTGCTACCGTAGAACTCCCAAAACCTCCCAAGCTTACTACTACCCTATGAAGCATCACTATTGACCACTCCTTCGATGATGGACTAATCTGCTTCATGCATAGTTAGCCTTGGGGTTTTACTGCACAAGCCGAGCAGGCGGGAGTGATATGCCTATTATTTCCATGAAACAAGAAACAGAAAACAAAAGAAGGACAAATGCATGTTGAGCGTTGCCCATGCTGGTTCTACCGGATCTGCAACCAAGACCCCATTACCAGAACCAGTGCCAATTGTTACATAAGCTGAACAGTTTGCGACCGTAGAACTCCCAAAAACTCCCAAGCTTACTACCCTACCGAGCATCAAGATTCGCCGACTTGAACCTTTATTGATCTATTGTTCCATCTACAAGAGTTTCTGATCCATTACATCTCTCTCTCTCTCTCTCTCTCTCTCTCTCTCTCTCTCTCTCCCCTGCTTGTGTGTGGTTGCAGAAGTGGCTCTATTGTAGTGTTGTGCTCTCTCCTTCTGCCTCTTCTCAATTATAGGAAAAAGTCTACTTAACCCCCTGAACTATTGGGGTGTGTCTAACAATTGCCACGAACTTCAAAACCGCCTAACCAATACCTTAAACTTTGCAAAACCGTCTAAATCACCCCCTGGGGCAGTCTTGCTGCGTGGTTTTGCCTACGTGGCAGCCACGGTGGCGCTTGGGGTCGCAGCTCGTCTCACCGCCATGTGGGTCCCGCTCGTCAGCTTCATCTCCCTCCTCCAGCCTGCTACAGTAGAAGAGCTGCAACTGGAACTGACGACGACTAATCTTGACGCAGGCAACAAACACCCACACGCCACCAACAGCATCAATCACACCATGAGTATAGTACCAGCAGATCCATCCATCAAATCAAATCAATTCGCAAGCTAGCTAGCTCAGAAGATAGAGACGTGCTCTGCTCTTGAAGAAATCGAAGAAGAAGTCATTGAATAGTGTGATCGGGATGTGGAACGCCGGCCTGGACCTGCGCCACCTGCCGCATCTCCTCGCCGACGCGCCCCATCCGCCGCACGCCCCCACCCGACCTCCCGCGCCAGGTACTCGCCGCCCTCCTCCTCCGTCGCGACGCCGCTGCCGCACCGACCCCCGCCTCCGTCCCGCAGGCAGGGGCAGCACCCGCGGCCTCCCCTGCGCGAGCAGGCCCTTGTTTCCATGGACGCCGCCGCTCTTGGACCGGGAAGGAGCAAGGCCGGGTCGGCCGCGACCCTACGACAGGTGGTGGGGCGCGGCGCTTGACCGAGAGTGGGAGAGTGGCGGCTACGGGAGATCCGAGGTTCGTCGTCGCCGGTTCGGTTGCAGTTCCCTCTTCTCTGTAGCAGGCGGAGGAGCGAGATGAAGTTGACTAGTGGGACCCACATGGCGGTGAGACGAGCTGCGGCCCCATGCGCCACCATGGCAAAATCACTCCACCGTGGCTGCCACGTAGGCAAAACCACCCAGCAAAACCGCCTCAGGGGGTGATTTAGACGGTTTTGCAAAGTTTAGGGTATTGGTTAAGCGGTTTTGAAGTTCGTGGCAATAGTCGACACACCCCAATAGTTCAGGGGATCAAGTAGACTTTTTCCCTCATTTATATTACCTAACGATCAGACACACAATTAATCTGTTAAATTAGTTCTTTTACTGCCTTCAAACTAGGATGTAATGGCACTCATTATATTGTTTTATTGATTCTGCACTGCTTGGTTGAGCTGAGCAACTCACAGCGATGTTAAGTAACTTGATAGCTCATAAAACTTCTTCTCAGAAATGATTTCACAATTAGCTGCATAATATATAATCATCAGTATTGCTAGTGAAAAAAAAGTTGTTCACACTATAGCTAGTGTAGATATATGAACAACAGGGAAATATTAATATAATATTTTCTTTTCCTTCCGATGACCAGCAGAGTACTGCTAATTGAATGGAACAGGGGCACAGAGCTAGCCTTCCTAGTGTAGTTGAGCATGATCATCGAGATACAAATTAAAAATTCGTCAATTATAAGTTGAAGACTGATTTACATTCTACTGTGTCAAAACCGTCCGGATGTCCAATACATCCCATGCTGTAGGAACCCACAGAAGACAATGAGGCTGCTCCCTGAACAAGATGTCACGGGTATGGTGTGCGCCAGCTATTCGCCATTTGCAACCCCAGTTAGACGCCATGTTGTAGAGGAACTGTTTGACCTTTCAAAGAGGAGCAGGAGGTACACGGCAATGCTCTAGAGGAACTGTGACCACTTCTAGTTGCATTCAGATCGCAGCTTTTGTCACTGTGGCAACATGCATGCATCGTCTGCAATGAAGCTATATGAGAACCAACATTCCGAGGTCTCCTGACGCTTCCCAAGCCATGTCGACAACATACAGCATGCCAGCCGTTGTTTTCCATTTGGCTACCATAACATCCTACTCCTAGAACAACTCGTAGCTGCTTCTAGCTAGTTTAGATTCCATTTTATTTATAGATAGATGGTAATAAACCGAGTGTCATGACTATGTACAGTCTGATTTGGTGTTGTAGATAGATGGAAATAAAGAGACTCCTTTGATAATATATTGGCATCTAATTTGTGCATCTACCATTCTCTACCCTTAAAGGCCATGACAGAGGATAGTGATGTACTTTTTTTCGCAAAAAACACGGTACCAAAAAATATATCCCTAGTTTCTAAATCCAAGGTCATTTGAAAAATAAAAAAATAATTTCATAATAATTAAACCAAGTGTTAGAATAGAATTATTGGGACCAACAAGTATCAAAAATACAATTCTCAAAACAAGTGTAGAACGAGCACTAGTAACGCAAACCTTTTTACATGATGGGCATTATCGATTTTTGCGTGGCGCGGGCACTGTAGCCCGTCACCCATGCAAGGTCACGGTTAATCCGAGTTTAACCGTGGCGGTCCACAGTGCCCGCCACGCAAAAATCGATTAACCGTGGTAGGCACATTAAAATGCCCGCCACGATTAATGGTTTCAAAAAAAAAAAAAAAAGAAAAACCCTAGATAGTCCCGCCGAGCCCATCCACGGGCCTGTCGAGCCCATCTAGGGCTGCAGTGCCGCTGTCGCCGTCGGATCCAGTGGAGCCCGTTGCCGTGGTCGGAGAAGATGGAGGAGTTGTCGCCTACCGTCCCCCCCCCGCAGCAGCCACGGATCCGCCAGGGATCGAGGCTGCCGCGGACGGATCCGCCACGGGGGACGATGTCATGGAGGGAGGGAGCTGCTTTCCAGGATGGCCGCCGCCATCGTGACGATGCCGACGCGAGCGCGGGATTGCCGTCGCCACGAGCCCGGCCTCCGCCGCCACGAACCCGCAGACCGCCACGCCCCCCACGAGCCTGGATCCTCCGGATCCTCCGAATGCATTAGAAAGGACATGGCTCGCCATCGCCCCGGCGTGCGCTGCGTCACGCCCCGCCGCCTCGCTGCGCCCGCCGATCCGCGGAGAGAGGGGAGGGAGTGATGGAGGGAGGGAGCGTGTGGCCGGCGGGGTGAGAGAGGGAGAGAGGGAGTTGGGACGGGGGAAGTGCTGCGCGGGGGGAGAGAGGGTGCGCCGTCGGGGTTAGTGGTGAGAGTGGGGAGAGGGAGAGAGTGAAATGTGACGGAAAAACCCTAGGTACTCCTAGTGCTTAACACAGGTGCTTCGACCCACCTAAGATAATGACCATACTTTTGTGAAGACATTATGACGTGCAGGTCTAAAGATTTATTTGTTTAATAATTAAGAAGCTAGTGTCATATTCGAACAGGCGTTGTTAGCTTCAACTCCAAGCATGCCATCAGATATTTTTGGTCGCGCTGTGAAGTTCAGCAGCCTTAACATATCAGCTTTGCTAAAACAGTACTCACATCTTGAATATGGATTATCCAGTATTCAGCTCAAGAGAATTAATCGTGAGATTGTTGCCATATGGGACATCCAGTTCTCTCTTGCCCAATCAACAATTTGTCGAAATTGCTAGATCAGGTTTATTTCATGTCGGCTTTGAGATCGGAGAAAAGTAATGAATAGTTAATAATCGTTTTTTTTTGTCATTCTGGATTTTTTTTACTAATATTATTATGTGCATACTAGGAGAACCCATCTTACTACAGAAAAAAAAGACAATGAGGATATAGAATGAAAACTGAGGCAGAACAGAAATCAATGAAAAACTGACTGGAAACGTAACAACAAATCAAAAAATGGCTGAAAACCGTAGGACGACTGAGGCATCAAAAACTGTTGTCATATACTCTAAAAGGACCTGACACTGGAAGGAAATGAGATGAGTCTTTACAGTGAGTAGCTGATGCATAGGTAGCCGCACATTTCTTGTTGATACCGCACATTTTGCATGCTGGGCCTTAACAAGCCCATTTACTGTGACAAAGAAATGTCAATGTGCCTTAATCCTCTGTCCTCTGTGCCTTGACCATATTAAGGGAAACCCACCAGGCAGGTGTTCTGAATCATGGTGGATTCTACCAAAGCCCCTCTGTTATAGCTTGCATCCGCCTTAATAGTTGTAGGACTCTCCTCTAAATGAAACCACCTCATGGTGGCTCTGGTTAGTGTATGTCTGAACAATGAACCACAAGGAAATTGGTGTTCCTTCTGCAATCCACAATCTGGGCGCTTGTCTGTGGCTGTGTATGTCCTGATGCATCCCATGCTCAGACGAATTGTCACGGAAAGGACACAAGGATGACATGCATTGGTCTCATCTTGGGGTTCTGTTTCTAATATATACGGATATGCCATATTTATAAACCAGAAGATGGCGCATCCATATATAGAGACGAAGAAGGGGCAATCCCATTGGGCTCATAATGACTTTGTACCTATCTAAAGTAGAAATGAAGATGGCTGGAGAAAGAGCTGATGAGGAGAATAAATATGGACAGTAAGTAGAGTAGAACGTTTGGACGCATAAAAGATGACAAAAGTCGAGAACCTGAGATTAGGAGCAAGTACTAGCTGCTTCTGCTGCACGCAAAACAAATTAAGTTAAACAAATTAAGAAAATGGCAAAAGTGGAATGCGCAGGGTGGTACAGAGATGACACTAGACAGCAACGCATGAAAAAATAATTGTGTGTGGAAACCTGTTTTACATGCTTTGCGGCGACGTGCTGATTGAATTAAACAAAATGGTTACATTTAGCTGGAATCAAACTAATTAACTGCGCATGTTTTTCCTACATGGTCTACACTGTTTTTTAGCTAATTCCTCATCACTGCATACTCAAATATTGAGACATTGAAATATTCTTTTTTCAGAAATTATAAAGTAAAGACACCATGTGGTTTGTATAAACAGTGTCTTGTCATACAAGTACTATAGGATGGCCTGAGTAGGTATGAGTCATATCTGACCTTCAAACAAGGCGAGACATTCAACAATATTTATCGTTGGGACATTCAACACTATTTATCGTTGGCCTTTGTCCTTCGATGCTTCAGGCAACACTATTGAATAGCATGAAACACTTGAACCCACATGTAACTGTGTGGTTGTATGGATGTCTCGTTATTTACCTCCAAGATGCCGAACTACAGTATTACGTGCTAATCTGTGAAAAGAGTGACATATAAGAAGAAAAAAGAGCAAAAGATGGTTCAACTAGTGGTGTCATTGATCGTATTTTGGCTATGCATGGTGCTATCAATCCTGTCGGAGTCCATACAAATTTATGGATTGAAGTGGATGGGTAGTGAGGGGTCGGAGACTGTGAGGATATACACAAAAAGACGGGAGGGATTAAAAACGGATTTTAACTTCTTGGTGTTTTGAAATCCCCATCAATCCAATATTACTACCAACTTGAATATGATGAAAGAGATAGTCCTCTAGCTTGTTATGAAATGTGCATGGTTGAAGTGTAGTTCTAGTTCAAACTTCTCTAGTTTTGACTATATTGATTCAAATATATCAATATCTACAAAAACATAAAGAATACACTACCTAGACATGTTCCATGATGAACACTATTATACTATCTTGGAATTTGAAGATGACTAGAGAGGTTCATGTATATATTTCTCAGTAAAGTTAATGAAAGATAAGATAATTGACTTAGGACAAACTTAGACCACCATGTAAAAAAAAAAAAAAAGAGATTTGAAGTTCAAGCTATTTTAACTTTGACTAGATTTATGCAAGCAACACCAATATTTTGTCCTATTAGACAAGTATGATTGAACATTTTTTAACGGCATACATGTTTATTGTTACAAATGTTTGTGATCTTATTTTTTAACAGCATGGCAGTTAATTAGCACTACTACTGAAAAAAATTAGAACCATGAGCGAAGGCAAGGACATAGTAGTTATTTCATGATTGTGTGCCATTGTATCTTCGGATAAATTAGAACCATGGCTTGCGCCTTCACTTACAATGCCAGATCCACTAAAAAAAAGTGTCAATCTGTTTCGCCCTGAGTTGACCAGTGCATCATGTGGACCTTGCTCATAAGTTGGCTATAATGACAGGTTGGACATGTGTTAAAAAATTCTAAACTTGAATGGATCGGAACAGAAAAAATGTAAGAAATAGTCTAATCATGCACGTGATACAACATACACGTCAGGTGAGCATGGGAAAAAAATTATGTGTGTTGGTGTCTGATCAGGCTCTGGCTGAAAAAAAAATAGTTTTTTTTGGGGGGGCAACCAACCCGGATGCTTGATGTTGACCGGCAGGTGGACACATCATTTGGGCCTTAACAGCTACATGATACCTCAGATGGACGCGTCAAAGAGGCATCTGCGGTGGCGGCTGCAGTCGATGGTGCACCGATGTCTCCTAGCTCGCAGATTGATGTACTTCCTGCAATCCATGCTGTGATGGTTGTCACAGCTGTGCGTGTCCCAATGCATCCCATTCCAAACTGATCCGATTGATTGCGGCACTACGGAAGCATGCATCTCAACTGTAAGATTACATTACAAATATGCGCTAGTCTCTCCTCTGTGATCTATTTTTACGGATTGCCATACTTCTCGAAATGACACTGTACCAATCTCAAGTAGGAATGAAGATGGCAACAAGTAGGAGAGCTGGAGAGAATAAATAAGGATGGAAAATAGAGTAGAGTGTGTACATGCACACATAAATGGGGAGCACGTGCATGGCAACTTGGCATGTGAGAGTTTCTAGTTATTCTGGTGTGAGCAAAACAAATTAAGTGCCAGCCCTTGATGCGGATTTCATTATAATTCCTCAAGCCATCTTGAATGAGATATTAAAATAATCATTTCTACAAAAATTATAAAGTATTTTTGGGTGAATCAACTTACTCAAGACTCCATGAGTTGGGTGAATCACATGTGTATCTAACATTTTTTTGACCGAAGTCAGGAAGGGAAACCCCACCCTAATATTTTTGTTTTTTTTTTAAATAAAGCCCCAGCCTGAAATTAACATGCATAACGACTCTATGAGGCTTATTAATTATAAAGTATAGTATGACGCACAAGATGCTACCATAATTAATTGCAGGTTTATATGTGTCATTTGTTTTACCCCGAGCCATGTCATATAAAGACTAGGATGCTTTACAATAGAGTGAGTATGTTTGAGTTAGTTCTGACACACAAACAGTGATAGACATTTAGCTTAGACCCTTTTCGGATTGGGTCACTAAAACTTTAGTCACCCTTGTTTTAGTCACTTTTAGTCACTTACTTCCAAATAGGGGTGACAAAAATCCAAGAGGTGACGAGCAGCTATGCCACGGCAAAGGCCACGATTAACTGTGACCTCACGAGAGTGACGGCCGGCGGCTGTGCCCGCTACGCAAAATCAAAAAGGCGCACCAAGCAAAAGATTTTCGTTACTAGTGCGACTAAAATTAAGAAGCCCCCTAGTTTATATTTTAGTCAGGTGACTAAACTCTAGTCACCTCACTAAAGAATCCAAATAGGCCCTTAGTTATTTGTCTTGCCTTCATCCTTCGATGGTCCGTTCATGGTTGACGCATCACATTTAGATTAGATGGTTTGGAAATGGGAGGATTGGTCCAAAGCATCTTAAATTGCAGGTAACACTTGAACCGATATGCAACAGTGTGGTTGTATGTGTCAATGTTTACCTCCAAAATAATGCAAAAACCATGAGGCTGATCAGTCAAGAAAGTAACATATAAGCTAGAATAAAAGAAGAGCAAAAGAGGGATCGAGTAGTGGTATCGTTGATCGTCTTTTGGCGATGGTTCTATAACCCCATTCCGAATCCATCCAATTTTTTGGATCGAAGTGGAGGGGGTCGTGAGATTATGAAGCCCTTAACGATATATACAAAAGCTGAAAGGTAGCGAAGGTCGAGCTCAAAACTGAGATGAGAATTTCATTGAGGCAAGGGATCAGACAGAGCACGCCGCAGCTGATTCGTCGCTGGAGCACGGGTGGATTCCTCGCTGGAGCGCGCAGGGGCGGATTCGTCGCGGCCTCTCGTAGATCCCGCGAGCACGGGCGCGGGACAGGATAGCGGGCACGGACGAGCGTGAGCGCGAGAGCTCCGCCTGGATTGACGGCAGGCGTGAATGACTTATGACAAGCGTGAGGTAGGCTGCAGCGTGAGGACGGACAACAGTCGGCTATCACGGCGCTCCCGAATCAGAAATGGGGGTCGGCTCCGTCCGTCCGATTTCGGTGGATGGAGCCAACCCGCATAATGTGCGAATAGTTTCTTTCTGTCTTTTTAAGTTTCTTGAGCCAGGTTGTAAAGAATAGTTTCTTTTGTTAACAAATTTCCAGTAGGGGCCCTATCTCTCCTGTTCCAGCAAAAAAAAAAAAGCGAAGCCTGGGACATGTGTATAAATTGTAGATGACAGATGTCCTTATTACAAGATTGGAAAACAGGAGAGCATCGACTGCGTGTATATGTGTGGGTATCAGTAAAGGATGATACAGTTACGCAAGTTGAAGGCAGCCACTAGGTACTTGTTGAAATGGGAGGCTTTAGGAAGAGTAGATATCTGAGCTTCCACAATGAAGGACGTGATGATTCATATTCTTTTGGCCAGTGTGGAACTACACCAGCCGTATCTGGTTGTGGAACAAGACCAGATTAGCTACCGGATCTGATTCAGCAACCATTTTTTTAGCTATGGATAGCATCCTAATTGAATAAAGACACGAGCACCTTGTTCTGTTGACTGGGACAGCATCCATTTTTTTAGCTATGGATAGCATCCTAATTTTTTTAGCCCACCTTGGCCATGATATGATTTTGGTTGTCTTGATCACGATTTGACTCTGTTCTTCTTCTTGATTAAAAATGTGCACCAACATTCTCAAAAAAAAGTTTTCTACCTCACCGACAGAGTGAATAGTGTGTATAAAAGCAGGATTTGTAGGCATGAAAGCTGATAGGGCAGGGAAGAGTTGATAGTATGTGTAAAACTGTGCAACTTACGCATATTTTTTTTTTCCATAAGAGCAACTACTACTTAGACATTTGATTGATTTCCTGTAATGATGCATATTAAGTCACACTATTGTATATCACTCATTTACGGCCGGTACACCTATAGTGATACATAGTCCCACACGTGTAGTCGACATCTTTCTCTCTTCAGGAGCCATTATTTTTCTGTTGTTCTACAACCCGCAATCCAGTTTCTATGCTCACGGTAGACGTCTAATCATGCATCCGTGCCTGGCATCCATTTGACATTTCTAATTAAGAGCTTGCCACGCCCATGGTTTGTCTGCGTATTTGTTTTCATTCATTCCCCCAGATTCCTGATATCTAACTGAAAGCCAAAAAAAAAAGTGCACAGACAGCTAAGCATGGGGCATGCATATAAAATAAAATGAAGACATCAATATTGGATTGAGAAACAGGAGAACTGGTAAGTATGCATCATTGTGTGGGTGTGCTATTTTCAGTTCAGCAGGAAACTGCTGGCGGAGAAATGGGATGCTTGACTAATGGTGCCTATCCTAGCCTGTGAGAAGAATGTGATGATTCAGAGTCAAGAAGCTGTAGTTCGAACAGTATGCCATGAACCAAGTTCTTTTCATCATGTACTTCTCTCTGCACATGTATCCATACATTTGATCAATGAAACCGAATCTTTTTCATAAGTACTTCCGTATTTTTCTATCAACTAGTGGATTGTGCCTAGAAAACATTTTTTATTTTTATTTTCCGTTTTCTAGAAAACATGGGATCTGATTATTGCAGAAATGTCTTTGTGCTATATTTTTATGTGAGCCACATAAGAGTTTAGGATTATCCTCAGAGGTCCATTGCATAGGTCCAGCTGACTTCGTTGGTACTCACCATTTTTGGCCCAAGCTTGCTATAATTTTGATGCACCAGCCCCGTGCTTTAGATGGATTAGACGACAAATATGACAAATTCCTCCTTATTAGGAGACAATGCAGCATACTTCTCTCTACGTTGTTGTTTATATCGCGCCAACATTTGTTTCAGATGATTCCATCGCTTTTGTACCTCTAAATATAAGGTTTATTTTAGGGGTCAATGCTTGAACAGAAGCAGCTCAGTTGCACTAAGCTAGCCCTGGATTGGAGCCTTGTCCAGTTCTATGGACCCTTCTTCTTCCGCGCACCTGTTTGCCTCTCAGAATTCAGAAGACTTTGACAGGCAGTGCAGCTTGGCTGTTGCACAAACTAAATCTCTCTATAATGTTTCTATAATCAATTCAATATGCCCTAACAGTCTTAGCCAGGTCAGCAGCTAAGTGTTGTTACATATTTTAGGATTATATATTACTGCTTCTGGCACAACAAGACACAGAGCGGAGAGAAGTAGCCTTGCCCTCAAAGCCTCACAGATTCATAACAGTTGTATAGTACTTATAGTATAAGCGAGAGAGAAGCAATGCAATCAAGGGAGAGACATACAGATCCAAAGCAGCTCGTCACAATGATTGCTCTAAGGCATTCTCGGTTTAGACCATTCCCAGCCGGAGTCAAGGCCCAACCTTGTGGATCAGCCTGGCCTGGAAACAGTCCCACCCTTTTACTGCCCACAGCCATATGCATCAGTCGATGCAGAAGATAGAATATCAATATACTCCCTTTCCTAGAAGAACTGTCACTCAGCCCAGCCTTTCCCTGTCACCCTGGCCTGAGAATTATGTCCTACCTCTCGTGGGGTGGAAAATGTCCAGCCATGGAGGCAGGCTAGCTGCTGCTATTAACTTATTACCCAAGTTGTCTAACACCTCCTGCTGCTTCCCATGGCTATCTAAAACCAGCTTGGAAGTGTAGCTACAAAGAAAAGGAGAGGAAATTTGTGTAGCAGCCACCTATTTGGTTTCTGTCGATGCAGTGGCCACTTGATGTTCCCCTTTTATGCACCTTGATCGAATGGCATCCCCCACTTGTCGTAAATGAATGAGATATGATGGGACCAAGCATCATAGATGGAGATTGAGTAATTACAGCTAGTGATACGCTGCCCCTAGAGGCAGAGCCTAGAACAGATTGCTGGTAACTCTCAGTAGGCTTCTTGGGAATATATAAACTACGGCTGCAGCTCATTCCCCTTGTAAAAAATGATCGAACGAAACAACACTTGATTGTTTTTTTTTCCAGTTGCGACTAATTTGAATTTTGACATAAGATCGATAAGGATGCAGGCAACTGCTGGATACAAGGCTAAGAAACAATTCTGTAGGCTACTACAGCTGGAGCTGACAAGCAAACCCTTGGAGAGGGGATGGATGAACTAACTCCTGGAAGAACATGTTAATAACGCCTATTTTGATTTACTTTTGTTAGGTGCAGCACACTTTCCCTTTATACACTCCTACTTCACGTGTAAAATGTACACATGACAAAATAAAATGTACAACTGCATTTTTATTCTAGAACACAATTTCACGTGTAAAATGTCATATTCTAATACATTAAAAGGCAAGTTGAGCATATTATAAGTTTTAACACCATATCCTGGATCTTTACCTACAGCTTCGCTTACCTGTGTATATCATGTGAAAAAACAAGGCTCGAATCAGGAAACATAAAAGTTGAGGCATCGATTTTGCCATTGCAGGTGTTTACACTGTTGGCCAAGAAACACTAGAAAGGTGCTTAGATGCAATCATGATGGCTAGAAATAAATAATGATCATTGATGCTATGCTTGACAAAATAAAATGTACAACCATGGGTAGGAGAGAAAAAGCGTGTACTAGCTAGTATGTGTCAATCAACATTTATGATGATATTTCTTTTTTCATTGTCCTCTTACTGGGTTCCACAAAAGAAACTTATTATAAGGTGTAGTGAAAATTGAATTGCATGACAAAATAAAATGTACAGCTGCATTTTTTCTAGAACACGACTTCACATGTAAAATGTACAACTGCATGACAAAATAAAATGTACAACCTTCCCTTTTATGTGCCTAAATGGCTATACCAGTCTTGTTAAATGGCTGGCGGCAGCCCTCATCTGTCATATTCACAGTGGATGCCCTATTTGTTCCAAGGCTTCGTACATTACCAATAATCATGGTCAGAGATACTGATAGGCACATTGGGATACTCATGGTGCTTCGATGATTCACAAAGTTACTTGTCTGGGAAGGTTGGAATTGTTTTGGGCATTTCGGAAGAAAGGATGCATGAGTCCATGAACCATTTGGTTCCATACATCAAACTGAACAACAAGCTGTTGGAGATGGGCGGAGTTCATTAAGACCACATATATTTATTTATTTTCAAGTAATTCAAATTACACTAAAAAGGCACTAATCAATTCACAAAATTATATATTCCCGTGCTAATGGTTGTCATTTCCTGAGGATAACCACGTATGTTGCCTGTTGGTCATGTCAATCAGTTTGTTCTGCATTGAACGCTTGCTTCATTTTTGTTGTGTTCAGATGTTTTCCCCACCTGATTGTATTTCCCTAATGGCCCTAAAACGGCCCTTTTTACACATGTTAGGTTTAGAGGATTTTGAAATTCAGATTACTTCAGGAACTTAATCCGTCTCATGTTTCTATGTGACCTGTGGCATAGCCATTTGAAATAGCCAGTACCGGTTATCAACTACACCGTATTGATCTTCTCTAGCTTTCTAAGGCTTCTGGGTCGCTGTTGTCCAACTTCAGTGCGGTTGGATCGGAACAGCTGGTGCAGCAACACCCATTCCAATATAACGGTCTCTGTGTAGAAGATTTTGTGGGCAGTCTAGCTAGCGCAGGTCACAGAGGTCTTGATCGGGTGAACATCACTCCTTGCGCTACCCAGTATTTGTGTCTAGCAATACCACAGTCAAGCTTGTGCTAGCAGTTGGCTGTCTCGTAGTCCAAGGTATCCTGCTGCCTCCCATGCCTAGTAGCAAGCTATCATGTTTGATCTTGTTATGTACCAGCCAGGGTACGGATGTTTTGTTTAGGCAGAGAGAAGCAAAAAAAAATTTGGTATGTGCAAGGCATGGGCAAGAGGAGTAATGCGGCCTGTTTGATCTTGTTATGCATCAGCAACTGCTGGGAACCTTTCCTTTTTATATATCTATGCCTATGTATGGCTTCTTGTTGAAATTGTCTGTGGCAGGCTCTAGGCTGCTTGTTGTTATACAACGCAGCCTGCTTGGCCAAAAGAAACCCATACGTGACCAATAATGATGGACATAAACACTAATGTGGGTGATATATGACGACCACATCTTTTATGAATCCAACTTTATGTGCATTGGGACCACTTAATGCAAAATTAATAGCATCTATTGGCAGTGGACCACATGGCGATAAGGCCCACATGAGAGGCACCCGCGAAATTGGCAAGGAGGAAACCGTGGAAGGTGGTGGCGCGCAGTTGGGATTACCTGTGTGCTATGGCAGCGATGGTCTAGCATTTTGGTGGCAGGTTTCGCGCGAGAGGTGTTCTGTCGGGTGGCTTGAGCACGTCTGTAAGACTTTTATCTTTTCATGAGGCAACTAGGTCCCAAAACTTTGTTGTCTGTGCGTTGTGTTCAAGTTTGCGTAGGTTTGAAGTGTTGTGGTGCAATAAGCAATAGCTATATGCATTGGTTGATGTAGAAGCTATATTCCGTGTTCTAGAAAAATCTTGATAGTCACAAGTAATTTTGGTGAACTTCATCGTTATGAGGCTTCAGAGTTTCTTCCACACAAGGTGCCCAGATTAAGTCCAAGTAGACAGCCTTTGTCGACATATAATTTGTGTGTTTCCCTCTCATTGAGCAATGAACCTATGAAAAAAAGGTAATGGATTATGTTTTCTTCGCACGCAGAGCTCTCAATTTCACTAAGCTCTCTGCTGATTTTTCCCTACCTTCGCCAGGCCGTCAATCGCCATATCTTCGATTGGTTTCGTGCCCATGTTTTTTTTAACATGAAGCACTAGGGGAGGTCGATGCAGATGTGAAGGTAGAGCTATGTACCACCTTGCAGCAAACAATATGCATGTCTGTGATGCAGCAAATTAAACCTCTGAGCATGAAAAGCAAAATGTTCCAATAACAACACCGAACGAGAAACCAATCTAGAGACACAAATAGCAGATTATACCATGAAACACAAGAAATAGCTCTCAATCCAGAGCCATGGAGTAGTTGAGAGGAAAGACAGCAGAGCTTCGGCGGTGGTGTAACTACATTTTTCTTGTCATCATGCGGTCAGCGGTCAGACATGGCCTCGCGAGCTCTGTGCTGGGTGTCAAAGACATGGCCTCGCGGACACTGTAGTTTCAAGAGAAGTTCATTTGGTGGTTTGCTCGACAACCGCCTAGCTAATCCTCCATTCTGAACCCTGCCGAACTTAAATGTGCGGATCTATCGAAACATCTAATTAGCCAATGCTTAGAAGAGAAAACCTGTGACGACGACCCAAGTTGTCCAAGAGCTCCTAATAGTTCCCATGCCTAACAAAGGTTTCATTGGATCTAGCTGCACTGAAGCAAGTTGCATGCTATGCAGCCCATTTCTGTCAAACGGTTCATAATTATGGTGAGAGACATGGGAACAATTGAAGAACTAGAGCGTGGGTTTACTCCAAGTGAGAGGTGGAGTGAGAATGAACTCGAGGACAAAGAAGTAGCGTGTGCTTGGTTTTTGTACGATGCAGTGTGTGTTCCCTGTTTTATACTACTACTCAAATGTTGGTGCGGCCCCACTTGTCGAACAATCTGCTTCATAAATGATTTGCCTAAATTCCTAAAAAAAAACATGGAACCAGGGCATCATACTTGACGATTGAATAACTATGGACAGAGATATGCTCCTGCAGCGGTGCAGCCTAGAGCAATTGCAGTCGTCCTAGGGCCTTGATGGAAGTAATAAAGACGGTAGT
Organism: Hyparrhenia diplandra; assembly: GCA_015847255.1. Taxonomy (NCBI): domain Eukaryota; kingdom Viridiplantae; phylum Streptophyta; class Magnoliopsida; order Poales; family Poaceae; genus Hyparrhenia; species Hyparrhenia diplandra. The sequence goes on along the minus strand of JADLZK010009026.1, from coordinate 576,843 downwards.
GTTACGGCATGTGGGCACGACTCATCCACAAGATGGCGGGTGGCGGTGCTGCCAGGCGTCGAATCTCGATCTGAGCGTTGTCACCGGTGTCAGCACTCCTGACCGTGCCCGTGCACAAGGACCTGACAAGGACGTTGGCACTTCTACCTCTGCAAGCCCAGGGGACAAGCCCAGGCCCAGGCGCATCATCAAGCCCAACTCGAAGCACGCTGGTCCCGATTGGCTTAGTGGCTAAGTATAAAGAGTAGTGCCGAGAGAGAGGGGCATCAGAAAATTGTAACCAGCATTTGAATTCAGTTAAACTTTCATCTGTAATAGAACTACTCCCGTTCCCCTTCTTCTTCCTCCTTCCCCCTATCGATTGTTCCTCACAACCGGATGGCACCAGGATCACACCCATCGAACGAGCCCATGGATGTTTATGGCAGGCGGCTGCACGTACGTCTGTGTGATTGCATCCGTGCACGTAAGATTATTACAAAAATGTGCGGCTTATCTCAGGTGATGGTGATGGTGATGGTGATGGTGCAGATTCAGTACCCCAACAGCATGCATCTACGGGTTTATCTAGTCTTAAAAAATCAAATTAACATCTGTCTCACATGAGATAATAGTACATAGTTCTAGGTTCAAATTTGTGCATATGAACCGGTACTTTCAGCATGCATATTATATAACAAGTAAATGAGCCGTCAAGGCAAGAAGAACCAAATAAAAACCACTGTTCTAGCACAGGTTATCGATGCTGCAGATTCATAACAACCAACAGCTTGTACACACACTATTTATCAACTATCCGATGTCTGACGACTGTAATCAACACTCAAACAGACAGTACCTCCAGTCCTTCGTGGAATCCTTAATTTTTTTGCCACCATCATCGTCACCCCAATGCAACACATGTATTATGCATATATATGGCCATGAAGAGGCACATAACGAACCTCGAACAAAGGTCAGATCGGAGCCAATGGATGATGCATGTTGGTAGTGATCAAAACGTGGGAAACTAAATCTGCCATGTCAGCACTCGAGAATAACATGGATCGAAAAATAAATGAGATACAAACACAAGATTATTCTTCCATCTATATGCTAATGGAAGGAGAAAGAAGATGTACGTTCCGGCCTTAACCACCAGGCCAGAACTGTGGTTTTACAAGAAGAGAGGAAGCAAATTTAATACACACGCACTTCTCCCAGGTCTTGGGATCCCAGTGCACAAGAACGAGTGCTATCAATTGGGACGAGCTAGGGTATAACCGCCACAATTTGGATGATTTAGACACTCCATTCACACAAGAGGAGATAGCTTCCATAATCAAGGTTATGCTGGCAGAAAAATCTCACGGGCCTGACGGTTTCATTGTTTTTTTTACAAAAATGCTGGATGAATATAAAAGATGGCCATAAACAGGCAATCCTTAGTTTCCATTCACACAGAGTAGCAAATCTAAATTTGGTGAACGGAGCAAAACATAGTCCTTCTATCGAAGAACCAGGTGGCAGCCACAACTTCAGATACAACATGCCGATAAGTCTAATCAAAAGTGTGCAAAAATAATAATCAAAATCTTGGCAAATCTGCTAGCAAGTTTTTGCATGTCTCATCCTTTTAGTTTTCAATCAGAACTTTGTGTTTGAGATTGCTTGGTTGGCAGTGCCATTTTTGTAATAAGGTTTAGCTATATGCGTCGATTGATGCATAAGTCAGGATATTAATATATATATTCTCTTTTCTAAAAAGAAAATCCTACGCTCAACGAGTTTCAATGGAATCCGTCATCTTCTTCCATCGAGAGCCTGTAACACCCGGTTTTAAGGACAAAACCGGATACACACCATATGTGAGCCCCAGGAAGTCAAATCTCATATATAGTCACAATTAAAGGAAATATCAAAACATAATGCTTAATAAATAACGAACTTAATATAAAATAAATAACCTCAAAGCACGAACAACGAACAGACACTCCGATCCTGGGATGAAGCCTCCACTCCACAGGGACAAAGCCGACCGGGTTGATCACAAGCCTGACTTCTTCAAAACGCTAGCACTCGGGCAATCTTCCCGGTTTGAGTGGGAAATTGCAAGGATGAGTCCATGTCGAACTCAGCAAGAATAGCAAGGCAATACCTTACCAATAACCCCATGATCATTATAACATAATAATGTAGAGCATAAACAATAAATTATAAGTTGTTAAACAATCATAGGTCATCATCTTAATGCGAAGGTTCCAAGGCCGCTCATAACCGTGAGTGATATACCGCTTTTACTGCTTGAGAGGTGTACACTTTCACTGTGAGCCGTGAATTGGCCTTTCGCCCGGGGTGATCGGCCCCTTAACCCTCTTCCTAGGACGGTCGACGAGGGGTTCACTATGAAGTCTTTCAAAGGTTCATCTAACATGCTAGGGCCGCTAGGTATCTTCCCGTCAATACGTGCGACACACCGCAGGCGGTCCACGGGTGCGGGCGGTCCGTGTGATACAACCCTCCACGGGGATCCACAATCTGTTTTTTACCCTAACGCCTTTCGGTAACCACTAACAGGTTAAACAAGGTCCTCATACTGAACTAAAACCAAAGCCCATTAGCCCTCACAGTTGCACAGTCTTCCCGGAGACACTAATACAGACAAGTCCACATGTTGCTAAACAATTCACATTTAATGTCCAGTGCATAAACATTAATCAAGTCATATAATCATGGTTTAAAGCTAACATATCCCAAAACTATACTTGCCTTAATATCGATGCTTCTTCAAGTACAAAACTCCAAGTGATATCCTTCTTCACTTCCAAAGCTTCAAGACAATCCTTGTTGATCAGCAATGTATTCCAGATCACCACGTCAAGCTCACCGTCTAATTTATCGATATAGCAACAACACGCATCCAAAGACAATCATGCACGAAGCAAACAATAGAATTATATTAGAACAGTACATCAACATCAAGAAAACAAGATAAAAGGTTTATAAAACAATTCTACGCGTCGCTACGATCACATCGACGTAAAGATCACCGAAGTCGGACTTAAAACGGCGAAGATATGCAATTTACAAGATTTGCATGAATAAAATAATAAACTAATTATGACCATGAAATTTAAAAGTTGAGAACCTACTAAACAGTGGCATGATCATCTAGATTACGGAATTACGAATCCAACGCAATTTGTAAGGTTCAAATCGGATTTAAAATGATAAAGATATGATCATTTGAAGATAATGGCAATCCTGTAAATAGACGGAGATTGATTTCGGATTTAAAACAAATACAATTCATTTAGAAATCAGATACAGGGACCTTGGTGTAATTAACGATAGATGTTGAGGTCTCTTTAACAAAAGTACCACCCGAAGGGGTATCGGGCGATTTAGGCCGTTCGATCTGAGATCAAGGGCCGAGATCAGATCGGGCCAAGGGGCGGCGCTACTGCCGGGACAGAACAGGACCACGGCGGCGCCATGGCCGGCGGCGGCAGGAGCTCGCCGGCGAAGCTGAACCGGGCGATTTCGACAACGGTTTTCGATGCGGCCGGCACCATTCGACAGAGGAGGACAAGGGCATCTCACCGAGGGAAACGGGGAGCTCTGGGACGGCTTGAAGACGACGCGCGACGGAGAGGGGCGGTCCGGCGGACGGCTCCGAACTGCAAAGTATGGCGTCGCGCTGTGAGCAAGAACAAGGTAAAAACTGTTTTGGAGAAGGCCTGGCGGCTTCGCATCGACGGAGAGAAACCCGGCAACGACTTACGGTGGCAAGGGAGACGGCGACTTCAACGAAACCGACGACGAGTTCAACGACGGACTCCACTGGCGGCTCCGTCTAGGGTTTCAGCCGATGGTTTCGAGCTGCGGTCCGTGCGAGCGAGGAAAGGAAGTCCGCGACGCCAAGGGACTGCTTAAGAAGGCGCAGGGCGTGCTCGTATTCAAGGAAGGCGCTGCAAATTGGGAAACGGCCGCGGCAATCAAGGAACCGGCGTCCAAGCGCCTGTTCGTGTGCGTGGACGAGACGATACGACGACGGGCGAGACGCGTACGCTGGTCGTGTGCTCGCGGGTTCAACTGGGCTGGTCGTGGCTGCTGGAGCCCAACGCGAGGAGGTTGCAGCTGCTGCACTCTGGTTGGACCGGCCTGAGAACTGAAACAAAGTCGAGCCGAGGCCTAGAAAATAGAATGGCCATTCGATCCAACCAGCAAGGACAAAGGCGTTCGACTTGGGCTGCCAAGCCGAGAAAATAAAAATAGGCCAACGGCCAGGCAATGGAATTGCCACTTCGGGCCAAGGTTCCAGGAAAACAGGCCACGGGCCAGAGAGAAGAAAGAGATTAGAGAGAAAAAGAAAATACCCTTTTCTTTTATTTGAATTCATTTCAAAAGAGCTTTTCAAAAGGATTTAAATTATTTTTCAGTTCAAACCAAAACCAAACATCACAGTATATAATATGCAGCAGCATGAATGCATCAACATGTATCTAGGCCTTAAATTTCATTTTATTCCTCAAAATTTATTATTTACCTAAATTGGAATGCTCACAAAATTCATAAATAAATCAATTTAGCCTATTTTTGAAAAGTGCAAAATTTGGGGTGTTACAATTCTACCCCCTTTAAGATGAATCTCGTCCCGAGATTTGGAAGAGACTTCGAATCACAGGGGGAGAAACAGGAAAAGATCTTGATAACACTTTTCAACTTCACAACTTATATTTATATAACCTGTTAAATGCGACAACTCAGGGTCTCATGATTACAACTTGTGAACAAAGACTCCATTGAACCTAATAACCATTACAAAATATTTCTTTAAACATCCTCTAGACAAAGTGGTACTTTGCATATGCCTGATTATTTGATTCTCCGATCATCTTGTTAGCATCCTTAGTGCACATTATTCCAAGCAGATCATCGATTTCCTCATGTCAAAGTGGAGTACCACGATACTCTATTCTTTTCCCGGACGGTGTTGTTAGGAGCATTGTGCACTGGCTGCCATCAATCACTCCTTTGTGCGCACATAACCATCCATTTCCAAAAACCACAGGGATATCCAATGACTCTAAAACAATGAGTGTTGCGGTGAATTCTTCCTTGCATATGACAAGACCCGACCTTTGGACACACCGATCAGCCGGTATTTCACCCATTGGAGAATGAACTAGTAATGGTCACCTTGTTGGACATTTCATAATCTTGTATGATTCTACCATGTCAGCGGAGATGAATGAGTGAGACGCACTTGGATCAAACAGAGCAAACACTTGTACTGAGCCAACTTGTATATAACCACCCACTTTCTTCATAGCTCCATGAATGTTTGTGCTGACCATATTGTTTATTCTCCCTTTAACATACTTTTGTTGCATTGTATTTCCCTGAGCAGGCTTCTTCTACGAGCTTTCCTTTTTAAACTTACGACGTTGTGGGTTCTGGGTTGGATCAAATGGTACTTGCTCTTCAAAAAAATAGTTGTGATGGTTCTCGCTTGCATCATCCGGATAACTTCTGTCTCCATTAGGACCATTATTCTCCTCCCATGTGTCGGGGTTCCATCCTTCATCACCACCTCCAGTTCCGGACATCTGGTTGTCAACAAGATTGGCATGAGCAATGATAGCTCAAAATAGAGAGTAATCCAAGAGACGAACTCATAACTTCAAGGTACACTTGTAACTTAAAGATAGAATGAAAGAAACAAACATGTGAGATCAAGGCTCTACCCTTGTTAAGATAAGATTGATCATGTGACACTAGAGTAGAGTAGTTTTCATAACCTTTTAAATATCTTAACCATCACATAGACATTCCAATGATCATCATGACTAACTCGAAGATATTCCAAAAATTTACCAATCTTCAAAGAAAGACACCTACGGTCGATAGTGACTTCTCAAAAACTGACATTTCCAAGCAAAACATTGAAACTTATGAAACATCTTCCTTGTAACTTTCATAATTCCCAAACTTTAACAACTATCGGGATGATTCTTGCGCTCCGAAAAAATATGTAGATGTGTGCTATTGTCTAGAATTTCCTCATGATTTGTGATTGATTAAGAGTGGAGATATATACCGAAGATGACGAATGCTCCAAAAGATAGATTAAGGCAAACAGGAGATATGCAAAACCCAACTATTTATTTCATTAATAAACCTTATACCTTAGGCCTATAATCTAAATGATATTGTGGTCAAACACCACAAAATCATTACACTCATCACAAAGATCCAAAACAAACATAGTCATAAGCACAAAGCAACTAAGCACTTAATGCAACGCCCGGCTAGAAACTCCACCTGGGCTACCCTCAACACATAAAAACTAGGATTAAATCAATTAACAACAACTACTTAATAATTACAAGAGTAACAGCTATGCAAAAAGATTACGCGTTGGTAAATCGAAAAGTGAATACTTGTGATGATGGTGCTACTCCCACCCCATGCAGGTTGTAATGGTTTAGCACCTAAAAACCAAATAAACATAAGGGTGAGTGAAAACACTCGGCAAGTACATTCGAAACCGGAAGAACAATCAACTCGAGAATTCATGAACGAATTACTAGAATTCCAAATAAATAGTAGTTTCCGCCTAAAACGGACAAAGACTTGAATACTCCTTAGCATTTACTGGGTAAAGCCGAGCAAGTGGGGACAAAGACTTACTCACGTGCACTTGAATATAAGAACCAAATTGCACCTCCTGGATAAACCGGCACTTGAATTGAATGTAAATGAAAACTTGAAACTTGAATCTCATGAACTCGGGAACTTGAACATGAATCATGAATGGAATGTAAAGGAATAACTTGGAACTTGAATCTTGAAACGAGAATAACGAGAACATGAATGTTGAATAACATACTTGGAAAACTCAAAAAAACAAATCAAGCAAACAAGCCATCACAAAGGTTCATCATGCACTTGCCTTAATAATGCAACGGCGTGCTCGAAAGCGGTTTGGGTCCTGCTATCTAGTTCACCACCACCGAACAATCATGATTCACACTCAAAGATAGCTCGAAATTTTATTACCTCGAAAACAACACAAACATCTATCCCGTTAGCGAATATTTCCTAGCCATCGAGTTGCTCAGGCAACCAGATTAACATCTGGCTCCCAGCCAAAACAAGGAACAGGGCCACATTGGGTATTTATTTTAGCCTACAAAAATCATGGAATAAGCATTTCTTAATTAAAAGAAGTAATTTTTAATTATACCCAAACTATCAATTCTCAAGGTTTCATATTTTTCCTGTATAGATATCATCATAGAGAAGCTACACAAAAAATTTCATGAATTTAGCATGCACCAGCAATTAGTTATGAAATTCACAAGTTCGGCACATATCCTGAAAAAGAAAAAAGAGAAACTGCACTATGCACCACTATTCACCTGAGTCTATGACATCGCAGTTAACCCCCTGGATTCTGTTGAATTGTTGCTCGAGGTCCTTCGCCCGAATTGGAGCAGTGGACGCGCACGGGATGACCGGTGGCGGTCGGGGAAGGTACTCAGTGGCGGCGGGGAAGAGGTGCCGGAGCATCTCCATGCCCAGACGCACTCGCTGGTGGCCACTACTTAGCTCGATTTGGTTCGTGGAGGACCAGCCACGTGAGCCGGCGACCCTGCACATGGCGGCCATTGCTACTGCTGTTTTTGTGGTTCCCGGCGGACGGCGGCAGCAAGAGAAGGGGTGGCCGGCCTGCTGCAGTCTACTGACGAACGGAGGCTCGGCCAGCCAGCACCAGCTCTGGCCCGGCCATGGCAGCCGCTGCTGCTGCTCACTCTGCTGCTTGGCACCGGAAAGAAGCGAGGGAGATGGCCAGCAGCTGCTGCTTGGAGGGAGAAGGGAGGAGGAAGGGCACCGGTTTGAAGATGAAGGAGAAGGAGAGGGACAGCGCTGGCGCTGCTGCTCCTGCTTGGCTCCTCGGTTGTCCACGTGAACAGGGGAAACAGAGAGATAGAGGGAAAACGAGAGAGCCAGAGATGATCAAACTCACATTTTCCACTTCAGGTACTCAAGGCATGACACATAGGGGGTTTTAGGTGGCAAGGAATTTTCAAGAAGGAGGAGAGTTGGGCGCCGGCGCTGCTTCCTGCTGCCTCTGCTCTGCTCTGTCTTTTGCATTGGTGCTGCTATCCACAAACAAAACAAAGAGTACAGAGGGACAACGAGAAGATGGAGAAGGAGAAAATCAATTTTTCCACTTCATTCATTTAAGGTGCAACACGTAGGGAGGGAGGTGGTATGGATTTCTTTGGTGCCGCTGCCTTCGTGTTGTCCAGAGAAAGCAAGAAATAGAAAGGAACAAAGGGAGAGAAGGAAAGGTAGAGAAGGGAAAAGAGAAATTCCAAATAGTTTTGAAACTAGATTCTTTAAATTTTTATTTTAATAATTCAACCCAAAACAATTTAAATTCAAATTTGAATTCAACTCAACCAACATATGCAACATATGAATACTATAATTACAATATAAAATGAATTTATGCCATGATGCTCAATGATTATGCTTGATGATGACATGATCAAAATTCTTAATTACTTATTAACATCGAGGATGTTACACTTAATGTTCACAAACCACACTCAACTTTCGCTACTAACGTCTTGTTATATAAGGGACATAAGCTCCTATTCCCTAACCATCATGAGATAGTTGATCCTTCTGTGGACAAAAGTAACTAATATGCCTTCCGCTAGACTGATGACCATGAAAACACCTTCTTTTAGATGGATCTCTTATGACATTAGGCTCCACTGAATTGTTGCTTAGTGTGTTACTGGCTTGCTTCTTAACTGCTTGACCCTTTCTCTAATTTTTGCTCCTCTGAGGTCTTCTCACAATGATCCGTCTAATTAGATAGATAGGATAGGAAGATGGAGTCAACATTTTAAAAAGAATAGAAGCTACATTTTGCAAATAACAAGGTCACAAAGGAAGCAAGAAATAGGCAAAGGTAAGAGACAAGCTAATACGTCCCAGCTTCTAACTAGGCTTATGTCCTACATAAGATTGCTTTGATACCAATTGTAATACCGGTTTTAAGGACAAAACCAGATACACACCATATGTGAGCCGAGGAAGTCAAATCTCACATATAGTCACAATTAAAGGAAATATCAAAACATAATGCTTAATAAATAATGAACTTAATATAAAATAAATAACCTCAAAGCGCGAACAACGGACGGACACTCCGATCCCGGGATGAAACCTCCACTCCATAGGGACAAACCGACCGTTGATCACAAGCCCGACTTCTTCAAAATGCTAGCACTCGGGCAATCTTCCCGGTTTGAGTGGGAAATTGCAAGGATGAGTCCATGTCGAACTCAAAGAAAATAGCAAGGCAATACCTTACCAATAACCCCATGATCATTATAACATAATGTTGACGGTCGTTAACTACCTATTTTATACAGTCAACACCTGCATAAAACATTCACTCTTGGCTATCAAACTTAGTGGTAGGGTTTAAATCTAACAAGTTCCACAAGTTTTGGTATTTCTAAGTGCAATGCAGGAATTCCCAATTTATCATCAATAAAAAGTATCTTATATGGTAAAACAAAGTACGCCATCGCGGAGAGCTCGTCACGCTGATCAAAATGGATATATTAGTTGATATATTTGGACTCGGATGGAAGAGTTATGAGATAAATAAGAATACACATGAAATGGTTGTCCTACACGTGAGCTACAGTACCATGCGGACCATCCGGGACGCCGATACGTGGCCAAACGGGCCTCCTACGCGGACGACGGCAGCCCCGCGCTCGCAAGGCTCTCATTCAAATGAGCCAGCCCCGTCGCGCCACGTGTCGCCTGGGGCGCGGCGCGCGCTGGCGCTGGCGGGAGCGGCGCGTTCGCCCGCCACCCGCCCGAGGCACGCGGGCAGCACTCCACCGGCACCCGAGGCGGTTGGCGGTCCGGATGCCCAGCGCGGTTCAACCCGCCCGGACCGAGCGGTTCAGCTGGCCCGCGCTGCCGCTACCTTCCCGAATTGGACGGCGGTAGTTTCTGCCGGTTTAGCTCGGTTCGAGGCCTTCTGGCGGGTTCTCTTCCGGTTTTTGACGCCATTCACAAGGAAACTAAGTTGCGCCATAGTATAGGCCCAATCCTTATTTGGCGCACGTCTCGGCCGCTTTAGAAAACGGTGCACACTTCTTTTTTCGTCTATACGCTCCCTCTACTCTTCTGTTCCCCAGAGCCGTCCGCCCCCTGTCCGGTGTTTTCTAGAAGCATTTTAAAAATATTGCCCAATGTCGACGACCGTTCTCTTTCCCTTTCCCCTTTCTCTCCCCTCAACTCGGCGTTGGAGAACCCTCGTCCGACCGTCGATTTTGGGCTGACGGCGAACCCTCCCCGGGCTCAACGCGCGCGGCGAGCCGCCGCCCATCTCTCATCACGCCCGCGCCGCGGAACGACGCGCGAGAGGCCCGGCAGAGGCTGCTCTTGGTCGTCGGCGTCGTTCGGGGAAGCGTGGGGACGCGGCGTGCTGCTGTTCTTCTTCGTCTTAGCTCCGACGATAGATTTCCCGCTTCTCCTCGCCGGTGTCCGAGTCTAATCGTGGCGGTCTCGCCAGGGGCCGTGTAGGGGAGCTGTCGTACAGGTGACATTCTGTTTCGATTTGGTAACGATTTTGTGCCTTTTGATTTGGATTTGAGCTAGAGGCGGATTTTGATTTTGAGCCGGTTTCATTGTTCTAGCCGTCGGCGGATTCGATTTTGAGGCGACATCGACGAATCCTTGCATTTTTGTTGTTCGATCCGGATTTGGTGCATCCTCATCGACATCGACGTCGAGGTTAAGATATGGTTCGGTTTCCCATTGGATCCGCGGGGTTTTCTAAATTCTGATTTGTAGTTGGTTTCGAGTTTTTTTGAGGCAGGGCTGATTCGACCCTGATTCGAGCTGTGCGAATCCTGGCTCCCCTTATTGTGGAGGCCTCGATTTGGTGTTTTTCTGCGTCACCGGGGTGTCACCGTCGCCGTGAAGACGTCGATTTAGTCGTTTGCGCCTCCAGCATTACCGTTTCCTCTCGGCGCGTCGGCATCTTCGTTTCCTCTCGTCGTCGCGAGAGCCAAGACCAACCACGGTCGCATGGGATGGGGCGGCGGATCCTGCTGGGCGCGGAACTGCGCTTGGCCGCGCGACGGCTTTCGCGAGGGAGTGGGCGTGTGCAGATGTGGCGGCGGATCCTGCTGGCGCTGAACTGCGCGCTAGCGGCGGCGGCTCGCGCAAGGGAGTGGGCGTGTGTAGATGTGGCGGCAGCTCAGTCGGGGCGTGCTGCGTCCGCGCCGGCGACTTCGGCCATCGGGATCCGTCGCTCGTCAAGCTCGAGACCAGAGCGCTTGCGAATTCAGGGCGTGGAGCGCATAGGTTAGCTTACTCCCTTCTGCAACTCTCCTTCATGAATTGTGGCATATCGCGTTGGCTAGAACAACAGAAAGTATTCTGCTTTGACGGAGCAAAAATACATGCTGTGAGAGCTCTTAATTGCAATCGGTTGTGGCAATTGGAAGACATCTATGTTTAAATATATGTTTACCTACGATGACTTTGTGTGCTGTGATTATCAGGATGTGGTTCTAGGCTTAGTGGTGAGAGTCGTGAGACATTTGACACAGTATGGCCACCACTGGATTGGCTATGATATTTCAATGTCCGTGAGGACCTATCTATGTTTGTTTCGCTTGCCTTGTTTAGCACCAATTGGAAAGGGAAATGGGAGTTTAGAGGAGGAGCTTTCTAGATATCTTGCTCTGTTACCTGCATCCTTTTTTATAACTGGCAAATCTCCGTGCTTGTGTAGCTGTGAACAATAGGACGTCGGCGTCAATCGAGCAGGTGAGGTGATCATCATATCAAGTGGTTCCAGTTTGATCTTTGCCCTCCCATACAACCATACTTTCCCTGATAGTCTCCCTGTGAGTTTGGCAAATGATCATATTTTACGATTTTACTTTCACCTTTTAACAGGAGACACAAGCTTTTGTAGCCTCTTGATTAATTTGATTTACTGCAGATAATGATTCATTCCAGTGAGTACAGGCTTACTTATAATTATCAATGTGTGTAAGATGTTACTTGGATATATTATCAATTTATCATAATCAATTCCCCTATTTCTCAGTGCTAACTATGATTCAAAATCTGGCATACTTATGTGTGGTGTCATTTATTAACTTAGTAGAAATTCTTTATATGCAATTTATCGTTATTGCAATCTGAATTAGATCGACTTATAACTTGCCCCAGGTACATTCTCCTCTGCTTAGAGAATGGGACTTTCTTAATGCCATGGTCCCAAGCGGGATTTATATAGAATATATATCTGATAAATCATGATATAGAATTATAGATAGATAAATCCCATTATTCCTAAGTTCAATTCAATAGTTTCTGAAACCAATTTCTATGAACAAATACAAGGATCTATGATTATGGGCATTCTTGCACAGAGACGTTTCTGTTCAACAATATTCAGATTTCATATTAGTCATACATTTTCTCAAACTTATATGCTGCCTATAAAAAAGGTGAACCAAACTTTGTTACTATTTCGAGAACAACTTGTCTTGAAAACTGTAGCTTTGGAAATGGTTGTATTGTGTCGTGGCTGTATTGCTGGTTTCGCTAATAGATGAAGCAAATGGAGAAGTATGGCCTGTTCTTTCCTCAGAATACAGCTTTATCTATTACCAAAAATGTGCAGAGTTCCACTACTCAATATTTTTTTTAATGCAGCACATGTGCTAATCCATTGCTACCCGCTCCATTGTCCATCTTTAACTCTCCCCAAAAGCGGCCTTGTTCCGACACTCCTACTCCCTCCATGGTTAGTCGGCCGGCTTGGTAGTCATCCCCGTGGAGCCAGCAAGGAGAATCACACCTGCAAACCATAAGGTGTGTATTGTTTATCTTCACTCTTCTTTTTCATCCTTGATTTGAATTCGATGCTGGCCTCAACATCTGCATTCAAATTAGATTAGCAGAAAATCTAGATAGAAGAGACAATTTTGAATTGAGAGTTCTTACCGTTCTAATATATCCCTGCATTTGCTATTGTAAGTTTAGGTTTAACAAATTTAAATCTAATATTTCAGATTAAATCCTAGATTACCAGTGCAGTTTTTTTTAAGGTTGCTACCTCCTTGCAGTAGCCGCTTTAGTTTCTGTATCCCTGTTCCTCTCAGTTTTGATTTCTCTTTTAATAAAATTAAAAAAAAAACTAGAAGATGATCCATACAATTACAAGTAGGTACAATTGAACACAATTTAAGAAAAAGATAGTCATATAAGTTTACGTTTGTTGTCTGTATTTCAACCAACAAGAGTGTTGTATAGTTTGCTGATTTTACTTTAGTTTTTACCACATGGATTGCATCTCCTATATCCTAATTTAGATTTTGGATACTACTTCTGTATTCAATAAATTTCCATAGCCTATTTCCTACCAGCACACAACCGGTGATGATCAATTTGTGCTTCATGCCCCTGGCTCCATGCACGGGCAACATGGGAGTGAGCAATGGGGCAAACTAATTCAGTGTTGCTCCATTTGAGCCTGGTCACATTGCAGATTCCCCTACCCATGGCAAGCGATAAAGTAAACACTTAGTCAACTCTGTAGGCTGTTCAGGTTTCTTTGTAGAAAAAACATCGGGGTTATTAAAAGTCACCCCCGTTTCCTCGCACCATAGCAATCCGGGCATTGGTGGCCTCGTCTCTGTGCGACACGTCGCCGCCCACCCTGCGCGGTGCTCGCTCCCGCCCGTGGGCTCTGTCCCTCACCGATCGACCACCACTCCATCCTATCCCCTCCCAACCCTAACTTCCTCCCCGCCGCCCTCCCTCCCTCCACCGCAGCCTCCATCCCTTCCTGCTCTCCGCCCGCCCGACTCTCTCTCTCTCTCTCTCTCCCTGCTCTCTGCCGCAGCCTCCCTCCCTTCCCTTGCTCAGGCGGCTCCTTGCCTCCTGCTCGTCGCATCCATGGCTCCCGCCAGGTCCGCCTTCACCGAATCACCGATACACTCCTGGGCCACTTGCAAGTTGCAACTGCTGCGCGCCCGTTGGCGTTCGCCAAGCATCGGCTGCTTCCACTAGAGCCTCCTGTGGATTAATGCGTGGAGATTACTCTGTTTAGGTGACCTCGCCGGGCTGCCAAGCCACCATGAGCAGGCAGAAGGCCCCCTCCCCCCACCCACCCAGAGATATGATGCTTCAGCTCGCCTTCCTCTAGATCTGGGCATCCGGCCGGCACACCTCCCTTCCCGATCTAGCATGACGCTGTGCTCCGGTCGCCGGCTTGTCTGAACCAGCGGGCCGTCCAGCACCAACGCCGCATCCTCGCCTTCGTGCTTCCCGCTCTCTTCTGCTTTGTAGGTATGCTCTTCACCGCCCGTCAGCGTCGCCAATGGCCTCGACGAGTGATTCGTAAGTGAGGTACTGACAGGCATGCCTCTGTTGTTTATTCAGGCAATCCTCGGAAGAGAAAGAACACACTAGCTCAAAAGCACTTCAATACAATACCTTAGGTGTGAATTCTTCATTCCCTCAATTTCTGCATCATTTTTAACCGACTTGGCAAGTGCAACCGGTGAAACATTGAATACAGCACTTATTACTCCATTCTGGAGACCAGGATGTCCAGTTATTGGCTCATCTGAAGATGCTTCTTTCTCTCCAACTTTCCCCCTGCTTTTCCTTTCTTTTTCATGCAGCTGTCGCAACTTGATTTAAATGCAGTAACTATGGCTGCATTCACACTTGAAGAATCCAGCCAGAGCTTTACACCTTTCTCTGCCAGTCTTGACAACACAATCAATGTTTTAATTGACAGCAACATTATTATTGACTATGCCCTGTTTAGCAGAGCTCTAGCTCTAGGAAATGTCAAATGTAGGTCTGCAGGAATGTTGAGTGCATTTACATGACCCGTTTCATGAATATTTTGTGTTAAATAAAAATATTTAAACAACTTTAATTTAGCCAACAAACTACAAATTCAGCGTACATCTTAGAGCTAGAGCTGTGCCAAGTGTGTTTAGTAAAAATATTTGCTTTGAATTTGGAGATAAAGAATAAAGAAATATGTTAATTGACAGCAACAATAGAAAAGTTATGTTTTCCTCCCTGGGCTACCAGCTCCCCACGAACTAAACGCCAAGTTGAACTCTCTGTTCCTTCATGACATCCTTCTCCAGATTTGAACGCAAGCAGGCATGCAGGTCTCCAATCTTGGGGTGCCATTGACATGTCAGTTGATTGCTGACTTAATTTTCTTCTAAAAGATTTTGTGTCTAGATTATGAAATCAAGTAAGTAGAGCTGAATCTTCTAAAATTTAGCAAGCTAGGTGCAGCGGAACCAAAAAAGCCTACCATTTTAATTTTCCCATGGCTGCTTCTTTACACACCTAAGTAGAGCTGAATCTGAATGTGTTTGTTTTCTTTTCCACAGCTTGCCAAAATTACTTTGGGAGTGGTTATTAGGAGTTGGCAATGGAGACTAAGCAGGTCTGGAGACAGCACCAAAACTTCGTTAAGCTTTTTTGAATTTCTTTGCCTATCCATCTAAATGTGTGAAGATTGTTTTTCAAGGAATAGATATTATGTATATTTAAATTGTCACAACACCCTTTCATTAGAAGTGGCATGTAAAATGGATGGATCATGGGATTGGGATATAGAGATGGTTAAAATCACTAATATTGACCTCCATTTTAGTTGCACGACTTCGATAAAAGGTTCTAATTGGTTCATTCTAATTTGATGTTTGTGCACCAGTTTTGAGTTAGCCAAGTCCTTTTGTATCCATTGTTGATTTTTTTTCCCTATCATACTAGAGTTTTCAACTGTAGAACATTCATTCTGAAGCTATCAGGAGGTGTCACACCAAGAATCCATACCCATGCTCAATTGAGAATTGTTCTTGCACTCTGAGAGTTCCAGAATAATAAAATTGAGAAGCCTGAAGTTTTTGATGTGGCTAGAGGGGCTGCTTTGAAGTGCAACTTCCATCTTTCTACAGAGCTATTCTTTGCAATTTTATCGTAAAATTAATCTGCATACTTTATGTTAGTAAAGTTGATAATTTGTTAATCTTTGTCCTTCCACCATATTGTTTTGTACTGAAATGTTTTTAGGCACTCTTACTATCCTTATGTGCAGAAGAAGCAGAGGCAGCAGACCCATGTGGTGTTGATCCAATGCTAGCCGAGCCTGATCCTAGGCTTGTATGTTTCTCTTCTCTAGATAATATGTATGTCAATTCAATTACCCTATAGATGAAATTATTCAATACACTGTACTTCACATAATTGCTCAGTTACTATATCTGACACTATTCTTTTTGAGTCATTTAGCTGCTCATTTGGGCATTGTCTCTCTTTTTATGGTCATATCTTATTTCCAGTTGACCTGTCATTTTCATACTGATAAGCTTAGCATCTTCAAAAAAAAAAAAGTCTACCATTATTCCATTATTCATTGATTTTTAACATATAATATGCAAAAGGGTTCCTTGTACTCAAATGACTAAAAAATTGTTTTGTAGACTACCAAGGACAGTAAGATGGTAGACTGGTACACAGATATGTATATATGTAGATTACAAATTGGATATGGAATGGTTCTACTGAAATGATCACTAATATGTAAAATTCATGTGGTACTAGAACTAAGATTCTTGCTTAGTATTTTATAATTTATTTTAGGTCCGTTAACAACATATTGGATATGGAATACCTTAGAAGTACTGAAATGTTGACTCATATATGTTAAATTCATGTGCTTCTAGAACTAAGATACTTGCATAGCATTTATAATTTAGTTTAGATCTGTTAGCAACGGATTGGATATTCATAATGTAATTTTTTTATTTGCAGAACATTTTTCATATTACACAGGCAAATGTTGAGGTGCGAGTTAAGTGTATATGTGCATCTAATTGCTTAGTGTTTTAATGACTTGTTCTAATCACCATTTTATAATCAAAACATGTATACCCAATTTTAGGTTGTGGAAGTGACAGCTTCTAACATGGTTGAAAGAACAGAGAAGCAAAGTGAAGAACAAGATTCTACTGAATCAAACTTTAGAGAGATCGCAAAATCACATGTTTATTTGACAATCCTTATGTTTGTACACTATATTTACATGGTTTAAACATAGCTGATTGTAATTGTAAAATATGTATGGATATATTATAGTTATTGGTTGGTCTTCATGTTTTCATTTGCTATTTGTTATTCATATATGACAATTAAAGTTATTTTATTCTTTCAGTCCTGCAGGGCGCCCAAAGGGCGCCAAATGTTCTAGTATTACTGTAACTTCTCTTGTACTCAGGGCTACCCTATCAACGGCTGGATGTAAAACCTTATCAATAAAGTCCAATTCCGATGATATATAGTAGCATGAGAAACAGAAAAACATTCCCCACAGTAAGTATAGCTAAAGTTCTTTCACCAACATATATTTTGTTTATTTTTTATGTGGATCTAGACAAATATTCTTATTCATTGTAATGTCACATGTAATTATTTGCTGTTTTCAATTATTGTCATTTCGCATCACTGTATTTTAATCATTCAAAAATCAATAATATTGGTTGGTATTTATTCTTATCATCTAAGTAGTGAATGAGCGTAAGCTGCTACCACACTGATAGTCTCCACGTACTCGCACACACGCATCGCGGACTGGCCCAGCAGAGGTAGGTGCGCGGCAACGCCGCACGTGTTTTTCTAGTGGTATATCTAGTCTCCATCTCGGACTGTAACCCACGACCTTGTAGGTCTATATCAAATTCTCAAATTCTGCTGCTCTTTTTTATTTTTTTTGAAAATCAAGTTGTGAGCTCCTCTATATGAGAAGCTTTTTATTAGCTCCCCTGTATCTCGTCAGGAGCATATTGTGTATGTGCTTCCTGTAGTTTTTTTTTTGAATTATATTTTTCAATAACTATGCAAAATACCTTAAGTGCTGTAGCTCCATTATTTTGTTCCATTATTTGTTCAATATATAAATAAGTCTTTTCTTTCTCTCTTTTCTTTCCCTGAGCATGAACATGCCTGCTCGAAATGGATATGGTCATATGTGATTGGTAGATGATTAGCCCCATCCTCTCCTTGAAATAGATTTGATGCAACGCAACCTGATTACTATATATATCCAACCTACTGAATGCAACGCAACCTGATGACTATATATATAACTTTATTCAGGTTTACCATTTTTTTTAGATTTGAAAGCATCGAATTCTTGGAAATAAAATTACCCATTTCTATTTGCGTGTACAGTACGTTCTCTGAAAGTCACCATAATACACCCCTTTACCTCACTTTTTGGCTTTTTTCTGAGCCTCACATTTTGTTTCATATAACTGATTGTTCTTTTGCTCAATAGGGAGAGAGAAAGAGAGAGAGAGAGAGACCCTGGATCATCATCAGCTAGTAATGGGCAGCTTTACCCTGAAGAACTCACAAGGAACCTTTTGATTTTATTGGTAGCATGGAGAACTCAACCTTTTGATTTGTTTTTCCATGATTAGTACTGATATTATGATTTGAGAAGAATGACAAACTGCATAGCCAGATGGTTCCTCTGTCCACTCTTTTCTAGTGTATGAAGTTGTAGTCACCTTTTTTTATAGATGCAATCAAGATGTACATATATTTTTTTAAAAAGATGTTTCTGATTTTTTGCTGAAATCCATTAATGCATATCTATTGTATATGTGCAGGAAGAGTTGCTCATGCAGAGAAATACCTTGCACCTGTACATAAACAGTCTGAATCATTTAGTGCTCATGCAATTGAATTAGCACCTTGCACCTACAGGTAAACACACTCAATAATAGTTATTCTTGAACGAGAATCTTCAATTGAATTAGCACCTTGCTCATTTAACGATCTTGCAATTGAATTAGCACCTTGATCATTTAATGTCCGAGTTATATGTTTACAAATTGCAGTTCGTTAGAGTTAGTAATATCAGATAATGGTCACCTTTTTCATGTTTCTATACTGAAATGAATCTGTGCTAACATGCAACCTTTTGATTTCTTGGTACTCTTAGAAGCCTGGTCAAAGCGTTGAAAACAAACACCTTCGCGACGCTCTGGAGGACATCTTCTCATCCCACAGGTTGGTAATCGACACTGCTGCTCTTGTCTTTTGTCCTATATTCAAACTATGATTCTAGACTCAGTCGTGGTTGACAACAATTTAATCACACCTTGGCTGGCACCACTTGCGTTTTCAATGACAAGAAGTAGCAAGTAGACCTGGTACATATGTTGTCCTTTTCAATGTTGGCACATCTTTTCTAGTAAGTTGCAAACAAATGTCTACTGATCCCTGTTTGACCCATTATTTTATTTTGGTTCACATGTTGCCCTTTTGCTTCTTTTTTTCATATTGGTGTTTTGCTAGGTGCAGAGTTACCTCATTTTATATTGTTTTAGGAGTTCAACTGTACTTTATATTGGTTTAGGAGCACAACTGTATGCTAGCTATTTTTTGGGATCTAATGGTGGATGTTGTTATCTTAATAACCTATTTTTCTGTCTGTTTGTATTTTGTTGCTTGGCTACTTTTGTTTTAGGTACCTTCAGTTTATTATCTATATTTTTTGTGAAATGCTCTTATATTTGCCCTGGTATGTAAACTTGTGATTTCTATCTATTTTTTTGTCTTAGAACCTCCATAATTGAATTTGACCTTCAGTTTCTTTTTTTTTTTAGGGTCTGAAATTACAACCCGCTCTATCAATTGTATTTTTTTCTTCGTTTTCTGCACTGGTGTCATATTATAAACAATGACAAAGAAGGTATGTGATAATCTCACATAACAAAATACTCAAAATTATGTACACTAGCAGTTTTAAAAAAAAATTATTAACCTTTTACTGCTAGGTTAAAAATTTTATACTATAACATTATCAACTTTGTACTAATAACTTTAAAACTTTACACTTGATTTCATAAAACTTTGTACTAGTAATATAGCAAACTTTGTAATGCTAGGAAAAAAAACTTTGAACTATTGCACGATAAAGCATTAAACTTTTTGCACTACATACTGTTAGGTTATAAACTTTAGACTTTATTACTAATAAACTTTTTACTGATGGGTTCAAAACTTTTTAATACTATAACATTAGAAACTTTTGTGCTAATATGTTTGAAACTTTACTGATCGAATTTATAAAACTTTGAACTTCTACATAAGAGACTTTGTAATGAGAGGTAAAAAACTTTTTGTACTATTGCATGATAAATTTGTTTTACCTTTTTTCACCTAGGCTATAATACTTTTTATAAACTTCTTACTGCTATGTTCAAAAATTTAGACTAAAACATTACAAACTTTGTACTAATATGTTGAAAAACTTTACAAATCAATTTTACAAAACTATGAACCATGACATAGCAAACTTTATAATGCTATTTAAATAACTTTACACTCAAATTTATAAAACTCTCTAATGCATATCAAAGTTATATTATCAATACAACTTAGTTTTCATTTCATTTCTCCAAAATGAATTTATACTGCAATCTTTTTTTGTTTTTGTAAGTTTGTATTTTTTTATGTTCTTTTCTTTTTCCCCCTGGGTATCAACCAAGCAGTTCATATAACTGAACAAACAAATTTGACATGAAAAGGTATGAAAGTATACATAACGATCCCCCCGGAGTCTATTTTGATATTGGGCCGGGCTCATTGCATGTAACAAAATCAAACTCTCCCTCTCAAATAGTCATTCCATTGTTTCATTCAACCCTTGCATGACTATTATCAATTTGTATCATCAAAATCTTTATCTTGTGAGTCTTTGATATCTTGTACTTGTTTTTATTGTTATATACTCTCGGTGCTGAGTTTGTTGCTCCCCTTCGGTGGAACCAAGTTCTTTGACTTCTCTTTCTTGAGTTCATGGCCCATATTAAGAATAAATGTATGATAGGCAATGAGTACAAAGTTTTGAATTACGTAGTGCGAGTTTAACAATTATAGTATAAAAGTTTATGATCTCATAGTTAAAAGTTTAATATAATTGTAGTGTGAATTTATAAACCAACAAGTACAAAGTTTTAAATCTGGTACTTCAAAGTTTCACAAATCTGTATTATAAAGTTTATGGTTTGGTAGTTAAAAGTTCTATATAATTCTTGTTGTAATCTTATTATAAAAACAACGAGTAAAAAGTTTCTTATTTGGTAGTCCAAAGTTTTTCGTACTAATGTATAAAGTTTTTTATTTCATATTTAAAATTTTATAAAACTATGTTGTAAATTTATAAACCATGGAGTCCATAGTACATAATTTGGTAGTTTAAAGTTTGACAACTATATTATAAAGTTTATGATTTCATACTTCAAAGTTTCTAATTAGCTTTCTTTTTTCCTTTTCGAGCCTTCTGCTCCAAAAAAACAAGACAAGGCAATTGTCGATTTGTATTAGTTAATTATTTATTTCCAAAGAGATATATTTGTCTACACAAATATGTACTTATTTCCATATGCAAAATACTTGATAACTTAAAGTTTTCAAGTCGGCAGAAGCAACATGTACCTTTTATTTTTTTTTTTTTTCACTTTTCATATATATGTTGATTTTTTACTTTCACTTTCGTTTATATGTAAAACCATCCCCCGCCCGTATATTTTACCCACAAACTCGATGTCCCAAAAGAGAAAAAATTTAGCTTGTAGACAATATTTGTTTTGGCCCAAAAAAGCTAGACATGAGAAACCAAACAACATGGGCCGGTAAAAAAACTTGGCCCAATGAAGCCCGACAGGGGAAATGGGAAATCGGGCCGTGTAATGTCTTGGGAGATCGGGCCGCTGCCTTTGCTTTGTGTAGTAGTGCATGTGCACTGCTATATTTAGTGGCGCACGTGCGCTGCTACTCATACTGGTTGGCGTGCGCCGAGCAGTGACCCTAATAGGCCCAAGGGCCGGGAGCGGGGAAGTGCCGGACTTGTCGGCGACTCCCCAAACTTGTGCCTCGGTGGATTCGTGCTCGGCTCCCTCATGGGATCTTGGCTAAGTAAGTTTCCACGATTCCGATAATCTTTATTGTCTCATGTTTATCCAAGCATTATCTACTCGTTTGCGGGATTGATAGTCGTCCTTGTGGCGGTGCTCTAGTAGAAGGACCCCGGGGACGGGTAAGGCTTGTTAACACGCTAGAGTAATAATCACTAGTGTAGACGTGGTGTCTAGGCTAGGGGTTGCCTATCTTTTGTGGCGCATCCCACGGTTGAGGGGGTAGGCGGCCGGTTGTGACAACCTTGTCCGTCCCTTTGTAATCCCCCCACGTTCGGGTGTGGCGCAGTGCTAAATGCCGGTCTCCATCCCAGTTTGGGCGATTGCCGGTGCCCGAAGTGAACAAGTAGCTCTAAAGCGAGGCTATCCATAGACCTTAAAGGTGTACGAATCCTTCTCGATAATCCTCCCCATCTTTGGTCTTGTGTGTCCTTGGGCGAACTAGTTAGGAGAGAGTACCTCCGTTCCCTGTGGAAAATACGATACCCCGAACATTTACGGGTGAAAGCTACAACGACAATTACATGCGCTTGCGATTCTTCCTGCGACGTTAAGAAACGTCAACACATAATAATGTAGAGCATAAACAATAAATTATAAGTTGTTAAACAAGCATAGGTCATCATCTTAATGCAAAGGTTCCAAGGCCGCTCATAACCGTGAGAGGGCGGCCGATATACCGGTTTTACTCTGCTTGAGAGGTGTACACTTTCACCGTGGAGCCGTGAATTGCCCTTTCGCCCGGGTGATCGGCCCCTTAACCCTCTTCCTAGGGCGGTCGGCGGGGGTTCACTATGAAGTCTTTCAAAGGTTCATCTAACATGCTAGGGCCGCTAGGTATCTTCCGTCAATCCGTGCGACACACACCGCAGCGGTCCACGGGTCTTGGCGATCCGTGTGATACAACCCTCCACGGGGATCCACAATGTTTTTTACCCCCTAACGTCTTTTCGGTAACCACTAACAAGTTAAACAAGGTCCTCATACTGAACTAAAACCGAGCCCATTAGCCCTCACGGTTATACTTGTCTTCCCGAGACACTAATACGCACAAGTCCACATGTTGCTAAACAATTCACATTTAATGTCCAAAGGCATAAACATTAATCAAGTCATATGATCATGGTTTAAAGCTAACATATCCCATAACTATACTTGCCTTAATATCGATGCTTCTTCAAGTACAAAACTCCAAGTGATATCCTTCTTCACTTCCAAAGCTTCAAGACAATCCTTGTTGATCAAGAACGTATTCCGGATCACCACGCCAAAGCTCACCGCCTAATTTATCGATATAGCAACAACACGTATCCAAAGACAATCATGCACGAAGCAAACAATAGAATTATATTAGAACAGTACATCAACATCAAGAAAACAAGATAAAAGGTTTATAAAACAATTCTACGCGTCGCTATGATCACATCGACGTAAAGATCACCGGTCGGACTTAAAACGGCGAAGATATGCAATTTACAAGATTTGCATGAATAAAATAATAAACTAATTATGACCATGAAATTTAAAAGTTGAGAACCTACTAAACAAAGGGCATGATCATCTAGATTACGGAATTACGAATCCAACGCAATTTGAAAGGTTCAAATCGGATTTAAAAGATATGATCATTTGAAGATAATGGCAATCCTGTAAATAGACGGAGATTGATTTCGGATTTAAAACAAATACAATTCATTTAGAAATCAGATACAGGGACCTTGGTGTAATTAACGATAGATGTTGAGGTCTCTTTAACAAAAGTGCCACCCGAAGGGGTATCGGGCGATTTAGGCCGTTCGATCTGAGATCAAGGGCCGAGATCAGATCGGGCCAAGGGGCGGCGCTACTGCCGGGACAGAACAGGACCACGGCGGCGCCATGGCCGGCGGCGGCAGGAGCTCGCCGGCG
Organism: Hyparrhenia diplandra; assembly: GCA_015847255.1. Lineage (NCBI taxonomy): Eukaryota > Viridiplantae > Streptophyta > Magnoliopsida > Poales > Poaceae > Hyparrhenia > Hyparrhenia diplandra. Next base: position 552,853 of record JADLZK010009026.1, on the reverse strand, counting down.
AAGCTGAACCGGGCGATTTCGACAACGGTTTTCGATGCGGCCGGCACCATTCGACAGAGGAGGACAAGGGCATCTCACCGAGGGAAACGGGGAGCTCTGGGACGGCTTTGAAGACGACGCGCGACGGAGAGGGGCGGTCCGGCGGACGGCTCCGAACTGCAAAGTATGGCGTCGCGCTGTGAGCAAGAACAAGGTAAAAACTGTTTTGGAGAAGGCCTGGCGGCTTCGCATCGACGGAGAGAAACCCGGCAACGACTTACGGTGGCAAGGAGACGGCGACTTCAACGAAACCGACGACGAGTTCAACGACGGACTCCACTGGCGGCTCCGTCTAGGGTTTCAGCCGATGGTTTCGAGCTGCGGTCCGTGCGAGCGAGGAAAAGGAAGTCCGCGACGCCAAGGGACTGCTTAAGAAGGCGCAGGGCGTGCTCGTATTCAAGGAAGGCGCTGCAAATTGGGAAACGGCCGCGGCAATCAAGGAACCGGCGTCCAAGCGCCTGTTCGTGTGCGTGGACGAGACGATACGACGACGGGCGAGACGCGTACGCTGGTCGTGTGCTCGCGGGTTCAACTGGGCTGGTCGTGGCTGCTGGAGCCCAACGCGAGGAGGTTGCAGCTGCTGCACTCTAGTTGGACCGGCCTGAGAACTGAAACAAAGTCGAGCCGAGGCCTAGAAAATAGAATGGCCATTCGATCCAACCAGCAAGGACAAAGACGTTCTGACTTGGGCTGCCAAGCCGAGAAAATAAATAGGCCAACGGCCAGGCAATGGAATTGCCACTTCGGGCCAAGGTTCCAGGAAAACAGGCCACGGGCCAGAGAGAAGAAAAAAAGATTAGAGAGAAAAAGAAAATACCCTTTTCTTTTATTTGAATTCATTTCAAAAGAGCTTTTCAAAAAGGATTTAAATTCTTTTTCAGTTCAAACCAAAACCAAACATCACAATATAAAATATGCAGCAGCATGAATGCATCAACATGTATCTAGGCCTTAAATTTCATTTTATTCCTCAAAATTTATTATTTACCTAAATTGGAATGCTCACAAAATTCATAAATAAATCAATTTAGCCTATTTTTGAAAAGTGCAAAATTTGGGGTGTTACACTTCGCTGTTCATCCTGCCTGCCTCTGATCCCTGATATTTCCCTATCTAAATTCCATCCAAACTCTCTAGAAATTGTATCTAGTTACCCTTAGAACAGTGATTGGTAATCAAGGTTCGTAACACAGTGTACCTGTCTACACGTTGGTAGCATCTTAAGTTAGGCAGGCTCAGTGGTGTTATAATAGAATCATGTTCAATGCAGAGCCTCATGCCATACTCTATTTGCTACGGGGACATTTAGGGCATGTTGTTTTGTGTGTAGGTAACAATTGATTCATCTTCCTTCCACAGTTCAGTCATCCATAATGTGGACGGTTTGCCTCATTAAGCATTTTCATATCATACTACGCTAGGACAGTATATCATAATTTCTTCATAAAGATTCGTGACAAAAAAAAAAAAAAAGGTTGGATAGCTTCAAGTTTATTACAAAAACAACAAAGTTTACTACCATTCCAATTCCTTCCTAGTAGATTATCCTTTGTTATAATAATCCCTTTTTTTTTTTGAACCTAACGTCTCTTATATTATATTCTATTATTGCTTGAGCCTGCTTCCATGTACATGTCAAACCTACCAAGCAATTTACTAAGAATGTGCATGTGGGGGGCCTTGCACTTCCTTCTTATTAGCTGGCACATCGCATCGCTCATATATAGCTTTGTTAGACATAGCACCTCTCAATCAGGTTGGCCGCGTAACAGGCAGGTAGATCTATGTTGAAGTCATGTGGCCATGCATTCACCATCCATGTAGTGTGCTTGGAGGAAGCAGCTCTCAGCAGCATGGGTATTGGAGTGCGAGACATCTGGAAATGGTTCTCGTCACGGATCTTCATTTGTGGCACCTCTTCAAGGATTAGTGTGATGACGTTTGAAGTACGATGGACCGGTCCACCAACACATCCAGCTAAGCAGTTTATCCTGCTGGGTCGCCTAGCTTCATACTTTGCTCGAGCACCAGTGGTGCATAGGCACCTAGCTAGCGGCACATGTAGCTGACATGGTGCTCGAGCATCGTTTCAGCTAAGCAGTTTATCTCATATAACTTCAATTGGCTCCAAGCTTTCTAATTTTGATCAACACGCATGTGAAGGTTCGAAGCAGCTGAAAAAATATTTTTTTAATTCAATAAAACACTATTGAAGACCAGAGAGCCATGACTGCACCATTGCCCTTCGTTTCCGATTTTCTGTCATGGTTCATGTGGATAGAAAGGTTGCAATACCTATAAGTGTTTGGATGTTGGCTTTTCTGGCAGAATTTCTTAAAAAATTGTTAGAAACATTTTCATCTAACTAATCTCCAAGTGCTGCTCTCAAACAATTTGGATAATACTTAGAAAATTCAGCATCCAACAAAATCCAAAACAGTCTAAATTCACAATTGCAGGGACACATTAAAATAAATTTCATCCATATTGGTCAAAGTTTTTGCATTGTCTAACTGCAAGCATTGTTCTTCCTAGGGAATAGATGGAAACAAGGTCCAATAGTATCCGTGAACGCGATTATAGGGCCGCTCATAGTGAAGCTCGTAAAAATGAGGATTGCAATGAACCACAGCGAGGTAGGCAAAATTGAGGAAATCACGGAAACAAAAATCAAAGGTCGCATTGTTATAATGTTGGAGAAGAAATTCTACTAGAACATAAGGAAGAATAAACTGAGCAGAATGTCAAAAAGAATCCAGTTGAAGGAGAGGCACCTCCACCACCCCCGCCAACAGTTTAGCGGAAGTAATGGATCGATTGACCAGACTGTTGGAAAATCTAGCAAGAAGACAAGATAATCGCAAAAGGCATGGAAAATAGCAGCATTCATGACACTTCATGATGCACCAATATACGATAGTGCGGAAGATGATCCTTTATGAGCCGACGATTCGTTCCGCACCGTAATGAAGAAATTAAATGTAGTTAGGGCCACCGACGAAGAGAAGGTTACCCTAGCCGCTGACCAGCTGGAGAATGGTGGAAGAATTATCCAGAAGCCGTCAACAATTCAACGGAAATCCAACGGACTCTGATCATAAGTTGGCTATAATGTCAAGTTGGACTCCCATGAAAAAAAAAATAATGTCAAGTTGGATATGTGTTAAAAAATTCTAAACTTGAATGGATCGAACACAAAAAAATGTAAGATACAACATATAAACATCAGGTGAGCATAAAAAAAAAATTTATGTGTGTTGGTGTCTGGTCAGGTTCAGGCTGAAAAAATAGTTTTTTTTTTTTTTTTTTTTTTTTTTTGCTTTCCATCCAACCCGGATACTTGATGTAGACTGGCAGATATGGCAATAGCACACATCATTTGGGCCTAAACAGCTACAAGAAACTTCAGATGGATAGTGTCTGATTGCCCAAGGTCTGCCGCTGCTTTGCTTCGTACGTCTGAAGCAGGCAAGAAGAACGTTGGCAGCTGCAGCCGATGGTGCACTTGTGTTTCCTAGCTCGCAGATTGATGTACTTCCTGCAATCCATGCTGTTATGGTTCTAGCAGCTGTGCATGTCCCAATGCATCCCATTCCAAACTCATCCGATGGATTGGCGCACAATGGAAGGATGCATCTCAACTGTAATATTATATTGCAAAGATGCGCTAGTCTCTCCTTTGTGGTCTATTTTGTGGATCCCCATACACACATACCATTGGGCTTAAAATGACTCTGTACCAACCTAAAGTAGGAATGAAGATGGCATCAACTAGGGAGAGCTGGAGAGAATAAATAAGTAAGGACGGAAAATAAAGTAGAGTGTGTGCACGCATAAATGGTGGAGCACATGCACGGCAGCTTGGCATGTGAGAGCTTCTAGTTATTCGGGTGTGCGCAAAACAAATTAAATGCCAGCCCTTGTTCCGGTTTTCATATAGTTCCTCAAGCCATCTTGAATGAGATATTAAAAAAATCATTTTTACAAAAATTATATAAAGTATTTTGGGTGAATCAATTCACCCAAGACTCCATGAGTTGGGTGAATCACATGCGTATCTAACATTAACATGCATAACGACTCCATGAGGCTTATTATAAAGTATATTATGGAAGCACAAGATGATACCATAATTAATTGCAGGTTTATATGCGTCATTTGTTTTACCCCAAGCCATGTCATAGAGTGAGTATGTTTTTGTTAATTCTGACACGCAAACAGTGATAGACATGTAGCTTAGACCCTGTTTGGATTGGGTGACTAAAACTTTAGTCACACTGTTTGGAAGTAAAATGACTAGAAGTGACTAAGGCATGAATGACTAAAATCCAAGAGGTGACTAAAATTGAGAAGTTAGGGGAACCCCCAACATTTATATTTTAGTCAGGTGACTAAAATTTGGTCACCTCACTAAGAATCCAAACATGCCCTTAGTTATTTTCCTTGCTTTCATCCTTCGATGGTCTGTCCATGGTTGACACATCATATTTAGATTAGATGGTTTGGAAATGGGAGGATTGGTCCAAAGCATCATAAATAGCAGGTAACACTTGACCTGATATGCAACAGTGTGGTTGTATGTCTCGATGTTTACCTTCAAAATACAAAACCATGAGGCTGATCAGTCAAGAAAGTAACATATAAGCTAGAAGAAAGGAAGAGCAAAGGAGGGATCAAGTAGTGGTGTCATTGATCGTCTTTTGGTGATGGATCGAAGTGGAGGGGGTTGTGAGATTCTGAAGCCCTTAAGGGTATATATACAAAAGTAGAAAGGTAGCTAAGGTCCAGCTCAAAACTGAGATGAGGATTTCATTGACGCAAGCAATCTAAGTAATTAATGTAAAATTAAGCACCATAGAGCCACATAAAATTAAACACCAATCCATTCTCACATCTAGATCTAGAATTGCATGAGCAAACCAACATTGTTTTCTTATCTCTCTCTTTTCCCATGCAACCACACACACCGTGTCGGCGCGCACCACTGTTTTGTCACCTCGGCGTCATGTCGCCATGCGCGAATCGAAACGTATGGCAGTCATTTCTTGGCACGACTTGCCGCTGGGATGTACACCGCGACGGATCTCGATCCCCTCCAGGCTTGCCCAGATCGCAACCAAGGCTGGCCTAATGATCGGCTGCTTGCAATTGCAAGTCGCAATTCGATCTGCTACCTGGGTCGACATGTCTGTCAACTGTTGGGCGGGTTTCTCAATTTGATCTCGCACTGTGAAGCACGTGGAAGCTGCATGTGGTTACTCAAACTCGTGACCGACGTATTTGTGACTGTATGCTTGCTATCTTAGAGTTAGAGAGATGCTCCGGCCGGCATTAACACGTTGTACTTTGCGGGATTACAGATGGGATATGAACTTTTACGTGTTTTATGTTCACTGTCAATCCAATGTTCCTCTGATCCCCTGCCTCACCCCCACGACAATGCACTTTGGGTGACTAATGGGCACAAGGTCACATCTGCCAGGTTCCTCTCCATTTTTTCCTCCAACTCCTCCAACTATCTTATCTAACGAAGCACATTATTTTTATAAGTGTTTGCATATCAGCCCTACCAATGTTCTCTACACAAGTCACACTCATCACTTCTGCACCTTGGGATATCCTGGTGCCTCCCTTTCCCAACAAAGAATTTTGAAAGGGCTCATGGCAATATAAGGAGAGAGAGAGAGAGAGAGAGAGAGAGAGAGATGCATCTCTTGTGAGCTTCTCGGCTAGACTAGACACATGGACCATGTAATAAGCATAGGTTTGTTGTGATTATGAATCATGAGATAAGATGAAGTTGGAGCGTGAATGTTATAAGTAAGGATCACGAGGGAAGACGAGAGCATAACTGTTATTTGTTGAAGGTGGGTGTGAAAGGACGCAATTACTATCTCATAACCCATACCAACTACCACAATATAGGAGATCGAACTCAACAAGCTTGGTTGTAACACCAGTAAATTCAAAACTTCCTTTATGGTCTTGGAAAAGTCAAACTTTTCTAGTTCTATCGAAGAAAGCTTGAGTTTACTAGTGTCACCAAACAGTAAATCTTCTCTTTAGATAAATTAGAACCATGGATAGCATCTAGTCCTAAACTGTAATAATGGGTTTTTGTGAGTGTGCAGAGCAATTATCATGCACCCATTGTTGGTTATCTAGCGTTAACCACTTGGGTGGTTAATTGATTAGCATATTATCTAGTGTTCACCACTTGGATGGCTAACTAATTAGCATGTCACACATGGTCCAGTAATGGCCTTGCCCGGGCTTCATGCCGTCTCCATTGACTTGACCATGAGTCACCTGCTCTAGTTGTCAAAGGGCAGGTTGGGCGACGCTGGGGCGAGCCGCATGTGAGGGGTGCCTTGTGGCAGCTATGGTCAACGCGGTTTTCCCTGTCATTGCTTAGCTACCAGGTAGAATGGTTGTAGCAGCTTTGTGCGTCCTGATGCATGTCATGCCCAACTGATCTGATCGATTTCCACGAAGGCATATACGCATGTTAACATTCATGTCATGCTACACCAAGGATATGCTGCTAAGGAGGCATTTTCCCAAAGGGTGGTACCAATTGCATCCTCTGCACTGCTGGTTCCTTGGAAAACCTGGAGCACTTGTTCTTTGAATGTCCATTTGCAAAGGAGTGTTGTCAAAAGCTGGGTATTAATTGGAACATGCAAGTTGGAATCCTCGATAGAATCATGCTGGGCGTTCTTCACACAACATTCCTTGCTTCATTGAAGTGGTGATGATTGCCTCACAGGGAACTCTAGAAGCCTAGAAATGATAAAGTTTTTCAACGTCGTGAGCCAAGTTTACAGCTTTGGGTGATGAATTTCAATTAAATCCCAATGTTTACTTCAATCGGTTAGATTTAAAGTAGATCTTAGATCTTCTTTTTGTGTTTGGCTAGATGCCTTTAGTTAAATTCACTGTATGTACTCTCTATCCCTCCTTTAATTAAATAAAATGCCTTTTTACTGTGGGGATCTCCCCCACGCTTTTTGGTCAAAAAAAAACATTCGTGTCATGCTCCTTCCTTAGCTCATTCATGGCCATGACCAATGAGCGGCAAAGAGACGAATGAACAACACAAAATGGCACCTTGCCCGATCTGACTTGTTTAAATGTTGAGTGATTTTCACTTGGTCACATAAATCCACTTGTCACACCTGCGACCCATTGCTAATCGCACTCATGGTCTGCCGGCACCAGTCTTCTCACTATCAGAATCCGAATTGCCTTGAGTGCCAAAAACTGCCATGAAAAGGTGCAAGACTGCCAAGGAAATGATCATTGACCACAAACCGTCAAGAAAACACACTCAAGATCTATATAGTTGCTCCATAATTGAAATAATAATAACGGAGCTCTCTTACCTCAGTAGCATTCCACTAATAATAAGTGTACCATACGTGTCAATATGATTGAACAGTTCTGATAGACGAGGTCACAATTGTGATGAGTTTCTAAAGAAGGGAAACACTGACTTGGTAATTAATATACGAGATTTTGTTATTCACTTTGAATCAATTTTTTTTTCAGACGAATCATATAGTGCAACATGAACCTGAGCCAACTTCATTTTACTATAAAAGTCTAAAAAAACAATCAACTAGAAGTTGAGACAAAATAACAATTAGAATTTGACCCGAAAAATGGAACAACAAATCAGGGCTGCTGATGGCCAGCAACTGCGCTTCAGTTGGAAACTTGGACAGTTCACGGTTTTGCCTGCCTTCTAAAGGGAAACTTCATTGGGGCTCAACTCAATCGTGGACGGGTATATGGCTATACGCCCGAGCAAAGATAACCTCTAACTGCAGGTTGGGCATAATATGATGACACGGTGGCTTCCCTTTCCTAGTGGGTGTGGGACTCCCTCGACAGAATCCGCTGTGGCTATAGGTTGTTTTAATTCTCTACCATTAGCCATGAACAATATGTTTGATCAGAACTTCATGCAAAGATGTTGACATACAACAACTCTATCTGTCCAAATGCCTCCCATGCCCAACTGAGGATTATGGAATGAAGTTGCATATTATTGACCTAGTTTTGTTTGCACTAGGGCACGGAAGAAGAGTAGTGAATGACCTCTAAACTACCATTCAGCATGCAACATATATATACACACACACACGAATGTGGCTAGGCCGGGCTGTGTGCTCCATTAATGATATATAGCAGTCGAGTGGGTCCAGGTGTACACACTACAAAGTATATAACACCCTTATGCAAGCCGCTGTATCCACAGTTCAGGATGACCATTTGTTAGCTGCCTCACATTGGCTAATGAGTGATGTGTTTTTTTTCTCTCCTTTGGTTTGTTGATGAGGTCCTTCTTGAGTCCATTCATTAGGCAAGGAAGGAAGGAAGCTTTCCATGTAGACTAGAAGGATTGTAGTGGAGAGAAGAGTTGGAAGTGTGTGAGTATGTGTTTCCATGATGACCATTTGTTTGGCTACTGTCAAAAGAGATGCAGATTATAACCAATGAGGTGCATATGAGGATCACCATCAACACCAAATTACATCAATAATAATGCGCTAACACGATCTATGAAGTTCCAGCTACTTATACCAGCAGCCACACACGGTAATAACTGCTAAAACAAGATACAAAGGGACTTCAGCGTATTTGCCTTAATGCACGCTTGTAAAGGGCATGGCCACCACCTGCATAGGGCGCCAACTGCTCCTGATGATCACTCCATTCCACGTCATCCAGTAGCACGCTTACACCAACAGAGAGATGAGGTATATTTCTATTAGATTCAGTTCTCACTACAGTTAACCCAATGCCAAATATTATTGTGTTTATGCCTTCAGATCTTTATTTCAAAATATAGTGAATATTAGGGGAATGCTTCTGACGTTTAGTCGCATGTGACTTTCGGGTGCAGTGGTATGGGGCATAACGTGTGAAACATGGATTAACAGTGGTGGCTTCATTAAGAAAACCGTCAACATGTTTATGCAACTTCGTTCTTAAATGATGCTGCTAAAATTTTCTGATTTTAACTTGCCCTTCACCCCGGCGGTTGATAAAAAACGCTAGTAGAAGTATGAAAAAAATATCACAAAGCGCCTCTCAGAGGTGTAACCTCTTTGCCATTTTATTTAGGAAAATAAGTTGATTCATATGTTTCAAATCATGTGTCCTTTCAATTTGCTTCACATATCAAGTTGATGTAACACAAATTAGCGAGGAATTAAATGGGCCATTTCATCAAGAGTTCGTGATACCATTGACTGTAGTAATGCCTTTGCCCAGCAGCCCCAGTCGATGTTCCTGTGGCATTTGGGCACAGGCCAGCCGTGGGCATTTTGCTAACTCATTTAGTCGTTTACCCTGATTGGGTCTTGGCCGCTCGGGTGTGGACAATGTCAACCACTGCATGCCTAACTCCATTCGCTGCTCCAAGCTGATGAAATGGTGTTCGAATGGTGCCGATTTTCTGGAGCCGCTACGGTGGGCATTGTTGGTGCGCATTCTGCATCTCCTTCTTTTGGTGCTTGCCCACTAGAATGCAGGTAAAGACAGGACTCTTCTTAGGAGCTCATTCAGTATCGTTAGGATATTGATATGTTGTGCGCCGCCAGGAGATATTGAGATGGACAAATGATAGGTGGACAAAACAACCTCCCATTATCAATATGGTGAGGAAAAACTAGGGCATGGATATTGGATTCTCCCCGTGCCTCCCTTGCCCAAAACTACAAAACACATCCATTGAGCTCGCTCTCTCACAGAAAACCATGTACTTGGTAGGGAAACAGGAATTTACTTATGGTGCATGGTGAAGAGGCTGGATGAGAGTATTTATTTGTTCTTTCTAGCTGCCGGTCTGTTCTGGTTTGTATATATGCATGTTGTGGCATATACTGAACTTAAAGCATTGCAGCAACCAACGTGGATCCATAATGGACCAAATCATGGATACAGGCAGGCTAGGACATGCAGCACACATGTGAGTTATTACTTTCCATTTTATGTGAACACAGGAAGTCTTAAGAGCCTTCATTTGGATTATCTTCAATTAAAAGGGTCTATATACTTGTCTACCATTTTTTTGTGTTAAATATTCACTGTAGAGCCTCTCCTCAAAAATGTCAATAAAAAAGGTATCGAAAAGCTAGGAGCCTCAAGTCTGATCAGCCGAGTGCTCGCATGAATGCTTTATGTGGCATATAATTATTTTTTGTCGTGGGATTCACTTGCATGACGACAGTGTATTAGCACTAGCGGCCAGGAAGTGAAGTCTTGGGAGAAGTCAACAAGAAGAGCTGATATCGGAGGATAGGATTTCGGAAGTTCAAAGTTATGTTTGCAATTTTCAGACCCTCTTAGCTCTTACAGATGTTCCAAACACATATTGAAGTTGTATACTCTGGTACTGAGCTAAACTTGTTCATCATATATTAAAGATCCTCTGGCTACCAGTACCAGGTGGCAAGGGTGGAAAACATATTTTGCTCTTAACAAAATATGTGCGATCCAACCATGTTCTTGATAAAGTGGCTGGATGGCACATGAGACCACATAATGCAGACCTATTCGATGACATAATCAATAATAGTCCAACATCACTGAAGTAAGCATTTTTTTTGTGACTGCACTCAAGTAAGCATTCGGGAAAGAGATGTTTGTGTACGTTTTGGTGGGATGAGGATTAATTACAGGATTTGTTCCTTGTAGCAGCCAGTTAGTTCTGTGTTTTCTTCTTCTTCTTTTTGCGATCAGGTTTCATATATACACGTGTGGACACGGATCGAGGATGGTGAAGAGTTTATTCATCGTTAAGCATCCGGTTACAATGGCATCGGGTTATATCCCCTGCCGTTACCGCCTCGCGGTGACACCTCCACTGGCCGTTGGCCCACAAGATACAAACGCGGCTCATGGGCCATAACAGGCTGATGCCTGGAACGTATGCCCCTCTAGTTATCACATTCATGTCATCAGGTCTTCGGGTGTCTCCCTCTCCTAGACAACTGTTTTTGGGAAACATGGCAAGCCAATGATATCTCATGAAACCACTGATTGTCGTCATTTCTTATGTGTCTGCAGTGGCAGATATGAGAATTTCCATGAATAAAGGATAAGGAAAGTTATATAGGGAAGTTACTAATCTTAAGGAGTAGCTACTCGTGTGTATATCTTTAAATTTAGGGTGTATATGACCAAGCGAAGTCTATGTAGTAGAAGTATATGATCATACTAGACTATCTAGTGTTCTATGAATGTTAAGTATGCATGCATACAAAAAGCATGTAGTTATACTTATTTTATATAATATAGTAGTGGCATTTTACTAATTTACTAAAAAATATAGGCTCCTTTGAAAAAAAAAAATTGTTGTATGGCCTGGAGTTTCTTAATAAGAGTATCTAAATGTACTGAATCTAATAAACAAGTTTGGATGTGTATGAAACGTTGTTTATTGAAGATGAGAGTATTCACATGAATGTGTTATATGAATGTGGTTTAAGTCCAAATGAATTTTCTCACTGCTATCTTTAATTTTTTCCAAATTCCCAGCATTAATAGAAGAGGGCATGTTACAAAAGCCCACCAACCGCTCTCAGTTAATGGATTAACCGATGTGGGCAAATAAGGATAACCGCCGCCATTAATATGATGGCCGTTTAACCGAGGCGGTTGCTTCAAGACACCCACCTTTGTTAATATATTAATCAATAGGAACTTCCTTGGTTAATCCTCCATTAATGGTGACCTATAGTTGGAGATGGTTGGGTTTGCCCGGCTCCAAAAAACCAAACCAACTGCCTCCCTAAAGATTTTTTTGTAGTAGTGCTTCTATGTTGTTGACTGAGACGAATGATATCCTTCCACCGAAAAGATCTCTTTTTCTCTTCTCATGTGTGGCACTCTTTCATTCTATAAACCTTGCCTAATTTCTTCAACAATAAAGCATCATTTTGTAGTTGCAAATCAATTACTCCCAGTCCACCATTGTCGTTGGCTTTCATAACCATTTCCCAAACTACAAGGTTATATCCCTTCTTTCTCAAGTCCTACTGCCTCTTCATAAGCAGTCCTTTATTTCGATATTTACTATATTTATTATGCTCGAGTCATGATCGTGTCCATTTGAAGTGATTATATCATATTAGCATTGCAGCCACAGAGATAGGCACTGATCGAAGACATTGAAGAGTGAGGGTGCATATAGTGGATTGCATTGGCAATGACCAGGATAATGTGTATCTCATTACTTTGGTCACATGATGGGAAAGTCCTAGCATCAACATCTTCTTTCAAAGTTCCTACAAAATATACCATCTTCTTCTTTTAAAAGCAAAAACTAATACCTTCATCTAGGCAATTTTCAAGGCAACTTACTGGAAACATCGGTGGTCCGTGAAACGTAAGGAGGGAGGATCTCTCGCTCTTCAATGAAGGGTATAGAAGATGGGAGACTTTGATCATGCTAGTTTTTGTAAAGAACGGATGGAAATTCATAAACCATATTGGCATTTGGAGTTGTCTTTTGGCTTCGACCTCTTTAGTTGAGATGAATTATATTTTATTTCTAGTTGGTTGTGTTTGCCTAATGACATTTTTGTTTTGCAATGCTAAGTAGTGTACCATTTTCGAATGGTAGAGGCTGGAACTTTGTTCCCTTATCAAAAAAAAAAAAAAATCCTCTTCCGCACAAACATGCATTATTGCACACTTAATAAAATTAACAGGTGGCAAAAGCACAAACCACAAACCACATGGCGAACCAACCAATCCATAGGAAAAAGATTTTCCTTATCATTACCCAATCCCATTATGAAAAATTTTGTAGGAAGATCAAGTTTGTATTACCATTGACTCTGCACGAGAGGCATGCAAGAACAATCATCACCTTCTTTTTTTTTTGCCATTTTGCTTGATCCCGGAAAGGAGGCTGTGTTTCCAGGATCCACCAGCGCCGCCACTTGTAGCCGCCCCTAACCCTCGCCTCCCCGACCATCGTCGGAGCCCAACACCGGCTCAACCCGGCGGACGGCTATGAGGGTGATGGCTGGGCCTTCGTCGCCGAGTGCTCGCGACACGGCGATCCCAAACGTCGGCGCCCGGTGCGGCTCTTTGGCCGGCAGCCCTGCTTTTGCCTCCACCGGATCCGACGGCCTCTAGGTGCTGCCCACGCATCCTTGGCCACAGACGTCGCCCGGTGCGGCGCCCCGACAAACTCGCTGTCCCTCCCATCGCGATCCCAACGTCTTGAGCATCGATCTGGATGGCGAGCAATTCTACATCACCGCCTCACTTGGCCTCCGCCTCGAGCTCAAGATGTGTGCCGCCAATGCCCAACCCGCCCTCTCGGATCCGGCTTTTCCATGGCTAGAGAGGTGGTGCGCGTCCTCCATATTCTACAGAGGATGAGGCCCATGGAGATGGTTGGTGTGGACCCCCATTGTAAGCGCGGCGCCAACTCCCGGTCCATGCCAGCGCGCTACTCCTCCAGATCTATGGAGTAGGCAGCGCCCTTCACATACCCCCGATGGTGACCACCTACGTGTGCAGACAGCATGGCGGATCTCCCCGGTGTGTCGCGGCCCACCTTAACGACGTCCGGTGGCTGGGCATGGGATACCGACGGGGGCTGCATGTCGTCGCCCCTCCCTTGACTCGCCGTAGATGGTACCGCCATAACATGCAAGATCATCGGGCTTAAAGCTTGCAACGATGACACCTATGGACGTCATGTCCCTTCCTGAAGGCCTTGCGGAGGTGTTAATGCATTGCCCATTGGTGACAATATTTGGCATCACGATGCACCTTGGCGACCCGGCAACGCACAGAGACGGTGGGTCGAAGACATTTCAGGTTCTTCCACCCTCACAAAAGATCGATTGGGGCTATCCCGAACGCCACCGATACATCAAGGTGGACGGGCAACAGTGAGGGCATTTGCCAGCTGCAGTGAGGATATAAACGATGTTCCATATCATTAACCAATCATCATATTATGAAAAACTACATCAATGGGAAGATTATGTTGGCAATATCGTTGACTCTTTAATTAAAGATGAATACAAGAAGTATTACCTTCATTTTGGTGGTCATTTTGCTACAAACTACATCCAAAATCAGACAACTCTTATGTTTCTTGAATGACACATACTGACAAGCACGTAATTAAGAGTTTTCTGGACATTTGTGAGAGACCATGTCATTCATGTTGGTCCATATGACTCCGAGTAATGTGTTTTGGTTATTATGCAACTTATCATGTATCTTAATCGTGGTTGTAGTGTTATTTCTAATTTAAACAGTACACTAGAAGAATATTAGGATAATGGTGATAAAGAAGGTATCCGATGGTTCTATTGCAACTTGTCAGTTCAAAATTATATGTCAGTGGATGGTTAGTGTGTGAACTTGCCAGAAATTCAAGGTCGTGGATCCGGATGATAACAGTGTTTACAAGCCGGTTCCGGCACTGCCTCTCTAGGCCTAGGGAATCAAGCCGACTCAGAACCACCAATAATGCGCACATTCACTCATCTCATCACCCGAGTTTCACTCGCGGGGCTCGTAGCTGGATCTGCCCCCTGCCTGGAACAAACACCCATTTGCTCATCACTTCCGTGCCATCAGATCTTCCGGTGTCTCCCTTTCCTAGACACAACTATTTGGGAACATGGTAAGCCAGCTGTAGCATGAACAAAGCTCTGGTCCTTGTCATTTCTTTTATGTCTATTGTGGTGAATTATATTTGCTGGTCTGTTCGATGCAAGATACATGGAGGCGAGAAGAGTCCCTATTTACGAACAAGTATAGTGAAGAGGATTGAGTTGGCAATGACTGGGATAACGTGTAATTGGATTTATTGTCAGATCATGCGAATGTCCTGGCATCAACGTCTTCTTTTAAAGAATCGGTTCACACTTAATATAATCAGGTATCAGAAGCTACATGAACCAGAACCACACGGCAAAAGCAATAGATCCAAAAGGATGTTCCATATCATTAACCAATCATCATCTGATGAAAAATGGGAAGATTATGTTTGCAATATCGCTGACTCTTTTTGGTTGTCATTTTGCTACAAACTACATCTAAAATCAGACAGTTCATATGTTTCCCGAATGACACATACTGACAAGCAAATAATAAAGAGTTTTCTTTTGAAAAGTAAGTAATTAAGAGTTTTCTGGACATTTGTGAGGGACCACATCATTCATACTGACGTAATGTGTCGTGGTTATTATGCAACTTATCATATATCTTAATCATGGTTGTAGTGTCATTTGTAATTTAAACAGTACATTAGAAGAACATTTGGATAGCGATGATAAAGGAGGCATCCGATGGTTTTATTGCAACTTGTCAGTTCAAATTATATGTCAGTCGATGGTTAGTGTGTGAATTTGACAGAAATTCAAGGTCGGCGATCTGGATGATAACAGTGTTTACAAGGATATTTAAAAAAATCTAGAAAAAGCAAAAAGTTGTTTTTCTGTCCCTGCCCTTGTGCTCTGACTGCTCATTACTGCAGTGCTGAACCGATTAATGGAACGTAGGGTGTATTTGGTTGTGCGAGCTAGCTTAGCCTACCTCAAGATTTAAGCCAGGCCAGCTGGCATAGCTTAAGCAATACAATCAGCTGTTGTTTGGTTTAAGCTAGGCCAGTATAGTAGAGTTGTTGTTTCGCTGCTTGGCTATACTGAATGATGTACTAGTCTGAAGGTCGACTTAACCCAACCACCGGTCGGCACCTCTTCACTGAGGAGATGACCTCGCTACGGCACTTACAGGCGGTCACCCTCGGCCTCCAGGATGAACTTCTCCCTTGCCCCCATGCTATGATTATTGATTTGGTGAACAAGAAAACAAATTAAACGGGCTGACTGTACCCATGATTTTGTACATTCTGCATCGTGGATGCTCAGATGCACACGGCCGTCGTCTTATCAAGCCGAACCCACCTGAGGAGTAGGCTGCTGCTTGGTCGATACGATTGTCGCTTCCGCACAAAGGGGGAGATCGTGGATGGCTTGCCGTGGAGTGAGGTGGTGGGGCCATGTAGTGTGGTACCGATGTGGATCGTCTACAAGTCGTAGAGGATGTGCAGCTCCACACTCGGCCACTTCCTGTGACTAGCAACGGTCTCGCCATGTGGCCAATGCCACTACACAGCCAAGACCACAATAGTGTCTCACAAAAAAAAAAGCCAAGACCACAATGAGGTGAGGCCACTATTCTTATGTGAACCAATGGATGTCTCGGCCGTTTTCCGCAGTGCATGCGTGAAGCACCTTTTTTGGCCTGCTGAAGCCTACCTTAGAGGGCTACCGAGACATCCAGAAACACCAAGGTTGCTTTATGAAAACCTGGACAAGAGTAAGCCACCCTACCAATCACACCCAAACACTCCAATCGAGCTCTCCGCAGCATAGGACGTCCCGGTGCCTCCCCTTGCCCACACAATGATTTCAGAACTATGGTATACTGACCAAAGCATGAGCTCCTCTCAAACACAGCTGGTAGCCTGGTTTTATTTGTTAATATAAGTTTGTGTTGCCCTATATATTGATTTGTCCTCAATTGCAGCAAGATATAGGAGGCATAGAGTCCTTATAAATATTAATGGGGTCGACAGGAGGGGGAGTCTTGTGGATTCCATTGCACTAATTGGGATCTGACCATTTAATATATAGCATCAGAGAAGATTGGAATAATTCATTTTGATTTTCTAGCAAATTTACACGGAATTGGTGCAGGCAAAAGCACTGTGAAGATCATCACCACCCGCCTCTATTCAATGGATTAGTGGTAGCAGGGTCCCCGGATGTAGATGTGTATGTAACGTGGAAGTGGAGGCTGATGGTGGTGAGTGGTGAGATCCACACCCGGGCTCAGTGGCCACCCCTAGTGTTTGTGATTAACAATAAAGATTACACTGCCCACCACTAATCATGTTTTATTGGATCAGGAGGGGCTTTCACCCCTACTGGAACTTTTTGTAAATAAAAATTTCCAAAGTTACAAATCATGAATCAAAGCACGTAAAAAATAAAATCATAACAACTATACAGAGGCGCTTGCTTTTGCTCTGAGAATAATCAGAGCAAGCTCCTTTGGAAAGACTTGACAGCATCGTTGCACCGAGTGAGCGATCTGTCTGAGTATGATGTCATTATGCATGGTCCAAGTTGACCAGCACAATGTGATTAGTATCTCAATGAAGAACAATAACCCAAGCCGCCTCTTGAAGCTTTCAACGATGAATATAGTATCTATAGACTTGGAAACCTATAGTTGCAGACTGGCCTAACAGGCAAATCATATTTGGGCGACCCTAAAAAGGTTTGCTGTTGTAGTGAGATTACCGGTAGGTATGGCTAGTCAAAGAGACCCTAAAAATATTTGTGCCACTTGGTTTACTGGAGCAAGATGCAGTGATTTTCTCACCTATCAAAATCAAAGACGATCTGGTACAATGTCTAGAAAAAATTATATATATCTTCTTCTTTCTTCTCTTGAACACACTATTTCTAACACTGCAGTGGCCTGTGCTAGAACTTGATGTGGCTGAGATCTTTCTTTGGGTTAGATCAAGGTTCAGGTCTTGATGAATCCCCTGTCTTGCTGCTCGCTATCATGATGGCCCTTGCACCATGCAGTATCCTGGTGCCTGTCTTGCCCAGATAAGTATTTCAAAAAACACGATGTGCCCAGAGCACACGAAAAAAAAACTCTGATCATCATCAGACATCAGGTTTACACTGAACTTTTGATAGGTGTTGAAGGAGAAGAGTCCCTATAAATAAGGATCGACCCAGGGACGAAGTCATGTGGGATGATTTGGTGCAGAGTTATTATTGCAGTTCTCTCATTATACATTGGGGGTTCTAATGACTTCTGTGCCACGCCTATCGATCACATATGTTTCACCAGCCTAGCCGAAAGGCCACCTGGCAGAGCTGTGTGAAAGGTGAGAAATTCTACCTCTGCGACCTAATTTAATTAGACATTAATTGGCATTCATATTGTCATATAAATAAATATTATAAGAAAAGATCAGTGGTCTTTTGTCTTTGAACTTTCGTACGTGTCATGATTGTCTCCATTTTTTAGAGATGTAATTTGGATGTGAGCCGCACCTTGGTTAGCAAGCTTTAAGTTCTAATGTTAACTTGTGATACAGATGCCCAATTCTGGTTTCCTGGGGAATTATACTAAGACAGGTTGCAACCTGTTCCTGAGAGTGAAAATGATGCTTCGAGTTTAGTGTGATGCTGAACTATTAAAATCGAAGGTGCATTTATCTCTCTTTTTTATGTGTATATATATTTTATTTAATGCTTCACAAGTTATGAAATTAAATGCATCATAATATATGCTATTGGTGATTGTGTGTTTTTACATTAGTGGGATTTTCATTATTTTGATAAAAATCTTGTTTGTGCTCAGAGCATGTAATTATTGGATCATATATACAAACAGTACTACACAAAATCTTTTGGGAGGCGTTTGCCATTTTTATCTGGTAATTACATATATATGTTAAAAATTAGTTTTTTGTATAAAAATAGGCAAGTAAGCTTACAAAACACTATTGTAGAGTTGTATTCTTTGTGGCACGGATGATGTCTCCATTTGCAGTGATTGGATCAGACACCAATGACAGTAATGGCGCAGGAATTGTGCTGTGAACCTATGAACAATAATATGCCAAATTCAACGAACTGAGTGGCCGTTAATGCATTGGAATTGTAGTAATTCCTGTGGTTTGCTAGGGAACTATACTGAGGTTTGTACAGGTTTGCAACCTACTTGAGAAAGACAATGACGCTTATGCTAAACCAGTAAATTGATATAGGTCTTCCCCTTTTTTCTCTTTCTTTATTTTGTGTGCATATATTTTATTTTATACAAAAAAGACATTTTTAAATCATTCTCAAGTTTAATTTGTATGTACATTATAAGTTTATTGTAATAGTAATGTTTCTGGTGACTGAGGAATATACATTTGTTGATTGTTTTTAATCTTGAAGTTTAGATGGGACATGTAGTGTCCCTTATCAGTGTTGTTCTTCCCTCAGAAAAAAAAATATTAGTGTTGTTTGAGTCTAATTAAAAACAAATAGACCAATCACCTCAAGTTTGATTGGAGAGGCTCAACGAGTTCATTCTCTGGCAATGAGAGGATCATGCTAATGACAGAGCAGAAAGTGTGATACGACGCAAGCATGTCGGTCTTGTTGGTGACGGTGAATCGGCAACAGCCGGTCATCACACCTCTCGCTCACTACGTTGCTCGGAACGAGAAGGAAACACGATTGCAGTTTTGCGCTGCTCAATGGCACGGCCTTTTCAGGCTTTCTTTTTTTTTTCTTTATTGACATCGGTGTTTACATGATCTCCGATCCGATATCCTTGCCATGCTGCGACGTGCCCGCCTAAAAGCGTAGGGACGTTTTCAACCGTGCGTGGAGGACTTGGTCATCACCTCGTTAACACAGCACAAGTCTGACACTACACCGTTGATTACAGGCATGCAACGGCTAAGCTAACTGAAGAATGAAAACATTATCAAACAACTAACTTATTTACATCATGGTCCAAGTTTGCACGAGATTGAGTTCAACATTTCACCTCCTAATCCTGCTGCAACTTGACAACTCCTAGCTGCTGACGAAGCTCCATGAATAGAGCCCCCTGCCTTTGTGAGGATATCTCTGCAAGCTGTTCTTTGGTGCTCACATGAACACAGACCCCGTAGTGCTCTTCCTGTCGTCAACATCGCCAGCCAGATAACTGTCTCTGAACCCAACTAGTTCAGTCGAGCCCTGTCTTTTATAGACACAACCAAAGTGCATTTTACCAGATAAATAGAGAGGAAAAAGGCCAGCAAATTCAGCAGTAAGTACAACATCTTGATCTCCTGGTGGTTCTCATGCCTAGCTAGCTAAGACCGACATGGATCTAACACCTACACCCAAGCAGCATGGCTTCTAGACAACCATGTCCATTATGTCTAAGAGTGTGTCGAGACAATTGTGTAGTAGCACATCGGGACAAATCAATGATCTGGAATGGGGATTAACTATATATAGGAAAAGAAGTAAGCCAATGTATGGTTTGTTTGGTTTCTGTATGATGTAGCTGCTGCTGCATGTTCCCCTTTTTATTCTCCTCAATCAAATGGCAGCTGACCCCACTTGTCATACAAGCAGGACAGGATGGGCCTACCTTAGCGTAACTCTGCGGAACATGTTATGGCAAGCTGGGTTACTCTGAATTTAATCTGCTCAGCAATCAGCCCACTCTCCAGTTGTCATAAATTTATGACACGCTGAATTACGCAGCCACGGAAGTGGAGCCTGGGCTGATTGGTTAGTATATATAAAAGGGTGCCTCCCGCGTGTGTTCCAAGATGGTTTATTCTTACCTCGTTTTTCAGTTCCAAGATGGTTCTGAGAATAGAGAGAGTGAGTTAACACCTCTGGAGTGTAGAAGTGCAAAAAGCTAACATAGCATGGTGTAAAAACATAGCTCCGAGTTTAAAGTTTAAACTATAGAAAAATTGTATAGTTCAGTACTCGTTGAAAAGGCATCCTAGAGAATTGATTTTTTTTTTTTATCCTAGAGAATTGAGCTAGCAGGTTGATGAAAGACTGCATGGAAGAATATTGCACTACCAGTGTGGGTGTTATAGTAATGTGCATATCTGCCTACATGTTGGATGAATACACAAGCCTCACGAATTTTACAAAGTTGTCATAATCACTGTTCGTTCATCTTGGGCCTAATGGTGAAATACACAAGCCTCATGAATCTTCCAAGCGGTGACATCTGTCGACCAACAATCCAATAGCAAATGGATATATAATGCTGCGACAGTCAACAATGCACCAAAGATGGTACATAATGTAATGACAATATATATAACAACAACATAAATAAAATAACACAAAGAGATAGTGTTCTGAAGGCAGTAATTTGGACTCTCAACTAACTGCTTGGCCAGGCAAACAGTAGCCGAGACAGTGGCGAAGCTGATGTAGCGGCACACAAGTGTAGGAGCTGCGTCGAAGGCATCATCTGAATTTATTTTGTTTTGAAATTCCACATCACTGTTGGTTGAGACCTACCTCTGAACTTCAGTACCTTTAAATATGCACTGTCGGACATTTGTTTGTCCTGTCATGTTGCACAATATGAATGAACATTCAGGTGCTTGGGATATCAAAGAGCTTGTGGATTCATAGAAAATATTCAATTTTTGCCTGTATGAAACGAGGAGTGTTGAGTTCAGTCCTTGTTACCAATGCCTAGATAGGTCATCCCTACATACATGATTGTTATTTTGTTACAGTATGCATGGAAATATAGAAACCAACTTTACCGAGTATAAAAAACTGACTGCTGGTAACATATCTGGTCACTGCAAGTTAACTGGCATATATTACCTTAGACAACAAATTGCAGCTCAATAAAAGTGACAAGATTGTTCGTCATCATCTGTTATAAGTGTGTTATTTACAGGACGTCCTCATTAAGAAGAGAAGTTCCAGCTCTCGTTTACGGTAGGTGAACACAGACATATTACTAACGAAATGCAATAGACTGAGCAGCAGTAAATGTGACCATGAGCTAAATTCAAGTACGGTAATCCTTCCTTATGTTCATTATTTGTCGGTATGATAGTGTATAATTTTTCCTGGGAGCACAATCGAGGTGAACCAAGCAACTTGGTAATAATTGAGAAGTTCAGCTTTTTTTTTTTCATTTCTTCATCGCTCTACACATGCAAAAAAATACAGACAAAGGTACATCATGTACATTTTGGTGTCAACTTCCAGTGATCTTGAATCTCAAAGTAAATGGACTTTGTTGAAATTAAAAGTTCTGCTTCTCTTTTCATTTCTCACTCGATCACCTTATACACAGAAAAAAAAAAAAATGCAAATGAAGTTTCCATGGACTTCTCTTGTCAAAGTGCAGCTTCTCTTTTCATTTCTCATCGGATCTCTTTTAGTTGCCTCCAATGCCGAGCTAATATTCTCTCATCTACCGTCCTGAACTGACATAGCTGTTGTAAAGGATAATGCAAGTTGCAGTGGATATTGGTGGAAGATCTCCTGCCACTTTGCTTGCCTCGCTAAAACTGGAGCAATTCCATTCCACAAAGGCCTACATGGAACCCTGCTTTGTCCAAGGGTCTGTTTAGACACCGAGAAGAACAGAGGATATTTATGGGGCACAGTAGGACAAAGCAAAGGCGTGGTGTGGGGATAGACTAGAGGGAAGAGAAGTAACACCTTGTTTGGTTTCTGTTGATGCAGTGGCAGCTGCATGTTCCCTATTCGACATCATATATGCATCGTGATGGTTTGCTGCCCTCGCTTATATCAAAGGATGAGCCCAAGCATTATACATGCACGTTCGTTGAGTAATTATGGCTAGAGATATGCTGCCCCCATGGGCGGAGCCTAGGCTGATTGCTGGCGACTTTTCCTTGGGCTCATGGTAATATATATGAGGATTAGGTAGTAGTGGTTTCCACAGCTATAGCTCTTACCCCCTGTGAAATATTGATCAAACCAAATAACACTACATTGTTTTTTTGTTGCCATTAAGTTATATTGACAAAACATAAAGAGTTAACGGCCATATATAGTCTTACCTCAGAATTAGGCCTTTCTCAACATATGACTTCAATGTTTCTCTATCAATTATGGACCACAGTGCATGCATCGTGACACAGTTGGTGCGCCTGCCGTTGCCAAATTAATTTTACTTGTGTCATACTGGGTCAACTTAATGATCTCCATGTCTCCTCTATAACGATATGGGGTCGACTTAATCTTTTGCACCACTTATACTGAAATTGCTACAGTACATTATTCGCATTATTATTTACTAGCTAGGAACTCTCTCGTATAATGAGCATTATCTTCATATTTCGTATACTTACGCTTGCATGTCTCAAGTTATGTTTGATTAAGTGCTAGCTTAATCAACTGACTAAGAGATTTTTTTATTGCTAGCTTACACTTGATGGGCGCAGATCGTGTTTATTTGGGTGCGGGAAGGCCAACAAATCTTTGGCGAGCGCGCTATAGTAGCCAGCATGATAGGAGACAAGTGGTCCTTGGCCCGCTTCAGCGAGCGAGCAATAGTAGAGAAGCTCACATCAATGACAAAATGCTTTCGTCACAGAAGATGCAAATTCGTCATTGAAAACCTTCAGTGGCGAATTAGTGACGAATTTGAAATTGTCATAGAACGAAGCGTCACATTTTCTCGCACCATGACGAATCATGAAATTTCGTCATAGACGTGTTTTTTCCCCATGACGAACAAACATTCGTCATGGAACAGCTCATCTTCTATGAAAAAAATAAAACGTCACTGATTTTGTCATGGAAGTGACTGCCACGTGGCGCCACCAATAAGGTCCCACCCGGGCCCAATTACGTCTAGCAACTCTCTAATAAACAAGATTGTCTCAAAACACCAACACAATTTTTTTGACACACTTTGTTCTCACTCATGGCGCATCCAGGAAGAACTTCGCGGTTAGGTCACCCATCCCCAAATTTCTATAAGCCAAGCACGCTTAACTTTAGAGTTCTTTGGATTGGGGCTTCCTGGAAAGAAGTTAGAATTTGTTGTAATGAGTATTCTATCAATCTTATTAAGCCCTAAACCACGATATCACATGCTCTCCCCATTAGGAGACCTCGGTGGGACCATTTGGTGGGGGCGCCACCGTGGGTGGCCTACCAATTAATTTTGTTCTATGGGACCGAGGTTGACGTGAAACGTCAGGCAGTCATAGGGCCACTAGGCGTGGGTCTAAGGTAGTGCGGCCCACCTATGGTCTCCACTTATGCGGTTACTGAGATCGTGGTGGTAGGGCCGGATTGACGTGGAAGGAAAGTGGTCGTGGGGATCGCACCCAAGTATGGTGGCCCACCGATTATATCCAGAGAACCAAGCTCGTGGGGCCCACAACGACGTGAATGCCATGTGGTAATGGGACCACTACATCGTAGGACCATGATGGTGGGGTCCATGTCACCACGTGGACTCGCGATGCCACATTGTTATGTGGTTCTATCTGGTGGGACAATGTTGGTGGGGACAGTAGTGGTGGGGCCCTGGTTCACGTGGAACACCACAAAGGAGCGGGACTAGTACAGTGTGTGACCACTATAGTGGGGTCCTCGTCAATGTTGGTTGGACCGTGGAGGTGGGGCCCACGTTGGACCGGAATGTCGCGCGGGCTTACAACGTGGGACCATCGTGGTAGGGTCCACATCACCACGCCAATCGTAGTGGGACCATGGTACCAACATGTGGGACCAAGGGTCGGACCCACAAATGTGGGACCCATATTGTTGTTGAAGCATGGACATTATTATTTTGTGACGATGAGTATGTTGCTTTGTGACGAAAGTTTACATTCATCATTGGTTCCCCACCAGATAGAGGCAGAATGATTATCTATGACGAATATGTTTATTGTTTTGTGACGCTCTATTGCTTTTCGTCATTATTTTTAGCGGCTTGGCTCCATCACTCATGATCTGTGACGAATTTACAAAATTCGTCACTAAAAAACAACTTGTTGCATGACGAAATTTCTATTGTCACAAGGAAATCGTCATAGAAGATCATATTTCTACTAGGGGCCCTACAAAGATAGCACCACCGCACACCCTCACCGGTGAAAGCTCCTTGATATGGCCGCACACCACCAGCTACTAGGACTCAAAGTGGAAGCACAATCGACCAGGTTCATTGAGCTCCTAATGGCTGACTAACGATTGGCTACGCTTCGTGATTCGCTGCTAGGCTTGATGCGATGTTCACTAATTGAGGACTCCCGGCTAGTGTTCAATTGGCCAGAAACAAGTGCAACTACAGAGAGAAGACACTTTCGGGTAAGCGCGCTGGTACCTCCCATGCCAAGATAAGATCGACTTCGTTCTAGCTACACCTGAAGGAAGTTGTTGCAATTTTGGAAGAACTAGAGTGTATCTAGACACAAATTTTGTTTATTAGCCGCGCTCACAGCATGAAAAAAATGAAGCAAGGAGGTGGAGTTGGGGATGTATATTAGTATAATGAACTAATTGACTGCCTGTTTGGTTTGTGTTGGATGCAGCGATCGCAGCGTGTTCCCTTATTTATGCTCCTCATAAAAAAGCAGCACCGCAGAAGTTGCTATTCATCATATATACATGCTTGATAGGACGGGCCCAAATCATAATGACACACTCTGATTGAATAATTATGTCCAGAGATACGTTTGCCGACACCACAGCGTAGCCTAGCACTATGCTCACATGGCATCACAATGGTGGTACCGTGCTAGTTTTCTGTAAATTTGATGTATAAAACTTTAAAAGTTTGATTTAAGACTATTATAGAACTTGATTTTTAGGACAGT
This sequence comes from Hyparrhenia diplandra, assembly GCA_015847255.1. Taxonomy (NCBI): domain Eukaryota; kingdom Viridiplantae; phylum Streptophyta; class Magnoliopsida; order Poales; family Poaceae; genus Hyparrhenia; species Hyparrhenia diplandra. The sequence continues at coordinate 527,376 of JADLZK010009026.1, read as the reverse complement.
TCCAACATGCTTGCTCACATCATTTCCATAGAATCGCGTTACTTGAAACCTAAGCAAAAAAAATGATGGTCCAACAAAATTAATGATTGAGGAGAAGAGGGCTAGAGGAAATAGTTTGCGAACACATGGTTGATTAACCATTTGTGTTTTATTTTGTGATGTGTGATTGTCAACATTCCAACACTTTCCTTCTATTTCCTTTATCTTTCTACTTCGGTTACCCTTACCTGGAACACGCGGTGTTTCGGACGACGTTGTCTCTCGGCTTGTGTTGTGCGGGTCTTGAGCTCGAGACGGTGGCCAACAATGAAGTGAAGATCAGCGAGGACATATGTGACATGCTGATGGACCTGAATAGTGAAGTGCGGTCGTGAGGCTTGGATCGATGGACTGGATCACCGGGTGGCTAGCCGTGGTAGCTGACACTTGGGACATCGACAACTGTGAGGACGCATGGAGTGACTGTGTTGATCGAGTCAAGACGGCAGACGTGCACGCCAAGCGGGCGGCTCGAAGACTTGGCGGTCGGGCGTTGAGGATGGCGGTGACACATGTCGAAAGCACGGGGACCCGACGGGTACGCAACTCGCGCCACAGTTTGGTGGTTTGGAGCAGTTTTGAGGAGCGGGCAGGATCGCCCAAGCTGAAGGTAGGCTGTGCACCTTTGAGTGACGTGCAAATCCATCTTTTTTAATGTGTCTCTTTCTGTAGGTGTGCATTATTTGTTAGTTTCGGTTTTGCATTGATTTTCTATCGATCTGAGAAATTCATCTAAGTACTCTCGTCATAGGTTTGGCGTTGGTCATGTGTCAATCAGTTTGTTTTGCGTTGGACACTTGCTTCATTTTTGTTGGGACGAGATAATTTCCCCACCTGATAGTATTTGCCTTATGGCCCTAAAATGGCACACAAGGTGTTATATTTTTACATTTCACATCTATAAAGTATACAGAGGTACAAGGTATACAAAGGATTTTGAAACTCAGATTATTACACATATAAGGACTTTGAAACTCAGATTATTACAGGAACTGAATGCAACTCATGTATCTATGCGACCTGTGCCATAGGCATTTGGAACAGCAAGTACCTTTTCTCTAGCTTCCTAAGGCTTTGTGAGTCGCCATTGTTCAGCTTCACTCCTACTCGTTCCGAGCAGGTGGTGTAGCGAGGCCTGTTCGCTCTAATATAACAGTGTTGCGCCTTTTCCAGAGCTGTGAGCAGGCTAATGCTAGCTGTGTGTCAAAGTCTTTGCGCAAAAGATTTTCGTGCAGTCGAGCTTGTGCAGGTCACACAGGTCTTTACCGGGCGACATTCTGACTCCTGGCGCTGCGTAAAGTTATCTCTTTAGGAACTTGTGCCACTATTAGAGCTCGTGCTAGCACATGGCTGTCTCATAGCCCAAGGTATCTTTCTGCCTCCCATGCCTAAAAGCAAACTAACAGTTGATGTGATCGAATGCATCATGCTGCATGTCGTGCGTGCGACCATACATGTTCTCCACCGGCAAGGGTAGATATGCTTTGTTTAGCCAGAGAGAAGCAAGAAATATTTGGAATGTACAATTCAAGGTATGGTCAAGAACTAATGCTTGTACAATTTTGTAATGAATCGGCCGCTGCTGCGCACCTTTCGCTTTTATGCCTATGCCTATGTATGGCTGTAGCTCCCCTGTTGAAATGGTTGGTGGCAGGCTCTATGATCCTTGTCATACATGGTAGCCTGCTTTGGCAAAATAACCTATGTGACCAATAATGACAACATCATTTTATGAATCCAGCGTTATGCATTGGGACCACTTAACACAGCATTATTAGCAAGAGTAGGAAGACCGGTTGTATTCATTTATTTAGCAATACTTGGAAGCTTATTTAAGAACAGTAGAATTGTTTTGGACGTTTGGGAAGGAATGATACAAAAGGGGCTTTCCCAACCGGGACAATAGCCCAGCTCTGCACTCGGTTTGTAATTTACGGCAACCAACATTTTCCAATAAAAATCCAGCACACACATCAAATGTAGTTCAATATAGTCAAGACACTCAAGTAACAATTAACAGGTGAAAACTATAGATATTATTATTAGGGAAAACATAACATCACAATAGGTACAATTCTAGAACATGAACAAAGAGAGAGCCTGTGCAAACATCAGTACAAGATGTTACTGGATTACTCGCCAAAAAACAAAAATAAATGACAAATGATTAAACTAGCTATAGCCCATTGTAGAAGATGGAGTTTTCTGCAGTTAAGTAAGATATTTATGATGGATTCATATTTTTTGGAAAGACGGTGCAGCAGATGATGATGCCTTTCATTGGTCAACAAACGAGCTAGCCTTAGAACTAGACAGCACTATTGAAAGTGAATGGACTAAACACCTCCAGTTTGATTGGAGAAGCTCAGCTAATTCATTCTCTGGCGACGCAGAGGATCATGCTAGTGACATAGGAGAAAGTGTGATACGACACAAGCATGTCAGTCTCGGCTTGGGAGTCCCCTTCACACCTCTCTCGTTGAGATCTCTGTAGGTACATGTCACCTCTGGTTTTAGTCTCATCCCACATGGTAATATATGCTCCTCCTCATGATTGGGTCAGCTACTTATGCTATTTTTGAAAGTTATTGCCACTTTGCAGAAGATTTAACCACATTCAACGATATAGCAGACCAGCTACTAAGAAAATTGCAGCATTCAACCCACAGTTGGATAGAGACGACAAGTCCAGCAAATCACTGTGCGCTAGACCAAGATTATCTAAGTCTAACATCTCGATCTCCTGGTGCTTCTCATGCCTAGCTAAGACCGATATGGATCTAACACCTACACCCAAGCAGCATGCCTTCCATGCAACCATGTCCATTATGTCTAAGAGTGTGTCCAAACAAATCAAACAGACAAAGGGAGAGAGAAGTAGAGGAAATTTTGTGTAATGCATGGGGATTAACTAAAAGGGCAAGAAGTAAGCCAATGTTTGGTTTCTGTATGATGTACCTGCTGCTACACGTTCCCCTTTTATTCTCCTCAATCAAATGGCAGATACCCCCACTTGTCATACAAGCAGGACAAGATGGGCCTAACGCATCATACCAATTTATGGCACGTGAGCTATGGTGCCACCGCAATATCGTGCTCCCAACAAATAGACGCAAATCAATACACACTGCTAACGGTCGATTGCCGCTACAGCTACAAAGTTTCCATTATTAGACTGATTTTTGGACGCACCTGCAGTGTTTGTAAAATGAGTTGGGGTAGCCACAATTACTGTAGTGTGGATGCATAGACCTACTGTAACTTGATATATTGCATTGTACTGTTAGCAGGTGCACGATTGTTTAGCATATGAACTAGCAAAGACACCCATGCAACGCACGGGTCACCAAGACAAAAAAATATAACGTTCTATATAATTTTACATGTTAGCAAGGCACAACAGAACAAGCTAAAAGAAGGCAAGTTATATGGCATAATGCTGATTAGGACATTTAGGTTGAGAACAGTTCCAGCAAAATAAAACCAGTGCATGTGCAAGCACTTTTTATAAATGCAAGTTTGTTCATTACACAGGGCAGGGTTGCGTATGAGTTGTGAATCAAAAAAAATTTCTGAAATCCGAGACCCCTGGAAGGATGGAAGCCACCGAAGGTGTACAAACTTCTGGATTGCGCTTGCGCCGATGCCTTCTTTTCTGCAATAATAACAACAATAAGCTATAAATGTCAGATATTTAGGAACAATCTTTGTTTTATTATACCGATGCAAAACAAATCCAAAGGCAGTTCCTGTTTTTTGCTTTGGAAGCAATTAGCATTGCGGTTTAGCATAAGAAAATGCGAGTATCTTTGCCTGTGTTGGATCAATTAGTAAGAACATTTCTTTTTGTGTACTATCATTGAAGATTATGTGTTCTTATCATTAAACGTGTATTGCTTGCAGTAAGTCTTTTTTTTTAACAGAAATCATGGACTGACACTGCACTGTAGACTCTGAGTTCAAATATAGTCACAGGCCATCAGAAGAGTATACAGGAGGCAAAAAGTTGGTACAAATTGCCAGTGTCAAAGCTATTCCAGTATGTTACTTTAACCCATCCTTTTTTAGCCTGATTTGAAACGCATTAAACAATATGATCGGTGCCTAAATGCTTCGGCTATTCAAAGTATAGTAAGCAGGGTAGATCCATTTCTTTTTTTATGTCATGTTCATAGGGTCGATACATACAGAAGGGATGCAGCACCGATAAAACATTATTAAAAGATGGATTGGTGTCCATGGAATGTTAATTTACAGATAATTGCAATAAATATTTGGGTAACAGAAGCAATTTAAAGGGTTCAGTTTAATCTCCCAGATGGCTATAAATTTTTTACTCGACAACCAGACTTCAAACCTTATACTCAATAACCCTATTTGTATTGTGCAGCTTGCTCCTAATGAGGGCCATCCCTTTCTTGCTCTCTACATGTATCTCTTTATACCCTTCGTACATGAAAAACACAGCTCTTGCCTTTATGTTCCAAAAAATACGATTGAAACTGAAGCAATACACTACCCTGATGGATGCCATTGACACTCATATGGGTATTCTTATTCCAAAAGAATTGCTCACATACTGCATTTTAATTTGTTTAAGTGTGCTGGTAATGTTAATCCTACAGGCGAGCAATCTTAATAAAATGTGCAGGGAGCAATCCTAACCATTGAATTATCTTTGTGGCCTGTTGTTTTATCTATTCGAAGAAGGGGACTGCTTATTCTAATCTAAGAAGGGGGCAGCATTGTGCGTACCTGATTGGGGATCTCCACTGCGACGAAGTATAGTCTACGGCGTTTGCGGCGACGGCGGCGTCTGGCGCGACGGGACCGGGGCGGTGACGGCGTCCTGCGACGGCAGATGACGGGGCTGGGAGGGACGGCTGGTACGTCGACGGCGGTGGCTGGCGCGACGGGACCGGCGCGGTGACGGCGTCCTGCGACGGCAGCTGTCGTGGCTGGAAGGGACCGGCTGTGGTGGCCGATACGGGAGCGGCGCGGCGCGGCGCGGCGCGGCGCGGCGGCGGCGTGACGGCGGCGGTGGCGTGACGGCGTCCTGCGACGGCAGCTGACGGGGCTGGAAGGGACCGGCGGCGGTGGCCTCCGATTTGTTGGCGGGCGAGTGGGAGAGTGTTCCTGGGATGGCCTGCGCAGCGGCGGACGAAGCTAGCAGCGGTGGTGGGCGACGCGGAGGTGGGTGCCGGCGCCCACGCGCGGAGTTTCTGTTTCTGTGGTCAGGAGTTGCTGTGGAGACGGAAGGGTGGGGAGGTCACTGGAAGTCTGCAACGTGGAGGGGTGGGATGCTGAGACTGGTGATCCGACGGTGGTTGCTCTGTTACTGTTCTGGTAACAGTGATCTGGGTCTTGGGCGAAGGTGCTGGGGGTGCACGAAAATAAGGGGTTTAGCCACATGGCTGGATGGGGCCCATGCACTCCCCATCTCAATTAGGAGGCACTTCACATCTGCTGTAGTACATCTGGTTTGTAATAACTTTTTGTTCGAATCTCACTCTATAATATTTCAAATTTCGCAAAACTGACAGTACACCAAGAGGAGTTATTGGTCGATCACTTTGTTAAAATGTTTGTGATATCATGTATCTCCATGGACGAACAACTGACCTTGTGGCCACGTGACTGCTGTAAATAAACCAAATAAGTATCAAATACGTGGATATACATGACAGTTTGCAATCATAAAATCTATACTTAAATGGTACCGGCATCCTATTTTTGATTGAGGGTCTCGTGCCTATAAAAGGCCTCCTATTGGTGAACATGAAAGAATCCAAGAGGGAGCATGGGTCAGCAGGAAGAAATATGTACAACAATAAGAAAGGAGCATGTAGAAATAGGAGGCACGAGGAATCCAGGCCTTTTTTAGCTTGCCGCCGTTCATCCCTTCCGAGCACTGCTTCCTAGCACTCTGTCAGACCACTGCAGACTGCCCTGCGTGTCCGCTGGAGCATTTGCCGCTGGTCTGCCACGTGAAACGCCATGCCTGCCCTATTGCCCATGGCACAGCAAGGATCAACTTAGACGCACATGCAGGCCCAGAAGGATCTGCTGGGACGACGCTTTGGAGTTGACAGCTTGTACATTGCTGCGGCATGGTTTTCTGTTGTCATCAGGTGCACGAAACGAGGTCGTCTGTTGACGACACGTGAACTGCGTTGTCTCTAGTGTTTAATTGTATGTGCCGGTGGGAGCTGTCATGCTCTGGCCCCCCGGCCACCGGCGTCCGTTGATGACACGTGAACCGCACGAAACATGGTTTCTGCAGCATGTGTCTTTTTTATATAAAATTGGTTTCATACTGACGGCGTGGAAATGGTTGTTGTATGTGCCGTAATACTATGCTATCCACGACCAAGTAATTCCGCCCAATGCCACATGCATCCATGATTTCTATGTCTTTAAGTACTACTAGAAGCTCCACTGTTTTGAAAGAACATTTGGTAAAATAGCTTCTTATAGTAGACATGCCAGGCAGGCCTAGGAGAAGCTACATTTTCATGTCTATCCAGCTTCCATCACCTATGGCACAAGATTTTATTGAGCTCCACTTGTGGAGGTGTTTCATTTCCATCTATTTGACAAAAAACCAAGCTCCAAGCGGCCGATATGAAGTTGTGCCAACCTTCTAGAAAAAACATAAAATGAAGTTCTCTCAACATGATCTTTATGCAGAATTAATAAAGAGATAGAGATTATTTATTGGGGAAGCAAAACTGCCGTTGAAAATTAAAGTTTTCCATGAAGCACTTAAGTACAGGGGTGAAAAAATGATAATATGGTGAAGACAGGGTGGAAAGGAGATTCTAAGTGCATTTTTGGTGGATTAGAAGAAATTGCACAACACCATTAAATTTCGACAATGTGTGGAATTTTGTATTCATTGCATTTGTTTTTCGTCCACCAAGAAGTACAGTTGACATGTTTAGGTCTTGGATACAGAGTTTGCTCTGGGGCTAAGAAAGCGAGATGTCTTTTGTCTTATGGTTGAAGAGAAAATGTGGTGTTCCAAAAGAAAATTGCTAACTCTTCCAAGTAATTTTTAATTTTTTTTTTTTTTTTGGGAGGCATTGGATCACGCAATGGTCTCTGTTGTCTAAAGAGAAAGATAAAGGTGTGTATTGAAAGAAGGTAGGATGTGTTTGGAAGCCATAGCGTTAGTAATTTTGGAGCCCCTACATATGAAAAAAAAAAAGAGAAGTTTATAGGAGAGCAGGATCCATGGGGTTTTTCTTTTCTCTAATGACGCTTCGGCTGTTTATGTGGTTTGAACTTTGGGCTCTTTAAATTCCATTTTTACCCTAGCTAGAGCCATCTAAAAACCAATCAAAACCAGCTCGGGTGTTAAAATTGTACGGTGTAGTTTGTTCAGGTACCAAAGTTAGATAGTTTAGTAGTTGGGGATTAAAATTGGACAAAAGCAATACTTGACATAGTAAAAAATGGACTGAGCTGATCTAAAAAAATGGACTGTGTATTGAATGAACGAAGAGAGCTGGCTGCGGTTTCATCACTTGTGCTTAACGGAGTTACAGAGTGCGCAGTGTGCACTTAGGAAGCTCTTGTCTAAGGCTTTAGACACACATACACCCTCCCAATCGTTTGCTCACCCAGAACACTTAGGAGTCTACCCCTTTTTTAATTTGCTTAAATTCGCCAAGACTCCTCTGATTAAACTGAAAAGCAAAAACAGTAGTGTTCACTTACAATAGCGTGACAAAACATTTGTACTCATCCATGTGGCCAGACGTTTCAGAACTATCATCCATGTGGCCAGACGTTTCAGAACTATCATCCTGCAAGGTCATCGAACCCCCTTTCAGATGATCTTTTTTTTGCTCTGGCTCGCAGTGGTGGTGAACACTACCCCATGTTGCTGATCAGCTCTGCATGTATGTTTGGGTCCTAAAAACTCCTATGTCTGTTGAGGTGTACAGGTGTCGTGTCCTTTAGATTAGGTCTAGTTAGGCCTCTGTTTTCCGTTTTTTTTTCTTTGTCTGTCAAAACTAAATGTTGGATGCCTCTATTCGAAAAAAAAAATGTGGCCACACGTGGGTTCTGTAAATAATAAATAAGCTGGATATACATGGGCAGCAACATGGGTGGTGGTGGGGATGGTTGCTGTATAATCAGGAAACAAGGGTGGAGTAATGTAAGGAAGAATGTGTGGGTGTGCCGCTTTGAGAAAAGATGGACACCGCAACGGCAGCTACTAGAAATGAGAGGCATGAGGAATAGTATACATCAATCAAAGGATGCTACGGCATGCTTTACTGTGCCGCATTGACACAGCATAATCGCTACCAGATGTCCCAAAGAATCAAGCTGTGTGGAATGAATTCCTTCTTCTGCTTCTCTACCATTATAGATCTTCACGGCACTATTCTTGACCACCTAGCTGGGCGTCCCATAAACTGGGTGGTCCTGAAGATCAGGGATGTTCACGACAAACTCCATATTTTGGTACCAGGAGGTGTTCAAGGGTCCAGTGAATAGGATTAAGAAGATGCACAAGGAGCTAGATGAGGGTGCCCAGAGGAAATCCAAGGTCGGTTTTACCTATTGATATGGAACAAGAAAAAATTAGTAGGGATCCAAAGGGCTTATGCTAACTGGTTAAAGCACTGTCTTCTTTTCCTATAATCATGGCCTGCTCTAGCCTATGAGTCCACATCTTCTACTTGTTTCCAGGAGGCAATGAGGCCGCAGCGATTGTAATTCGTCTTCACATATGCTTCATCATCTCGGATTCCTATCGCCTCTACACTCTTTTTCACATAGGTAAAGCCCCACCATTATTCGTCGTCTCCTCGATGCGGTCGCCTGGTAAACTCCATGCCCAATCCTTCTGCATTGTCTGTGTACACGAATTGATCTTGTGTTTAATTGTGTTCCAGCTTGCAAGGCACGTGTTGTCTTCAAATCGGACTAGGAAAGTATGAATGAGGAAATCAAAAGCATATGAAAAAGCAAAACATGAAGTAATTAACTGCGTGGTCCTGGCTACCTTGGCAGGTGTAGCGTGGACTATTTTTTTTTTTTTTTAGTAACATCTGAAAATTATCTAAAATACGTTTCAAACTTCAAAAGTGTAGCAAATTTGTGAGCCTTTATTCTTATGTTTAATTGTGTTCCAACTTGCAAGCCACTGATTTCTTATGTTTTCAATAACGAGGTCAATAAGCTTGATAAAAGTGTACCAAATACCAATGGATGTGTACAGGGTTGTAGTGGTGAAGGCTCGGGATGACATGGAGATTGACAACAATCCCATGGCGGCCGACCAGGATCTGCAGGATCTTATGGAGATTGACAATGATCCCATAGAGGTCAACTAGCATTGAGAATGATTAATTATGCAACCAATGATGTACACAAGAAAGCCATTTACCATTTGCAAAGTGTCGGCCTAGTATCAGCTTTCCTAGCTTTTTGGCATCCATGTTAGCTTGGTAGTGTCGGCCTACTTACTCAGTATGAATGTGTGGAACTCAAAGTTGGATCCCTTTGTATACGAGTACAAGCATTGCGCTTTTCTTATGTTTTCTAGGTGCGCAGTTTGAAACGATCCCATGGCGTGCACCCCTTGATCGGCGATCACCAGCGGGACAGACAGCTGCTCTGCTGCACTGCATCAATCCTTCCTCTTCCTGTCAATCTTCCATTTCTCCTAGCATTGTTCGATGTAGTTATGGATGCTTTCCTTATGCTTCCTATTCCAATGACTTGTTATGTCTTGTTAAGTCTGTGGTCCCTATTGAGTACGCGACCATCACATCCACTATTTCACGGTTCAATGTAAGGTGTAGTGCTATCAGATCAAGGAATGAATTAAAAGGAATAAAATGCTTGTGTTGCTGATTCAAGTGAAGTTGGCCTATTTATAGAGACAAGCATAGTGCCCGTGCGTTGCCATGTTTTTATTTAAGGGGTGTACTTATACACAACCAGACAACAAGGTTTTTTTTCATAGTTTTTTTTTTTTTTTTTTTTTTTTGCCTCACTCAATTGTATATGACCAGAAATATAATCCAGAATACATTCATGCATGACAAGGCATAATAAAAGTCATGTCTCGCATACTACGAATATGTTTTCAATTGCTTAAGTAGATATTTGAGTTCAAGATATATCAAGTAATATGGTGTCATCATTAAATGGCCTACACAATCAGAAAGGGAAACGTAAGCGCAAAAGATAATTAAGCCAGCAGATATACGCCGATATATATTCTTGTAGATAATTAGGTCACATATTTCCGTCTATCACATTTTGTACACTAAAAGATGGCAATGCCAAGAAGACAAGCAAACACCTAATTATAAACAGGGCTATAGTGAAATTAAAATACTGCTGTTCACAATTTTCAGTTGTTCTACATCATTACAAAACTGCTCGAGATAGGAGAACATACCAATAGAATTTGTTTATTACCCATAAGAAATTAAGGGTGCCTATAGCGTTGCCGATAGAAGAAGCAATGTGAGAACACGAGGAGTCTATGCAGACTGAGTTTCCTCATTTCTTTGAGATGTAAATCAATGGAGTTAGCAAATCAAGACAGATATGTATCTATCCGAATAATGGGCTTTTCGAGTGAAACCAACACCCATCCCGATGCTTTCCAAGCCTATAACTACACTACGCCACCGCAATTTCCTCGGATGAACACCTCAACTCCCTTTCGAAGCCTGTACTATGTATCTCTTACTCGGAACTTCTTTTATATATTGAGTGAAAGAGATGGCAATATCATCACAGAAATGTTGGTAGGTACTAGCATTTGATTGCCATTAGGTTTTTCAAGATCAGAAATCCACTGAATGCTTGGGCACCCACCAAGAGACCACTGCACCAGCACCAATGTTGTGGTGATAAACCACTCACTTTCGGTTCGTCACCGTCAACAAACCACACCACTGATGTAAAGCCTTTGAAGGGAATCTTGTCGAAATGTGGTAGAGCTGACATCAAGTTTACGTGGTAACAATGAACAATCTTGTAAAGTAAAACTTTAGCAAAACCCGAAGTGCTCCCCCTTTTCCCGGACGCAAATCAAGTTCCAATAGCATACATTGGGTAACAACTAACTAATGCCTTGAACTTGAATCCCATCAAGATGTAATTTCCTTATACTTTTTACTTAAAAAAATTAATAGTTGAAAATTTCAGAAGGGAAAAAAATGGTCACCACAGCCATGCTGGCCAAAATATTAATGAAGATATCAACCACATGACCTACAAAGCCATAGAAAAACATAATACACATGTTTCAACTTGTTTATTATATTCTAGTTCAAATAAAGCATGATATATTTAAATATTCTGTCCAGAACGTGATGATCAGTGCAGTGTTATGTCTATCGTCTTTGGTGTACACCTGAAGTGAACAAGATATTATGTTGGATTGTACTCCAACTGAATTCCAAACTATCAGGACAGTTATGAATTAATCCAATGGCCGCCGACCTTATCTCTTCTTGCATCACCATATTGCTTTTTTTTTTTTTGAGGTAAGCAGGAGGGGTTGGCTCTTACTGAGATTTTATTTCATTAAAGGTAAAGTTATCCAAATACACATATGATCAGGAAACATAAAAGGAAACAAAGAAAATAAGCAAGATTACACTCAGCTGTCTAGCCATAATTGTAACTGATACTTCATATCTTCCTTAGACCTGAGATTAACTCTAGCTAATTCTTGCTTGAAGACAAATTTGCAACTCTGAGAGATGGTGTCAAAGCTGTTTAAACGAATCAGGTGTGCCAAACCCACAAAGTTCCAGCAGGACATGTACAAAGGGCAGTCCAAGAAAAGATGATGCAAAGATTCTTCAGAGTTTAAGAAGCAGAGGACACAATTATACATAGCTTTGGAGACCACATTGCCTTTATAACCGGTTTATGAACCTTTCATTTAAATGGATGTTTGATGATTAGTTTTGTCGGAACTGAGGACATATCAATATACATTTGTTCTATCTGCACATATATTATTTACATTTGTTGGAATTATAGAATTGACGATCTACTACTGTGGATCTCACCTTATCCTCCTCACAACTCCCTCTCCTGTTGGTATTTAGATGGATTGCTAGGGATGATGTCATCTGCAGAAATCAATAGCCAGCTAAAACTTCTCGTTTAAAGCTTGATTAATTTTCCTAAGTTATATATAGCAAAAGAGTATTTCACTTTGATTGTAAACTAGTAAAACTCTTTTTGGTGTAACTCTTTCTCTTCTTAAATTTTTTTCATAATTGTAGTACACTCAAAATTTCGTCGAGAAGGATCCTATATACAATTAGAACAAGTAAAACCGGCGCTTGGGAACCCAATTAATATGGCATCATTACTGGATCCCTGGTGATCGATCAGCAAAAGAAGATTTAATTTGCTTGAAGGCAACCAGAGGCTAACTTCAGTACTAGCCTTTCAACGAAATTACACCTGATTAAGTAGTATATTTCCTCACCTGTCACTGTCTACATAATTTATACTGATGGTTACACATCCCTCTGCATGCCAGTAATAGGTGCAGAGTTTAGTTCTAGTGTGTACCCAGTGAATTTACATTCAATTAATATAAGTTGGTACACTCAACACTGTGACATCTTCCATTCTGCCTATATAAAAAGAGAAGGTGTGAAAAAAAGAAAGGCAGAGAAACATATTGTCCAAAGTTCACATAAGAGGTATAGGTGAACTAAGAGGTATACATAGGCCTACGAGGCATTGGGAACTGATTTAGGAAAATATTTGGTGGACACTGGTTCCAGATGGTGAACTGCGGAACCTAGCACCCAGTGCGCAGCACAGTATCATCTGGCATATTTAATTGGACATATGCTCTGAGCTCGGCTCTACTTGAACACAGTATATTGGAAAATGATGTGTAAGATTGGAGAAAGAGTAGCATGATAGCATGCGGATGTATAGTTCACGCGTGTGCCAAGTTTAATTTGGCTGGCCAACATGGCTGAAAGGTGCCCAATGCACGGCTGAAAGTGTAGTAGTAGCGCTGATCTCAGCATGATGCCTGAGCTCATCCTTATCGTGAACCACCAATACGTGAAAACACTAACTGAAGTCGTTGGAGCACACCTCGATATCAACCTTATAGGAACACATGATGATTAAATCTGCACAAACTGTGCCATTGGGATGATCATTTTGGACTCCATTGTAGCCTTTTGGATCTTCCTGATCGTGTGTTGCTAGTATTATGTAGCAATCTTAACATAAACATGTAGATCAAACATGTGAACATATGATTTTCTTCTTATCCTAACACATGAATATTGTTTGCTGGACGTTCCTACAGAGCCTGGGCGCTCCGGCCGATGGAGTCATGGTGACAACGCTAGCTGCCTAGTTAAACATCGACGGACTCAGGGACGCTGCTGCCGGCTGGAGAACTGAGGAGTAGTAGTGGTGCTCACCGGAGAGGACCTGGGAGGCGGCCTCTGCATGTGTACGTGTACCGGTTCTCGAAGGTCATTGATACACTAATAAAATCGAACTTACGCATGCAAAAATAGAACAATAATTATGACCCACAATCAGACGAAGTCCGTCTTTTTCTTGTCTCATGGCGTCACTAATTGTCAATGTAGAAGTTGGGATCTAAACGAAGTTACAACTTTTCCTGGGCGTATCCGGCTCTACCGTTCTGATGTTTGATCCGGTGGAAATGAAAGTAAACTAGACTAACTTTATTTGCCTGGACAGTTCACGGTGTACTTTCTTAAGGCGGCAGCCTCTGGACTGAACTCTCATACAACAGATTGTCCGCGAAGCAAACCCAGACAAGCCCAACCTCGTTTTTTTTTAAAGAACTAGAGGACCCTACAGATAAATATTATTACTTATAAAGGAAAAGAGCGTTTGGTGAAATACACAATTCAGGAAACAAAGAAAATGAAGGAAAAGCTAAACACTAAATCAGCTCCAGGGATTTTCTCCATTGTTCGAAGGTAGCTGTAGAACTTGGCTTGACTCTCAATCTCCCTAAGAGCTTTAATTCAACGAAGATTTTTCTTCTACATTCATGTAGGTTGAGCTGATCAGCATTAAATATTACTCCGTTTCTTGCTATCCAGATAGTCCAACACATGAATATAATTGTCTCCATGAAGAACTGAGTTTGTAACTGTAGTCTGAATGAGTTGAGGTTCTCTAAAATACTCTCTTCAGAGACCATTAGATCGATTAGTCCCCAGCATTGTTGAGCAAAGCTACAGTGAAGGAGGACGTGGCAGACTGCTTCTTCAACTCAGCCCAACCTCGTTCACACTCGGTTTCCTCAACAGCCTGCCACCTCCAGCTCTCCCCTACGTCACACTAGCCACTGCGTTCAGGTTGACCACAACTCCTGATGCCTTCCACACCTACAACTACATAGCAACTGCCTCGGCAAACAGCTCTCGTTTCTCTTTTCAACCAAAAACAAAACTTCCATCTCTCTCAGCTCTCATGTGTGCCGTGTGCTGCTCCTTTTACTTATGGAGTAGTAGAAAGAGAGGGAAGTATACATCACACAAGAAATTAAATGCCGATACCAGCATTTGACGTACTTGCATCAAGCGTTATTTAGTGCCTGCAATCTCATTTCATTGAATACACATGTAACCCCAAAGAGCAGGCCACCACTGATGTTCCATGATAAACTGCTCAGTCAGTTGGGAACTTAGAGTCTTCAGAGTTGAGACTTGAGAGATGGTGAAACATTCTTCTTTATTTCTTTCTTTTAAAAACATGTGCCTGTGGAGATGTGTTTCATTAAGCAGCGTGGCTAGCATTCGAACGTTCAAACGCTAGCCACCATCCGGATGCCGATGCCTGCTGCATCCGCCCCAAATGCTGATAAGCCGTGGCTGATAACGCCTAGAGCTATAATTCGTTCAGACTACTATAGAAACAATTTTGCGACTAGTCAACATGTGTGCAGAAGCAATGCGACTAGTCAACACGGACTATAGAAACAATGCACGAAGGCAGATGGAAAGTAATATTTCTAAATCTTTGTGACGCCGCTCGCATTACAAGAATGTACTTATTATATCTTGTCTCCATATCAAGAATATAGCTCAACAAAGTAGCTCTTAAAAACAAAAAATGGAGCAATGTGGGAACACCAAAACTGTTGCTAGCAACCATATTCAACACAATTAATGTAATCTATTAGTAAAATTACAGTGCATTTCATTCTCCTAAACAAACAGAATTATTATTTTTTAGGAAAAATGAGCAGGAAACACATAAAATCTATCCACATTCGTTCGTTAGATCAGGATTCAAGACTAAAGACTGATCCACGACACCACTCTTGATGTGTATGAATCAGCCATCCATTTCCAGTCCACTACCGCACATAATGTCAGCGCCCAACGTGCAAGTGCCCAACGTTCAGCGCTCGGTAAAGTTACGATGTACCGAGCCGTTCTCCGCGAAATAAAGCTCTCGGTAGACATTCCTTTCCCGAGAGCCTAACCTCGGCAACGGATGGCTCTCGGTAGAGGGAGAGTGTACCGAGAGCTAGCCCTCCGCAAAAACTCCATCCTTGGTGAAGTTGACGCCTGCTCTAGCCCGCCAAAAGACCGGGCGGACCTCTGCCGCCGGGCCACCGAGAGCGGGAGTTACGCCCTCACATCATCATATCACTTTACCGAGGGTCGTAGCTTTGGGCCAAGTCACTAGCTGGGCATGCCGGGCGGTGTTGGGCCAATATCCGGAGCCTGCCGGGCGGCATTGGGCCAAGTTACTAGCTAGGCTGCCGGGCTTGTGCGGGCGGATGGGCCAATTTATCGGATGGGGCAGCTTGGGTGGCCGGTTGGGCGGGTTGGGCTGGTGATAAGGGTGTACAAAAAAAATGGGTGACAATGGCTTGGGCCTGGTAAGGATGTTAAAAAATGTAAAATGGGTTGCTGGCTTGGGCGGCGGGATGGGTCAATTTATTGGATGGGGCAGCTTGGGCGGCCTCACCGGCTTGGGTCGCGCTGGTGATAAGGGTATACAAAAAAATGGGTGACAAAGTGGCTTTGGCCGGGTAGGGATGTAAAAAAATGACAAGTGGGATCGTGGTGGTGGGGACAATGGTGACTTCGGTGGGACCGTAGACGTGGGGCCTGTGCTGACTGGAATGCCACGTGGCTTACAGCGTGGGACCTCTGTGGTGGGGTCCACGTCGCCAGTAGTGGGACCGTGGTGCCTACAAGTGTGACCTAGTGTCATCCCCACAGTTACATGTGGACCCATATTGTTTTGTGACGATGAATATGTTGTTTTGTGACAAAACTTTGCATTCATCATTGGTTCCCCAACGGTTAGAGGCGGGTTCATTATCTGTGACGAACAGGTTCACTATTTTGTGACGCTCTATTACTTCATCATTATTTTTAGTGGCTTGGCTTTGTCACTCTTCAAGAGGGACCTCGTCACATGAAAGTAAAAACATGCTGAATTGAAATAGAGCATGTCGTGCTATGTCTCATGATGCTTATAATGAAATAGTATTTATTTTCCTTGTTCTAGGAAAGCGCAAATAAAATACTAGGACGGGCTTCTCCTTGTTATCTCCAACCAGGACGGATCCATGCTAATTAGGTTTTGTTCCTCCCGAGTTATAAATTCTGATACCTCATAGTATATCTTGGCACCCACACTTTCCTTGTTCGGAGGTGCACATGCATGCAGTTGAGATAGTTGGATACATAGTCCAGTTGCTGGCAATGTTTAGCTAATTGGCTGCAGTCTTGATATCAGGCAGCGCACGACTTGAAGCTACGACAGCTAAGGCGCTGCCAGGGCAGCCACAACCATCTGCGAACTCGAGGCCGCTTCAAGAATATCACTACTTTCTTAGTTATCCTCCGAATTTACATTTTTATCACAAAGACGACGACTTTAATTAAAAGGAAAAAGTCCAAATTACTACCCTATGTTTTCACTTAAGTCCGTGATAACCCCTTAAAGTATTGTTTAGTTTATTTTACTCCGGTGGTTTTGTAAGCCGGTGCACTTAACACCTTTTGGCACTAATGTAATCCGGTTTTAGTGATGTGGCGGCTGTTTTGCAATTAATCATGCCACGTAAGTAGGCTGACATGGCCAGGAAGACACGCACATATTTGCATTCATGCAGGGGACGGCTGCATGCATATCATTGAACAAAAATCATATACGCCTTCGATATATTTGTGGTCGCCGTCCACGACTGGGATTTTTTTAATAATAATTTTCTTATGCTCTACGGTATGTTTGCGTTAGTGTCTTAGTGAGTAGTGCGAGAGACCGATCGATCACTGCTAGCTGTTGCTCTCGCGCCATACTAGTCAAGAGATGCCCGGCCGTAATAATCACCGCTAGCTGCTGCTCTCAATCAGTATGTTCTTTTAGAAAAGGACGTGCGTATGCATGGAACTAAAATCAGAAATGATATGCGGGCATACATATGCATGCATGGCAGCATGGGTTCAAAATTAAGCCAATCCACAATTAAGCGGATGATGCATGACCGAACCATGACTTCATGAGATAATATCCAAGAGAGTCACGCTTAGGGAAAATAATTTTCTGCCCATGTCAGCAGCTTATGTGGCATGACTAATTGCAAAACCACCTCTATGTCACCAAAACCGATTGGATTAGTGCCAAAAGGTGTTAAGTGCACCGGTTTGCAAAACCACCAGAGTAAAATGAACTAAACAATACCTTAGGGGGTTATTTCGACTCGAGTGAAAACACAGGGTAGTAATTTGGACTTTTTCCTAATTAAAATAATAAACAATCAATTCATATGGTTTATTATGAACAATCAATTAAGATAGGTGATTTTCTCCTTGGTTTAGCTGAGAACGTATCCTGAAATAGCTAGTGGAAATGTCTAGTAGATCAATGAGTGAATTATGTGAGTCCTATTTTTTTATTTCCAATGGTAAATATCCTAAACATTCATCTCTGTACTGTACATACAAGAAACTTACACACACTTGCCATATGGCTATACCTCACATCAATAACAGCTGACAATTTCATAATCATATATATCTATACTATAAAAAGAGTGGAGAAATTAGAAATCCTCTGTCACCCGCAAAACTTTCTACCCACCTTACATTGACAGATGAGACCCCTTCCTACTGGCTTTACATTGACAAGTGGACCCTTACAACAAGGAACGCAGGAACATATGAAACACCCGTGTTTCCACGCTGCGGATAACTTCTCATCGGTGTTTTTGTCACCCACGTTAGCCTACCCGCCCGCCTGTACCCGCTCTGAAATCTCGCGCTGCCGCGGCCGTGTCATGCGGGAGTTACGCAATCAGAAGAGTTACGCGTCTGCCCATTGCTTGCGTAATCCCCCCTCTTTCTCATGTATCCAGCGCAAGAGTAACCACCCTCTCTATCGTCTACCCGATCGGCGCGGGATCACGCGTCCCAGAGACCAGTGATCGACACCCGCGGCGACACAACTCCGCCACGCCCGGCGAGCAGGTGGCTGTGGCGTCCGCGTGCAGATTCGTCGGCATCAACGCGCTCATCCACGCCACGGTCCCGGGCTCCCGGCCACCATCCACTTCGAGAAGAGAGGCGGAAGGACATCACGCGGATGCAGATGGTGGAGCACATGCAGTTGCCTGGCGTCCATGAACAAGGCTACTAAGGAACCCACGTCCCGCGGTGGTGCTGCGCAACCCCTTGGACAACCCGGCCTGGCATGTGCTCTGGACGCCCAGGATTGGCTCCACGCAGGATCTGGTTGCACGGTGAGTGCCCTAGGGATTAGGCTTCCGCTTGGTCTTATCATATATTACTGTGCTTTGAGTCTTTGACTCGGCATCTGCTTGTGTTTAGAAGGAACTTTGCAAAGCTACCGATGTGTGCGTAGCCAACAATGTGCGTGTTCAAAGGGAGAAGTGCGTGTGATTATGGGCTTGCTTGTTGCTGTTTTACTCCTGATGAATCTACAACTTTGATTACAATCGAATTTTATTTCAAGCAAGATTGATGCTATGTTGTACTTCTGATTTACTCATGATGAATCTGCAATTTTGATCACAAAGTTCTCGAGTTTTATTTCAGGCAAGATTGATGCTCTGTTGCACTTCTGCTATCATTGATAATCTGATGCAACTATCTGCTCAATGTTGTGCAACTTTTACGTTCAATTGCTTGAAAAATGCTGCCTGAGTGAAAACAAGTAGAATCTGTAGTGTGACACCTACTTATCAAAATAACTGTTTCCTATCACAGTTCAGATTTCAGTTTTGAGTCATTAATCAATGTAGTGGTAGCAACCCATATATACGTTCATGAGAGATATAGACCTCTCCATTCGCATGATATTTGAAAATTTTTGGGCTTACTTGAGATGTTTCCCTCATTATTTTGCAGCAAAACCATTCTTTTTGAATTGTCTACGATGCTTACTGACAGACCAACAAGGTTACAGGTTACCAGAGGCTTACTAGAGATCTTGTATCTTGATAATAATTTATTTATGTGCCCAGAGGCTTACACAGTACCTGTGCTAAGGTTACCGAGACTGCTGCCATGCTTGCTTGAGGGTAACTCGGTCGCCTTAACCATATCTAAGGTCGATGTTTCGTGGTATCTATCTGCAATGTTTATTGACACTAACGGCAGGTTTGCTGTTGGTTATGAATTTGGCCTACTTCGTTGCATCAGGTGCTAACAGGTATGTCTAATCCAGTGCAGTATTTGGGTTGCTTCAACTGTAGCAAAATGTTTTTTTTTTCCTCAACACATGGACCATTTAACTGAATAATAAGAAATTTAATTTTGCTTTCGATTACGTGAAATATGGGGTACCTGAACAGATTATAAAAATGGTTTCAAAGTTGTTTAGGCACATAGATTTAGATTTGTGGCTTAATACTATTGAAATTGTGTGTCACCTAAAAAAGCAAGTTAGTAGTCATTTCTTTGGGATACGGTCAATATTACTTTCAGCGCAGAGGTAGTAGTTATCCACTTTTTAAACAAAGCAATTTGGACTTACTTCAATTGTTTCCCTCATTATTTTGCAGCAAAACCATCCTTTGAATTGTCCGTGATGCTTTCCTCGACAGACCAACAAGGTTACAGGTGCTTGTCTAGAGATCTTGTATCTTGATAATAATTTGTTTATGTGCCCAGAGGCTTACACAGTACCTGTGCTAAGGCTACGAGACTGCTGCGATGCTTGCTTGAGGGTAACTCGGTCGCCTTAACCATATCTAAGGTCGATGTTTCATGGTATCTATCTGCAATGTTGATCGACAAGAAATCGCAGGTTTGCTGTTGGTTATGAATTTGGCCTACTTCGTTGCATCAGGTGCTAACTGGTATGTCTAATCCAAGACAGGCCGAACTTTCCAATGGAAAATATTTTAAGTCACTAAAAAAAAAATTTACACAAACAGGCTTGTAAAAAAAATTATCATCTTTCTTACTTCACATAGAAAAATATGATGGAATTTTAATGTGACCATGAAGAGTTTGTGAAAATGACAGTATTGTCACTGTGATGTTTATAGAATTTTTCATAGACAAGTGCGGAAAATAAATGTACACTAATGACTACACTAATGAGTTCCACTCATTGGAAATGCTCTCATAATTAAGATGATAACTATAAGCAAGCTAGAAATGGCTAATAAAAATGACAAATATTTTTCTAGGCACGTGTCGTGCCGCACGTGCCGCTTAACTAGTATATAATAACAGCTTGCCTGGTTATATTTTAGGACATAGATGCTGATGTACATTTTGCTTAAATTTCCTAAAATAAAAAGAGGAAAACAAGTGCATGAGTACTATAGTTGATGGACGTAGTGGTAATAATGAACTTAACTCTGTAGTTTAGTACAACCGGTGGTGCTCGTACATGTGCATATGTCAATCGACCACCTATGGCAGATGCACCATGCTCACAAGAAATTGATTATAATAATAACAATAGAAGCCTAGTATAAAGAGCCTAATGCATCTATATAGAGCTACAAGTTGAGCATATATCGATATACTATATATGCCTATATTTGTACACATTTTGGCCACATGTTCTGATGCTTGGCTGCCGTTCATGCTTATATATATGGTGGCATAGGATGCATATGACTGACAACTTTTTTCATTTCTTTTGGTGCCCTTTCCATGGAAAAAATATGGACCCGACTATCCAGCAGGTCCATGAGAATGATAGAAGAATGTCAAAATTTTCATGGCACCCTCTTTTGTCTCTCTGCATCTAAGCTTAGGCTTGGGAGTCGTCAAGAACTTGTGTGTTAGATTTTCATGTTGAGAACACACCATGATCGTGAAGACAAGCGCCCATAAGACACAATGCACATCTATGCAGAGGTAGAACTCCAGTCCATGACAGAAAAAGCAGCAGACACCAAAAAGAGTCGAATCTATGAAAGGCTGGCCAGAGAGCTCAATTCAAGTAGCTCACGATTGAGCTCCTCGTTAAGAATCCCCTGTGATGAGGTTATCAAATGTTTTGAGGGTGAGTCTTAGAATGAAAAAGAAGTTTTAATAAAACTCTCAGTGGTATTTATGCCAAACAAAATACCGTTGTCGATGAGAAAATAAAAATAGCTGAAGAGCATCTCGCTGAAAAACTGCTATTTATCATGATATTCTGAAATTATTCTATGCGATGAAGTCTTAGACCAAAAAAAAACTCAGTTTGCAAGATTAGTGCTATATCTCAGGAAGAAAAGAAAACTATTCGTCAAGGCATATGTTCATACAAAAACCATAGAATAAATAAAAGGACATTTATACTACTCTTGAGCGATGTGTGACACTCGCAGTGTTAGACCCAGTGCCTTGGATGAATATATGCACCAAAATGAGCGTTAGTTTTCAAGAGCTGCATCATCAATACGTACGCTCTGGCTTTTGAGAATTTTGGAACGCAGAAGAGGGCAAAGGTCATCTTGCAAACACTCGTTGAATAACTATGACAATTTAATTATTATTTATTTAAGAACTGCGTGGGCTGGGATGTAAATAAAATCGATCGGGCTGATTATATTTTGACCTGCCCACGCTAGCTCCAAAGTAATAATGGTCTACCTATAAATAGGGAATGCACAATGTTATGGATGAAGATATATATGCTCGCCTTGGGCACAAACAAATCAAAAACAGAGCAGCTGTTCCTGTATGGCTTGTTGCCATGCTAGCTCCTGGTTCCGGTAGTGGCTCTCATCCTCCATTCCTCTCTGGGCATTGGAGTCACCGGGAATTTGTTGAGAACATGCAGTCGGTGTAGCTCTTGAAAACTTTCCAATTTCTCTTAATGCAGAACGGGTCAAAGTGTCTGGTTTCGAAAAAAAAAATCCATCTAAGGACTAGCAGACACAAATAGGCCACCAGTTGCTTAGCTTGGTTTTCTTTGATGCATGAGTAGTAGTGCACGACGACTTGAAGCTGCAACAGAAAAGGCTGATATAATGGCAGCCACAACTGTCTCGGATGAACTTGATCCAGTTGGAAACCTGCTTGATCCCATTGAGAGCTTCCTCCTTTATCAGAGACATCACATCATCTGAGACATGGAAACACGCTCTTGATGACAAACTCTCTTACAGAATCACGACGCGGCGCATATACCAAAAAAACAGTGTTTTCAGACGACAAAATGAATTAAATGAGCAACGGTTAGCTCAGGAGTCCTTGCATGAATGTGCTTTATTCAGTGCTCGGTTCATTTTTGCTTAGGCTTGTCAGTAGTACATTTCAGATGCAGGATTTGGCGTGAAAAAGAGAAATCATCACACGTTGTACAATACAAGGTAGCAGTGCTGATGGCTGCACTCTTCAGTAGTTCAGTTAGCAGATGGCTGTAGGCTTCTGGACTGATTCTGAAAAGTGCTGATAGAATTGCAAGAAAGAAATTAAAGGGAAAATCTTTTTTTCCCTAGAGTCGAAGGGACAAAATCCCGGCATGTAAGCATCACAACAAGACCAGAATGCAAAGGTTTAGACTTTAGAGCTTACAACAATTGGGCTATGGTTGAGCAATAATCCTCATTTTTTTAATCATGGTATAGTTAACATTATCACTTCAACAACAGTTTGGTGTCTTTGGAAAGGATCTGTGGCTATACTCTTTCACCAAATTGCAAAGACGATCCAGAGAAACCCTGCTGATGAAGGTAACAATGATCAAGAAGGAGGCTTCTCAAGTGTTGTGGCTGAGATGGAAGTGACTGGGCAGCGTGGGAGATCGACTGGGATCTGAAACAGCTTCAAGAGAGCAGCACCTGATGAAAACATCTGTGTTTCTTTGTTCAGTAGGTCCCAGCTCGGGTTTCTGGTGATCTGTTGTTGTCATCTTTTGTCGGTGGGTTCAGCTTGTTGCTGCCTAGGTTAGTGTTTTCGGTAGGGTGTTTGTTGTTTCGAGGCAGCGTTTTGAGTCTCCTTGTCTGCAATCTGAACTATTACAGATGGATCAACATATGCTACGCTGTAAAATGATCCTATGGTCTACTGACTTTGGTTAATGGAAAAAAACAATTGGTCCTTCCCACTATAGATATACTATATATATACTTGGATGGCCAGGACATCAGGTCCAATTATAAATAGAGATTGGTAATAGTCGATGCAAGCTTCACAGAGAGAGTGAGAGATAGAGAGAGCACATTTGTTCTTGTTTATTTCATTACTGCTCTCTGTGCTCAGTAGCTCAATGTGTGTTCCCTATTCGTATGACCTTAGCTTAGGTTTGGGAGTCACCAGGAAGACATAGATGTTCATTAACAGAAACTTGCAGTCCATTTCAGTTCAATACACTGAGCGCTCCCATCGGAAGACCAGCCCACCGTCCCAATATGGCGCAAACATTGTCCTGGTCTTCACAACGATGTACTGCACTACTTGCACATTGTCTTCACTGGAACCCAGTCCAAACGAGGAACCCAGGATGCCTGACAGTTTCCTTGTCTTCACTGGTCACCACGCTGCTCGATTCCAAGCAGTGACACCAGATTTTCTCCAGGTGCAGGGTCAAGGCTCTAGGAAGCGGTACTGCACTACATGCCCATCGTTGATGTGGTTGCAGAAAGATGTCAAAAGTTTTATACATACACCAAAACTACCAGAAACCAGATGGTTGAAAATTGAACGGTTTCAAGAATTGGTGGGCAAAAGTTATCATATTTTGGAGTTCAAGGTTCAAATCTGGACTTCGGCAAGAGTTCAAGGTTGTAAATTGAAATTTAACATGATTATTACATTTTGTACCTTCCATGGAGTAAGTTGTGAAACCTTTTGGTACATCTTGGCACAGTCCCTTGTTCAAGGTGCACATGCATGAGCTTGAACTCTTGACACTGTCACAAATTCAAGTTATTGGTGTCGGAAAGCTATGACAAGCAGACTACGTTTTCTTAGACTTATTGACCAAGAAATTAAAAGGATGGCGAAAAAGAAAGTCAAGTGTTGTGGACTATACCCGGCCTGAACTATAAATTAGATGTGGTGTGTCACAGTCCGAACGAACTCCGGCGGCTGTGACGGCACGCGTGGCGGCAGCTAGGGTTGGGGCGCGCGTGCGTGATGAGCGACGGCATAGAGAGTGAGAGCTAGAGAGCCTGAAGAACGGAGTTGTTGGGTGGTATCCCTTTACTTTTTCTGATTAATTCCAACTGATTACAGACTCCTTCTATTTATAGTCCGGGAAGACTTGCATACTAAGTAATCTCTGTGAGGTTTCCTTATAGATTGGAATATCTCTGTACAAATCAAATCCTAATTTGTTTCCTAATATGTATCTCAACCTATTTTATTTCCTACTGATTATTTTATTTCCTAAATAACTTTTACTTAACGTTGAAGGCATGACAACGACGGCAGTGGCGGCCCAGGGCGCCCACGCCTGGCCCTTGCCGCCGGTGCAACTTGGGCCGTGGCATGGTGGTTGATGTGATGTGTCAATATATAAGCCCATGAAGTAAGAGTAAATGATATAGCATTTCTTCAATTCCTATCCCCCATTAACTGGTATGAATTGAATGTGCGTTACGTTTGTCTAGTACTACTCGGTTGACTCATTCTCCATCTCTTTACGCTAAGCTTATCTTGCAACTTGGGCTGTGACATGGTGGTTGATGTGATATAGCTTGTCTGTTGTTGGAAACTAGGGATGCAATGCAAATCTCATCTAGCCTATCTTGCATTTTCTTGCTTTCAATTCATTCATGCGTTTCTTTACTGCCCAGCTAGTTTAATCCTTGCCCGTACGTACGTGTTAGCATCTCCGTACCATTTTCTATATCCTCCCCCTCGCTAGCCAAATATAGAAGACCTATCCCGCTAGTCATCTCCCTCGCTCGGTGCATGTTGGATTTAGAGAACCTGTTGGATTTCTTCATGTTTGTGCAAGCTATTTCATTTTACATAATAGCTAAATGAGTATTTTAGCTACTCATAAATACAAAAGAAACTTGGAGATGATCTTAGGATTGAGAGCCACCGGGAATTTTGACATAGATCCATGCATGCATCCTCCATGGAGCACAGATCTCTCCTCCTCACTACACAACTCAATTCTAGGCCACTGGTCCATGCGGCGACGCTAAGATCCAAGAGCTAGTAACCATTGTAGTTCATGCATGTCTTGCGAAGCGTGAACTCTAGATCCATTGCCAGATGCCAACTTGTGGCACATCGCACGCTGATAAGGTAGAGGTGGTAGGTTCAGAGCACTGTAAAGCCGGTAAGTTCAAAGCAGATACCAATGAATCTGGGTAGGGTTGGCTCGAGCTCCAGCCACCAGATGCCGTTTGGTTTGGCATTTTTTGCGCTGTAACTGATACAGGATCAGTTAGCTGATAACTTGGCAGATGAGTATTATTGTGGATGAACCTGACCATGCCCATTTGTAAAAAGAAAAATGGCAGATATATATAAATAGCACTTGTATAATAATGCCTCAAAGTATACATAGCCATATAAATAGCACTTCCATAATATATATAAATAGCAGTTGCATAAATCTGTGTTGGCTGATTTTCTGCACCTCTACATCCTAAGCTTAAGCTTGGGATATATATAACCCAGAATAAACAGAATACAGGAGGGGGGTGGGGCAAAAGAAGCAAAGTTCAAGCGCAAAAATTAAATACATAAAAAGGGGACAAAGAAATGAGTTGTAGCGTCCTGATTATTCCGGATTTTGTATCCACAATTGTAACAGGTTTTACTCAACCTGAAGCAGAATAAGCTCCTTGAACAACGACACTCTTCTGCAGCCTGACGGGGGTCCAAGTTGACAACTCTAAAGATGATGTCATTTCTTGCTGTCCAAGTTGTCCAACAAAGGAGAATTGTGGTTTCCACGAAGAACTGAGAGTTGAGTTGAAGCTTTATCTGCGATGATCGACATCAATTATTTCCCAGCATACTCTTGCCAAAGCACAGTCCCCAATGAGATGATCGACAGACTCTTCAGGGCACAACTATATGACTCAAGTTTCATAGATCTGCTTCTCAAAATGTTTTTTATGCTTGGGAATGGGCCAGACCCGGGATGTGTTTGGGAATGGGCCAGACCCGGGCATTTCTCAAGAACAATATATACCTACCTCTTTCAGAATACCCAATTGTAGGGTAATGATCATAGGTCTGTAATGCATTGTATGTCCCAGAATAGGTCCCATTCTTCTACCCGGTCGGGGGGAAATCATATCCACTCCGGTAGAGTAGTAGGTAAGTTAGAAGGGGAACGCCTAGGTGCTGTGCGACTCACCCGTGCAGTGCTGTAGCTAACGCGTTAAGTTGCTTGAGTAACAAAAACATTGGTGAGAACCCAATGCCCCGAAAACCCAAGGTTTCCTCTGCAAGGTTCGTCCACGGAGGGTGAGTCAGGGTTGGCACCTGGATTTGCATAAACATTTAAATGCATCATGAATATTTGTGTGCCTCATGAGTAACCATCTATCATTATTGTCTGTGAGATGCATAGTCTCCCTCCATGGGCGAGGGCTGCTGAATATTCGTAGATCTGAGAACTCTTCCAGACTAAAGGTTGCTAGTACAGAAACCAATTTGTTCTTTGCCAAGGATAAGAATTCAAGGGCTCTGAGATCTAAAGGTTGACTGGTCCAACTGTCCTGCCAGAAAAGTGCAGACCATCTCTCCACGTGCATTAGCTAGGTAGGAACATTAGAACATTTGTCCACCAAAAGGAGCCATTTATATATACTTGCTTGGCTGCTAGGTGTAGGACGTCGATGATGTCGAATTATAAATAGCGAGATTGTGGGTGCATGCATGCTTCAGAAAGAGAGCACATCCATACACACGAAGAACATTAATTCTCTGTTTCTGGTGACCTTCTTTAGGCTTGGGAGTCATGGGGAAAACATAGTTCGTTCTTACATGGTGTTCTTGCAGAGTCAAATGTATATATTAGCATCCGAGAAGATGAGACTGAGAATGTTTTAGGAACCTCTTTTCCAAATGAGGAACAGAACAGGGACGAGGAAACTGTGTGCTGCTATGAAAGACTGAGAAATTAAAATAGGAATACGCCGATGCAATCAGACATTGCCATAGCAGCGCACAGTTTCCTCGTCCTCTCACGTGTCATCCAGATCCACCATTGAATCGCTGTTGTGAATATGATCCGGGGTGCACATCGTTGATGTGGATGTGAAGGTGGGTGCACGAGTGGACACGGGCCACTGTTTGTGTACAAGCAAGTGCCAGATGGGCGTTAGATGAAATTAAACATGTTAAAAATACAACTAGTGCGATGTCAATATGCATTTACTAAAACAGAGAACATTTTTCTTGTTCCGAAGCATGATCTAATAAGTAATCGATGGATCCAGAAACAAATACTAGCTAGGATGGACTTCTTCTCCACCTCATCTCCAACCTCTAGCCCCTCCTTCAAATAAGCTTCAACCTATGGCTACAAAACTACAGGGGGCTTGCGCTCTATGATTCTAGGTAGTGCTCCATCATAAAAAGAAAAAAAAAACTCTTCATGGCATATGTTTGTACCAAGAAATTATAGCATAGACAATGGAGAAAATGGTATTTAAAACTCTCGATCGAGTAACCTGTGACATAGACTCTGACTTTATAGAATTTTGGCACACATAAAACAGAAAAATGTGTTCTCACTACACTTGACATGCTTCAGTTTTCTTGAGCTGAATAACTACAAAAATTTGGCACAGCTTGAATCACCTCATGGAAAAGGAGATGGGAGACCCTGACGACCCACTCCTCTCCTTCCTCGTTCCCACCGCCGCCGAACCACCTCCGCCGGCCAAATCCCCACCTCAGCCATTCAATCACTAAAACAAACACCAGATCCGAACCTCCGTCTCCTGCTCCACTTGGAGGGGGGTCTCTTCCCGCCGAAGGATGGGGCGGTCCTCAGCAAGTGTCGAGGTGGTGGAAGCTCAAGATCCAGATCCAGGAGGAAAGCAACGGACCAAGCCTATGCCGGGCTCTCCGCCTGAGCTGTCGATGCGTAAGCAAGGTCGAGCACGCCACAGCCTACACCATCACCAACTTCCATGGAGAAAAGAGGTCATGATACGCTGCCCGGGGATGGCGTCGCCGAGCTACAACCAGGGCGACATATGGAGAAAGGAGCGCAAGGGCCACCGAACAACGGCAAACACGAGTCATCAATTCACCTCCGTGAAGCTGTTTCCACTCTACCGCCAGCCCAACCCCGATTGATTCTGAGATACAAGAAAGGGGGGAGGGAGCTTTTCCCCAAATTGGCCGAGGATCTGAAGCGGCTTCAAGAACGGCACAAGCGCCGATGAAGATAGAGGTGTGCAGGCCCGGCTTCAAGGAATTCAAATCGCCAGGAGGGCAGCAGCACATTGAATTCAAATGGCATCCACAGAGGCAGAGAGACGGTCAAAGAAGGTGCAGCCAAGCATTCAAATCCTTCCTCACCCCAAATGGGGAAACAGATTCAAATCCATGAGGAGGGATGCACAGCACAGAAGAGGAAGATTGCTTCGTCGCCATCAACGGGGCCTCACTTTCGGGAAGCATGGACGACATTGAAGAGGGTTGGGAACCAGCTAGAAAACCAGCCAATGGCTCGGTATGGCGTAGACCGGCAGCCGGAGGAAACCAGAAAAATCTTTCACGGAAACGGCAACCAAAATCAAAGCAACAGGATTTGAAGTATTCAAAAGCAAGATGGAGGGTAAATGCTACAATTGTTTCTCCACAGAACACATAGCACGTTTCTGCCATTCTCCTCACAGATGCTGGAGATGCTTTCATTATGGACACAGAGCGAGCAAATGCACTGCTTCCAGCCATTCCAGCCCCAACCAGACTATAAAGCCTCCTCCTCAAGCACCAACAGAGCTCACACCAAACCACAACCCCCAGAGAACCACACCAGCTCATCTGGTTTGAGAGACGGCAGATCGTACGCTGAGGCTGTTAGGGGACAGGAGAGGATGGCGGCAAGGTACCTAGGAGACCCCCGGCGCGAGGCTAGCGACGGCCTATCGCGCCATGGCTGCGACCGGGCGCAGCCAAGCGCCGCCGTGACGACCTGGTGGACAGGGGCAACGGTTTGCTGGCTTGACGGCAACAGCCACGACACGGAGCCGCATCATCTCTCCGACGCCTTCCTCAAAGAAGATGGATATGAGTTATGGCAGTTCCGTATAGTCAAGCACTATCCGGAACAATTCCTGGTCATTTTCAGCGACAACATGGCCAGGCAGCGCGTCCTCGACCGTGGCGCGATCACCAGCAGGGGCCGCACCTTCAACTTCGGCCCCTGGACCGAGCGTCTCCACGCCACCAACACGACCTGGGACTACCGCGTCAAGGTGAGGATCGAGGGAATCCCCGTCCACTGCTGGGGCGAGGAGCCGGGCGCCCAAGGCGCTTAGGGAGGAGCCGTGGCGGTGCACCTCGCCGAGGAGAAGACCCGGCGCCGCGAGCCGCACGGACGCACGATGTGTGGGCGTGGTGCTACAACCCCCGTGACATCCCGGGAGGTGGTCTTCACTCACCGAGCCGACAAGAGCAGCCGCCACCAACATACCGCCGCCAATGCTGCCCAACCACAGCGACCCGCCCCGCCGACATCAAACGAGGCCAAGTGTTCACCCTCCGCAACCATCTGGAGGTTGTGGAGGACCTCCCTTTTGCGGGGACGCCCAAGGGTGGGAGGGGCCAGAAACAGGAAGCCTCGCCGGGAGCTGATCTGGGCTTATGGTCAGCCGGACTCGGTGGGGGAGCGCATCCCCACCGACCGCAGCCTGGACCGTGGCCGTGGCTTCGGACAGTACAGGCGTGATGATGAAGACTACGATCAAGCTCGTCGCAACCATGGCACCAGACGCTACCGTAGCGTGTCTGGTTGGGCAAGGAACCCACGCTGCAGGAGCGGGGTTGAAGACTGCATAAGCTCCACAAGGTGGCACGGGGAAGAAGCAGAGCCGAGAAGGGAACGTCACCAAACAAGTCCGAAGAAGAAGACAAAGGCCCAAGGTGACCCCGGCCAAGAGAGTCACCTGGGCTGACCCAATCGCCACTGAGCTAAAGCAGAAGAAGATCAACCAGCAGGACGACAGCTTCA
Source organism: Hyparrhenia diplandra (assembly GCA_015847255.1). NCBI lineage: Eukaryota > Viridiplantae > Streptophyta > Magnoliopsida > Poales > Poaceae > Hyparrhenia > Hyparrhenia diplandra. The sequence goes on along the minus strand of JADLZK010009026.1, from coordinate 496,713 downwards.
TGCTCATGAAGGGTAACTCACCACAACCTTGCTCTCATCATAAATCACTTGTAGTGGATGTTTTCCTAGCTCAGGAATGCATTAATGGTCCAACACCAGGTGGACCAGCAGTAGACAAAGTGGTTGCCAGTGACAAGAACAAGGTGACCGTGGAGCAGCTGCAGCAGGCCCTGTTCGAGACCCTCAAGAAGATGGAGCTGACCGTTGTGCCTGAATACACGGTACGTGATAAACACACTCCTGCTAATACTTCTCAAGGAGAAACAACTAGCGATTTGGGGTTAGTGCGGACGGTCGGTTTAAATGAGGATCTTACTTTGTCTAATCCAGTAGACTCAAATGTTAGAGAGGACCAACGTTTTAGTAGTGAACCACTCCCAGGGAACCACCACCTAGTAGTTGCAGCTGTGGGCAGGGATCTGCAATCAGCCTATATTCATAGCAGTGCCACACATACACATCAACCAGAACCTCACTCGTTACATGTCTCAGTTACAACCATACAACAAAATGAGATAGAGGTGCCTATCCTGGATCTGCCTGCACAACCGATAGAGGGCTGGACCAAAAACTTAGAGCAAACAAACAACACAGTAGTGGACAATGGGTTGGGCTCTTCTGACCCAACATGTCCACCAACATAGGCTGGCGAAAATATGGAGAACTCAGCTCAGGTTTTGGGTCCTGGTCAGCAAGTGCTGCACCCAACATTGTTCCCAGAAGTAGTTGACCAGCCTATCACAGAAATGAGTACTAGCATAGAGACACCAAACCTGGCACCACAGGGCGACATGCTGCTGCCACAAGCTGACTCGCAAATTGGCAGCAGTATGGGGGAAGACTAGGTAAATCAACTCAGGGAGCACATCACCAACCCGCTAACAGTTCCTGATCCAACTAGCCAAAACCCTGATGTGGGAGGGCAACTCACGCAGTCTAGTACCACGCAGCAGAATGAGGGCGAAAAACACAGAGCAGATGCTTCCTATGGACTGGATGCTGCTCGGATGGACCCTGAAACTCAGGGGGATCTGAACTTGACCAATACAACACCCAACCGGCAACAGGAAGAAGCCGCAGTTGAAGACAATCGGGGAGGGTTTGACACAAACCCTGAAAACACCACCCCAAACCAACCTAACCGTAACCATGCCGACGTGCAAGAGTTCTTAGAGTCACTGACCGCGGAACTGAACCAGCCGATCATCCAAGAGGGTTTCAGTACCCCGATGACCACCAATCAAAACAATATAGACGCTGATACCCAGAATATAAGGAAGAGCACTAGGCTAGCGAAAAAAGCAGAACTCAATGGGGGTAAAGATTCCATGCAGATTGCACAAGATCTGCTAGTGAGAAGACTAGGGGACCTGGGGGGAGAGGAGACACCACCTATTGAGCCTGATATGCCTCAATTTGATTTCTATGCACAACACTTCGCAAGACCGATACAGAAGGTGAAGATGGATGCCATCCAGGTTATCATCGAGGAAGGCTCCAAGAAGAAGAAGGGAGACAACAAGACCAAGAAGGCAGTAAGAGTGGCCATGGAGGCCTGATCGGCTCCATGTTGCAGTAGTAAGTGTATCCAGATGTTGACCCATGTAATGGGCTAGGATGAGTCCCTTGTAATGCAGTGGTGGCCATTAGGGCCTTTTGTTCTCAAAAAACTGTTTGTTCATCGAGTTCGGGAGGCCTGCTGGCCTTTGAGCCTTCGGCTCTTGGTTTGTAACTTATGGTCAGAGACAAGCATCGGTTGGTCACACAGCTCACGACCATCGTGGCACGAGTGTGTGAACCCCTATCTTTTAATTCAATCAAGTCAGGTGGTTATTAGTTACCGAGACCTGTTCAACATGTGTGATGTTTGCTCCAGGATGGGTGCGTTGCTAACGCTAAGTAGCTTGACAGTATCTATAAATGACGACCAAAGATTGTAAAATACTTTGTTGGAATGTAAGGGGGTCGAATGACGGGGCGAAGAGAGCAACGGTTAGAAATCAGATAATAGCCTCCGGTGCTACGCTCGTGTGCTTGCAAGAAACTAAAATCGCACAGTGGCATGACAGTTTGCTGCTTGATACGGTAGGGCAGGACCTAATGCGAACACTGCATATCTGCCGTCAGTAGGGACATCAGGTGGAATCCTCATCGCTGCATCAGCACAGTTTTTTCAAATGGAAAACACGCAACTGACGAACAACACCGTAACCACGAATATTATCATGATGGCAGACAACAGTAAATGGTCAATCACTGGCGTCTACGGGCCTCAATCAGAACAGGACAAACAAGCTTTCATGCATGAACTGGAGAACATCAAGCAAACAGTCCTACCATCCTGGCTGTTACTAGGGGATTTTAACCTAATCTACAGGGTCCAGGACAAAAACAATTCTAGAGTCAACTTACCAATGCTAAACAGTTTCAGGAGCACAATTGACAGGTTGTCAGTCTCACCGATTGACTTACATGGGAGGAGATTCACATGGAACAACGAACAGCTAAACCCCACGATGACCAAGATTGACCACTTCTTTGGTACACCAGAATGGATGACCCTATTCCCCAGAACGTACCTCCAAGCAATGGCCTCTATGGGATCAGACCACTGCGCACTTTTCCTGCAGGGAGAAGTCACACTAGATCACTACAAGGGCTTCAGATTCGAAGCACACTGGCCAAAGGGCCCCAATTTCACAGAAACGGTACAAGAGGTCTGGACGAAGCCGGTTAGAACGCAGGATGCGATACTACGTGTACATGTGAAGTTGATACGAACAGCAAAAGCTCTCAAACTTTGGCGACGGAAGAATTATAACGACTGGAGGGTGCGTTGGGCCGTCATTAATATAACATTGGCCAACTTGGAGAGAGCACAAGAAGAACGAACACTCACCAACGAAGAGGTAGACTTTGTACGCTACCTAAAATGCAAAGCTGCGGGAATGGCAGTGGTTCAGAAGGCAAAAGCGAGACAGCACTCGAGGCTGACATGGATCAGATTGGGAGATTCAAACACTAAATTTTTTCATCTCCATGCAAATGCAAGGAGGAAAAAAGTTTACATCCCTGCACTCGCTGGGCCGCACGGGCCAGTAGTAGACCAACGAGATAAGGGGGAGATGGTCCACAAACACTTTACAGAGATCCTGGGTACACCATCCCAACGAACAAAAGCGATTAACTGGGAAAACCTAGGCTATAACCATCACAATTTGGAAGAACTAGACGCGCCGTTCTCACAAGAGGAAATTCACGCGGTGATAAAAGAAATGCCACCACAGAAGGCACCTGGACCTGATGGATACATTGGATTATTCTATAAATCATGTTGGTCCATTATAAAGGAAGATCTAACACAGGCCATATGGGCTTTCTACCAACATAGAACGACCAAGTTGAGTTTGATAAACGATGCTCACATCATCCTCCTGCCAAAGACAAAGACGGCCAGCTCAATAACAGAGTACAGACCAATTAGTCTAATCAATAGTGTGGCGAAAATCATTACGAAACTGTTGGCTAACAGATTGGGCAAACATCTAGATGAACTAGTGTCCCATGCACAGAACGCCTTCATAAAGAAAAGATGTATACTTGATAACTTCGTCTATGTGCAGAGGGTCATTCAACTAATGCATAGAAAGAAAACACCGGCATTCTTTATAAAACTGGATATCTCAAAGGCTTTTGACACGGTCAACTGGCCATACCTACTCGAGGTGATGCAGGCACTGGGGTTCAGTACAAAGTGGAGAGACCGGATAGCCGCACTGTTGGGGTCGTCCTCTTCAAAGGTTCTAGTTAACGGGCACTTGACAAAGTCTATCAATCATTCCGGGGGCTTAAGACGGGGAGATCCGCTATCTCCAATGCTCTTCATACTTGCAATCGATCCGCTACAAAAAATAGTTGAACTGGGCGGCACAACGTGGGATACTTAGCCCGGTACTGCCTGCTGCAGCCAAGTTGAGATGCTCTCTTTATGCCGATGACGCGGCAATATTCATGCGGCACCTAAGGCCAGGGAGCTGGATACCCTACTAAGGATTCTTAATTTTTTCGGAGAATGCTCGGGGCTTAAGATAAATAGGGCTAAGACGGAGATATTCCCAATTCGTTTGAATAATGAAGTGACGGAGGCAATCCTAGCCCAATTTCCAGGCAAAATTGGATCCTTCCCTGGAAGATACCTAGGCTTACCATTACACACACGCAAATTGAGACGAATAGAGGTCCAACCTTTGATCGACAAAGTGGCTGAACGCTTTACCGGGTGGAAGGGCAAATTCCTCGCATCCGCAGAAGAGAAACGCTAGTCAAAACGGTGCTCGGCACAACCAATCTACCACTTGACCGCATTCCCGCAACAAAAGTGGCTCATTAGACAAGTCGATAAATGGAGAAGAAGTTTCTTATGGAAGGGGAGATCCCGGACAATGTAACAGGAGGGCACTCACTCATCAACTGGCCAACGACCTGCAGACCCAAGAATATGGGAGGCCTAGGGGTCATTGATCTGGAGCGATTTGCAAGGGCGCTGAGATTACGCTGGCTATGGTTCCAGTGGACTCAAAAGGAACGGGCCTGGAACAAACTGGAGGTACCATGTGATGATCGAGATCGGGAGCTATTCCAAGCGTCAACAGTAATCACAGTGGGGGATGGTAAGACAGCGCAATTTTGGACATCCTCATGGTTAAATGGAGGAACACTGAAATCAATGGCGCCTACTCTATACAAGAAATCAAGACGCAAGAAAATCACAATACACCAAGCCTTACAGAACAATACTTGGATACGAAACATAATGCCAATCCACTCGGCACAGGAGATCCAAGAATATGTCGAACTGTGGGAAGCACTCTCCGAGGTAAGGTTACAGGTTGGTGTAGAGGACACGATAAGATGGAGGTGGACGACAAATGGCCAATATACAACAAAGAGTGCCTATTTAATACAGTTCGAGGGAAGTTTCAACAAAATCAAAATCTCCCAGATTTGGAAAGCGAAAACCGAACCGAAATGTCGTTTCTTTGCTTGGACTCTGATGCACAAAAAAATTTTAACAGCAAACAATTTGGCCAAAAGAAACTGGCCACACGACCCGGTATGTAAGCTGTGCGCAAGCGAACCGGAAACACCCAACCACCTATGCAAAGACTGCCCATTCTCAAAACAGGTGTGGAACAAGTTAAAGACATGGTTCAACCTACAGATTGTGGACTCAATCAATATGACAGGGTCGGTATATAGTTATTGGAACAAATGTAGGAGAAAGTTTAATAAAACTGAAAGGAGTAGGTTTGATGGTATAATGATTTACTGGTGGTGGCATGTATGGAAAGAGAGAAATCGTCGAACCTTTCAACAGAAATCTCTGAATGCTGAACAAGTGGCACACCTTTGTAAGGAGGACATAGACAGGTACCAGTTCGCCATGTCCGCTGCTGGAAGTTAATTGGAGCACATCAAGACACCACACTGATTGTTAGTACCGACATGACAAATCCAATTTAGCATATAAAGAGCAATCTCATGATATAGATAAGAGCATCGGTACATGGAGAGCAAACACCCACATCACTGGTTTCTACAACGAAATGGGTGTCAACCCGTGGGAAGCAGACATCCATATTACTACTTTACACAGACAAGGAGCAGCAGTTGCAACAAGACCGGGGACCGACTCTCTCACCAAAATAACAGTTGCAGAGGCCATACCAACAGTTGCAACATACTAATTTCAGCACCTAAACTACCAACCACATGGTCCAGGGTTACCACCGTGAACAAACTAAAAGATACAGTTAGCTTGCACTGTTGAACCATGACCTGCAACTCGGACTACCAAAAATAGTGGGACACCAACTACAGACCTGCATCCTAATCCTGTCTACTTGACAGCCACATAGATGATGACACCCACCAGGAAAGAGATCACACCGGCCATCCAATACATACGCTGGAGGAGCTTTGTTCCGCTGCTTCAGGAGCCTCCCACTGATTCAGGCGACTGCTGAAACAAAAGAGCCATTCCCGAGATGAGTTGAGTTCAAGATCTGAGGGAAAGCAGACAATCCCCAATGACAGGCTAACCCTAGGTGCTTGGAAAATTTGGTTTGAAGCGATCAATTTGGATACCTGCGATGAGGACCGCGACCGACTGCGGCTGTCGGCGGATGAGTGCTCGTCGCCGGAGTCGTTCTCAGTGCGGGAGCGGCCTCCCTTATGGGACGATGATTCCGCGCTGGAGATCGAGCTTGTGGACGGACAGGGGCACCCAGGGGCTCCGTGGCAACGCGGGAGACGTGGGACGGCAGGCATCGCCCGCTCGGCGGCTGAAGGGTCGCTCAGGAGGACGACGGCTGGAGCGGGGACTGCGGAGAACTCCACGGATGACGGAAGACGAAAAGAAACGGAGCCGGCTGTTTTTGCTGTTTTTTCGAGGAGGAGAAGTGACGAGAAACGTCCGGTTGGGTTGGGCTTTCTTGGGGTGGGCCAAGTTTTGTAATGTCCAGGTTCACGTTCAGGCATCTACAAGTTTGTCCTCTAGAATGTACAGGTCGAGGTAGAGTGGCAAGTAGAGAAGAGTAGAGAGTAGTGTAGAATGGTTGTAAGTTGTATTTTGTTTTTGTGTGTTTTACCGTCTAATAAAAATCCGGCAAATCTTTTTTGCCGTCTTTCTAAAAAAAAAACTACAAAAATTTAATTTATTTATTATGTCCCAAACTTATCCAAAAAATATGTGGCCCGGGAAGTAAATAAATTTAGCTGTTTTAATTTTGATCTGCACATACTAGCTCCAATGCGATACTGATCTACCTATAAATCGGCAATTGATCAATGAGTAGTGCCCTCATCCTCCATATTCCTCTCGCAATTGTAGTCGTCGGGAATTAGTTGAAAACTTGCAAGCTGTTTACTGGCAGGCATAGAAGAACCAGTGGCATAATAGATTGGACAGTTTGCTGGAAATGGTTGTCTTTCATGCATGAGTAGTGGATGGCAGGCACAACAATCTTTGAAAAACTTGAGCGGCCGGTTCGAGGAACAGAAGCTAGATTAACACGGCTGCTGCTTCTTTCTGTTCTCTGTGTTGACAATCTTTTGCCTCCCGAAATTCAAGTAGCCACATCAGTAGCAGAAGAGAAATTTGATGCGCGCATCAAGTTCAAAGTCCCAGAGCTTCTTCCCTGTTTTTTCTTTCTGAAACACTGGTGAATGATGAGCTAGATTGGCATGCTGCAACTATCTTCGGCTATATATGTACACGTCCATGGGATGATAACATGCTATCAACTATATATGGATCTAGTGGATGAGTAGTGATTGTGAGTATGATTTATTGAGGGGCTGAAGTGATCTCATGAGTAAAGTGAAAAGCGCTTATGAGAAGATGCCATTGAATGTAAAGAAAAGCGCTTATATGGGATATCCAGCAGATCTGTAATTTGTTTCTGCATCATCTCTTCGCGGCTGTCCCTCTATCTTTGTCATCCAACACTGTATTTCTCCCAAGAGATCGGTTCTAATTAGGCGATGTAAAGTATTTTTTAGAAACTTTGCATGAAAAGGTTATACATTCACAATAGGATCTTAGTTTTCCAGTCAACTTCCCTAACTAGTTTTATTTATTGCAGCTATAATAATGTTTTATTGCATCTATAATAATGTTTTATTTGACATATGTGCGTACACTACTCCAGAATATGCTATCACTGCCAGGTCAAAAGTCATATTACTGCCGGAATACACTACAGGAAACCGCGTCTTTGCCGAGTGCGAAGAGGTTCGCCGAGTGGCAAAATCCGCGCGACTCGGCAACGAACACCTTTGCCGAAAGTGCCAATCTCAGCACTCGGCAAAACCGTCTTTACCGAAAGTGCCTAGCCGTCGGGCGAAGCAAAGCACTCGAAAATAATACTTTTGCCGAAAGTGCTCGGCCGTCGGCAAAATAATACACTCGGGCGAAGGATAACAGACCAAACGGACGCGCTCTCGTCACCTTTGCCGAAAGTGTCTCACGTTAGGCACTCGGCAACGCGACACGCTTTGCCGAGTGCCAAGCTTCCGTGCACTCGGGCAAATACTCTCTTTCGAGAGTGCCACATAAGGCACTTTCGGCAAACCGTTAATTTTTTTTTTTTTTTTCGTCCCATATTTTTTGTGTGCCATTAGTACCCTAATTACATGTCATATTCACAATTTGGGAGAATTTCACGCTGTTTTGCTATATTTCATGAATTATTTTTATTTTCTTGCATTTTCTTGACGACTCCAAATTTGAACTGCAAACATGAAATAATGGACTGTGTTCATTCAAAAATGTTATTCACCATGTTTGGCATATGTTTAGGCTAAATCGAGGGACTGCCTTCGAAATTTCGAACATTTATGTGCGGAACATGACGAGTCACGTCTTGAAAGAAAGGTGTTTTTAAAATCTATAAATTCCAAACGAAGTTTAAAATTCACGAAAACTTGGCGTGGTGTCTTGTCATCTCATGGGGAGGCTGTGGAAAAAATTTGAAAAAGTTTCAAGCAAGTTGTGGCGTCGGATGGCTAAAACCGGACATCTCACACTTCATCACATGATGAAGTGTGGAGATATCTCTGGGTTTTAGCTATCCCGACGTCACAACTTGCTCGAAACTTTTTAAAATTTTTTCACAGCCTCCCCATGAGATGACAAGACACCACGCCAAGTTTCGGAATTTTAAACTCGTTTGGAATTTATAGATTTTAAAAACACCTTTCCCAAGACGTGACTCGTCATGTTCCCAAGGCACATAAATGTTCGAAATTTCAGGCGAGTCCCTGATTTAGCCTAAACATACGCCAAACATCGTGAATAACATTTTTTGAATGACCACTGTCCATTATTTCATGTACCCGCAGTTCAAATTTGGAGTCGCCAAGAAAATGCAAGAAAATAAAAATAAATCATGAAATATAGCAAAACAGCGTGAAATTCTCCCAAATTCTGAACATGACATGTAATTAGTGTCCCAACGCAAAGAAAAAAAAAAGGGACGAAAAACAAAAAAAAAAATAGTTTGCCGAGTGCCGAGTATGGGGCACTCCTAAGAAGACAAGATTTGCCGAGTGCCCGGATGCGTGGCACTCGGCAAAGTAGGGGTTTGTAAAAAAAATGACGAGCTTTGCCGAGTGCCGCATTTCACGGCACTCGGCAAAGCCGCCAATATCATTTCCCGAGACCCATTTTTCCTCATTCTTCCCCACGCCGCCACGCCGCGCGGCCGCCGCCGCCGCCGATTCCCCAGCCGGACCCGCCCCCGCGCCGTTCTCGCTGATCCGCCGCCCGCCCCCGCCGGACCTCGCCCGCCGCCGCCGGACACCGCCGCGCCCCGCGCCGCCTTCGCCGCCGCGCCCGATCCGGCCCCGCCCGCCGGCCGCCCGCCCATCTCGGGCGGATCCGCCCCCGCGCCGGCCGGAGGCCGCCGTTACGCCGCTGCCCGGTCCGCGCCGCCCACCGCCGGGCGTCGCCCCGGCCGCCGGCTGGCGCCCGCCCAAATCCGCCGCGCCGGACCCGGCCGGCCTTGTGCAAAGGAGGAAGGGAAGGGAAGAAGAGGAAGAGGGAGGAAGGGAAGGGAAGAAGAGGAAGAGGGAGGAAGGGAAGGGAAGAAGAGGAAGAGGGAGGAGGAAGAAGAGGGAGGAAGGGAAGAAGAGGGAGGAGGAAGAAGGGGAAGGGGAGGAGGAGGAAGAGAGTGCCTCTCGACCGGACGTCGCCGCCGTCGTCGCCGACCGGTGCTGCTGCGGCGGTGATCGACGCCGTCGTCGCCGACCGTTGCTGCTGTGGTGATCGACGTCGTCGTCGCCGACCGTTGCTCTTGCCGTTTCTACGGCCAAGGTAAGCCCTATCTTTCTAGTAGTGGTTAGTACTAGTAGTTAGTAGGGTTAGTACTAGTAGTTAGTAAATAGTTTGGTGGCCTTCGTGCCCATATTGGTGGTTGTTATATTGGTGGTTGGCGGCCTTCGTGCGCATATTGATGGTTGGTGGCCTTCGTGCCCATATATTGGTGGTTGGTGGCCTTCGTGCCCATTCTCGGTATATGCATGTGGTTGTTGGCCTTCGTGCCATGTTTTTTTGCAGTTTTGGGTATCTCCCCCGCGAGGGGAGGTGCCGCGAAATTTTGAGTGGACACTAACTTTTTTTTGGCCTTGTTTTGTGTAGGAGGACCTGTCGGAGGGACTCGGCGACCCGGTCGTCCTCGTGGGCGGGTCTTGCTGCACCGCGTCTCCACCGACCCCCGTAGGTATGAATCACGTCCGTCCCGTCCTTGTAGTTGTCTTACATAGCGCGACCCGCTTAGGGCGTCTCCGTCCGAAAGAGATACGGGCGTTGGTATGCGATCCGTGCATATCTGCGACCGTGACTGCTTCGGATTGTCCACGTTTTTGGACAGCCCGTGGATGCGTGAACAAGGTTAGCATCCATGCTCGCCTCCGTCCGAGCCGAATTTCGGCAAAGACCTCCCGTTGTTCTCCTGATACACACTCTCCCCGCGCCAGACGTGTCGGGAGAACAAATGGGAGGTGCTTGTCGAAATTCGGCTCGGCGGGACTCCGAGCATGGATGCTAACCTTGTCTACGCATCCTCGGGTGGGATTAGGACCTACCCCTCACCTATTAGATGGTAGGAACGCCGTGTAGATGCAATTGCCGCTTATGTGGCTCACGACATGGGCGTATGACAGAGGATGGATAACCGTGAGTGGATGTACACAGGCCATCGCAAGTAAGAGTCTTGAATGGGTTAGGGGGACCGATGCTTTCTGGAACATGCATTTGGCCCAGTTGCTAAAGGGTCTGCTCGGATGCCGTGTCCGTTGAAAAAATGTAAGAACAAGAAAAAGCGAGTCAAGATTGAAATGGGTAAACATATTTACAACAACGGATTCGTCCCAAACTATAGCCGCCGGATCTTCCACGGCGAAGTCGATCGTATTAGAGAGGACGTGGTGAGGCCCTCCTCGAGGAGTATGATCAAGATGCTTTGGGATGGCGCATATGATGGCGCTTTTCATGATGCACGCAGTTCAATGGAGGATTGGAGGAGGAACCTCGAGGAAACCGCAAAAGGCGTTCTACGAGATGATGGAGGCGGCACAAAGAGCCCCTTCACGAAAGACAATGCTTACGGCTGGATGGCATTTCACGCCTTATAGCGTTGAAGTCCCAATTGAGCATTAGTCGAGACGGCTTCGACACCCCTCGTTGTCGGTTCTTGGCAAAATGCTTCCAGAGGGTCACGCCCCGCCGAAGAACACGCACGAGTCACGAGACTTCTTCGTGGACCAAGATGCCGTATGACTCGCACCATGCTTGTCCAAAGGGGTGCGTCCTCTTTAGGGAGACCTCAAGGAAGCAACGCACTGTCCAAAGTGCAAAGCCTCTAGGTATGTGGAGGTAGAATGTAGTGATGGCAGGAAGAAACAGTCAAGATCCCCGAGATGGTCCTACGACACCTTCCTTTCGCATCGAGGCTCCAACGGCTGTACATGACGGAGGAGTCCGCGAAACAAATGACATGGCACAAGAAGGGCAAAAGATACAGTCCCGAAAGTTGGTACACCCATCGGATGGTGATGCATGGAAGCACTTCGATAATATGCATCCCGAAAAAGCTATGGAGGCTCGAAATGTACGTGTAGCGTTACGCAATGAATGGGTTCAACCCGTACGGTCAACCTGGCGGCCCGCATACACTTGTTGGCCCGTGTTTGTGATCCTCTCAATCTTCCCCGGGTGTCATGTTTGAGCTCAAGCACCTGTTCTGACGCCGATAATACCCGCACCCGGGCAACAATATGGGTGTGTTCATGCAGCCGGTGTGGGATGAATTGCAAGATGCTTGGGAAAATGGGGGCTTGACGTGCGACCGAGCTACAAAGACAAACTTTACAATGCACGTGTGGTACCTATATTCAATGCATGACTTCACGGCTTATGGCATATTCAGCGGATGGTGTGTTCATGGGAGGTTCCCTTGCCCAACATGCAAGGCAGTTTGTGCGATTCACCCAGCTTCTCAAGGGTGGCAAGTATTCCTCGTTTGACAAACATCGCCAATTCTTGCCCGAGAACCATGAATCTCGACTAGACAAAAAGCACTTCACGAAAAGGTATTCAAGTCACCGATCCCATCCCAAAGTTTATGACCGGTGAAGAGGTCCTTGCAGAGCTAGCTGGTCTCAAAATCGATGAAAAGAAAGGTGGTTTTGTTGGATATGGTCGGACACACATGTGGACTTATATATCGGGCTTGACTAATCTCCCTACTACAAGGATCTTCTTCTTCCACACAACATCGATGTAATGCACACGTAAAAGAATATCTCTCGAGGCACTCTTCGCAACATCCATGGACCTTTAGAAGTCAAAGGACAACGTTAAAGCTAGACTTGACATAGAGATGTTTGTGGCGATAGACCAAAAGCTAGTGATAGAGACCCCTAGCCCCGGGAGGAGATGGAAAAAGGGCCCGGCCGACTACATCATCAAAAGGGCCGATAGGAAGGAAGTGCTACGGGATGAAGACGTTATCGCTCCCCGATGGGTATGCGGCGAATCCGAGTAGGGGAGTGAACTTGCAAACTATGAAAGTCCCGGGGATGAAGAGTCATGACTTCCACATATGGATTGAGCGGATCCTTCCCGCGATGACTCCTGGGATACCTCCCGAACCAAGGTGGCGGCGTCCCCGGCAGAGTTGAGCTTTTTCTTCCGCCGCCTTTGTGTTAAGGAGTTATCTCGGGATGCGATTGCTGATCCGGGCGTCTTTTCTCCGCGTTGATCCGCAAGTTAGAGATGATATTTCCACCAGGCTTCTTCCCGTCCATGCAACACCTGATTTTGCACTCCGCCCAAATGAGGCACGGTTGGGGGCCCGTTCAGTTCCGTTGGTGCTATCCAATTGAGAGGGCTCTCAAGGTACTTCGAGAAAATGCAGAATAAAGCCGAATTGAGCCTTCCGTGGCGTAGGCATACATTCTCCGAGGAGGTGTCGACCTTCACACACAGGCGTACTATACTTGAGAAACTTCCGAGCGTCCACAATCCTACCCCTCGTTACAACGCCGAGGAGAGTTCATCGAACCTTAGCCTTTCGTAGGGCAAGTCGGAAGAGGAAGCGCAGCTACCCACAAGCACTTGTCCTTTGATGAGTGGCGCACTATCATGCTCTATGTGTTGTTGAACCTTGACGAAACTGCTCCTTATCGCCAGTAAGTTCTCAATGAGCTTGTTCCACACCTCTCCGCCTCCACCTATCGACCCTAAACCTCTAGCCTTGTTTTTTTTTTCGGGAATTTATTGGTCAACACCGAGAGGGAATGGGGCTCCTACCTTGCAACAAGAAGACAATCTTCTAAAAAAATGGGAAACCCGATTTTATTTCCCCGGTTCTCGCTCAAAGGTACCATCCAACTAACCTCGTTCCGCTTTGATATTCCACTTTGGTCCTAGTAACATATAATGTAACGATCTATGTGGCCCGACCTTGCAGTGCCCGCACAGTATGCCGATATGTGCGAAGATTTAAAAACAGTGGGCAATGGCTTCCCCCGTAGGGTCAACTCGTTCACCGCTTATGATGTGAATGGCTATCGGTTTCGCACGAGAAGCTACGAGGAGAGTCGGCCCAACCGAAAACAACGTGCACCGGAGTTCGTACGCCCGCTTGGATAAGAAGGACTATTACGGCATAGTCGAAGAAATATATGAGCTCAACTTCGGGGTCCTAAAGAGCTCAAGCTAGTGGTATTCAAATGCCATTGGTTCGATCCCGATGACACGAAAGTGGACCCTACGATTGGGCAAGTCGAAATTCGACGATTTCCGTATATGGAGGAGAGGATGTCTATATTGTGGCTAATATACACGCCACACAAGTTTATTACCTCCCATGGGCGTGCCAAAACACGCGGACCTTGCGGGTTGGTACCTTGTGCGGCGGTATCGCCGCCGCGGTAAAGCGCCCGTTCCGAACGATGATGATTACAACCCCGACCCAAACACTCAAGAGTTCTATCAACCTTGAGGGGCTAGAAGGACGTTTGGAGATAGACATTCTTTCGCCGATGGGCATGGAAGTAGACAACGCCATCGATGAGGACGAGGGTGATGAGGTGCGGGATGCTAAGGACCCGCAAATTCTTGAACGATGGTGCGGTGAAGGAGCTGTGGAGGGCGATGCACTTGCCGAGGACGATACGGATGATGAGGGTGATGACATTGATGATTACAATAGTGGTAGCGATAGTGATGACTACATCCCGTACTTAGGCATTCGTGGAGATAATTTCTAAATCATGTAATACTATTTTGTTATTATTGTTACCTTTCAATTATATTTCGCTCATTTTGCAATACTAATTGGTTTACTATTTGTTTTTGCGGGGACTCGACAAAATGCCAGGCGGAAGGCGGCAACGTCGACGAGGGGTCGATCCCCGCTTACGAGAGCCCCCTCACCCTCTCCCCAGGCCGACGAGGAGGAGGCCGACGAGGAGGAGGCGACGACGAGCAAAGACCGACGGTGGAGACGTCGAGGCGCGGCCGGCGTCGTCCGGGTCCACGAGGAGGCTTGACTTTGTGTCGCCGTCGGACCAGCCGGCCGGGCCGGCCGGGCTTGCCCGGGCCGTCGCCGGGCCAGCCCTCGTCGGGCCACACCGCTCGTACTTCGGACTCAAAGGTCGAAGAGACACTGTCCACACGTCCTCCCCTCGAGTGCCGCCAAGGTCTACCAAATACGGGGCCTCGAGCCTCCCACGAGGGCCGATCCCTTTTCACCGCCGCCCGTGATTCGACCCAACGGTGAAAAGTAAGTAGCCATTGATATTTTCACTACTTCTTCATATGACATGTTGAAAATCGAACTTCAAACTAACAATTTGTCTTAATGCCTCGTCGCAAGAATCGAAGATTGTAAGCGGAGGGGCAGGCGCGCCATATCAATGGCATCCGAGCCGGCCGATTAGAGAGAACTACCCTGCCCGGTGGACCCTCGAACAACGTGAGGGAGGTTCCCCGACGTGGGACCACTTCGTCTTGCTGCGTGAACGAGGGCAGACTTGCCAGAAGATCAAGACGGACTTTTGGGTGAGTGTGTATGCAGGGATTACTTCACGCCGTTTGAATACTATGTTTCTTAAATAATTGAATGATACATGTTTTACGTATGCGTAACTACTTCACGTGCGGCGGGGGAGGAGGAGGAGGCCGCTAGAGTGCAGGGCGGGTCCGTCCGAGAACGACTCAAGGACCTGTACCACGAGGCGCGTGTTTCTTTCGCATCACCTCCTACAACGCCGACGTGCTTGGCAAGGTGGTGAAGAAGAACGAAGCAAGGGAGATGATGCTCCGTAGGGAGACCGACCTCACCAGGGGAGCAAGACATCCGTGTTCGTAGAGAACGCATTTATTCAGATTTCTTCAATAAAAAAATAAGCAGACTTCCATTAATCCTCTCGCTATGTCATGCGGATGTGTCCGAGTGGTGCAGCAAGTACAAGGACTCTTTGGGAGGCCATTGTGGACAAGTGGCTCTTCGACGAGACGTCACGAGTACAAGAGACTCCGTCGGAGGTGTCGCAACGGAGATGCAAGGCGCTCCACACCACCAAGGCAGCGTGCCCCCTCCCGGTGTATATGGATAGATGGGTACGATTGTGTTGATATTTTTATTCAAGCGCTCAAATCTCTTCACTTCTAACCATCTCTGTGTTCTCCTCGCAAATCGGCTTCGATGGAAACTAGGGAGGTCGTGAGTACGCTGGGTGGGCCTTGACTCACAAAGCAGGACCGACCCGACCCAACGTCTCACGACCCGGCGAAGGGGCCCGAGGCGCACAAAGAACGCCCGGCGTCTACCCCAAGCTTACCCAAAGACGCCGAGGCGGCCAAGCGGCGCTATGGGGAGGACCGATCCGACCCACCGTGCCCCGGACACGGACACGGTGATGAGGTTGGGAGGAGGGAAGGAAAGACGGCCCGTTCTCGATGGCCAACAGCGATCGACCCGTCCTCTCGGTGACAGGTCGAGGGTGATTCGCTCAGAGCACGACCTCCACCGACATCCCCATAGCACCTCGGCAACAGCTCCATGCGGGCGATGCGGGTAACTTCAGTTTCATCGGCCGCTCACCGGTTTTACACATTTTCGCTACCTATGCATTGTTTCAATGTTACGGTTGTAATATTGCGTGTCCGGATGGCGGAGCCGGAGGCCGAGCAGCGCCCAGCGGAAGAGTTTGCGGCCAGCAGCGCGCCCGGCAGAGGCCCATCGGGCGGGAGTTGGAGGCAATCACGCAACACTCGGTGCGCCACCGCAGGACGTGGCGAGCTACTTCCAGGCCTCCAGATCCCGGGTCCGACCCCCGCCTCCGTTGCCTCCCTCGGCCCGCTCGCTCCACCCCGCTTTCCCGCTCCTCCTCGTGAAACAGACTCCGGTGAGTATATGTTGTTGTTCATTTATTTGGCATGTGCGGCTCACCCGCAGTACTAATGAGATCGCCTCACACTTGTGCAGCCACGGTCGGGCGGGTTCGAACCCGACTCCTCCAGGTGGCCCTTCTCCACCCCATCCAAATTTATCCGTCGGCCCGACCGCACAAGACACGTGGCCAGTGGCGTTCCTCCTCCGGGCGCCCAGCCACACACTACGGAGCTTCCACACGCCCCTCCACGGGCGGGTGGACGTTCCAATCGGCGCCGCAGCACGGGTGGTATCCGGGGCAAGGTGAGGGCTCTTCGCACCGTGGAGGCCACGGTTCGGGGCCGTCAAGTTGAGGTGGTGGTGATGGATTTATTTTAGATGTTGGATATGTTGCACCGGACGGATCTCGCTTTCGATGTTGGACATGTTAGATTCCGTTTGGTTGTTGGACATGTTGGATTTTGTGGTATTTGTGGATTATATATGTGAATTTGTGGTATTTGTGAATTATATATGTGAATTTGTGAGATATGTGGATTATATATGTGAATCGGTGATCTATGTGGTTTATGATGTATATATGAATGTTTATGGTATATGTATATGTTGATTTGCAGCAACAAGCAATAGAAACAGCAAAAAAATGAAATTCTCAGGCTTTGCCGAGTGCCGAGATCGGCAAAGCTGGGTAACCCGCAGGAAAAATGGCGGGTTTGCCGAGTGCAAAAGGTGGCACTCGCAAAAATGACCATAACTTTGCCGAGTGCCTCCTGTACAGACTCGGCAAAGTCTATTTGTTTTTTTTCGTAAAATAAATAATTTGCCGAAAGCCAACATCCGGGCACTCGGCAAAGATTTAAAAATATTCAAATCTTTGCCGAAAAGCCGGGCGTTTGGCACTCGGCAAAGCCCCTTCCATATAACGGTCGACGCCGGGTTCGCCGAGTCTTGACACGACACCGGGCGAACTCTTCGCCGATCGCAGAAGCATTTTTGGCACTCGGCGAAGATGGCTTCGCCGAGTAAATCTTCGCCGAGTCGGGTCGCCGTGGCGGCACTCGCGAAGCCTTCGCCGAAGTGCTTCTAAGCATTTGCCGAGTGCGGCGCGCACTCGCAAAGGACGCGCCTCCTGTAGTGATACGAACCAACACTACCAAATCGGCAGTGATCGATGCGGCAGACCTACCACTACCGGTGCTTGACCCGGCAGTGATAGGTTTAAAAAATAAAAAAATATGGAATATAGCATGCTCTAGCGAGCATGCTCGTTGTTGTCACCACCACACCCTGCTCGCTGGGAAGGATGAGTTTGGTCTCGTGCCTGGCGTCATCCTTCATCATTCTGAGGCCATGCTCCCAGTTGCCGGACCCATGGCAGATATGAGAAGATACATAGTGTGAGAAAAGAAAGAGTACATAAAGGAAAGATTGCCACAAGAGACAAAAGGGTACAGTGAACAAGAAGAAGCCACCGGTGCTTCTCGCCTGCCCGCCGGCCACCGAGGTAGATCCGCTGGCCGCCAAGTGAGATCCGCCCGCCGGCTTCAGCTGCCTAAATCCATCGTTATGTGGATTTTTACTGTCGGTTATTGGTCATTCTCAAGTATTTTCTAAGTTTAAAGCCAGAAAAAGCTATTCACCTTCGGTTCTCTTGTTTATGGTAGTGATGGGGCCGGCAGTGATAACCAAATCTGTAGTAGTGGTAACATGCATGGGTTGCTTATCAGCAAGTAAATAAGACAATTTGATTTGTTACGCACATATATGCTCCTAACATCTTTCTTCTCCTCCACGCGTCATGGTGTGGGACGATGTGTGTGGGGAAGGGCATTCTGTTAACAATAGGTGTGGTTTACTGGGTGACGCGTGACTGCCATACACATCGTGTCCGGTTTCAAGAGCAGTGAATGTTCCGACGCCAGCAACCTTTTTTAGGTTCTCGACATTGGCGGTGCAAATGAGCTTCTTTATCTTCTTTCAGACACCCACTTTAGATTCATGGTACCTCCCAAGCCTAATAAAAACTATCCATTCATGATGCCCTTGAATGAATATAGATCACCATCCTAGTAGGAGTGAGCTATACAACTGGGACTTTTTGACACATAACGTCTGAACTCATTATTGTCATGTTTGACGACTCTAAATGACATTCCTTGCATATTGTTTTAATAAGTTTGTAAGGTGAAGCTGGAGGGTGCAATGGAACCTAGACCAGCATCATGTTTATATATACAAGAGAAACAAGCGGCATGTACCACATAATTTCACGGCATATAACTCAATGCACGTACACATAGCACCTTGCTTACACTTTCGTACTCGCTTCGTGTAAAAGGGTTAACCTGAAGGTGATATGGCTGGATGGCAAAGGCTTATAAGTTGGCTCCACCCTTGCTCAACTAGCAAGGTGGTACTAAATATGTGCGCGCAGCACTCATAGGCCCTTACAGGGCCACATCCTTATTGGACCTGGTGTTACATACACCCCCCCCTCAAAGGACTTCGGCGCCCTCGTTGAACGCCAACTTAACCAGGACCTCCCCTCTTGCACACGCGCGACCGTGTGCGCCCGGGGCCGGCACATGTGCCATGCCGTGCACTCCGCAGAGCCTACACGCCGCAATGAACCTCCATGTCCGCGCCTCTGGCCCGCATGCGCCCGTGGCCGCAAAGGTCAGCTCCGATACCACTTGTAATACCCTGCCCTCCAAAGTCGCACTGCACAGCCCTTCCGAGGGGCGCGACGCTGCAATGCATAGCACCTTTGCTTACACTTTCGCACTCGCGTGTAAAAGGGGTTAACCTGAAGGTGATATGGCTGGATGGCAAAGGCTTATAAAGTGGCTCCACCCTTGCTCAACTAGCAAGGTGGTACTAAACATGTGCGCGCAGCACTCATAGGCCCCTACTGGGCCACATCCTTATTGGACCGGCTGGTCCCAATGCTTCGTACATGACCAATAATCATGGCTAGAGATAAGTACTCATGGGCACATTGGGATATTCACGGTGCTTTCATGATTCACAGGGATACTTGTCTTGGAAGGTTGGAATTGTTTTGGACATTTGGGAAGAAAGGTGTCATGTCCCACAGAGCACCACCGCCATCGGCCATCATGGCCCATCTACAGGCCCAAGGAGGGGGCCGTATGCACGGCGCAGGCACGGCCTCGCTGCTGCCGGTTACTTCATCATTACGTAATAGATATTTAGGGAATCAAAATAAAAATAAAATAGGAAATAAAGTCAGAGAGTACATTAGATGCAACTTTTCCCCGGAATACAGGGACTTGTAATAGGTTGCAATCAATCGAGAAATAATTAAGGGGTAACTCCTGAAAGCTCCGGCCTTTTGCTCCCTAACCATAACCCTCCCGCGCGCACATGCGCCACCACAGCCGCCTCCGGCCTCGCCACTCGTCGCCCCAACACCGCCGTTCCCGACGTCAACACCATCGTGCCGCCGCCCATCTCGCCGTTGATCATGTCGCCACGCCCCTCCCAACACGGTTGTGACAGGCCGGTATCCGGAGACCGGACGATTCCCACCACCGATGGCATCGGACCGCCAAAGACCGTCAAGATTAATTCGATGGCCACTACACCGCCGTCTTACCTGGAGATGATCACGGAGACACTTTCGCGGCGCCGGGATTTGAGGACGACTTCAACAAAGCTGCGATCCGCGACTACACAACACGAGGTATGGCTCGAGCCTTCCGTCCCGCACAACGCCATCCTTGTAGGCCACCTCGCGGGCATGATACACAGCGGCGAGCTCTCCCTCCTCGGGAACAACTACTTCCTCAATGTCGATGACAACGACACCCCTACGAGAGACACCAACCTCCACGACACAATAGCAGCAACGCCACAGCTCGTGGTGATGTTGTAGACATGCGTGCCCGAGGAGGGACCACAAGGGCGCAGGCACGGCCTCATGGCCAGCCGCACTGCTGCTAGCTGTCATCGTCATCAGCTTCGTCATTAAGTAATAGATATTTAGGGAAAATATAAGAATAAAATAGGAATAAAGTCGGGGATTTATTTAGATACAAGTCTCCCCGACTATAAATACAATGGATTTGTAATTAGTTGCAATCAATCGTAAAGCTCCAGTCTTCTGCACCCCCGACCCTCCAGCGCAAGACGTATGCCGCCAACGCCGCCACCCGCATCGCCCTGTCACCCCCTCGCGCTGCTGCTGCCCTCGCCGCGCGCCGCCAGCCCCTGGCGCCCCGCCCTCGCCGCTCGTCACCCGAACACCGCCCGCTCCCGACGCCAACACCATGGCGCCGCCGCCATCTCGCCCGCTGATCGTGTCGCCACCGCCCCCCCAACGCGGTTGTGACGAAAGGATGCATGAGTGCATGAATCATTTCAGAATCGCACCTGTCCTGGAAATTTCGTTGCTTACAGCAAACTGAACAACAAGCTGTTGGAGATGGGCGGGGTTCATTAAGACCGCATATATGTAATTTTATTCAAGAAAGTCAAATTAAAATGCAGAGGCATTAAACAATTCACAAAATTATATATTATGCAGCTAATAGTTGTCATTTCCTGAGGATAACCACGTATGTTGCCTGTTGCTCATGTCAATCAGTTTGTTTTGCATTGAACGCTTGCTTCATTTTTATTGTGCTGAGATGTTTTCCCCACCTGACTGTATTTGTTGTATGGCCCTAAAACGGCCCTTCTTACACATGTTAGGTTTAAAGTACTTTGCCATAGCCGTTTGAAATAGCAAGTACCAGTTATCAACTAGACCATATTGATATTCTCTAGCTTCCTAAGGCTTCTGGGTCTCCGTTGTTCAGCTTCACCCTAACTGGCTCCAAGCAGCTGGTGTAGCGAGGCCCGTTCGTTCCAATATAACAGTGCTGCGTGTTTTCTGCAGCTGTGAGCAGGCAAATGCCACCAGGGTGTCAAAGTCTTTGCGTAGATGATTTTGCGGGCAGTCGAGCTTGTGCAAGTCACGGAGGTCTTGACCGGGCGACATTCTCAGTCCCTGCGCTGCACAGTATTGTGTCGACTATCAATGCCAGAGTTGAGCCTGTGCTAGCAGTCTCGTACTACTTGTAGTCCAATATATCCTGCTGCCTCCCAGGCCTAGTAAAACACTTGATGTGGGCGAATGAATCACGCTGCATGTCGTACTTTAGGCAGAGGGAAGCCATATATGCAATTCTACCATGCATAGGACGAAGATAGCAGTTCCATAGAGGGGCAGAGGCTAGCAAACCATTTCGCACTTGCTCTCACAGCCATACTATGTTCTGCTCCAACAAGTTGCTAATAAGACTTTTGTATATGCATGAATAATTCGTGGATAAACAGGAATGTTCTGTCCCTGATGGCTTGTTTGGAATAAGAGTGGCAAGACAAGTAGAGGATGTGTTTTGCTTGGACAGATGGATGCAAGAAATTTGCTTTCTATATAGGTCTTCTCAAAATGGCTGGTCCCTACACCCAACCTGTCCTACTTGTCATTATATTACATTATTTTTTTTTCTTGGTGCACGCCTGGCCATGACTTCAGCTGTGAGTCGTGGGGCGGGACCACCTCCAATAACTAGTGGCTGGTAAGTGTAGCTAATAAAGCAACACAACACCACTTATCTTTCTGATGAATAGCATGGTGTTCTATACGTACATAATATGGACAGAAAATAACATGTGAAAGGTTCTCTTTCCGGCGGTCCTTTCTGGTGTCAGCTCCTAGATCTAGGTAGTGTGAATTGGGGACGAGCGTAGAAGCAGAGAGGAAGAAACAATATACATATACTAAGTTTTTTTCGAGTATATATACATATACTGTGTTTGGACGCCACTCTTTTAACTGGATGGGTCCATGGTTCACACCCAGTCGAGTCCATTATATGCACGCAAGATCGAACTTGAACTGGGCCTATGTTCCGGATCCGTTGCTGTGTCGCGGCCCAGGTCCCTCTTCTGGTTCGGTGACGACATCATTCCTTTTATACTTCTTTTGACCAAAAAGGACTGTGGGGAAGATCCTGACAGTTAGAGATCTTTTATTAATTTAAAAATTTAGGGATTACGAGCGATAAATAGTAAATACAGAGATTCAACTGAAGGCGTCCGTTCTTTTGGCCGTGCATGTCGCCTGCGAGCTATCTGACGTGTGTCCAATACTGGTTGTTGTTCATATGATTCAAGTTGTCCAAGAGCTCCTAATACTTCCCATGCCTAACAAAGATTTCATTCGATCTAGCTGCACTGAAGCAAGTTGCGTGGCATGCACCCCATTTTTGTTAAACGGTTGAAGAACTAGAGCGAGGGTTTACATAGAGTGAGAGGTGGAGTGAGCACGAACTCGAGGACAAAGAAGTAACATTTGCTTGGTTTGTGGCTTTGTGTATGGTGCACTGGGTGTTCCCTGTTTTATAATCCTCAAGTGGTGGTGGCCCCACTTGTCATAGGTGCAATATTCCTAAAAAAACCCGATGGGCCCAAAGCATCATACATGACGATTCAATAATTATGGACAGAGATATGCTGCTGCATCGGTAATTAAGCATCCATATTGTGAAAAGTAATTGGGCCGTGAAGCCAAAAAGAACCAAATAAACCCACACTGTACTATCACAGATGATTGATGCTACAGATTCATAAGAACCATCAGCATGCATGTACAAACACTATTTATCAACTATCTGATGTTTGACGCATGTAATGAACTCTCAAACGAATAGTCCAGTCCTCCACGGAATCCTTCATGGTTTGCCACCATCATCGTCACCCCAATGCAACCCGTCATCGTCAAACCTCGAACAAAGGTCTTGTCGGAGCCAATGGATGACGCAGGTTGGTGGTGGTGAAAACGTGAGAAACTAAATCCGCCAAGTCAGCACTCGAGAGTAACATGGATCAGAAACGGAGATACAGACACAAGATTCTTCCGTCTATATGCTAATGCAAGCAGGAAAAAATATGTACATTCCGGCCCTTAACCACCAGTCCAAAACGGTGGTTTTACAAGAAGAGAAGGCACTTCTCCCTGGTCTTGGGATCCCAGGACTCAAGAACAGAGTGCTATCAATTGGGACGAGCTGGGTTATAGCCAACACAATTTGGATGATTTAGGCGCTCCATTCACACAGGAGGAGATAGCTTCCGTAATCAAGGATATGCTAGCAGAATAATCTCATGGGCCTGACGGTTTCATTGGTCTTTTTTACAAAAAAATGTTGGATGAATATAAAAGATAACCTTAAACAGGCAATCCTTAGTTGCTATTCACACACAACAGCGAAGCTAAATCTGGTGAAGCAAGCGAAATTAGTCCTTCTATCAAATCTGCAAGCAAGTTTTTGCATGTCTCATCCTACGCTCAACAGAGGTTCAATGGAATCTGCCGTCTTCTTCTGTCTATAGCCCTTCCTCCTGCTGTTCCTGCTACCTGCCTCTGATCTGATCTTTCCCTGTCTAAATTCCCTCCAAAGTCGCCACAAATTGTATCAAGTTACCCTTATATAACAGTGATTCATAATCAAGGTTCTTTCCTCAATACAGTCATCCATAATGTGGACGGTTTGTCTCATAATGCATTTTTTAATATCATTGTACGCTTGGATACTACATCATAATTTCTTCATAAAGGTCCATTTACTCATGGTCCCATTGTACTTCCTTCTCGACACTCTTCCACTCACCCTAACCGACAGTTTGCAGCATCGGATATTTCTCTCTCTAACTGCTATTCGAATGCCTTGTTCTTATATTTCTAGTATTCTATATTGTTGCTTCAGCCTGCTTTTATGTACATGTCAATAAACCTACCAAGCAAATTACTAAGAATATCCACGTGGGTCCCATGCTCTTCCTTCTTATTAGCTGGCACATTGCATCGCCCCATATATAGCTGTGTTAGACATCGCATCTCTCTAGTCATGGTGGCTGTGTAACAGGGCTGTTAGATAAAGTCATGTGGCCATGCATGCATGCACCATCCATGTAGTGTGCTTGGCATGGCATACCATGTAGCTTGGTGGAAGCAGCATGGGCATTGGAGTGCGAGACATCTGGAAATGGTTATATTCAGTGGACTTCATTTCTAACACATATTCAAGGATTAGTATGACGATGTTGGAAATGCACCAGTGCAACAGCACATCCAGCAGCTCTGGATTGAATCACTGCTCTGGATTGATTTACTGCTGAAGGATTAGTATGACGTCTTCAATAACATATTGAAACCTTCTGCAATTCCTGCTTGGAATGTACCTTGGAGTTTGAAAACTTATAAATGAAGTAGTTTGCTCAAAGCATTATGCGTAGTTAATTAGGTTTGGAGCCACATAATAAAGTTTGTTAAATTTTGTATCTTGAATTCCAAAATTTTCAAGCCATACATTCCAAGCGCCCATGCATATAACTTCCAACTCATGTGTCAGAGGAATAATGTTTTATGTGGAAGGATGCTATTGTAATTTTCTTCGACACAATACAACAGATATGATCTGTCAAGTTTTTTTTTTTATGCGAGACTGCTCATTAAGGTGCGGACACTACAAATAGTTTTTGAATCGAACTGTCTCAAGAAATCCAAATAGCAGGAGACTCTGAAAATTGCAGTATTTTTAGCTAGATGTCGCTTTAGATGCAGCTGCCTCTAAAAATGGATTCCTAGGTCCCATGCTAAAACCTCACCTCATATATGAATGGGAGGCACCGAGAAAACTGAGGTCGTTTGGTATCACAATAGAGCTACTTATTCTCCACATCGTGGATATGAGCTGAGTCAGGTAGCATGCCCTGGACACGAGGCCCCAACAATGGTGGCAGAGCATGGTTAAGTTATACCAACTATCAGGATCCCATTCTGTTATATCTGAGCAGAATGTACATCATCGAAGCTCTCGATCTACTACCTACAATTGATATGTGTATGCCTATGCCCGCAGATTCTGCCACATCTATTGTCATAAATCCTATATGTCTTTCTAATTCACTTACTTAGTTCATTTGATTGGTTCGTAGAATCCTTTGTTGTTTTTGTGTTTGAGTAATGCTAATACAGGCATAAAAATATTGTCATAAATATATAAGGTGCAATCCTAATTATGGATGACGTATGCACGGCTAAATTAGCTGGGCTAATAGGTTAGAACAACAGCATATAGCAGCCGATAGTAGCATATGTGTTGCTTTCTTTCTGCATGTCCTTATCAGCGGCTGTCCCTCTATCTTTGCCACCTGGGCATGTCCAGTTGCTGAAAAGTGATCCTAAAAGTGCTACAAAGATGCCGCCACATCAAATCTTTTATTGCATGCATGAGACATTAAATCTAGGTAAATAAAAAAAATAAATTGCACGCGGTTTGGTTGAAAAGTACACTACAAGAATCCTGCTAATCCGTGATGGAAAATTTACATCACGGATCACCGAAAAACTGGCCGACAAAGCGAGGATGCGTGATGGTTTCGTAAATCATCACGGATTGAGCGTCATGGATTGACCTCGCGCGTGACGGTGCACAAAAACCATCACAGATTGATGAAATTGGTGACGGATTTAAACCGTCACCGAGAGCCCGAGACCCGGTTAGTCCAAAATTAAGCCCATTTCTGTGACGGAAAATTACCGTCACGGATGAATTGCCACATAATCATAGATGATGACGTGGATGGTTACATGGATGATGACGTGGATGGTGATGGCCCGCGGTTTTTACCGGCCGGTTCGGTAACCGCCCCGACCCGGATTCGGGTAAACGGTCCGATTACGGGTAAAACCGGACGGTTACGGTCGGTTTGAAGTTTGAATTCACCTGAATTCAAACGGCGGGGCGTTCGGTATAAATTGGTAAACCGGCGGTTTGGAATTTATACCGCCGGGTTTGAGCGGTTTTTTCGATGAATCGCCGTTTACCGTGGTAAACCGAAAGGGAGAAAAACCTTTTAAGTCAATACGGTAACAAAATGTGGTGGCATACAAACCGGAGAAACCGCCGGTAAACCGAAAGCGATCCGCCTGATCACCGGACGGCAAAGTAGCCGGCGCCTGATAGCCGCCGCCACGCCCGGAAAACCGCTTGCGAGGCGGTTTCTCGGCCGCTGGCGAAGGCGACGGCGGCGTGATAAACCGAAAGGAGAAAAACCGTGCACCCAGCCCATTTATTGAGAGCCCAACATCAACATGGGCCACTTTTTAGCCTTGTTTCCAGCCCATTTCCAATCTATTTTTAAGCCATTTACACTCTTCTTTCAGCCCATTTACATTCTGCCTTTAAAAATGCATTCTAGTTTCAACCCGTTTTACAAAAAATTTTTCTACCCATAATCATAGCACGTATGACAAGCAATCCATTATTATTAATATATTTATTACATCCAGCGACTTATACATTGTATTATCACAGCCTGTACAGAACTCCACTTAAATCAATTGCCAAATACAGAATGAGCATATGCCATCGCATTTCAATAATAACAAAATGTTATTTTAATTTCTTCAAAAAAATGTTATTTTATTAACAAGTATTCCTATATAAAACACAAACACGATTCTTCCATCTCTTCAACAAGCACATGTAGCCAACATAATACCTTCATGGGTTTTCCTGAAATTAGAACAAAAACAAAAGTTAAGACTACATGTATATCAGCACCTCACATAAAACCGATCAAATATTCTGATTGGACAAGTGAACAAATAGTAATTATGGATTACTTATTTTAGTATGCACTCAAAACTCCAAAACCTGTAGGTATGGTGTGTATTCCAGAATCAAATGTATGCATCAATCAGTAGAAAATAAAAGCTGATAACATTAGTGCTGCCTACAGACTAAGCCTGGCAAATCATTTGGGTATAGGTAGTGATTCCTACGAACAGGACATATAATGCTGTAGTACACGGCCTTACTAACACCGCCAAAGACAGAAAATTGTACCTATGAAACTTCTCGAAGACACATTTTGCCTTCTCCATCTAGCTCAAAAAATAACTGGCTGTTAGTTTGGTCAAGTGATGCTACTGAACTCAGTTCTCATCCAAAGCTGAAGTTCATCTAATATTTCATCACCCCAAAAAAGGGAAAGTTCAGTCAGTGAGAGATTTTCCTTCACTCAACTAGTACTTGCTATGAATAACATAATTGGGATGAATTCGCTATAGCCTCATCAAATCAGGAGAAGGTGCAAATTTGAATAATCCGCTACATGAAAAAGAAAGGGAAAAATGGACCATCAGGGCGAGTCTAAAGGTGCAATGTACATGGGAGCTATTCCAAAAGACAGCCAGACCTGCAGGTCAAAAAAAAAATAGAACAGGCTACGTTGGACACTTCCACCTCTTGCTCCTTAACATTCAGCTTTCAAAATTTAGCACTGCTATAGAAATAAGGTAGGACAAGCCATAGCAGCAACCAGTTGTAATTGTCCTGAGAATTCTGTTCTAATATGGGATAGGACACCGAATTTGTTTTTGCAGCTCACCCATATGTTATGGATTTTGTTTTTGCAGCTCACCCATATGTTATGGATATGCAAACAACGGTAGTTCATTCATATTAGTATTAAGCCTAGTAAATAATTTTAACTCTTATCAGGAGCCAATATAAATGGAGGACAACACACATCAGTACTAATGCAGAGTCAAGGACTAGAGTATGTAACATACCTAAGTATGTGACATCCGTTCAGTTCAGTTCTTCATGATACCCAACAGGTAAATGTATTAAGTATCAGAATCCTTATCCACCGTAGCATCTTGTTGCTTTATTGCCCTCTTCTAGATCCTGAAAGGAACAAAATATCATAGTTATTATGCCATTTCCTAAACGTGTATCAGCACTTAAATAATGCAGCCACCTACTGCTTCAGATCATAGTATTGGCACCCTTCTCCATATCCGCTGGAATTTAGAGCAGCAGATCAGCTCCTTAGTTCCTTGTAGTAGTAGATTAGCAGATCACACAACACATTGTTTCACTGGACAAAAATCAAACTTATTCATTAGACAAGTTCAGAGGGTGCTGAAAACAGAGGTGGCAACTGAAAGTAGAATATACACTCCCGACCAAATTTCTTGTAGTGAAATACCATACTCCCTCCGTTCCAAATTGTAGTTCACTTTGGCTTTTCTAGATTCATATTTATTATGTATCTAGACATAGTGTATAACTGGGTGCATATTTCAATGTATCTAAAAAACCAAAATGAACTATAACGGAGGGAGTAGTATTTACTTGAAAATATTATAATAATAACACTCTACTTAAATTTCGCATTCACAATCACACGATTCTTTTAACAAGCCCCTATCTAGGATAGTCTAAATCTTGTAACACATGGAACATGCGTATACTAAAAAAGATGCATTTGAATCTCAGGCATATACACTTGTGTGATAGTCCAGGTTAATATCTACTTTTCAAGTTTATGGACATACTACTTTTTTTGTTGACAACATGGACGTACTACTTGAACTACTTATTCAACTGAACTGAGCAATGTCCCAGCCACATTCATGTAACTCAAACAGACTGACACAAGGTCCTAGCGAGACAAGTACATGGGAGCCTATATGACTAGATTTTCAGAAACAACAGGTGCATATCTCACAAATTCATAGCAAGCTCCTAAGCACCTGCAGCTAATCCGATTCATAAGAGCTAATTTTTGAAGACCTAATACCATGACCCTGCTATTATTGAAAACAAAAAAGCAATGGAAACAGGAAGGAGGAGAGACACTTCACCGAACACAACAGGAAACAAGCTGCCTGCCTCGGCAGACGCCTGCCGGCCGAGAGGAGGGAGAGGGGGCAGCGCAGCTGCACATAATTGCTATCGCAACAAGCTAGGTGCCTCCGCTGATGCCTGCCGGCCGCACCACCTAATCGCCGCGCTCGTTTACCCACCAGCCCGATGGCCGCCGTCACGCCGTCGCTGCAGTCGGACCCGTCGCCGTAGAAGAGGCACCCGGCCCCGTCCGCCGCCGCCGCCGCCGCCCCCCCAACTTCACCGTCAATACTAGGTCCCGGTCTTGGCCTCTTCGGCGCTTTTCAGCTCTTCCCTCGCGGCATGGTCGGAGTGGATGCAGGCGGGTCCGAAGGCGATTGACTGGAGCTGCGGTGACGGGATGGTGGACTTGCGGTGGCGTGATGGAGGAATTTGGGGTGCGGTGGTGGAGCTGCGGCGGGGGCTTCGACGCCGGGATCTGGGGAGCGGTGGCTGCGGCGTCAGGGTTGGGGAATTTGGAGCTGCCTGGTTGGGACGGTGTTGGCAGTGATGAGGCCGAATATATACTGCAGGACAATATTACCAAATCAGCCTTTTGCGAGAGGCGGTGTTGTTCAATTGGGCAGGGCAAAACGGTAATTGCATGTGCCAAATCTGAGTCGAGAAGGCCGAGCGCTGTGCGAAATTTTTTCAGGGTTCGCGCTCACTGTTTTAGAATCCCGCGCTCGGAAGGCCGCCTGCTATTTCAGGCCCTTGTTAATTTTTTTAGCTATGAAACCAGCTAAAAAAATCATTTTACAATATGGATTTACAAGGGTTCTGTGCGGACGCGTGATAAGTCGCTTCTCACTGCTATACTTTTTTTTTTTGATAAAATCTCATTGTAATATTAGTAATATAAATAAAATAAATGATTTTTTTTAAAAAGGCACCTTTGAGCCGCTTTTCGAGGCCCTAGCTGGTTTCAAATCAAAAAGTCATCAATACGAGTTTTGTAAAGCTCCTCAAGATCTACATTTGGTATTAGAGTCAACTTTTCAGTTTTCGAACTTTTGACGCCTCAAAACTTGAATTTTAAATTTTATTCGCTCGAACGAAGTTTTGAAGCACTAGACGATCTCTCTGGAAAGTCACGAACACTTGTAGAGGCCGCAAGGTCTCTTGTGCCCTAGGAGGAAAAAACTTGTGGAGGCCGGTGCGAAATTTATTGTGTTTTCAAAGTGTAATTCACCATATTTGTCGCGACGCGAGACGTATAAAAATACTGATAATTCCAAAAATAACTAAAAAAACCTAGGATTTTGCGTGGGGCCATATTTTGGGTGTAAATGACCACAAAAAATTTTGAGGAAGTTTGGACAAAGGCGGAGCGAGACGTTCTTCACAGTGGTATATGGAATCTTTCACCGAACCCTATCCACACACTTAGGTTTCTCATGGTTGTGTGGCCTGCGGCGCTTCAAGTAGCAGCTATCGGTCTCAAACTTTTTTTGAGGCTTCTACATGGCATGTGTCAAGGCACCGCCAAGTTTGAGAATTTTCAGTAATTGTTTGGTAATTTTCTCTAATTATTTTAATTACCGCTGACTTTCTCCCTATGATTATACGTTGAACTGCGGACCAACCCCTAAAAAGACCTAAAACGGTGCCGGACTTTTTTGCAAGGTCTCTTGTACCCTAGGAGGCAAAACTTGTGGAGGCCGGTGCGAAATTTTTGTGTTTTCAAAGTGTAATTCACCATATGTGGTCGCACGCACGACGATAAAAATACAAGAATTCAAAAATAACTAAAAAAATATACGATTTTATGCGGGGGCCATATTTTGGGTGTAAATGACCACAAAATTGTTTTGAGGAAGTTTGGACAAAGATGGAGCAAACGTACTTCACGGTGTTATATGGAACCTTTCAAATAACCCTCGGTCTCGAAATTTTGAGGAACCCGACGGCACAAACTTCTTTTGGGAACCGAACCAAGTCGAGTAGAAACCTAATTTGTTAAAATTCCTTCGAGTTAAATAGAAGAATTATAAATTTCTAAAATTATAGATATTGTGGCCCATGTGCGATCCTTCCTGAGCGTAGACAACTTGCGTTTACTTTTTTTTTAAAAAAATATGCGACGAACATGTGGACAGCCGTGGGAGGGGGCTCCGGCGTTGGACGCACGGACCATGGCGCGATATTTTTTTACCAATTGGCGTGTGCGGGCTCCAATTCCTCACGCGCGGGAAAGCAATTGCCGTGGCCATGCAGTGCAAAACGTTTTGAATATATAGCGTAAAGTGCACATATTACACGAATGACTTGGGTAGCTTGGTGGCGGATTGTTTGGGCTTACAATGTTTGCTCGTGTGTTCGATTCCCCTCAAGCATAACATATCTTTCTTTTTTACTAGGCGCACGCTCGCCTCTTGGGCTGCCGTTTGAAATTGGCCCAGGAAACCTAACTCCTACGTACATGCAGTGAAAAGGATTATAGGATCTGGACGGCGAGGCTCCTTGGCTGCAGTAATTTTTTTTTTTTTCCTATTACAAATTTGAGTCCAGTTCTTTTTTTTTTTTTTTCTAATGCCAACTTGCTGGGCCACGTCGTGGGCAACATACTGGGCCAACTCTAGCGAATGACCTGAATGGGAGTTAATAATAGATAATAAATAATTAAGTGCACTTTTAGACATGTAGAGCAAGTAGTTTAAATGCTAAGACATATTTATCTCTATGTTTAGTGTGCTCAAATTTGCAGACTTTCTAGTTTGCCATATTATGAATCATATACATATAGCAAATTAATAAAATTATTTTGTTCAAATTTAACAAATTGTTTTTTGGGTTTGATTCTTCTTGCAATCACATATTTTATTTTTCTTTGCCCTAAAGATAATAGCATGCCTATTGTTTTGGGCTAACTAAGTATGAAAAGTTTCAAATCATACATTGTGACGGTCCCGATAAACCCGTCACGAAGTTACTTGGCCTGTGAATGTCCATCGGCTCATCCGTGGACGGAAAATAAAATATCATCACAGATTACGCCCATTAGTGACATCAGAATCGGTCACCGAGAATCTGTCACGGATTAACAGATTTCTTGTAGTGGTGCGAGACGAATCTTTTGACCCTAATTATTACATGATAGGACAATAATTAACAAATACAAACGAAAAGTGTTCTGATGCCCAACCCAAAATATTTCACCAACTAAACACACCCGTCTATTTCTCCCAAGAGATCGGTTTTAACTAGGCGATGTAAAGCATTTTTTTTAGAAACTTTGCATGAAAAGGTTATACATTCACAATAGGTTCTTAGTTTTCCAGTCAACTTCCCTAAAAAGTTTTATTTATTGCATCTATAATAATGTTTTATTTGACATTTGTGCGTACACTACCCCAGAATATAATATCACTGTCGGGGCAAAAGTCCTATTACTGCCGGAATTCGAACCGATACTATCAAATCGGCAGTGATGTGTCAGACCAACCACTACCGGCGCTTGACCCGGCAATGATAGGTTTAAAAAATAAAAAAAAATAGAATACAACATGATCTAGTGAGTACCCTGCTCGCCGGGAAGGATGAGTTTGGTCTCGCGCCGGGCGCCGTCTTGCGCCACTCTGAGGTCATGCCCCAGTGGTGGAGCCACAAGGGGGTCAAGGGGTCCACCGACCCCCTAGGGCTAGCCTGTCATGCATAGGAGTATATATCCTTAACGAAAATTGTTAAAAGAAACACACAGCCTTGATGCAAAAGACAATTTGGCATGGGCCTTTCGCGTCCGATTTGAACAATTTGTGATCGCGAGTCCTTCCTGTCTTCCTAGTAATTCCATGCTATATTTTGTGATTGCGAGTCCTTGCTATATTTTGAAATATTTGTATTCCATTTAAACAATTTGTATTAAGATTTAACGTCGTTTTATCGAATTATAATATGGTTATACCAAGTTATAAATGGTTTATGGAATTATATATAAAAAATCGACACACCCCCCTGTGCTCAAAAGTTAGGTCCACCACTGCCATGCCCCTAGTTGCCGCCCCCATGGCAGATCTGAGAAGATACAGAGTGTGAGAAAGGAAAGAGCACATAAAGGAAAGATTGGGACAAGAGACAAAAGGTTATAGTGAACAAGAACAAGCCACCGGTGCTTGTCGCCTGCCGCCGGCAACCGAGGTAAATCCGCCGGCCGCCAAGTGAGATCCGCCCGCCGGCTTCACCTGCCTGAATCTGTCGCCATGTGGATTTTTTTTCCTCGATGGAGTGGCATAACCGGCAGTAAAAATAACTATTGTAGTTAATGCATCACTGGGTCAAATATTGTAGTTAATGCATCACTGGGTCAAAATAACTATTGGCGAACCAATACAACCACTCCACTCAGTACCTTCTTTTGGACTCCTATATTTGCCTTATGCTACATTGAAAAAAAATGGCATCGGCCTTTTGTACAGGACAGAGGATACAACAGCAACATATTCCTCTCTATAATTTATCAAAATACACTTTTAACTGTTATTCTTACTTAACACTTATATGTACCCGCATGAAGCGCGGTGGCTCAGGCTAGTATAACTAAATGCTGTGGGAGTGTGGGATATACACTGACCAAACTAGTTAATGCATCGGATGACCTGAGACATAATCAATATGCATTACTGGGTCTGAGACATAATCAATATGCATTACTGGGTCACCTCGGTGGGTATATATAATGACAAGTGTTTGCCCATGAAGAAGAACTTAACACTACTAAAATTAATTCAAAGCCACAGTGACAAAATTTATATGTACTAATAACTGTAAAAAAACTAGAACTCGCTAAGAAATCACCATTAGTAACTCATTTGTATGGGTGGGGAACAATGCCTATCGCTCCTTCAAACAATTCCAAAAAAAATAGTACATGCATCGATCACTGTGCTATTAGATCGTATTGACAAGATTTGTCTTGACCAACACACTTGTTTGATTGGAACCCAAACTGAATGGAAAACAACAACATATAGATACTCCCAGTCGTTTTGGAGTTTCCCTTTGTGTTATATATTTCACAACTTCTTGAACAGCGGGCAATAGGAAGCAGATCATTTGTATCGCTCTTATTGTTCTTCCCTTATTCCTTTGTCAATTTCCCATACACAAACTGGAGGTTCTGGAGCATTTGAACATGTACTGCTGGGCCGCATTATGCATGGCACGTTTTGTATAAGCTAGATGTAATCCAAATAAAATACTTTTGCATCATATTGCTTTAGTATCTAATATCTATGCTATTCCAATAACAAGCAATGGGGCCACATGCTTGCACACTATGTTGTCGATCCTCTGAAGAGCTATCT
The DNA here is from genome assembly GCA_015847255.1 of Hyparrhenia diplandra. Lineage (NCBI taxonomy): Eukaryota > Viridiplantae > Streptophyta > Magnoliopsida > Poales > Poaceae > Hyparrhenia > Hyparrhenia diplandra. The sequence goes on along the minus strand of JADLZK010009026.1, from coordinate 462,189 downwards.
GAATTGTAATGCCGCCAGCATGAGCAGTCCATGAAACCTTCGATGTGGCCTGCTGATATGGGTACACTATGCGGTTGTCGTTAATGGTGACCAAATACTGGCTCGCTTTAGGCTCACATGATCTGCAAGACATGGAGGTGTACACCACGTTGTTGGTTTCCCAGGCCCGATTACTAGGTTCTATTCTGTTGCTTGTCCAAGAGCTCCTGAAGCCTCCCATGCCTACAATCTGAACTAACGCATCTCACATGGTATGCAACACGAGTGTTTTTTGTAGTGAGAATTATTGTGGCAACAAAACAACCAAAGAACAGTATAGGCCTGTGTGGTTTGGGTTGGATGCTTGCTGCTGTTGCTCATATTGCTCTTATGTATGCCTGTAATTTGTCATTTATGACGCGCTCGTTCAGCTTACTTGAGGCTGTTTTTAATAGAATTGGAGCCGACTTCTTTTGTTGATCAGAAACCATATATATATTCATGAACAGGAGCAGTCCAGCTACCTGAATACGTGAGCTTGTGAGGGGTGCACTAGCAGAGCGAGTGAGATGTCGGGGCGTGAGGGTCCCCATTGTGGGCAGTGTCCTGGCTGATGTTGTGGCATGTACATGCTAGTCTTGAGGCACCTATAGTCGAAGATCTTGTCCATAGACAGTTCCTAGCAGTTTTAAGTTGTTCACTGAGCAGTTTTCATCACACAGTTCAAAGGTTTCTGGTCTGTTTTTTTCCGCACAATATGTGTCCATCATACTGTGAATTTTGACTTGGTCTTAGAGAAACTATTAAAAGAGTATGATGGACACATTTTTTTTAGATAAGGGATGTTTTTCATCCTTTATTTAAAAAAAAAAAATGTGTCCATCATACTCTTTTAATAGTTTCTTTAAGACCAAGTCAAAATTCACAGTATTCCACAATCGATAATTATGTTAAGATAATTTCCAACAATCACTGCTAATTGGAAGTAATTGCCTTGGTCTTTCACCATTGCTTGCTCAGCCAACAATGATCTCTATGCTTACACACCAAAGAAAAGGAACAAAATACAATAAAGAAAATTAACACCTTGGGACACTGAATCCGTGATCATTACCTAGTGGGATCGCCGTATGTGGCTCGTTTGGGTTGACTTCGAGGTGCTGGGAGGGGAGGAGATCTGGGGGAATGCAAGAGGGAAAGCAGATTTAACCCATTCTATAGCTGGAATGTATTACCACCAATTTGTAGTCACTGACAATTGGTTTTAAAAGATGACAGCAATATGCCTTTCTCGCTGGTAAAGTATCTTAATATAATTATCAATTGAGTTTTATCAAGTCTGCTTTGGGACATAGTGGGAGAGGATGTTATGCTTTTTATTCTCTGATTTTCATGCTGGTAAAGTAGATATTAGCAGAATGAACTATGGGATTATTACCCTTCTTCCTAAGATCACTCATGCTAATAGAATACAACAGTTTTAGACCAATATGCCTCTTGAACTGTTTGTATAAGTTGATTACAAGACTCTAAGAGTTGAGCAGGTTGCTTTGATAAATTGATTTATGAAAATCAAACAACATTTGTGAAGGGTAGAAACATAATGAGTGGTGTCATGGCACTACATGAAATCTTGCATGAGACAAAAACGAAAAAAAGCAAATAGGCATTATTCTCAAACTAGATTTTGAGAAAGCCTATGATAAGCTGAAATGGAATTTTCTTTTTGAGTGCTTAGCTTCCAGGGGATTCAGTCCTACTTGGTGTGGTTGGATTAAACAAGTTGTGAGTGGGGGGGCACAGTTAGTGTCAAGCTTAACAATGAAATTGGGCCATACATTAAGAGCTACAAGGGAGTCGACAAAGGGGACCCCTTGTCACCTATTCTCGCTCAACTTTGTGGCTGATGGACTATGGAGGATGGTGCTTAGGGCTCAATCCAATGGACTGATCTTGGGGCTAATTGACCATATAATTCCAAATGGAGTAGCTTTTACTCCAGATGCTAATGATACTATCATTAGCTTAGCCCATGATTTGGAAAAGGCTAGAAATTTCAAATTCTTATTATATATGTATGAGCTTATGGCTGGTTTGAAAATAAATTTCAATAAAAGTGAAATCATCACAATTAATGATGAGGGGAACTGGGATGAAGTATATGCTGACATCTTCAACTGTCAAGTTGGGATCTTCCCTATTAGATATCTAGGTGTACCTGTGAGCCCAAGCAGGCTACACTTAGCTGACTGGATGCCTTTGGTTGAGAAAACTACTAAAAGACTAGATATATGGCAGGGTGGATGCATGTCTATTGCTGCCAGGACTACATTGATATCCTCTAGCCTCAACAATTAAATGAGTGAGTAACCATCCATTGAATTTTAGTCGGGCAGGAAATGTTGAATCAATTCTGATATCCGAACATGTCTCATGATAATTATACAACTAGAGAACGGGTGCCTTGTTGGATTTTTTGATTTATGCTCCATTTTCTACAAACTAGAGAACGCGAATTTCGTGGGGCGTCATGGAGTGGTGTCAATGCAGCGCGTGGGATCTGCCGGGCGTTGGGAGGGGAGAGGCGGGGTGGGAGGGGAGGGGAGGGGGGGGGGCAGGAGGCAGGGTGGCGGGGAGGGAGGGGAGGGAGCCGGGGGCGAAGGGGCGGCTGGGAGGGAGCGGGGGCGTCGTGGTGTCCGGGGTGCCTGGATGGGGAGAGCCTAGGCAAGAGAGGGAGTAGAAAGGATGTGGAAGGGGACACGCCGTGCGCGTGGAGAAGAGTTTGCTTCTTTGTTTGAATTCATTTGTGATTCTTAAAATATGAATCAAGTTCTCACGATTTGGACTCAAATGATCTAGGGTGAAAAACAAACGAAAAACCAAACTTTAGATATGAATCAAGTTCATGGCTTTGTAGTCCTGAAATTATGCATCAAATTCTTGCAATCTGAAATTTAGTTTTCTCGAGACGACCTCGGATAGTGAAACGACCAAAAGAAAAAGATCTACGGGAACTATGTCTTCTTTCAATTGAATTCATTCAATGCCCAAATACCCATGTCAAATTCTAGAAAAACTGAATACTAGAGAAATGTATATGCACTTTAGATACTAGTAATTTTTGGGTGGAGTGAATAGTGGAATATTAAATATTTGTGTAATGTAACTAATTGAGTCTAGGTATCAATTATCATGGTAGCTCACTGCTGACTGAAATTTAGTTTGACCACCGGTTTGTGTGCAGGCATTATAGATGGTGCGCTAGTCATGATTTAGTGGATCAAACACTAAGAGACAACCAGTACACTTTGTTGGCGCGTCTAGCCATGCATAGTTAAGCTCTTCATTCAGAATTCAAAATTCAGACCTGGGACTGATTTGAAGTTCAATTATTTCTTATTCTAGAGTATACTATTGTAGAGCCAAAACGAAAAACCAGGTTACCTCCAGCAACGTTCATAACAATGAACTTGTTATCTAAACACTCATATGTGATTGTACAAGTTACTTGCATCCGCCATCGCAATGGTAGTGTAGGCCAGCATCTATTTGTTGTCTTCAATATAATTTGCTAGTGCAGACATCCACGACCGTTTTCAGCTCTCTTTCTGTGTAACAACTTCTCTGTTTGCAACCTGTCGCCTCGCACAGATATATACTAATCCTCTCCCATTAATCCACCACACAGCCTAGTTAATTTTTTATTTTATTTTTTGCCTCTGAGCTCCTCAATCATGGACTAATGGACAACACAGTGGGCTTCACTGCATACTGCATGGTTGGCTACGAGCGAAGTGTGAGATTGTTAGCAGCATGAACGTTCTTCAACGCACTATACACTACACCTACGGCTTTCCAAGATCTCCTAATGCCTCCCAACACTATCTACTACAGCAAGTATGCACTCCAAGTCGACTACCATAGCTTTCCCTCAACTTATGTACCTCGCTTCCCGTCAACATATGTAGAAATAAAGTGTGTCTAATAAATCAAATAACATGATCTTGAATTCATAGCTTCTGGTTCACCTTGTGGCCTTTATTTATACCATGGATGGGCAGAAATAAAGAGTCATCTCTCTTGATGATGCTGATACACCGTCAGATTTGGCCCACTTAACAATCTTATTGGACCTTCTGCATTAAATGCTTACATTACTATTGCTAATTAGTAATTGGGGAACTTGGTGTTTCTACTTTTATTCTAGACACGCGTCAATGGTGATTTTACCATACCTATTTAGCTTTATAATTTTGTCATGATTGTTTTGAATGAAGCATTTACCCCTACTTTGTAACACTGCTTAGGATGGGTGGATTAAATGTCAAACAGAAAAGGCACCCCATGAAAACATAACCCTACTCTTCTTAAGGATTCCTCCCAGGCTTGGGCCCATTCCCCCCGCAGCGTGGACAGGCAACACGGAACGTCTTGCACGGTCTAGGTGGCATGGCTCCAGGAGGTGATATATTGGTGACTTTGCCTCCCTCTTCCACCAACACCCCCTGCCACCTCGACGCGTGTGCAGTCGGGGCGCCGTGCGATGACTTTGCCTCCCTCTCCCACCACAAGCATTACATATAGGTAAGAGGGAGCTAAGTATAGCAGGCCTCATCCCTAGAGTTACTCTCTAACACTATTCTCTAACACTCTCCCACAGTCTAAACTGGGAGCACTACGAACATTAAGACTGGACCTAAACCTTGTGAATACAGACGTCGGTAAACCTTTAGTGAAGATGTCGGCGTACTGAGATGTAGTGGGAACATGCAGGACGCAGACTTCACCGAGGGCGACTCGTTCTAGAACAAAGTGCAGATCGATCTTAATATGTTTGGTTCGCTGATGCTGAACAGGATTGGTGGAGAGGTAGACGGCGCTGATGTTATCACAGACTGTAGCTCGACGAAGAGGACATCAAAGTTCTTGCAGAAGCTGTCGCAGCCAGCAAGCTTCAGCTACACCATTAGCAACGCCTCGATATTCCGCCACTGCGCTGGTTCTGGACACCGTAGCCTGACGCTTGGATGACCGTGAGATGATGTTGTCCCCGAGGAACACAGCATAACCTGATGTGGATTTGCGTGAATCAAGACACCCCGCCCAATCGGCATCGGTGTAGACAGTGAGATCCGTTGGAGAGGTCTGGTAGAGGTGGAAGCAAGATCCAGTGTACCCTGAATATAACGGAGTATGTGCTTCATAGCACCCCAGTGAGGCTCTCGTGGGTCATGCATGAATAAACACATTTGTTGAATAGCATATGCGATGTCCGGGCGGGTGAAGGTGAGATAATTTGTAGAGCTCCAACAATACTGTGATATTGACTAGGATCAGCCACGGGGAGTACCATCGCGAGAAAGCTTGGAGTGTGTATCCACAGAGTGTGCTTTGCAAGGCTTGCGCTTACTCATACCGCACACAGTCAAAATATCCAACATGTATTGCTTCCGAGACCCAGAAAATGATGCAATGACCCCATTTAGTCATGGAGAACTCGAGAGCGAGAGTAGTGATAATCCGCTGAAGAGGCTAGAGCCGGCAAGGAAGCACCGAGGACAATGTCATCAACGTATAACATAAGAAACGCCATGTCAGCTCCTTGGCAATATATGAACAATGATGCATCAGACTTGGCCTCCACAAAACAAAGGGATATGATATAGGAGGCAAACCGATTGCGCCATGCACGAGGAGCTTGCTTCAACCCATAGAGCGATTTGTTCGGGACGGCAAACGTGGTTGGGCTTCGAAGGATCCACAAAACCAACCGACCAACACAATAGACTGCCTCATCCAAGGTGCCATGGAGGAAGGCATTCTTGACATCAAGCCGATGGATCGCCAAGAACGGGACAACGCCAAGGTGAGCACGACTTCGAATGGTAGCCGGGCTTGACCACTGGGCTGAAAGTCTCATCATAGTCGATGCCGGACGCTGCGGTAAAACCACGAAGGACCCATCTTGCTTTGTAGCGGTCGAGAGAGCCATCGGTCTTGAATTTGTAGCGAAAAACCCACTTGCCAATCACGAGATTGACGCCTGGAGGACGAGGCACCAGCGTCTAGGTGTCATTATCCTTTAGAGCATCGAACTCAGCCTGCATCGCGAGCCGCCAGGCGGGATCCGCCAGGGCAGCTACAAACGAAGGTCGGGACTCGAGAGGTCGCGGCAGCCGCGTGGAGAGTTATAATCGATCCACGGGCGTCGAAAGCCCTCCTTGCCATGTGCGCATGCCATCTTGCTGGCGATGGGGCGGGGCGATGGGGTGCTGTCGCGGTGGTCCGCCAGTGTCCTGCCGGCGCCGGCCGCGGGTAACAGGGAGGTGGAATCATCAGGGGCGCGAGCACCAGCCGGAGAGTGGGCGGGGCGGCAGCCGTGGGAGGCCCGGTCTGATCGATCGATCATCGGATTGGCCCGGATTGGCGCTGGATCGACCGGATCGCTACGCCGGGTTGCTGCGGCGACGGACCGCGTCGAACCGGGCCGCAGTCGTGGACGCAGGGCCGCGCGCGCGATCAGCAGCTGCCTGGTGGCGGCGGGCGTCCTCGCCGCACGTCACGCTCTTTGGCAACATGTGCCTCGCCGGCCGGCGTTCGTCAGCCATCGGATCGGGCGAGGATCGGGCGCACGCGACGAGGATCGGGCCCCGCGAACGCGATGTAGTCGATCGTCGCGACGCTAGACGGATGTAGACAATCGGGCGCACGACGGGCGAGCGGCAGCGGCTTGAAACGCGCGTAGGGCGCGAATGAGGGATATGTGTTGCGTAGCGAGAGGTCGTGGAAACGAACCATCTCGGGATACCATGAATGAAGTAATATAGGTGAATACACAATGCATTGAACCGTGATAGACAGTGGTTACATATAGGTAAGAGGGAGCTAAGTATATGTAACACCCCGCCCTCCAAAGCTGCACCGCACGCCCCTTCCGAGGGGCAAGGTGGTACTAACATGTGCACTCGGCACTCATAGGCCACTCATGGGCCACATCCAAATTGGGTCGGGTGTCACATACGCCCCCCAAAGGACTCAACGCCCTCGCCGAGCGCCAACTTAACCAGGACCTCCCCTCTTGGCACACGCGACGCGGCGCCCGTGGCCGACACATGTGCCATGCCGCACTCGCAGAGCCTACACGCCGCAATGAACCTCCATGTCCGCGCCTCGCCCGCACGCCGCCCCGTGGCGCTGGGTCGGCTTTGATACCACTTGTAACACCCCGCCCTCCAAAGCCGCACCGCACAGCCCTTCCGAGGGCGCCGCGACGCCGCATACACATAGCACCTTGCTTAAACTTTCATCCTCGCCGTGTAAAAGGGTTAACCCGAAGGTGCTATGGCTGGAAGACAAAGGCTTATAAGTTGGCTCCACCCTTGCTTAACCAGCAAGGTGGTACTAAACATGTGCACTCTGCACTCATAGGCCACTCATGGGCCACATCCAAATTAGCCCGGTGTCACAAGATAGCAGGCCTCATTCCTAGAGTTACTCTCTAACACTACTAGGGGAATTCCCAGCGTTCTTTGCTGGAAGTAAGTAGATTTTGTTAAAGGGTTCCTTTGTAATCACTAAGGATTCTAATCACAATTAGTTGTTGAACAATTTTAGTATGCATCATTCTTAAACCACTTTGTTTTTTATTTTCAACAATTTCAGTAATAGAATGACAATGAAAAACATGCTCACGGTCGAAAAAATAATGGCAATAACAGTATAGCACAGCAGATTATATCAAATTCCCTGTGTTTTTTTTTTCTATGAACAGATACAGTCTACCCTTTCCATTTGGTTTTCAATGAACTTAAGATTGGACTTAAGACTGCACTAACCAGGGACATGCTTTGCCGTCAACCAGTGTGCTAGGATCTGGGTCAAGCATCTTCTTGACAAGATCCTTTGCACTCTGGGAGACCTTTGGGCCATGGATCCTTCTGTAAGTTAATTATACTCCCCGCAGTATTGACTGTGCAATTTTCTCATCAGAGTCTGGAATCGCTTGAAACAAACAGCATTGCATCAGTTGTTCAGTAGTCGTTAGAGAATTCCCCGTGTGTTGCAAAATGTATGAAGAAAAAATATAAATGGTATGTTAATCCTTAAGACTTAAAATATAATACAACAAACCATCAAAAGTTTTAAACTACCTGATGTGATGAACTGAATATCTCATTATAAATGGCGTGTCCAAATAATAAGAGAAGCATGCCATGAAAAAAAAAATTCTCTGGCCAAATCAAAAACAACAACCTAGTTTCATTGTTGGTGCTCGATCTCATTGATTCAGAGATTCAAAAAAGTATCCACATGCAGAGATTTTCTATGCCTCCTGAGTCCTGACTATTTATAAGACTCGTAGAGTTGATTGACAGTTATTGCAACACTCGAATTGCAAGGAGATTTATGGTGAGAAAGAGAAATATAAATCATGTATTTTTGTCTGTTTACACAGATGGAATTCAGGAGAGGCATGCAAATAATCTTCCTAATATAGGCATAACACTTCCAGTTTGCTTAGATAAGGGAAATGGAACAACACTTCCAGTTTGCTCCTAGCGTGCTTACAAATTGGGCAACATGTCCTCTAATTCACCAAGATTTCATTTTCCTGCATATACAAAACCATGGAGAGATGAATATGATACATGCATGAAAGAAAGGATATCTCCATAAAGGCATAAAGCTTACGACAATGGATATACTGATTCTTGATGGCGAAGAAGGCTATCACTGACCAACTTCATAGACTTCTGAGATATTAGTAAGAACGACCCCGATCAACATATTGGGAACAAAGGATCACGGGATCAGCTGCCCTCAAATATGGTTCAGGGTTCGCGTGATGATAAACCAAGCGGTCAAAATGACGCTGAAAAAAGATGGTCGGGTCAGACGGGCTCTTTTGGTGGTCTATAAATAGGACATCACCAGTCACCGTTCCGTGGTAGAGAAGAGATGAATTGCATGGCTCTTTTTGGTGGTCTATAAATAGGACATCACCTGTTAGAGTAGTGCATGCTTAATGGCTGCACTCACCGTTCCGTGGTAGAGAAGAGATGAATTGCATCTAGACTCCTCGGTTGAATTGAAATGCTTGCTATTGGAAGGAACCGAGGTGGTTGGTAACTGATAAGAAAGTGCTTGGTTGATAAGAAACTGATTGGAGAACAAACGGGGATAGTTAATTAAGTGGAGTACCTTGCTCTTCGGTTTCTTTCAGATTGCATAGAAGATATGGAAACAAAGAGGCATAATTAATTCATACGACAGCACATCAGTTTCAAATGACGTGTCATGGCTGCATGTTAGCCACGGTGGATGCCTATGTGAATTGGTGGGATGCTGATGTGTCGTCTCTGCATGTCGAGAGAAGTCCCCTAGTGGCCTCCTTCTATATAGGGGTTATAGAATTCTCTAACACTTCCCTGTCCAGTAGCTCCCCATCCCCTGTCCCCAGCTACTTCGAAGCAACGGTGGGTAGTCGTGCAGTACAACTGCGTGTTGACGGCCTCCAGGAAGACATTCTCGATAGCAATTTCTAGATTTGTTAACTATATTCATTGTTCTGATTATTTGTAGGCAAAATCACATTGATTTGCACCTTGTTGTTACGGTTTAGTCATTTTTCGCTTGCCATATGTTGGTCGAAAGTAGCAGCGGCAAGACAGGTACCAATCATTTCAATGTGCAGCATGATAGAAGTACTGTGAGTATTTTTTTTTAAAAAAAATAACCTTTATATCATGCTACTGGTTCTTAGCTTTTAAGACACAATGTTTCCTTTTCTCAAAAAAAAAAAAGATACACGGTTTTCTTGGCCAGTGTTGTATTCACAGGTTAGGGAGAACTTATTACCATCGCATGTGTGTATCCAACCATCAATTGAAATTTAGCCAAGCAGTAAATGTGTCTCCATTTGAGATTATTTGAAAAATAAAAAACCTAAAAACTATGTGAATTTAAAACATATATTTTAGAAACTAAATATTTCAAATAAAAACTTACGAACAGAAAACATGTATATTAGGTTGGCCACAACAACTTTGGTATCCATGTGTACATCCAAGGTTGGTTAGGAAAACTAAATTTTTAATTTCAAAATTTATAAAATTAAAATAGATATGGACAACAATCAATTAACTTCCAATAGAAAAACCACTAAACTGCAAAGTCGTAGATTGTATTGAGAACAACTATAGTATAGACCAAGTATATTGGAGATTATTTGAAAAATTGAAATTTGAAAATTGGTGAACTTACAGTAATATATTGGGTCTCTAAATAGTTTTATATTTAAAAACTTTCAACCACAATGCATGTCTTCATATGAAAAATTAATGAATTATATTCGGATGCAAAAATTTATGGGTATCTTGCATTGCCCAAAAACAAGACTTTTAGCGACTGATTCATTTGTTAATTTCAATTATCGGAGATAGATATTTTAAGCTGGCCCTCTCTAAAAATCGATTTATCGTGAAAGAAGTCCAATGGTGACCAACTTTGTTAATCGATGATTTTTAGAATCCGGTGCCTCAGAATGGTAACTTTTAAAAAATTATTTCCGTGTTACATGAGGCTGAAGGACCTGGGGCCCTCCTTTGTGCAAACTTTAATGTGCTTCTTTTTCTTTTTAAATTTCTTTCTGTAGTTCTCCAAGAGACGTAAGACTTCATGTTATGTTCTCAATTATGGTGGTGATCCAAAATTTACAATAATGACATTTGATCTACTTGCGTAGCTGGGAAAAAATAGGGCGGACCATACCTACACGATCTTGTGGGGATTGTGTTGCCGTGTTTTGGGCCTGATTTCTCATTACCTGTTTAGTTATGGCCCACATGTCGTGCCCACAGTCCCTACAGTGCTCCGTACGGATAGTACATACCAGGTTTGTTCACCGTAGCTAGGCCTTGGCGGCCAAGAGCTGCTGATGTTCTTTGTTTCTTAGGATTTCCCTTACATCTGTCTCGATTATGTAAATAAATTTTATTCAATGAAATCTCATCTACAGTATGCATGCAAAATGCTCCTGTTTCCCACTAAGAGAAGCTCGAGAAGTTCCAATACACTAGCTAGCACCACCTCCTAGGCTGACCCAACGAAATCACACAGGCTGGCACGCTTGATGAACATGCATCGTGCCACAATCACTTGGATCCCGCCACGACCTGCCAGTTGTTCCAAGAAGACTCGTCTAACGCCGGACCACATTTTAGTGACAAAGTGTTGTGGCCACTATGATGATCACGGACAAGCAAGACAAGGCTACAATGGAGAGCAGGACGCGACCCAGATGTTCCTTGACTATGTACTCCCTCCGTCCTGGAGAAAGTGTCGTTCTAAGAATCGACACAGGGACCAAGGAGCGTAGGCGCACAGTAGACATGTACGCCACTACTACGCTCGACCTGCACTCCACTATTCTCTGTCTTCTCTCCTCTCTCTCTTCACTGTTACACATGCGAAGCGAGTGAAAGGCTTTGTTGATGCCACATCCATGCATGCAAAGTGAGAGAAGAGTGAGTGAATGCGTGCATTGTGAGTCAGAGGAGAAAGCCTAGGCCTAGCACACACGAGACCGCTAATACAGGCTAGAACGACACTTGCCGTGGGGACAGAATTTGAAACCCATGACGACTCTTTCATAGGGACAGAGGGAGTACAACCCAGGGCGTTGTAGAAACCCAAGGCACAGAAAATATGATTCTTGCGGAGTGCAATGAGTGCAGAAGTAATGCAAATGTTCCAGATGCATCTTACTCCAATACGTAGTAACCATAGCATGACTACTCGAGGAGCAAGAGTTAGAAACGAAACGATAGTCACTTGTGATACATTGCCTTCTCTTTTATACACTGGTCTAGAGAGGCAACTACAAGTCACGAGGAGGCACAATCTTACTCCACGAACTTACCACCACATGTGAGTGTGTAGCCAACTGTTGGGACTTGGCATTTTCCTATGGGCCAAGCCCACTAGAAGAAGCCCAAGTAGAGCTATTGAGAGTAAATTGTAAAAATGACCCCCACCAGGGGGTCGCATGTAAATCTCCATTCCTTATATATATAGAGTGCCATGGGCATGGAGGGGGGCTTTTGGGCTCTCTCTCTCTAGTCTCCTCACATGCACAATCAAAACCCTAACTACAACATCTCCTCTCACTCCTCTCCCTGTTCGGAACCTCTAGTTTCCAACACCAACCATCCATTGAAATTTATTAGTCAAGCATTAAATGTGTACAACCAATTCAGATATCAGAACATGTCTGGATATCATGCAACCAGTTCTTTATACATCAGCACTCTAATTTCAAAAAAAAGGAATTGATGCCTACTAAGGTCAAGTTGGGATAAAGTTTCTAAATAAATATCCAAGCTAACATGCACGTTCACTACGAAGTTTCATGTTTTTCTTTTCATTTTTATAAAAAGAGCGGCGCCCCAGTTTTTTATTTTGCCAAATCAACTGTCAGATCTCGGCAAGGTAGATTCACATAGCCGACGTTCACATGACAGCCTTCGCCCGAACTTTGGGTGGAGATGTCCTCAGACATGTTGGAACCGTGTGGCATCGACGATGTAGTATAGTGGATCTAGGGAGGCACAGAACCAGGCTTCAGAAACCATGGCGAAGGTATGTGGGACATGAACGGACCGTACCAAAGTAGGTAACAGGCCTGACATCATTGTCCACGTACACACTAAACTATCAAAACCTAACAAGTCACTCCATTATTGTAGCCAAGGTGTTTTTTTTGTTAGAAGGCATGTTACACCACTAAATTCAGGCATAACTAGTGGATTTCAGTAGATTTTGAATCACACTGTTCAAGTAGGTTTCAGGGATAGATGCATGGTCACCATATCAAATTACTTGTTACAAAACTCAGCCGATGACTACCTAGCTTTAGTGGAGGTCACTTACTATGCTGCTTGCAGAGACATACTTTTTTTTTCTTTTTGAAGGCAGATCGCTGCCTCCCTGCATACATATGTGGTACCCAGCATGTTTTCCATGATGGAACTGGCGAGAGCCATGTTATATAGGCATCCGAGAGCTTGAGATCTTCCAATACATGAGATGGAACTGGAGAATCAATTTCGCTCAATGGTTCGTTGGCTCTGATTATGTGGATCTGTCAGATCTGGGTGACAGTCCACACTTTATCTTACTCACCCTACAGAATTGTACGTAATGTAGGTGTTCCTGATGCCTCCTACTCTAATCTTATACACAATTTCCATAGCTCCATTCCTTTCAGTTTTATAGAACTCCGAATATCTCCCACAAGCTTAGTACCATACTCGACAACATCCTTTCATCAACAAGAAATTCTCCATTACAGTGCTGCTACTGCTCTCTCTCTCTCTCTCTCTCTCTCTCTCGCTCGCTCGCTCTGGTTACAGAAGCGACTCTGCTCCATTCTTTTCAGTTTTATACTCAGGTTATAGGATAGAGGTAAACAATTCAATGAAATATAGTCAGACACTTACCAGTCATATGAATGACTCAACAACTAACAGTCCATTGAAACAGAGTTATAACTGCTAAATCAATTCCAGTATCAGCAGACCCATCTGAAGGTCCTGCAAGCACAGTACAGCACTAGTACCAAAAACCTTTTTAGTGGCGGGCAAAAAACCTTTTTAGTGGCGGGCATGTCTGCCCGTCACTAACGAAAGGTCACGGATAATCGTGGGCGGGCAACATAACGCGCCCGCCACGCAAAAAATCTTATCCATGGCGGGCGCGTTACGCCGCCGTGCAACCCTCCGGACTGTCTTTGTAAAGCGGATCAACTGCTGCCCCTGCTTCATCTGTTTGAAGTTCTCCAACCATCTCGGGCACCCAAACAGAATGTCGCCCCCATCGAAGTCGGTTGACCAAATCTTCAAAAACCCGACATCCTCGTGGCTGCGCCATAGGATTCTCCCCGCTCGCCGTCCCCTCCACCACCACCACCGCCATCATCGCCATCGCCGACGTCAGCCGTGCTTTTCGAACAAATCTGATGGAATTGACTGGCTGGTGGACTTTCTGGTACTGCATTGGCTGGGGGACTGCCTGATAGGGACGTGATGCCCGATCTTCCGTCAAGTTATGATAACTCTCGTTTTGGTGGAACTCGACACACCGATCCGGCTTCAGATCGAAAAGACCCGAACCCTGCAACCTTAGCACCAACGTTCCTCAGGTTATCAACCGTGTCTCCAACCGGTTGACCTCGCCAAGAAGGCTAATCCTCGCCTGCGAAACAAAGAACACAAGCAAGAACTCGAAAGAAGCAGCTCAAAGATTTGGGACAAACTGCAGATGAATGATTAAGCACACGAGTTGGGGTTTCACAAACCGATGAACGGCGACTGTCAATGGACAGAATTAATCTAAGCAAAACCCAAACCCTAATTTGGGTGACGGCTACTGATATATAGAGTTTAGGGGCGTGCAAGACCCCTGGACGCGCCCCTATTGGGCTCCAACACGATACATGGCCCAAAGACCGAAATACGGTGGCGCAGCACCAAAACAGATTCTGGACGTCATATTGTTTTGATGATTCCCGTCGACTCCTGACGAATTTGGACCTCATACTGGTGTCATTGGAAGCGTCTTGAAATTATCTTTCCAACGATATAAAGATCGTCCCAAATCGAAGCCCGTATGTGACCTTGGCGTCCGTTTTAGTGCAGGCTGTTCCTGGATTCCGAAACCGACTTGATCTCGAATCGGTTTGGGCCTCCATCTTGACTCCAACGCCGTGGCTGTTCCTCCACGCCTCCAAGTCGTCCTCCAAGTCCTTGCTGGTCCTCTCCTTGATTCCTAAGCATAATAAAATCATTAAGTAGCAATCTATTCTCAAGTTCATCAAAAGAATTGCTTAGGAACGAGCTCACCAGAAATTTAGTTGTCGTGGCGCGAGCTCTTGTGATTGGACCGTGAATGTTTAGCGGAGGATAATCTTGTGCATCCGACGAAGTGATGTCCTCATCATCCTCCCCTTCTTGAATGGAAGTCGCCCTCGACTCAAGGTCATCGCCGTCCCCAAATATGGCTTCAAATCTGAAATATTGAAAGAAGGACTAACCCCCGAACTCGGTGGCAGCTCAAGTTTGTATGCATTGTCATTTATTTTCTCAACAATTTTATAAGGACCAGCAGCTCTTGGCATTAATTTGGACTTACGCAGCTCTGGAAACCTATCTTTTCTCAAATGTAACCATACTAAATCACCCGTTCAAGTGTAATCTTTTTCCTACCTTTACTCCCAAAGAATTTGATACTTTTCATTCATCTTTTTCGATATTTTCTCTAGTGGTCTCATGCAACTTTCGAATAAATTCAGCACATGCACTAGCATCACAATGTGTTCGCTCATTGATAAGTAAAGGCAAGATATCAATTGGAGCATGAGGGTTAAAACCATACACTACCTGAAAAGGACTTACCTTGGTGGTAGAATGTGTTGCCCGATTGTAAGCAAACTCCACATGAGGCGCATATTCTTCCCACAGCTTCAAGTTTTTCTTCAAAATGGCTCTCAACATGGCACCCAAAGTACGGTTAATCGACCTCTGTTTGCCCATCCGTTTGAGGGTGACAAGTAGTTGAGAACATCAGCTTTGTACCCAATTTGTTCCATAGAGTACGCCAAAAGTGACTCAAGAATTTAGCATCGCGATCAAAACAATAGTAGAAGGCATACCATGCAAGCGAAACAATCTCTTTGAAAAAGAGGTCAGCAATATAAATGGCATCATCACTTTTATGACAAGGTATAAAATGTGCCATCTTAGAAAACCGATCCACAACAACAAAAATACTATCCATCCCCCTCTTAGTCCTTGGCAGTCCCAAAACAAAGTCCATCGAAATATCCACCATGGAATAGAAGGGACAGAAGAGGCATGTACAAACCATGTGGATTCAAGTGAGACTTAGCCTTTTGACACGTGATGCAGCGTGCCACGAACCGCTCAACGCCCCTCTTCGATGTGGCCAAAAGAAATGTGTGGCCAAGATATCTGCCGCCTTTTTAGCCCCAAAATGGCCCATCAGTCCCCCGCCGTGCGCTTCCCCGCAACAATAATAGACGAACGGAGCCAACTCGAATGCATAGACGGTTAGCTCTAAACACAAATCCATCATTTATCACAAACTTGTTCCACGTATGCGACCCTCTTTACAGTTCAACAAGACATTTTTAAAATCAGGATCAAGCTCATATTGTTTTTTAATGGATTCTAGCCCAAAAATTCTACAATCAAGTTGTGATAGCATATTATATCGTCGAGACAAGGCATCAGCAATTATATTATCCTTTCCTTTCTTGTGTTTTATAACATAAGGAAAAGATTCAATAAATTCAACCCACTTAGCATGTCTACGGTTCAAATTATTTTGAGAGCGAAGATACTTAAGCGATTCATGATCTGAATGTATAACAAATTCCTTAGGCCACAAATAATGACGCCACGTCTCTAAAGAACGCACAAGTGCATACAATTCCTTATCATAATGAGTAATTAAGAACAGGACCATGCAATTTTTCACTAAAGTACGCAATGTGGTTTACCATCTTGCATCAACACACCCCCAATGCCAACCCCACTAGCATCACATTCGAGCTCGAAAGTCTTACCAAAGTTCGGAAGTTGCAGCAATGGTGCGTGTGTAAGCTTGTCCTTCAAAGTATCAAAGGACGTCTCTTGTGCCTTACCCCAATGGAACGCCACCCCTTTCTTTGTCAACTCATGCAAAGGGGCAGCAATGGCGCTGAAATCCTTGACGGCCGTCGATAGAAACCTCGCAAGACCAAGAAAACTTCGCACCCGTGTAATGGTTTGGGGAACCGCCAACTCTTTATGGCTTCAATTTTTGACTTGTCCACCTCAATTCCCCGTGGAGTAACAACATAGCCAAGAAAAGAGACTCGATCCGTGCAAAAGATGCACTTCTCAAGGTTACCAAACAAACGTGCATTGCGTAAAGCAGTAAAAACAGCACGTAGGTGTTCCATATGTTCATCCAAAGACTTGCTATATATCAATATATCATCAAAGTAAACTACCACGAATCGCCCAATAAAAGCCCTTAAAACTTCATTCATCAATCTCATGAAAGTACTAGGTGCATTAGTTAAACCAAAAGGCATTACTAACCACTCATATAATCCGAATTTAGTTTTGAAGGCTGTTTTCCATTCATCTCCAAGTTTCATTCTAATTTGGTGATAGCCACTACGCAGGTCAACCTTTGTGAAAATTACGGAGCCACATAACTCATCAAGCATGTCATCAAGCCTAGGAATAGGATGACGATATCGAATAGTAATATTATTAATGGCTCTACAATCGACACACATACGCCAACTCCCATCTTTTTTTGGAACTAGAATGACAGTACGTAACATGGACTTAAGCTTTCACGCACATACCCGCGGTCCAAAAGATCTTGGACTTGGCGTTGAATCTCCTTAGTCTCCTCGGGGTTTTCTCTATATGCAGCACGGTTGGGTAAACTCGCTCCAGGAATCAAATCGATTTGATGCTCAATTCCTCGAATAGGAGGAAGTCCTGGAGGTATCTCAGATGGAAACACATCATTGAACTCCTGCAAAAGGTCAGTCACAGGCGCCGGCAAAGTACTAGCAATATCCTCAATTGAAAAGAAAACATCTTTGCATATCAAAACACAACATATATCATTATTCTCAGCAAGATCAGATTTAGTAGCAAGCATCACAGGGAGATTTCAAATTAATGGATGGTTGATTTTCGTTTTATTTTCAGCAAAAATCTCTCTTTCTCAGCTGCATAACTTGAGCAGGGGTCATAGGTTGCAAAGTGATTTTTTTCCCTTATGCATAAGAGTATAAGTATTACTTCTACCATGGTGGATAGCATCATTATCAAATTCCCAGGGCGACCCAACAAAAGAGAGCAAGCTTGCATGGGCACCACATCACAATCTACATAATCGAGTATGGACCAAGGGAAAAATGTACTCGAAGCTGTTAATGTTACCTTGGCCTTACCTCGACTCATTAAGCCACTGAATATAGTATGGATGTTTATGAGGTCGCGTTTCCAATTGTAGCGTGTTGACAAGATCCGAACTCACCAAATTGTTGCAGCTCCCTCCATCAATGATGACACGTCTTGGCGCTTTGTCTTTAATCACAAATAAGATTTGAAACAAGTTATGGCGCTGCAGTTTCTCTGCGTCTCCCATCTCAGTACCGAGGACACGCCGCACGATACAAGTCCGCTGGTCTCCGTGAGTCATCTACGCCGTAGAAAGGCCCTCGCATCATTGGAAGCGGTGGGTCTTCAAAGATCTTCCACGACATCATCCGCACTAATGTAGCCTCCATCTTCTGTCACAACATATGCCCGTTTGCTAGGACATTCCGTAGCCACATGACCAAGTCCTTGACATCTATGGCATTGAATCGGAGAAGAACGCCCGGTGGAAGCTACGGAGGAAGCGGGTTCCTGCACACGAGTTTTACCTGCCGATGATGAAGGAAAAGGCGTCGAACGGTTACCTGCAGGTGGTGTGGTACGAGTGTTCGATGGCGGCGCTGTTGAAGGAGTGCTCGCTGCCTTGGAGGGAGATGGCGGGATAGCTTTAGGCGTGTAGGAGCTCCGGCTCCTTGACCGCGTTGTCGCCCCTCGCAATTCCTTCTCTCGCAAGCATAGCCAACTGAAAACAACTCGCTTGTAGTATTCCAAGTTTTGTAGTCAACAATATCCTGAATTTCACGCCGCAAAACCACCATAAAATGAATAACTTTGTCCTCCATATCCTCTACAATCCCACAACGCATCGTTCCTTTTTCAAGCTCGCGTAATAATCTTGTACGCACATATCTTCCTGATCTAAGCGTTGCAATTTTTTACGCAAATCTCTTTTATAAGAAACAGAACAAATCTATCACGCATTGCTTCTTTAAGCCCTTCCCAAGAAATAGGTTGTTCCTGCAACGCAGTCCACCAAATTATAGCAAAATCCTTAAATTCACTAGTCGCTTGTCGAATCCTATGACATGCAGGAACTTGATGGGATTCAAATTTTTGCTCTACTGTCATCTCCCAATCTAAATATTCCTCGGCATCATATCTCCCATGAAAAGGTGGAATGGTAAACTTAATTTTAGAGTAAGGGTCGTCATTACCTTGATGTCTATTACCTCCCATACCTGTTCGGTTCCTGTTGAGCTGTCGACGAGCACGATTCTCGGCGGTCGATCTCTCATCAATGGATCCATCGGGACGATAAACAACATCTTCTCGATGATCATCATATTTTGGAGGGTTGGTCTCAAGCTTTTGAACTCTATCGCTTAGGGAGGCGAGTCCCGCCTCAAAAGCCTTGCCGTTGTCTTTAATTTCCTGAATCAATATGTTCATTTGCTTCATCAAATCGTCCTTCATTTCCTCGCAAGTGACTAGACAAAACAGTGCGTCGTCTAGCATGATTAGTGATTAGCAAAAACCCTATGAGCTAGTTGGGGTTGAATTGGTGGAATCACTCCCTCACTCACGCCTTACCAAGCTCTTACCAAGTTCTTACCGACGCTAGCGGGAGGATGGCAACCCGATGATTGGGCTGTGATACCTGTGAGGAGGTGGCGGCACCCGCGATTGCAAGGTCGAATCCTGTACTGATCTTAAGAATATGTGGAGCTTGGGAAGGCCAAAATATATGAACAAGGATTAGCAAATAACGAAAAGTGATTAGCGGTCGCTCAATCGAATCCGAGGTACAAGTCACAAGTGCTGGCTAGTCGTGCCTAGTCGTAGCGCAACAAGATGAAACAAAAGAACAACGGATAACATCACCGATAGAACAAGCACAAAGAAGCACTATTTCGTCTTTTTCTCGGATTATTAGCGTCCCAATGTATCACAATTTTTTTATTTTTCTTTTATTTTTCTGATATTTTTTCTGGGACAGAGATCACAAAAATAGGAACCAAAAAGAATTTTCACCTACAACAAAGGTGGAATGTGGCCTACGAAAATTCAAAGACGTTCTCAAAAAAGCGTGCTAAAAACCTTGCCAATTTTTTTTCTTTATTTTCCCGATTTTTTTGGCAAATTTGACTGGGGCAAACAGGCCGTAGGCGAGTTTGGGTACGTCCCAAATGGAGTCAAGAATCTCCACAAAAATTTCAGATTTTTCTCGACAACCGAGCGTAAAGTTGTGCCTGTTTTTAGTGAAGGTACCTCAAATTAGGGTTTTGCGAAAGGCACAACCGAAAGCAGATTAAATTTCTTGTGAAGAGTTGCGCGGGTATTCGCCGATGATTTAAGGAGGTTGCGATGCAGGCAAAATATGAGCGGTTGGCAACCTATCTAGGGTTTGCGCGGTGGCGAAAATTCACACAAGGCGGCTAGCGGGGTCAAGTCGCGTATTGTGGTTGCCGCGTTGTTATGTGGGGCGGTGGATGGGATAGCGGCGGAAACACAAATCATAGCGACGGGGCGATTGAACTACGACGACGAACACAAAACTAAACCAGCAACTAGACTCGACCACGGACGCAAAACTCAACAAAGCAATCTGAAAACGAAATTGCAAGGCTAAACGGGGTTGTAGGAAGGTGGATTTTTTGTAGGCTTTTTATGGATTATGGGACGAAACAAAACACTCAAACTAAAGGGTAGATGTAACCTGACGGTATACCTTAGCTCTGAATACCACTTGATAGGGGCGTGATGCCCGATCTTCCGTCAAGTTATGATAACTCGTTTTGGTGGAACTCGACACACCGATCCGGCTTCGGATCGAAAAAGACCCGAACCCTCGCAACCTTAGCACCAACGTTCCTCGGGTTATCAACCGTGTCTCCAACCGGTTGACCTCGCCAAGAAGGCTAATCCTCGCCTGCGAAAAGAAGAACACAAGCAAGAACTCGAAAGAAGCAGCTCAAAGATTTGGGACAAACTGCGATGAATGATTAAGCACACGAGTTGGGGTTTCACAAACCGATGAACGGCGACTGTCAATGGACAGAATTAATCTAAGCAAAACCCAAACCCTAATTTGGGTGACGGCTACTGATATATAGAGTTTAGGGGCGTGCAAGACCCCTGGACGCGCCCCTATTGGGCTCCAACACGATACATGGCCCAAAGACCGAAATACGGTGGCGCAACACCAAAACAGATTCTGGACGTCATATTGTTTTGATGATTCCTGTCGACTCCTGACGTATTTGGACCTCATACTGGTGTCATTGGAAGCGTCTTGAAATTATCTTTCCAACGATATAAAGATCGTCCAAATTGAAGCCCGTATATGACCTTGGCGTCCGTTTTAGTGCAGGCTGTCCCTGGATTCCGAAACCGACTTGATCTCGAATCGGTTTGGGCCTCCATCTTGACTCCAACGCCGTGGCTGTTCCTCCACGCCTCCAAGTCGTCCTCCAAGTCCTTGCTGGTCCTCTCCTTGATTCCTAAGCATAATAAAATCATTAAGTAGCAATCTATTCTCAAGTTCATCAAAAGAATTGCTTAGGAACGAGCTCACCTGTAAATTTAGTTGTCGTGCGCGAGCTCTTGTGATTGGACCGTGAATGTTTAGCGGAGGATCATCTTGTGCATCCGACGAAGTGATGTCCTCATCAGCCTGGTACTGGATCGACTAGTGGATCGAAGGGTGGAACTTCTTCGCCGTGAAAAGTCCAGACCAAATAGTCACTGACGAAGCCATTCATGATTAGGTGAGATCGCATCGGCGATGTCGAGAGGCGCTTTTAGATTCTTGCATTTTGCACACGGACGGATGATCGGGGCTCTGTTGAATTATCTCTCTATTAAACCCGGCTCGAGCAACAAACTTCTTCACCTCATCAAAGTATTCGCCATCAACCCTCTTCATCTCATACATCCATTGGGCTCGGTGCCTCTCCATCCCGATCCCTGCTCTTCCAAAAAACTCAAACAAAAAAAGAAGAAGAAGTTCCACCATAGATCTAGATCTAGGGAAGGCAGTTTTCTCTCTCCTCCATGGATCTATATCTAGAGAGGGATGAAAAAGAGGGAAAGAATGATGAAAAGAGGCATTTACCGACCAATTAGTGTCTTCTCCTCCCCCAAATCAAAGCCAAAACACCCAAATCAAAGTTTTTGTCAAAATTTTGATCAAAACCTCTCCCCTCCTCCAAAGAGTTGGAAGAGGAAGTCGTGAGGAAGAAGAAGGGCGGGCGGCCAGATTTTATAGGCGCCGGCCTTTTACGTGGCGGGCGCCTAACCTGCCCGCCACGCAAAAGATGCGGGACGCGTGGCGGGTGCACGCAACGCGCCCGCCACGGTTAACATATTTTGCGTGGCGGGCGCGTTGCGGCGCCCGCCACGGTTAAGATGATCTTTTTGCGTGGCGGGCGCGTAAAGGCACCCGCCACGTAAAAGTGTGGCCCCGTGGGCGGCGAGGGGGCCAGATCATTTCCGTGGCGGGTGCAAATTGTGCCCGCCACGGAAAATATCTCGCCCCTGCTTCGCAAAATCGAATCGGAACTAGTGCGGGTGCCTTCTTAGGCCAGGTTCATTGGGCAATTCTTTTTATGAATCAATATGTAAATTATTTTTTAGCTAACTGCTAAATGAAGGTTATCTAGTAACTGCGTGCATGTATATGTACTATCTAATTTGATTGGTCCAACACAATTGTTCAGCATAATCAGTGCCGCAAGATTGTGTGCATGTGAGTACAGTCATGCAGCTAGGACTTCATGCCATTGAGCTACTCCGCTTCATCCTGTACATTGCAGAGAATTTCGTAGTTGACAACAAACTTTCTGTCAATTTGTATTGGATTGAACTAGCGAAGTTCGAAAGGTCTGATGCTGATAAGGATACAATTGTTTTGAAAATGGGAACTTTTATTAATTTCAAGAGGTTACATCAAGGTGATACAACAACTTGAAATATTCCCAGCCTCTACCCATGGGCACACACAAAACCATTTTTTTTTTGGAAAAGGGAACTTTTATTGCTTTCAAGTAATTACATCGAGTTGATACAATAACTTGAAAATTCCCGGCCTCTGCCCACGGCCACACAACCTATAACAGTTCGAACAACCACGCACTCTAATTACTGACAATCCTAAGACTAGACCGCCACCCATGTGCACGGGAAAAAAACTCCTTGGCCACCCGCTCCAAGAACTGAGATGCCTCCACAACCACCTCCCCCCTGGAGTAGGCCGTTGAAGGATAGCCCACGAAACGGAGCCAATGCGTGATCGAGTAGAGTATCTCGCAAAAAAAAAGATCGTTTTTTTTGAAAACAACTGAATTTCTGCAAAGCCGGACAGAGACCAACACAAGGCTACTTTGCTCCAACAAGGACAAGTGATTTGAACTCGTATTCCATTCAGCCATCCGCCAAACATATTAGGTATACTACTCGACTTCTTTAGTCCCCAAGCAGCAAAGACTGTTGTCCAGACCATTCTCGTGAAACGACATTCAAGAAACAAATGCTTGTATCGACTCATTTTCATGGCGAAGCGGCACTTTGTTTAGATCCTTGCCGCCCGTTTTGCTAGATTATCCTTGGTGAGGACAACTCCTCTCCCTGAATACCAAAGAAAGATTTTTTAATTTTGAGAGGCATTTTTAATTTCCATAACCGCTTGTTGATATTGGGGATATTTTTGGTTGATCAGTCCTTGATAGTGTGATTTAACCCGAGAAGACGCCCTTGTGGTCAAGCCCCCCATTTGAACTCATCATTCTCCTAAAGAAGATTGATTTGAGCAAGACGATGGGCCAAATTATTCCACATCACTAGTTTGTTGCCGATTAAACCTCTACGCCAGGATAGATTAGGCATTGGTGATGCAAGCACCTCAGCTATCGTATCCTGTTTTTTTCATACGATGTTATATAATTGTGGATATTGTTGACTCGGTGGACTATTGCCTAACCACGTATCCTCCCAAAATCTTATTTGTGTCCCATTGTTTATGATGAATGTTCGAATCTAAGGAAATCCCTTTTAACTTTTATCGGGCTTGCCCAAAAATGGGAATCCCCGCTTCTCCACTGGACTTGCACTAGTGGCTTAGTCCCTAGATATTTGTTGTGAAGGATTTGTTGCCATGTCCCGTGCATTGTTAACGGTCGATACAACCATTTACCGAAAGCGCAATATTTTTTTAGTTCTAAATTTTGTATCCCTAAACTCCCCTTCTTTGGGTTGGCACAAGGTATCCCATTTAGCTAGTTTGTATTTCCTTTTTTGTTCATCGCTCTGCGCGGAAGAAACGAGATCGAAAGTAGTCCAACTTTTTACGAATTCCTTTTGGGATTTCAAAAAGGACATCATATACAATGGTAAGCTGCTAAGTCTTGAGTTGATCAAGGTTAGGCGGCCTCCAAAGGACAAGTTTTTACCTTTCCAGCTACTAAGGCGTTTTTCAACCCATTCTTGTATTTTCAACCAATCCGAATTTGAAAGTCTCCGATAATGAATCGGAATCCCTAAGTATCGGATTGGGAAGTTACCATTGTTGCAGCCAAACAGGTTCCTTGTACTGAATTTCAAACTCCTTTGCCTCTCTGAAACAGAAAATCTCACTTTTGTGGAAGTTAATTTTGAAACCTGATAGCTGCTCAAAAGCACGTAGAATTAAGTTCAAGTTACGAGCATGCTCCAGGTTATGTTCCGAAAAGAGGATAGTGTCATCAGGCATATTGTAAGATTGAGAGTCCGTCCTCAACGAGGTGCAAGACAACTCCACTCAGCTGATCGTTTTCCTTTGCTCTCTTTATGAATGTTGCGAGCATATCAGCTACTAAGTTAAAGAGGATTGGTGATAAGGGATCTCCTTGACAAAGACCTTTTTTTGTTTGGAAAAAGGACTTACTTCATCATTAATATTAATTGCTACACTGCCGCTGATATGATGGATTGAATCCATCCCAGAACACCCCGCCCTCCAAAGCCGCACCGTACAGCCCTTCCGAGGGCGGGCACGCCAGACACATAGCACCTTGCTTATACTTTCGTCCCTCGCCGTGTAAAAGGGTTAACCTGAAGGTGATATGGCTGGAAGGCAAAGGCTTATAAGTTGGCTCCACCATTGCTTAACCAGCAAGGTGGTACTAAACATGTGCACTTTGCACTCATAGGCCCCCTCTTGGGCCACATCCAAATGGGCGGATGTTCATCTCTTTTCTTCAATAAATGTTGCATCTACATTTCACCCTCAAAAAACACATGCCCATATATATAAGTAGCTAGCTGCTGCCTCAGAGGTGTGCCCAGAATCATGTATCAATATGGAACAACTATGAAATTTTTTATCTGGCCGTGTACAGACTACAAAGGTTATATTGAGAAGGAGAGGCACCAGGAGAATGCCACCATATGCTGCGCACAGCCGCTGAGATTATCTCCAAAGCCCGGATGACTGGTTAGGCGTCGATTGCACCAGGTGGTGTCCTAGAGGTGGCAGAAGAACGGGAGACTGAGGTGAATAAGCTCCTCTCAGGGACCTTGCGTTGGGAAGCACTGAAGATGTCTGAGAAGGAGAACATTGATGCTGATATTCGCATGCTAGCTACTGAAATTCAGGATCTGTTGAGCGGCTTGCTGAGCAGTGCAACCAGGCCTTCAAAAAAAGTACGAATGTGCTGCAGATATCTCCTATACTTTCTTAATTTTATTTTCTCTCAATTCTAATAGAAATTGAGTGTAGCTAAGCAATGTTAACCATACCATTCTTATTTAACTCCCATTTTTGGTAAAAATAAACCTTTGTGTTCCGATAGAGAAAGCTATATATAAGTCATTCATTTGAATATTTTTATAGTCAAGTGCCATGCTCTAGATTCTCGTCTCTCTGTAGACTGTGGTAAAAAAATTTATTATTTTTCTTAATTATTTTTTCCTTTAGTCTATTTGTACTCATGAAAGTTGACATTGTTACTCTTGTTGTTGCCATGCCCCTTTATTTCTGGTCCTTGTCTGTATAAATCAGTGTAGGTTAGAGTGTTATCGTTCACTTCTATGTATGAATCTGAAATTTCTTGAGTGGTTTCATTCTACAGTTGAACACCTAATTTTTCCTTTGTCCTTGAGATTCAATTGGTTTAAATTTTCAGTGCTGCTATCTATCTACAATAAATCAGAGAACTACAAAGAACTTAAAATTAAAACCATTGTAAACAAAGTTAATGCACAATGTGAAAAGTAATTTATGTACAGAGTATGTTATGTTATATATTATCTTGTACCCAGACCTTCTTGGTCAGAAATCTAGAATTGTGAGTGTTTAAGGAATTAAAACTTTCTTGTGAGTTCAGATAATAGGTGGAATTGGCCATTTCACACCGTACCTGAAATGGTCAAGCTGCTTACTACCATAGCCAAAGCATGATTGTTTGTTGTGGGACACTGAAATGAGTATAACATTATTTTCGCTGCTCTGAGGGTGGAGAAAACAGTAGAATTGATTTTTTTCACATCATTTTGATCTTCTAACCCGATGCCCGGACATGTGCGTCTGCACCCCGTCTCTCACCCCCGCTGTGCGCTTCACTTCTCTGCTTCTCACCGGCTCCGAAGATGCACGAATATGATTCAATTAATGTTTCAAAACGTATAGGACCAGCTGCCTGTTATTGTTTAGCGTGTCCATGCTCCCTAGTGGTTGCGATGATGGTGCCGCGAGTGCAGCGGGCCAATGGATGAAAGGTTTGCAGCAGCGAAGGATGAAGGTCTTGCTGTGGCCTCGGACGGTTCTTGCATGGAGCCGACTATCACTACTCTGACTTCAGTGTTGGCGGAGCCACTGAAGAGTGGAGGAGGAGGTGCTGAGGCTATACATTAAGGACACATTGGTGGTAGTCGTCGCTATGATGGCACTTGCCGTTGCATGGTTTCACTTGTGTTCACATAGGGGTTGCTGAAAGAGGCAACACCTTTGTGGTTCCTAAAAAAAACTGGCTAGATAAATGATTTTCGCTTTTGATGTTTAGAGGCCGATGATTTCGCCAAATCCTTATGTATTGTATATTTTCCCTATCTAATACAAGGGTCTCACATAGTGTTTGAATAAAAATACTGCACTGTGACGCCAATAAACATAGGGCCACAGTGTTTCAGCATGTATTTTGGTTCTTGGCAGCACTAAGGATATCCGTTTCGGATAGTGCGCTTGGACACATCACTGCCTAATCATACAAAATTGGCCGTGTCCTTGGCACAACCGAGACAATTAAAGTTACAGATGCGCACAACAGCAGATCATCACCTAAGGGCAGCTCAAGTGTAGAGAGCGAATCATGGATGTGAGTGTCAGACGGTTCGAGGCCAGAGTGTGAGCATCGGTGAGCATCGAATGCTGGGGCCTGCCACGTGGACCATTCTGTATCTCTCGTTTGATCTCTCTCTTCCCATTTCTGTACAACGCTGAATATTTTATCGCCTACCCCAACTAGCTTGGGACTAAAGGCTATGTTGTTGTTGTTGTTGTTGCTGAATATTTTTTGCTGGGTGGTTCGACTCTTCTTTCTGGTTCACTTTCTACTCTGACAAACACGGTTCACATGCTCCGGTGTTCACGGTTCACTTTTGTTGTCCCTTGGTTGGCTTTTCTAGTACACTGGAGCTGCTCTAACACCCAAAAACTGCTCGTAATGAACTTCAGAACATTTCTATAGCAGTAGCACCATGTGCTTCTGTGATGTTTGGAACACCTATCATTATTGGTCAGGATTTCAAAATCAATCATATCATGAATTGCAATCGATGCTTAATTAGATATATGCACGTGAGCAGCTTCCAAGTTCGTTGACGTGGAGTCTGGCTATTTGGAAGAGAAAACAGAAGGTCTAGGTAGCACTGTTCCAAAGGTAAAATTGCAATACATGATGTTCATTGTTCACAAAACAACAAAATACAAGTTGTGCTCAGTTTATCAAAAAAGGAGTACTCTGTATTTCTTTTGTGCAACCACTGTTATAGCCCAAGAGGCTGGCTAATGAAATGCAGTGTTCTATCAAAATTTAATCATCCGTGGACGTCCAGTCTGAAATACTGAAGCTCAAGAAAGGCTTACCATGCTTTCGACATGTTTTTTTTTTCTAGCCGTCATGTCCATTAATTGTAAACTTGCGTTTCAAGTGTCCTAGGGTACACAAAGCAGGGCAAGTCCTCCCAGGCCATGCGCGGCGTTGTGAGCCAACGTGTGAGGGATTTGGGGAACAATAATGAATCGAATTAGAAAGTTTCCAGTTTCAGGTATCAATAATCAATAAACTTCAAATGTTTTGGGTTCCAGGGAATACAACGGGATCAAACACCATTTTTTTTCTCTCGAGTTCATGTTGCATGGCCTGCCAGTTTTTGCTGCAACTGTTGAGACTCTGTCCACGGGGACCCTGATTGGTCTGTTCCTGCTACAGAAGTACAGCAAGTCGATGGCAAGGAGAGGTACATGTTAGTTCTCGATCTCAATCATGGAGGCGAGGACTTTCACGCACTCCGGAAGACGGCCAACTTCATCAACAGCTTAAGTGACTGCATCGATAAGTTCTACCAGTTTGTGCTATGCCCCTAGTACTCGCTCATGTTCTCTCTTCTAAACGTTCCAAAATGATGACTTATGATGTTCTATACGATATTACTACTCCGCAACATATTTTATTTGTGTTTCCAAGGTCTGTATTGTGAAACAAGTGAAGTAAATTACCGTTCACACCAATACATTAGTGTTGTAGGTTAGAGTGTTGTCGTTCACTTCTATGTATGAATCTGCATTTTCTTGAGTGGTTTCATTCTACAGTTGAACACCTAATTTTTCCTTTGTCCTTGAGATTCAATTGGTTTAAATTTTCAGTGCTGCTATCTATCTGCAATAAATCAGAGAACTATAAAGAACATCAAATTAAAACCATTGTAAACAAAGTTAATGCACAATGTGAAAAGTAATTTATGTACAGAGTATGTTATGTTATATATTATCTTGTACCCAGACCTTCTTGGTGAGAAATCTAGAATTGTGAGTGTTTAAGGAATTAAAACTTTCTTGTGAGTTCAGATAATAGGTAGAATTGGCCATTTCACACCGTACCTGAAATGGTCAAGTTGTTTACTACCATAGCGAAAGCTTGATTGCTTGTTGTGGGACGCTGAAATGAGTATAACATTATTTTCGCTGCTCTGAGGGTGGAGAAAACAGGAGAATTGATTTTTTTTCACATCATTTTGATATTCTAACCCCATGCCCCAACATGTGAAAGGTTTGCAGCAGCAAAGGATGAAAGTCTTGCTGTGGCCTCGGACGGTTCTTGCATGGAGCCAACTATCACTACTCTAACTTCAGTGCTGGCGGAGCCACTGAAGAGTGTGGAGGAGGAGGGGCAGAGGCTATACATTAAGGACACCTTGGTAGTAGTCGTCGCCATGATGGCACTGGCCGTTGCATGGTTTCACTTGTGTTCACGTAGGGGTGCTGAAAGAGGCAACAAGTTTGTGGTTCCTAAAAAAAAAGAATTCGCTGGATAAATGATTTTCGCTTTTGATGTTTAGAGGTCGATGATTTTGCCAAATCCTTATGTATTGTTTATTTTCCCTATCTAACACAAGGGTCTCACAAAGTGTTTGAATAAAAATATTACACTGTGACACCAATAAACATGGGAGCACAGTGTTTCAGCATGTATTTTGGCTGTTGGTGGCACTAAGGATATCCGTTTCAGATGGTGCGCTTGGACACATCACTGCCTAATCATACAAAAGTGGCCGTGTCCCTGACACAACCGAGACAATTAAGGTTACCGATGGGCACAACAGCAGACTATCTCCTAACACCCATGAAACTGCTCATGATGAACCTCAGAACATTTCTATAGCAGTGACACGATGTGCTTCCGTGATGTTGGGATCACCTTTCATTATTTGTCAGGATTTCAAAATTAATCATATCATGAATTGCAATCGATGCTTAATTAGATATCAGCACGTGAGCAGGTTCCAAATTCGCTGTCATGAGTCTGGCTATTTGGAAGAGAAAACAGAAGGTCTAGGTAGCACTGTTCCAAAGGTAAATTGCAATCCATGCTCATTGTTCACAAAACAACAAAACACAAGTTGTGCTCTGTTTTTTCAAAAAAGGAGTACTCTGTATTTCTTTTGTGCAACCACTGTTAGAGCCCAAGAGACCGGCTAATGAAATGTAGTGTTCTATAAAATTTCAATCATCCCAAAATACCGAAGCTTAAGAAAGGCTTGCCATGCTTTCGACTTGTTTTTTCTACCCGTGAGGTCCATTAATTGTAAACTTGGGTTTCAAGTGTCCTGGGCTGCACAAGCAGGGCAAGTCCTCCCAGGCCATACGCAGCGTTGTGAACCAACGTGTGAGGGATTTGGGGAACAATAATGAATCAAATGTTCTGGATCGAAGACCATTTTTTTTCTCGAGTTCATGTTGCATGGCCTGCCATTTTTTTGCTGCAACTGTTGAGACCCTGTCCACGGGGACCCTGATTGGTCTGTTCCTGCTACAGGAGTACAGCAAGTCGATGGCATGGAGAGCTTCATGTTAGTTCTCCATCTCCAATCATGGAGGTGAGGACTTTCACCACCCGGGTCATCCAACCTTTCCATATCTCGAGCATCCATCTGACCCTAGTGGACTGGTGCTCACGCACTCCGGGAAGACAGCCAACCTCAGCAACAGCTTAAGTGACTGCATCGATAAGTTCTACCAGTTTGTGGTTGTGCCCCTAGTACTCGCTCATGTTCTCTCTTCTAAACGTTCCAAAATGATGACTTATGATGTTCTAGACGATACTACTACTCTGCAACATATTTTTTTATTTGTGTTTCCAAGGTCTGTATTGTGAAACAAGTGAAGTAAATTACCGTTCACACCAATACATTTACTACTTGAAATCATTTAGTAAAAAAGAGCAGTAAAATACCGTGCTGACTGTTTGCACATTAGTGTTTCATTAGTGTTGTTTGTTGTAAAATTTGCACAGTTTTGTCTTTAAGTAAGAATGTTAACAATAGATTAGACCACGCGAAAGAGTAGGCACAGTGAATGTATACATGAGCGAAAGAGATAAATGCATCTGGATTTGGATATGCCTCTTGTAGCAAGTAGAGAGAAAAAAATCGAATTTTATTGTGCTAATCCTATTTTTAGTGGATGCTCTAAAAATTCATTTGTAGAGGTGGCGCTGCATCCAAGAGTATTTGTAGATGTGTCAAAAATAGTTGCCGCCCCTACAAATGCATTTATAGAAATACATTGTCGCTCCTCTAAAATCCCAAGTGCAGACATAAACGAAACACCACCAAGCATTTTCATCAGGGCACCACTGAACTAAAGTTAAGTTTCAGAAACATAGAGTCAGAAACGTGTGGAAACATGGTCTCCGCAGTTAGTTAGATGTGTCTGTGAGATTGACTTTGGCCTTGTCAGGAATTACTTGATTTTTGTGGCTACTGGCAAGGCTGCTATCGGACCTGATGCAGCTGCGGGTTCTTGTGATTCTCTTATCAGCTTCATTTTGATTCTTGTGCAAGCCGCCAAAGGTATGTATGGTTCACAAGCCCCTCATAGTTTTACGATCCATATCTGTGTTAAGCCCTGCACCACCTTCACGTCATGGGATTTTTTTATGAAATGAGAATATAACACCACTGCACAGAAGAGTGAGCATAAAAGAGAAGAGAGGGTTTCAGGTGCTAAAGTATATATATATAAGAGAAAGAAATAAGTGGACAGAGTACAGTAATTTTTAGTAGTCCGGGTTTGTCATTGCAAAAAAAATAAAAAAATAAAAAAAAATAAATCTATTAACCAAAGCCCAAATGTAAGTTCCATAATGCATAAGAAATGACAGAAAATTTTAAAAATAGCAAAGTAAATTTTCTTAGGCTTATATTAACTAGATCTACACAACAGAATTCAAAAGTTATATGTCACATGCTTCATAGCTCTTTTCTAATCGATAGCATGACCACAAAGGCACTGGCAGTGCTACCGTAGTCATGCTCTTGCCTTTGGCCTCCCGTTGTCCTACCCTGGTGGGCGGCGTTCCTGCAAATTCACCGTTCCGCGTCTAGGCGGCTCCAGATGCCCAAATGGAGGCCTTGTGTGACTCAAGCGCGGTGCCTTAGACTTTTTATTTCATTTCTGTTTGACTTTCCACAACTTTTCTCCATGATATGCATGTAGGCACATTATTTGTTTTTAACCAAAAGTCTTGTAGCCTAAAATTCACCCTACCTGAGGCTTGCCACTATACTCCGTAATTGCAATTTTGATACAAAAAGTACATTATGTCATGTATGTGACCATAAATCCAATTAATAAATCTCATCTTATGTGACATCAATTTTTTGTCCTTCACGTTATTTGAGCTACTAGTTCACCAACCCGTGCTCTCGCACGGGTTAGAATATTATGGGTTGAATACTACTAATTAATAAAAAATTACTAATATTATATATATTTTTCTCTTCACCAATACTCTAAAATAATATCTATAATAGGTACTTTTAAAGATTGATTTATATGTTTTTTTCATCTATATCCATAGTTTTTTATGTAGCACCTAGTTTAAACTTTTCACTTAAACTATGATAGTTTTAGTTGCAATCTCTATTTTGTTGACATAAAACTAAATTTTGATTCTTTGCCCAATTTTTAAGCATATTAGTTCCTAAGATACAATAGCTATTATTTACATAAAAACTAAATTTTGATTCTTTGCAATCTCTATTATTGTCTACCGATTTGAGAATATTTTAGATTTTATAAGAATTTTATGATTTACTTTTTTTGTTTCTACAATTTCATGAGTAATAATTTTTACGATTAATCTTTTTTTAGGGTCATATCTATTCAATTGAAACATAAGCAAACTTAAAGTGTATACACTCTTGTTTCATTCCTATACGGGATATCATTGAAATCTATACTTTAACCTTTATCTATCGGTCTTGTTATTGTAATATTTTTTACATATATTAAATTGAAATTCTATTGCTTATTGTATCATTTACCTAATATTTTCATTTTTCATTTATTAAATGAATATTCTATATTAGTTTTGATGAGTTGTTTCAGCACCAAGGCAATTAAGATGATGAATTTATTATATCATATCAATATTTTTGTTAAAGAAACAATTCCTAAATTAAGTTACTAATATTCATATTACATATTTTTAGTATTAATATTCGTAATTTTTTTCAAGACAACTTTGCATACAAAATTTATCCTCACGAAAGTTAATATAACTTAAAGTGAGCTATAGGTATCATCATTACACGGTAAGCTAGCTAGAGATATACCTCTACAATTGATAAGTCTAGAAAAATAATTATTTCTACAATTTAAGTTTTAACTCATGGATGTTGTATTATTGTTTGTAATAGCTTATATTAGCATTTACATGTAGATTTGAGAGAATTTTGTTATTTTTTTTATGACGGTTGAGAGGTGGATACTATAGGTACAAATTATATAGGTATATATTACTTTACATTATCTTTCATAATGCCATTCATGGATACTTTGAATCCAAACTTATTGGTCAAAGCATTATCTTACCTAATGATAGAGATGGGTAATTTATAAAAAAATATTATTGGATTAGTTTAATTATCTTTTGTAATTTTGAAAGTTTAATTTTTTTTTCATATAGGCTTTATTAATAACGCCACCTACACCGATCATGGTCCCCCCCTAATTTTGTTAACAAAATTAGAATATAATTTGAGGTCATTCGGTGGCGTTTTTATTAAGCCGCAACCGACCTTCAGCTGGCAGTTGGAGCTCCTAGGTGGTAGTCAACAGGCTGGAACAAATTTCTGGTTGGGTTAAAAAAAGTAATTAGGGGCTCTCCTGCCGATGATTCAAAAAAATATTAAGTTCATAAAAATTGTACCTGATGCTCATTAAGGATTATATCAATACTTGTTTGTGCAAAGTAATACCAAGACATTAAAATTAATAAAATGAAACTTATACTTAGTGGTCAATGTGTACCATATCATATACGTCATAGAAAACTAATTAAATTATAATTATAGGATTTAGCAAGATGACCATACCTTTAGTCATAATGTGTGGCCAGTGGCAGCGTTGATGTAGATGTCGGGGTACCTGCGACTTGTATGTTCCCGCCTTCCCTTTCTTGATGTAGATATCCTTGTCATCTCCATGATGCTGGCACAAGCTTGTCCTTAGTCCCCTTGATGCGGCTAAATCTAACATCAGTGTTTGGTGCATGGCTGGACACCTACTTCCTGCATGCATATACTCAAGTTTAGGATGGAAATTGTCACCTCATTTAGAAGTTGATAATTTTTCTCAATGGTTGAACTTTAGGGAATTTTTGTTAGCGGCATAGGGCATATATGTTGTCCACTTCGTCGGCGTCGAAGTGGTGTGTGCTTGCCGGCGGGTGAAGTTGGATTGGTGCAGCCGAACGTTAGCCCGCCACCTATACCATCATCGCATTGATGTTGGCTGGTGTAGTGTCAAAGTATATTGAGTTGACGCAACGTCACTGTCTCGTCGGCGTCGACCTACGATGAAGATGTAGGATCACCTTGCTCGCTCGTGTTCGCTAGTACGTAGTCGGTTGTAGCACGCTTTCTTCATTGGTAGGTTGCCGTGCCTTCCACGTTGGTGTTTGCCAGTGAGATAGTTGGTCTAGTGTCGCCGCCTTGTTGGTGTCCACCGGCAGGGTAGGAGCCACTGTACATGGCATCCATACTATTCTCAACATCACCCGGGGCAGTAGTGTCGTAGATGTGGGGACATTTTCGATGGAGTTCTTGCTGACTCGGTGCATCTGGACAATATCAGCCAACATAAATGGAGTTGTGCAAGAATATAGGGGAAATCAGATTAGTACCTATGGAGGAGGACGTCGGCACCATCACCCTCCTCGCGCTCGAACATGCCGTCTTCGATCACCACCGACAGTGCGTGAATGTGTGATGATCCGTGCGAGCTTCGACATTGATAGATGAAGTAGGTGTTGATCATGAAGAAGATGTTGAATGCATTGCTCGTGCACAACCTGGCCGTGCTACAACAGGTGCTATCTGCTCCAATCTTCCACAGCTGATCGAGCAACAACCTCTGTACGTTTAGTGCACCTATGGTGATGTGATGATCCAAGAGCACTTCTGTGTGTATAAAAAATTATACCTGATGCTCAATAAGGATTATGTCAACTGTTTATTATGATGTAATTAAAAGACATTATAAATAAAATAAAAATTATACCTAATGGTTAATAAGTACCATATAATGTATCTCGCAACGGACAACAATGCTCAATAAGGATTATGTCAACTATTTATTATGATGTAATTAAAAGACATTATAAATAAAATAAAATTATACCTAATGGTCAATAAGTACCATATAATGTATCTCGCAGAACGGACAACAAAGTTCAAATAGGAGCAGCTAGTGTGTAGCCGTATATGATAGAAGCTTCATACTAATATCAAGCAAATGATTTGGCATACATGCACAATAAGCAGTAGTCAAACATTCATTCGTGGTGATCACCATACAATTTCATTATGCAGCAGTGCACTACGAACCTCGTCAAACATTCATTGATGTTGTACTACTCCGAACCTCCCCAATCACCATACAATTTCATTATGCAAGCAAGCGGTGAAGGCAGACTCACCTGACACAGAAACATTGTTGGATCGCGTTTCAGCTAGATTGCCAGGAAGCAATCAATGGGAAACGGCACAGTGAAGCCTCCATGTCATTGAGAGCCACAAGCACAGACCTGACGCCGGTACATGACGGGGACATCGAATGCCTCAACTTCGAAGTAGCTAGTCAGCAGACGGACATATGTGCTCTTACTGCGCTGTATTCAGTGGCGAATCTAGGATTTTAGCATAGAGTATGCCTTCGAAAAACGTTCACCTACAATTTGGCTTATCTATTTTACCAAATTCGATAATAATTGTAAATTTTGCAACACGATTCGGTAAATTCAAGAATTAAGTCAGAAACTATCCATTAAATTCAGTATAAAGAGCTCAAATATAGGCATAAAAGCTATCCGAGACTTACAATGCTATTTTTATTCGACCACATGTTCAACTGGATCAGGCCGGGAAACATTAGAAGTAGCAGCAGCCACTGCCGCTTTCTTTTGTTTGTGCTTCTGAAAAAAATGCAAAATCCGAGTTCCTCTTTATAATATCTCCATAAATATTAAAAAGAAACAGAATACTAAATAATTAAACAATATTGTATTCATAATATTAGGAGATTTATATGAAAGTACCCAATAATTTTGTAAAAGAGACGAATAGGGGTTTTCTATTTTTTGTAAGCAAAATAGCGAATCAAGGCGAGTAGACGACGAACAGCCGTGAGACCATGACTACCTGATAATCTGGTTACTGCAACCGTTCAGGCGTGAGTCAGGCGGCGTGTTTGATGTTTCGCCGTTCGCTCCGTTGCCTCCGATAAGAACAGATTAGGGAAATTGGGAAAGACGATAATCTGGTTACTGCAACCGTTCAGGTGTGAGTCAGGCGGCGTGTTCGATGTTTAAGCCGTCCGCCCCGTTGCCTCCGATAAGAACAGATTAGGGAAATTGGGAAAGACGAAAACTGAACCTTGCTCAAGGAGATTGCCTGTATTCGCTCCTTGCCTCCTTGCTCGGCCCGGCGTTCACAAGTTAGCTGCCGGAGGCGGAGCGGTGGTGGGTGCCGCTTGGAGCCATCCGGCAGGAGGCGCCGCCTATTCTTTCCTCCTCCGTACGTAGTCTTTTAGATTAGAAACCGTACGTAGTCTTTTAGATTAGAAAATAATGGATTTATTTTTTTCCTTTAAAAAAATAATGGTAAAGGTGGGTAATTTTTTGGAAAATAAAGTAGATCCAACGGTTACTGATTATCAAGTCTTTAGATTTGATGGTTAGATGTGTCTGATTAATGTGAGAATTTCTAGCATTTTATCTTTTTTCCTAGCACGTTTGAGGAGAATTAACCTGGAGGCTTCGTTGGAGCCTCCAATTAGTAATAGTAAGATATATATCCTCTCAAAGATAGCTTGTAATAATATCTTGTCTTCCTTCAAAAATAATAATACATAAATATAGATCCCTAGTACCTCTTAGGCGGTAATATGTATTATTTGATATTGAGATTAACAGTCCATGATTCTTTTTCGGAGTGCAGCAGGGAAAACCATGTGACAATCTATATATGTGAATTTTATGGAAAGGAAATACGTTGCTTCTTTAAAACCTATGTGCAATCATGAATTCATTAATTGGTGGGCCAAGGACATAAGTTTTTTCATTTCCTTGTTTGGAGGTACACAAAAACGTGTGCTTATATAGTGCAAAACAATAGGAACTAGAAAGAAACAACCCAACTCGTTGTGGAGACGAACATGGAACTGCAAGTGCCAGTGTTTCACGTAGGATCAATGTGCATAACATTGCACGTAGGATTGGTAGGCATCAGGAATAAACCTTATGCAGTGTCGGCCTCATTATCAGACGTGTAGGCAGGATTTCTTTGAGCCTTGCCAGGAATAGCATCGATTTTACATGCAGGAACAGACACAGAGCCCATGGCTATCATCAGCGCATGGTGCTAGGCTGCTAGGCTACAGGATCCACTCGCGAGATCTTACCGGGGTTCATGACCCTGTCAGTTCGGCCTCAGTTCTGGTTAGACATTGACTCGGCTTTGACGTTCGACCCTTGCAAGCAGTGGAAGAAAGTCGCGGCATTGCTCTGATGACAGCATCAATTACTGAAGCCCCTCAGAGTTCTTCATTTTTTGTACGTGTCAGGTTTTGTACAAGCTTATGGTAGACTCGTAGTGGTCTAAAGATATTATTGATGATGTCAGAATATAACACAACAGCACTGAGAAGTAATGAGCTAGACTAATGTCTTGTGAACCTTCTCGGAATCCTAAAATATTTTTTTTGAATTTATAGCTAGACAATTCATAAAAGAGATGAAATTTTGCAATGCTTAGAAGGAAGAAGAATCATCAATTTAGATAGATCTAATAATGGCTACAAAATAGGAAGTTGTGGATCGGAACCAAAATTAGTTGGGCTAGAAACTAGTTTCCATTCAAATTGAAGGGTACAACAATATAGCTTTATGTCAGGATCTACTCATGATCTCCCAGAATGTGTTCGTTTCGGTTCCAAATTTGGTGTTCTGAATTTCGAACCGAATTTGAATTTTTCCAAAAATACAATTGATCGGATCAAATGTAGTCACAGTGACCCCTTGTAGGAGCACTCTCCATGCACGAGCTTCCAAATGCATGCGGCCTCCAGTGGCTTGCTAGCCCACTGCACAACTAATGCTGTCGCTACCTGGTTTTGATATGAATGAAGAATGTTGCGAGTGTTGCTTTGAGATTTTTTCATCAATAGCATTCACCACTGGCTAGAAAATCATCACATTTCGTCCGAGAGAGCCGGTGGTGATCCCCGAACAGACGGGTGCCCGAACCAGTGATCCCCCATACATGTTTGGGTGGCGGCGGTTAGGCCTTTCCCCAGATCAGTGCGGCCTCTATTTTTTCCAAGAGAGGGAGAAGAAAGAAAGCATACATACTAGAATGATAGAATTAATTATCTACTGCAAAAACATATATATGCACATTCACGACAAACAGCCACGACATTACAGTGTCACACTTTCATCATTAGAATGCCATGGAATATTAAAGCTCTGCTTAACTGCTTTGCTATTGTAACTTTGAAGATTTCTCAAGTCAGGGGTTACGTGTCACAGAATGATGGCTATAAATTGGACCAGCCTGAACCGGTCGGGTGTAAGCCAATGGATGGCTATAAATCTAGTGCCATGTCTGAAAGGTGTGCTTAAGGCTGGAGTTTTTTTTTTTTTTTTTTTTTTTTTTGACAACAGGGCTGGAGTTGAGTGATATGCTGGAACGAAGCTATTATAACATTTTTTGTGACATGGATAAAGAAATCGAACTAGGAGGCATATATAGAGAATTGAAACCAAACTTGGCTTGCCAGTCAGACTCTACCAGCTGGGTCTGATGGATGTGTGAGAGAGTTTCACCCATAGGAACTTGTTAATTATTTCGTTCATAACCGCCTAGCCCACTGGTCTGAATTTGGTTCTCCCCTATAATGAAACATTTGCCAAAAGGCACATTCATACGAAAACATTCTACACTATACATGTTTAAGAACAATAATTTGCTTGTCAAGCAAATTAATTGTCATTCATTAGTTACATATGAATTCATTTCTTAGATATGTGCATGTCACATGAGCATTGCTATATTACAAGAAAAACAGTATTATTTCTTTTTGTAAAGTAATCATTTATAGTCACGTGTGTTTGGTACAGGCCTGTTCACTATTATAAATAAAAGGGAAGAAGTTGAAGACGAAGAACATCAAATACGGAATAGCATGGTAGTCAATTCAGCAGAGAGTGATGTTGCTTTTATAGACAGGCCTGGGTGGCATCAGGAAATAACTGAACACTATATCCCTTCATGCACTGGGGTCCAAATGCAGCTCATTGATCTGGTTACCTCTGCTCACTCTTGATCTTCTTCCCTTTGGAGTTGTGCATGGATTACTCCCCAGGGGTGTGCCGGCTGCGACATGCCTGTGTACAATGATGAAGCGCACTGCAAATGTGGATGACAGACTTTACAGGTCAGCTAGTGACAAGACATAGGATGGCCTAATTGGTCCTGCTGTTCTCATACCTTCAGAGGATTATTGATGTTGCTGATCAGGACCCAATAGCTCGATCCCGTTGGTGTAGGCCTTGCGGTATGTAGAGAACTCTATTTCCACGTAAATACCTGATCGCAGCGGCCTGCTTGGCTTATGATGTCATGACATCCTAAGGTGAGAATTGTCCCTGGTGTGGATATATATGCAGCATTCATCCAGTTGTGAGCAGAAGGTTGGGGTGACCTCGAGTTGAGGCATCGCGCAGCATGTATTGCCAACCTCAACAATCCCATGATATGGATGTGGGTTAAATTCTATACAAACTGTAGTTCCCCACAAATCCTAAACAAGATAGAGATCCAATTTAGCAAGATTGATCCATTAATTACCAAATCCTTTCTCTGTTGTGAATGTGATACTTATTTTTCGTATCAATGTGACATTAATAGACAAAATATCCATCGGATTTCTCATTATTTCAGGTAGCTCAGTGTCAATTGTTGCCAAAAAAATGGTATCTCAACATGAAAAATGGGTTTCTAATTAGTAAAATGATAATGTTGACGATGAGCATGGCTACCAAAAATAATGCATCTTTCTTATAGGCGGTTTCTTATAAGCCAACAGCCCCTGAAAATAGATTGGTTTCTTACTATCTGAATTTTAAATTTGAGCATTTGTTTTTTTTTTCTCAAATGGCTCCAGAAAATACACATCCTATGTCAGTTTAATATTGGTCAAATAATAAAAAAAGATTGAAAAGTGAATAGAAAAAGTAGTAAAAGATACCCACTTACAAATTACTATGTGTTGGTGCTAATTAAGGGGGCTCACGCAGGCTTAATGTCACAAGTATGGCTGTTGGGAGGAAGATGGAAATTTCCTTCTGAAAAAATGGAACACTTGTGGCTTTCAACATGCGAAACTTGCCATTTAGCTGATCGAGCCTGATATTTTTTTCCCAAATTTTATATATGTAGTTGAAAATTGATTTTTAGGGATCGGCCTGCCACCTTTCAGAATTAGCTATTAAGGGCATCAAGAAATCATTTTGTGCTATGCTCTGAATTTTAATTTCTTTTATGAACACCAAAACTCTGTAGAAAACTAGAAGCTCCATAAGAAAGTGCTGGTCTTTTTGTGTGTTTGATCAGGCATTGTACTAGCACACCATCTTTCCAGTTAAATTCCAAGGTTTCAACCCAAAAATAAATACACAATAAAGATAGATGGTTCAAATTCTCTGAAGACTGAACTTAATCATAATCGTTGCAATTTTTTTCTTTGTCTCAAAAATGTTATGCCCATTGTTGATGTTGGGCCTGAAAACATTGTCATCATCTCGAAATTTTTAAATGCACGTGCGCAAGGAATATTATGAGCTGAAGGTGGTGTAGTTGCTTGTTGGAGAAGGAGGTGGGGGTGGTAGGAGAAGACCGAGGAAGAAGAAAAGGGCAAGGAGAGAGCGTTTGACTATCGAGTGGCCCCTGATGTCATATAGCAGTGCAGGCTGAGATCTGACAGATGTTGCGTAAGTTGAAGCAATTACTTGGTGGCCAAATTAACTTAGTAGAATCATTAAAAGAAGAGATAATAGAGATGACCAAAACAAATGTTATACATCTGAAAGAAGTATAAAAAAAAATAATTGAGAATCTTTTCGTTTCAACTAATGTATGGTCCCAAAATTTAGTTTGAACTCCTTAGATGGAAAATTGCCAAAGCCAAAGGTGTTGATCTCAAAGAGTTAGACTACCTTTTCATGGATCCCAAAATATATGTATCCATGAAAAATGACCTTAGATGGAGAAAGGACCAAAGGAAAAGTTATCTTTTGCTTGACCATATCAACAACTATGCAATTGAAAACTTTTTCTATTGAATTTGTTTAGCGACTCAAATACTCATTTTAAAATCCCAAAAATAGAATATGAGGGGAATGAATATGCGTTATGGACAGAACTGTCTGTGAGGTGTCATGAGGCCTGATGTCGCGCACTCGAACCCATGTGTCAATGCAGCATGGTTTTCATGCTGAAAATCGCGTCGAAAAACACGTGGTTTTTGTGGTATGGGAAAAACAACATTTCTCAGTTTTGATAACACATATATTGTTTGAGTTATTTCATATTGAGGAAGAATTTTGTTTGAAACACAGGTTTTATTTCATCAATATTGTATTAGTGGAAATTTCTTATATTACGCATCGTGTCCACATGAGTATAGGAGATAATTTAGGTGTTGTCTAGGTCCTAGTTGTTGCCAATTTTCATCTTGACCATTAATTCTGAGAGGTTCCAAGTAAAGGTACCTTGGGGTGGAGTTTCCTCCCTTGTTGAACTACTACAAAAACAAAGCAAAGAACAAATTGAGTAAACATTTAAATCAAACGACTTCTTCTATAAAATGCACTGGTGGTCTCTTTGTGTTTGTTCTGCCATTGTGTTCGCACGTCCTTCTGTTTTGTTCTCGCATTGAATTTAACCTATCCTGGTAATCGCGATATAGCCATACATTCAGGTGGTTACCGGACTCAGAACTCAGCAGAGACATTGAATGGGCTGATCATTTAATTTACTGGTCCCAACAACTTGTACATCTATCAAGTTCTCGGTGCGATGATGACCATAATGCACAGAAACTTCAAAGCTATACAAATAGGAGGTGACAAGTAGGAGCTTTTGGGATGGGACAAGGCTCACCGATCCATGATAGCTGCCAGATCAAAGTTCCAATGACCTGTACAGTTTTGCTTGAGAGGCATCAGGAGTTCTGTTTCTACTGAGGTATACATGTATAGCGGGTGCCTCGTTGGAGGTGACAGTGACAGCACCAGCGTCGGTGTAGCCACGCACCCAAACATAAAGAATAACAATGATGTTGATCGTAGCAGCTGGACAATGTTCAAAGGTCGAGACCGCTGAGCATGGCCTAACGAGTGCTGATGCCTCGATCGATTAGGCAAGGATGGCCCAGCATGGTCGGGGGCGGTGATGATATTCTGCTGTGCAGACGTGGTTCTAGTATTCTTGTTCTTTTGGCTTTTATGTACCCGGTGTCAATTGTATTATCCATTATCTAAAAAAAATGTACCCGGTGTCAATCCTTAAGTCTCAGCAGCTCGGTGAGTTATAAGAAGTTTTGCAGTTGGACGTGGAACCCAACATATTTGCAATTTAGCTTTAATTGTTGGCGTGAAAAAATAGACTATTTTTTTAGTAAGAACAAGGGACTAGCCAAATGGATAGTTGGGTTTATACAGCACTGATGAATATACAGCACTGATGAATGCACTTATCATAGTATATATTTAACTATGACCTAATAAGAGGATGCTCGTTTATTTGGACGAGGATTTAGATTGCCAGGATAATAAACTTATTGGTTTACAGTCAGCAACCACTGAATAAATAGTACCCAGATTTTGACGCCTAATATAAACTATGCGAGGATGTATTAATGTCCCGTGTGGTTAAATGGTTATGTTGTAAATCCTTCCAGTTAAATTAATTTTAATCAATAATATATATACTGACTACTCGTTTATCCAATGGTATACAAATTATGGCATCTCACAAGTCACAACTTCTCTAACTTTGTTCAAGTTATTTTTTTTAAATACACTGAAGCCTACACCCTCAGATAAATTTTGAAAAGTGACTTTACCCCAAGCATCGAACTCTACCGTCATGCTTGGCCACTACACACACTTGGTGTAAGCCCTCTCTCCAAGCAAAATTACCATATCATCCTTGAACTGCAAGTGAAACCACAAAAGTGAGAACAGATGGGACGAATTGCATCTTTCGTATATTCCATGACTGAGATCGGTGAAAGAATACATCTTATCGAAAGACATCAGGTGAAGTAATATAGACGTAATGAACCAGCATGCGCTGTGAAGCATACATGTATAAGGGAACCATTATATGTATTCACCATAAATATGAATAAATTATGTGTTGCTCCTTTTGTTTGTTTCTTTGTACTTTCGTGCACTAGTATGTCCTCATTATTTTTTTTACACATAGAAAATCACCTCTTTTAGTGCATTTTTTCTGAAAAAACATTTTTAAGAGGCTGCTCATGTCATCTTTAATGACTAGTATGAATCCATAATTATGAAGGTACTACATTGGCATTTGAAAAATTTCTAATTTCTTTGGTTGCCCATGTTCTTGCAATTTTCTATATAAGTTTCATAGAGGCCATATTATGAACTGCTCCAACTATCTGTAGAATCGGGTTTCTAAGCGTCATTATGTAGCTACACCAACAACTTTAGAGTTTAGGGGTTGCCATTTGTGGAAAAGGCTGTGAATTAAGCCACTAGATACTGTGCAAAGAGAAGTAATACCATCCTAGCCCAGGGTCTACTTTTTTGTATAATATTGATAATTCATATGCAGATTTTGTTTTGTTCGAACCTAATAACGCTTGAGTTATGTAAATGATGTGCATCACTACTGTGTGAGCATTGTTTTGATCCTTCAGAAACACATGTGGGGACATGAATTCACTAATTCATATATAGGTAGCTCGAAAACATAACTTCAATCATTAATTTTCTTTGTCAGATTTCATCAAAAAATAGAACTTTGTTTACAGCTACAACAAATAAAATAGGAGCCAGCAGCCAGCCTGAGACAGGAGAAACACATTGTGTAGATGAACATATATATGGAACGGCTGGCTTTCTAGCGTTTGCTCTATGTGGGACACATCCCAATTTCACAAATCAAGCAATTTACATGCACTTCTCATAGGATTGATACACATCACGAAGAGTGCCATTGAACATTTTGTCTACTCCACCAGTGAGTCATAGAACTGTTGCTACTGCCGATAAAGACCTTGTGGACACCTCTGTCTGTCTCGTAGAGAGTAACCTTGGCAAATAAGCGCAGGGTGCCTTTGATTAACCATTTCTAATACAGCTTGAGTCAACTTCAGCCAAAGCTTCTCTTTGATAGTCGGGTCCAATCCCTCTTACACTGAGTACAACATTAGTGCTGAGCCCCCATCTTATTGTCCTGATGTGTATGTACGTCAATCTGTTGGCTATATAGCAAAGA
Source organism: Hyparrhenia diplandra (assembly GCA_015847255.1). Lineage (NCBI taxonomy): Eukaryota > Viridiplantae > Streptophyta > Magnoliopsida > Poales > Poaceae > Hyparrhenia > Hyparrhenia diplandra. Next base: position 417,388 of record JADLZK010009026.1, on the reverse strand, counting down.
AGTGGAAATAAAGGTCGTCGTAATACAATAGGAGTAGACTGGCATAATACTAGATGCAATTGGATTTTCCTATTTCCATTCTATTGGATTTCCGCTTGGTTGGATATCACATTGGATGTTTCTGGACAAAAATGCTCATAATAATCCAAATCCAACTGGACTGACACTGGCTCCCAACAAGTCACATCTCGCCTCCCAAGCGCCTGGGCCATTGCTCGTGGATGTGCATCCTTAGATCGTCTACAATGGCACAAATGTGGCCACCAGGGCCGACCTTGCCCGCAAGCTTCCCATAGCGGATGCAGAGCTTTGTTTTTTTTCATCCATTATCTAATAAAAAAAGAAAACATCGACGCAGCTGGACGACAAACTAATCCCGAGCATGGCATGCGTTGGCTGCCTCCTGTGGCAACCATGGGGACGAAGACACGCTGGCTGGGCTTTTCATACTCGTGTCTGTGAACCACAGACTCGTGCGACGGACCGCACTGGGTCCACCACAGTTGCCGCTGCTTTGTGTTCTTCAGTGCGTGGTAAGCCAAGCAGGCCGCCACGCCACCATGGTCGGGCCAGGGTGCCATATGCCATGACAAATTGATGGGGAGAAGAGAAGAAGAGGAAAGATATTTTATCAACTATCACGTAGGTCTGATGTAAAAATAACATAAGGAATTCTCAATCGGCTATAGCACACCTCCCTATACTCTAGAGCTATGTTTTGCCAACCCCATTCGAATCAGTACGTTCTGGTTGAACTTGTTGCCTATGATTTGGCATAGTGTCTTAGCTTTGTGCCTTGTTATGGCTTGCTTGTAATAATTGGCCTGATTTGATCTCGTGGAGACTCTAGGCTTTATCTAAAAAAAATATACAGTTTCTGTTTACATTTGATAATCTGTCATTGAGAATAGTATCAGAATTCAACACTTGAGCGGATAGGTATTCAATAGCGACAAGCATTCACCATGAGCTTATTTGATAATCTATCCTTTAGTATAGTATATCAGAATCTGCCCTTCAGCGTATATAGTATCATAATTCACCATGAGCTTAACTTTTGCTGTTTTGATTTAGACGTGAGCATATGCAGTTATGCACTTGCATGACTATGAAACTCTGCTATATATATCTCTTGCCAGTACTCCTTCCACAACATATATATCTACTCGTCAATTAATCACACTTAATTTGTCTCGTGTCCAGAATAGAAAAGCAAGCTTCCAACGTCTCTCTATTGCACATGCAGCGAGCTTTAACCTCTTGGTCAGGCTGCCTCAATTAGTCGTGTGCAGCTTCTGTGTCTGTGGACATGCCACACAACAACTAAGCTAAGGGAGTGCATCTTTCCCTAGTGCTATATATATGTATGAGAGCCAGGGGATGGGGTGAAGCTAAAGGAGCGCATGTGGATTATCTAAAAAAAGTGCACATCGTGTTGGAGACCACCTAATAATGGTCCCCATCGATCATCCACTGATGCTGTGGAACACCTGCCCGGCCCAGCCCATGACTGACCGACGGCCAGACCAAGTAGCGCTAGCCGCTAGCAAGTGAGTGGGCCGGGTGAGCCACTGGATGCCTTACAGCAACGAGCAAATAGATCTTTCTCAAGATTCTCAAAAAAAAAAAAAAAAAAGATCTAATGCTCAAAAACGAAAAACAAAACACACACACACACACCAGATCTTTCTGTGTTTGAGGAATGCTCTTGGTGATCATGAGTAGGTGTCAGAGAGAAATATAAGCCACACCAGATGAAAAGATGTCATACGCAATATATAGGTAGTATGTCATACAGGCCCTTTTGTTCAGCATAAGCATGAGAAGCATCAAGAACATTGGAGGCCACTGCACCTCAATTGCTGCCCGACGATCTGATGCTCAAAGCGGCTAAACCGTCATGCGTTCTGACGCTAAAAAACATTTAGCCATCTTTAGCGTTAGATCGTTCATCGATAAAGAAAATTTTTAGCGTCAGATGCCTGATGGTGATTCGATGTTGTGTTGTGGTGTTATATACCTTGACTCTAGCTCTGTCCAAGAACTTAGAGTTCAAGTGTCATGATTAAGACGAAGGTCACCAGTGCTCCAGGTTTGGAGTTCACTGAAGGTCTTGCCAACCACTAGGAGTTCAGCTACTTATGCTCCTGGATGAGACAATTACCTATGATTGAAGATGCTAATGGTTTATTGAGTCATTTTGCTTTTTTTCGATTTCTAAGATTAGGCTGCTTGTTTTTGGAAATGTGGTCCTCAACTCTGTGTCAATATTGACAAAGAAAAAGAACTCTGTATCAATAAGTTAGACACTTGTTTTATCGCAAAAAAAAGTTAGACACTTTTCACCCAATCAACATTTTTTTTACTTTTTTTTTAATTATTCTGAGCAGTATATGTGGTTATTATTGAGCAAGTTTTGTTTATGGGCTAATACTTGTGAAAGATGGTCTTACGTAATGGTTACCTTAGCACCATGCTTAACGACATCACTTAGTAGTTTTAATGTACGCGTAGCCGTTCTCATTCTCATACAGTGCTTACTACTTCTTTGTTCTACTTTCTTTCTTTCTACTTTTTTGTGGGGCCTCTCTCTTCTCTCATCAAGACTGCATCAGCTCTATGCAACTCATTCCCGTGTTTTCTTAGGGTGCACAAATCGATAGACAAAGTGTTTGTTGTGGGGATCACTCCTGCCCCCTTAGCCTTCGCTCCCTGAGGGGCAGGAAGGGGGCGAGGGTTTCCCACGGGGTAAGTAAAGGATGGGCGAGGAGCGGGCGGCCTCCGCCAGCCCCCCTCCACCGTGTTTTTCCGAGGGGGGAGGGATCGGAGGGCGCTCGGGCCTCCGCAGGACGGACGGGACGGCGTGGCGTGGGTATGGCAAAATGCGAGTAAATGGCGCTTAAACCGCCAACCCGATCAATCCATTACATTAAAGGTCGCGTACCGGGTATTTATAGGGAATACCGAGGGGCGGGCCGGGCTGATTTACAAATTGGTACACACGGTGGTGGGGGAACACACGCTACAGTGGGCCCCTTCAGGGCAGTCAAGAACTATTCATCCAAGGCTAGAACGGAAATACACTTGTACTTCCTCCTGCGTTGCGGATGTAGGGTTTCCTCTTCACGGCCGCCGATGCCGGGTGCCAACGCGGAGGGGACCCCCCTGAGGGGGCCTCCCTCCGCCCTTCGCCGCTTGGACCGTCGGGCTTGGGGAACTCCTCCGCCGGCGTTCCCCGTCGGGCGTGTGGGTGGCCTTGGTTTCCCTCGGACTAGATCCCGGCCTCCGGAGGTCGCCTCCTCGGAGGGTCGGGGCGTCATCGCCAGCGTCTTGCGAAGGGTCCTTCGCAGCTTTGTCCCCAAGACTTACATTTTCTAAAGAGATTAGTTCTTGGCCCCTCCCGGTGGCGAGGCTGCTGCGGGCTGCCGGAGCCGGCGAGGGTCGCCCTCCCAACAAAGCAGCCCCTCGAAGGTCCGGGTTCCTCCGAGGGGCGGAGCAGCAACAATGTCGTCTTTTCCGGAGGGTCCGTCGCGGGTGGCCTGTTGGGCGCCCCATGGGCCCTTGCCAGCGGCGTCCCCGGCTGCTCGTGGGCCTCGCGGAGGTGGGCTTAGGCCTTTTTTCGTTTCATGGATGCGGGGGCTTAGGTTATTCTTGGGTGAACGTGGTTGGCTGATCCGTTAGGGGCGGATCGGGGTCTTTGTGTTTGTTCATGGAGTATGGATGCTGTTCGTTCGTTGTTGCCGGATGGATCGGAGGGCGGGGCGCTGCTTTGGGATCCGGGCCGCGGTTTTCAGGGGTTCCGGCTGGATCCCGCGCTGCCCCTCCTCCCGCCCCCGCCTATAAATATGTACGGTTGGTGGGGTTAGGGTTTTGTGCTCTCATCTTGCTTTCGTTTAGCTTTAGCTTCCGCTTTTGCGCTTTGCTCCGCCACGCTGGGCCGCTGCTATAGGCTCCGCGCGATACACTGGCGGGGTCCCTTCCCTTAGCGCTCCTTGGTTTGGCCTTTTGCACGTCCGTTCTCCTAGCTCCGATGGCGCCGTATCAAGGAGACTTCGAGCCGAAGACCATCGTGGAGAGCTGAAGTTACCTCCGAGCAAGTGCACGGAGAAGTCAGCCAAGAGGCCGCAGAGGGAGTACAAGTGGTTCGGGCCTAAGAGGTCCCGCCTTCGGAGGGGGGAGACGGTCCCCAATCCGGGCGAGGGCGCAGGTGATCGTCTTCTTGGAGTTTTTCCACGCCGGGCTTCGCTTTCCGGGGCGGAGTTCGTGCCGGCGGTCCCGCGGAGGTGGAACCTCCGCTTTCATCACCGACGCCCTCCCCGTCCTCTACTGGCCACCTATGTGTGGGCCTGCCGCTCCGTCGGCTGGAGCCTATGGTGGATGGCTTTGTCGGCAGCCACGCGGTGCACACCCAGCCCCGCAACTTCAAGGTGACGGATACGGAGGTGTTCCGATCCCCCAGTTTGGGGTGTGCACCTTCATTCCTGAGTGGGGTGGAGTCCCCTCGCCTCGGCTAAGCCGAACAAGTGGGCCTCCACCGGCTGGACCACCGGTTCTATTACAAGATTGAAGATGCGAGGGGGGCTCGCCGCCCCCGACGATCGTGTCCGTGGCGGCCGGGGCCGGGTCAAGACGGATGCAGCCGCGGAGGGAGCTAGAGGCGTTAGGCTGATGGCGCCCCACGGTGTGCGCCGACCGTGGAGGAGTTTGCGGGGGCCAACGCCCGCCGCTGTGGCGGGCGAGACCTTCGCCGGGTGGGAGTCGGAGTTTATGCCCCCAAGGGCCTCAAGGCCTTGGAGGTGGATTTGGTGGAGACGTGGCCGAGCCGGGCCGAGGCGGGCGGGCGAGACAACGACGAGTTTGGCCGCTCGTCATGGCGGAGGCCGCTTCGCCGCCGAGGTCCTGATCGGGCAAGTTGGAGAGCCCGGAGATCCGAAGATCCGGCGAAGCCTCGCTGACCGCACCGCTGTTAATCGGGTGTACGACCGTTAGGCGCCGCTTTATGATGATCGCCAACGGAGGCCGACGCCGACGAGATGGACGCCGGAAGCGGAAGAGAGGGGTCCGCAAAGGCGGCAGCGGGTGGGCGCCGGAGCCCCCGCCAAGCAGGGGGCGTTCATAGGCCCGCCTCTCGGGCCCCTCCCTCGGGAGGCGAGCTCACGGGCGGCACTAGCGGCTCGACGGCGGACCTCGACCTCCTCATGATCTCCGACGGCGAGGAGGAAGAGGAGGAGGAAGTGGAGGCGGAGGCGGCGGCCGAGGAGGAGGAGTCGTCGGAGGACGGCCCGATAGCGAGGAGGAGGAGCCGGTCGCGCGGGGGCTCTCCGAGGAGGGCGAAGGAGCCGACGGCGGTGGCGACGGCGACGAGGAGGAAAGAAGCCGGCGAGGGGGCGGTTCTGCGGCCGTGCTCGCATGAGCACCCCAGCCCCGCCCCTATCGGCGGAGCCATGTGGGTCGATGGGGCCATCACGCACGAGGCCGCTGAGGCCCTCGCGGGAAGCGGCAAGTCGTGTGGGGGTAGCGGAGGCCCCTCCACGCCGCCAGTATGTGGCGAGTTCATTGGCATCGACGATGTCGATGTTGAGCTGCATACCGGGTTGACCTCTCGCGACACCCCTTCGCCAAAGACGTGGTTGAACGGAGGTTCATCGGTCCGGGTGTTCGACCGGGTGCGCCTGCCCGAGGCGGAGGTGGAGGTGGCGAACCGGTCCCTCCGCGATATCCACGAGGATATCAAAGTGAAGTTGGCGGAGCTCCCGGTGTCAGCAGCGCGGCGCGGCCATTCGCGAGGGCTGGGACGCGGTGGAGCATGAGGACGCCTTCCCGAAAGCCACCGACGGCCTTAAGGAGAGAGCCGGGGAGGCCCGGAGCGCAAGGCGGCCTCCGAAGAGCTAGGGCGGCCTGCAGGAGGTGGAGGACCTCGTGAGGGGGCGAAGGTGCCCAAATGAGAATGAGCTGCCTGGCCATGGATGTGCAGGAGGCCCGTGACGCCCGAAGACGGAGGCGGAGGCTACGGGCGCGGCTTAACGGGGGTGGGAGCTGTCCCCGTACGCTGAGGCCGAGGCCTTTAAAGCGACGCCGGACGAGTTCCCTCGGGGGCGGAGCCGCCCTCGAGGGCTCTTCCGGCTCGATGTTGCGCCGTTTGGCGCCTCGATGCGCCACGGTGTCTCGGAGTCAAGAAGGTGATGGTGAGCTCCACCGACTTCGAGCGGCGAGCACGGCGGCGTTTGCCTTCGGCGGTGTCCTCCGAGGTCTGCGCAGGTGAGCACCGCACCCCGCCTCGAAGATCCGGAGCGCGCCCTACCCGAGCGCGAAGAGGTTAAGGCGTCGGCCAGGGATCGGGGGGCGAAGCGGCACACGGCCTTTATCAAGCGTTTTTACGAGGGCGGGGCGGAGCTCGTTGGATCTCGCGAAGTCAGCCCTGCGCCAAGAAGACCGCCTCGCTTCTCACTTTTATTTCATTTTTCTTTTTTTTTTTCTTTTAGCCTCCGCAGCTTTCTTTATCGTGGACTTACATGGTGGTGTGGGTGATGCAGGGGCGCCGTCGCCGCGCCTCGGAGCCTCCGCGGACGCCGGACGGGTTGGAGGTGCCCGGTCGCCTTCAAGGTGACTTTCGGGTACCTCCGCCGCCGAAGACTTGACCGCGCGCCGGTCTCCGTTACTCCGCTCCCCCGCCGCTAATCCGACTCCTGTCCTGCACCGCCGACGCTTCTACCTCCGCCGCTGTCCCTTCTCGGAGGCCTTCGCTTCCCGTCCGAACGGCCGACAAATAACCCATTGCGTCTTTGCCGCCGACCTCCTCGACGCAGAGGTGGAATAGGGGCCGAGTGGGGGGGGGGGGTCGGGCCTTTGTTAATGGATATTCTCGCTTGTAGTCCCAGAGGGTTTCCTGGCCTTCGTGCCCATACTCTTTAAGTTGAAGTACCGGGTTTAATGGCTCGCTATCTTCTTCAGTTTTTATTCGCTTGTTGTGGTCTTTTTGTTTGGGGATGGGCCTAATCGAGCTTCGTTTATTTGTAATGGCCGCAGTGTACCCGGGGTCCCGCCGATGGTACTCAATGTGGTCCTCTCGATGATGAATCGCCAGACGTGTTTATCTCTCGGGAGACTTGGGTGCAAGCCATGCGGCGCTTCCTGGCTGCCCTTCGAGCGGTTTTGGTGGGGCCGTTCGCAGTATGATATGGCCAATCAAGCTTGAGGCTTTACGGCGGTCTCGATTTGACGATTCGACAGTAGAGCGAGTACTTTTCGAGGCTGCCCCAAAGACGGTTATGGCGGAGGATGATATTGATGATGATGAGGCCGTTGCCATAGCACTTGGCCAGGCAGCTTGCTGGGTTGATCGCGGGGGCCGGGTTGTGGTGCCGAAACAGGAGGACGTTGGCTTCGAGTGGAGTGACATGCGGAGGGTCTTCTGTCATCGGGTGTTGGGTGGCGACCTCCCCTTGTGGTGTCGGAGCCGGTTGTTCCGAGATCTCTTCTTTTGCCGATGAGCTGGTAGAGGTAGTTGATGTGGAGGCTTTAAGTGAGAGCGTGTTGCGAAGGTGCTTGTTAGGCCGCCTCCTTCACGGTCTGAATCTTGTATAGCGGAGGATGTATGTGCGGAGGCTCAGCTGGGACCTTTTCGCCATGAAAGGCGTTGTGACTTGTTGTATTATTTGGTGATGTAACTCAAGGAGTCTCCTTTATGTTGATGCGTATGTTTTCGCTGAAATGTGCCCCTTGCCTCACTGGAGCGAGGCTCGCGTGATTTTTTTTGGAGGTTGCCGTGGAAACAGCGGCGTCCCCTATTTTCCTTAGTGCTAGGGCTCGCGCTCTTTCGAGGTAGCCGTGTGAAACAAATAAGGCCCCCTTATTTTCCTTAGTGCGAGGACTCGCGCTCTTTCGGAGGTAGCCGTGGAAACAAATGCTATTTTCCTTAGTGATGAGGGCTCGCGCCTCTTTCGGAGGTAGCCGTGTGAAACAGCGGCGTCCCCTATTTTCCTTAGTGCGAGGACTCGCGCCTCTTTCGGAGGTAGCCGTGTGAAACAGCGGCGTCCCCTATTTTCCTTAGTGCGAGGACTCGCGACTCTTTCGGAGGTAGCCGTGGAAAAAAATGGCCCCCTATTTTCCTTAGTGCGAGGACTCATGATTCTTTCGAGGTAGCCGTGTGAAACAAATGGGCGGCCCCCTATTTTCCTTAGTGCGGGACTCGCGCTTCTTTCGGAGGTAGCCGTGTGAAACAAAAAATCGGAGGTTTTTATTGCTAAGTTTGGCTTTACAATGTAGTGTAGTGTGCGCGGAGGTGCCCCAACTGGGCGCAGGGTTCCCTGTTGAGGCTTTTACATAGTTGCTTTGGGGCGCGGAGGGTCCCCTTCTAGGCACGGGGTCGACTGTTGAAGCTCCGGGTAGAGGTGGGGGTGTTCCCTTTGCATTCCCTGTGAGCCCGCGACTCATCGTCCGGAGGGTCGGACGTGGACGCCCGTCGCGCGGAGGGCCCCCTGCGGAGGTGGCTTGTGGGGTGGACCTCCGGCGTTGAGCTTGCCTAGCTTTGCTTGACGGTGGTGGTGCCGCGGGTTGTCGCAGCTTGCGCCCACCTTCGCGCGTTCATGTTCGGGGCTTCGCCCCTCCCCCTTCGGAACTTTGACTCCTTTGGTGGAGTTGCCCACAGGAGAATGTTACATTCTCCATTGTGGTATCTCCTTCGGAGGGGTCTCCGCTCCTGCGGCTGGCACCCGTGCGAGGTGTTCCCCGGGCAGCCGGGCGGGGTGGTTGTGGAGGGCCGAAATGCTCTAGTTTGTCTCGCATTTGGCTTCGTTGGGCTCCGTGATTCGGATGTTTCACGCCTCGGGGCACCAGAAGCGCCAAGTGCTCTTCATTGCTTCCGGTCTCGCCTTGGGGGTCGGGCTCGCTTACATTTTCCATTGTGGTATCTTCGCTAAGTTGTTGGTTCGGGGTTTCGAGGTATGTTGGCATCGGCTCTATAGGATCGGGGTTGGCCAAAGGACGTGGCATGGTGGTGTTTGTGATTGGTTGCGCCCCTTGTGCCGGGCGTGAGTGTGGGGTTGGGGGGTGGTTGGCTGGTTTTATAGTGCTCGGGGGGGTAGTTTCCTGGTGTTGGTTGGGCACCATGAATGTCCGGTGCAGCTGTGGGCTTGTACGGGCGGAGGTCTTGTCCTTAGTAGGTAGAGCGCTTAAGGCTTTTGTACGGCGAAGGTCCTGTCCTTAGTGGGTGAATTTAATGCATGTATGGTGTAGGTCATGTTCTTGGTTTCCGTAGGTTGTACTTGGAGTATATTGGGTAATCTGAATCAGCCCCAGCGGAGGTGCCTAAGTGCCCGGCTGTTTGCGCTCCGCAGTGTCTCGCCACGAGAGCGCTGGGCGACAGCTAATGTGAGCCCCAGGCGGAGGTGCCTGGGTGCCCGGCTTTTGGCGCCCCGGGTTCAGATCACAGAGCGCTGGGCGATTGCGCGAGCCCCAGCGGAGGTGCCCCGGGTGCCTGCTTAAGGCCCCTCCGCGGGTCTCGTACTCGAGAGCGCGGGCGACCAAGCGAGCCCCAGGCGGAGGTGCCTGGTGCCCGGCTTTTTAAGGCCCGCGGTCTCAGACGCAGAGCGCTGGGCGACCGTTGAGCCCCGGCGGAGGTGCCCGGGCGCCCGCTTGGTGCGCCTCGCGGGTCTCGTACCGAGAGCGCGGGGCGACTTCATTGCGAGCCCCTGGCGGAGGTGCCTCGGGTGCCCGGCGAGCGCGCTCCGCGGTCTCAGACTCGGAGAGCGCTGGGCGACTTCATTGGGCGGAGCCCCCGGGCGGAGGTGCCCGGGTGCCCGGCTTTGTGTGATCGAGAAAGGAAAATAAAAAAAGGGGTTCTCCGTTGGTTTGACCGCGTGGGGGGTGCAACCTTGCGGTGGCCCCCCCGAGCATGGTCAATCCCAGTTACCTTCGCGCTGATGAGGGCTGGGTGGCGCCACCCGGCCCCTTTCAGTGCAGTTTTTTGACGTGCAATCCTTCGAAGATTTGGGGGAACTAGCCTGCATATATTAATATTGGTGCTGCCTCGTTAAAAAACCTTGCGCCCCTTCGCAAGGAAAAAGAGTGCAGCCCTGATTGTTCATAGTTTTAACTCGAAAATAAAACAAGAAAGGAAGACAAAAAAGGTCGAAGCCCCTACAACTCGCGAGTGCTTAGTATATGCACCGCTAGGGGTAATACTTGCGGAGGTCGTCGATGTTCCATGTGCGGGGGAGGTCATGGCCTTCGAGGTCTTGGAGGTGGAAGGAGCCGGGCCTTGTGGACTTGGTGACGAGGTAGGGGCCTGTCCATTTGGGGGCAAACTTGCCCGCCATCTTCGCGTTCTGCTTCCTGATCAGGACGAAGTCTCCGACGGAGATCGTGCGGAGGTGGGTTTTCTTGTTTCTCCATCTTGTGGTTTCCTCTTGGTATGCGCGGAGGTTGAGGACGGCCTTATCTCTTGTTTCTTCGAGGAGGTCTTTTGTGAGTGCCTCCATCTCTGGGGGGGCTTCGGTGATTACCCTTGGCGATGCGTATTTCAATTCTTCTGGGAGGACGGCCTCTTCTCCAAATAGGAGCTTGAAGGGTGTGAACTTGGTCGCACGGCTTTCGGAGGTGTTGTGTGACCACACCACCGGGGTGAGCTCCTCCGCCCACTTTCCTCTTGGCTTCGCGTGTACCTTTGCGCTGATGCCCTGCAAGATCAAGCCGTTGGCCCTTTCGACAAGCCCGTTAGACTGAGGGTGCCTTACGGAGGCGAAGTGTATCTGGGTGCCGATCTGGTGGCAAAACTGCTTGAAGCCTTCGCTGTCAAATTGGGTGCCATTGTCAACTGTTATGCTTCGCGGAGTTCCGAAGCGGCAAACTATCTGCTGCCAGAAGAACTTTTGTACTGAGTGAGAAGTTATGCTTGCGAGGGGGCGAGCTTCGATCCATTTGGTGAAGTATTCGACTGCCAGCGTAGCGGAGGTTTCCCGGAGCCGGTGGCATTGGTCCAATGAGGTTGATCGCCCATCTCTGAAGAGGCCAGGTGGGGCAGATAAGGGTTGTCGGAGCCCCTGGCCTGTTCGAATGATGCGCCGTCACCGGCACCCTTTGCAGCGTTTGACCAAGTCTGTTGCGTCATTGAGTGCCGTTGGCCGCAGAACCCCCCGCGAGAACACTTTTCCCACTAGGGCTCGGGGCCGCAGCGAGCCGCAGATGCCTTCGCGTATATCTCCGCTTAGGATGGCCCGGCCTTTCGCCTCGTGGATATGCATTTGAGCCATGGTGCGCCACGAGGCCTTATACAGCTTTTGTTGTCCACCAAAGCGGTATCCCCGCACCTTTTTGCTCGACCCTTTTACGCTCTTTCGCTGGATCTGGGTTCGAAGAGGCCCTTGATGAATGCTATTATCGGAGCCCTCCGGTCTTCACCGTGAATGGCGCCGATGGATTTCGAGGCGGTTGTTGTCTTCGACGGAGGGGGAATGCAATACCTTGTAGAATACGTCCCTTCCGGGAGGGGCTCCGCTCGGGCCGCCGCCTTCGCTAGCTCGTCGGTCTCTCCATTGTCCCTGCCTGATATTGTTTTGGTGGTGACCCCAAGAAAGAATGCCTCTGCTTTTGCGGAGCCGTGCCAAATACTTCTGTAATTTGGGGTGCCTAGCCCCGATGTCTTTCTCTGCCTGCTTCGAGACCACCTCCGAAGTCGGTCTTGATGATGGCCCTTCGCGCCGACATCGCGCTGAGCTTGTTGAGAGCCGTGAGTACCGCCTCCGTACTCGCTGTGTTGTTTGTGCACCGGAACTCGAGTCCGGCGGCGTATCTTAGCTTGACCCGAGGGCGGCGGCGTGATGACGGCAGCGATCGCGGCTCAAGCTCCCCGTGCCCCGCGTGTGTGCTATCCATATCGGGTCCAGGTTAGCTGCTTGGTTGAAGGTGTCGGGTGTCCAGTCTGCTAGGAAATCTGCGAGGGCCTGAGACTTGATTGCTGTTCTGGCGACAAACTTTATGGCGTGGTCTCCGATCTCGGTTGCCCACTTTGCTATTCTCGCCCACGGACTTTAGGGTTTCTGAAAATGTTGTCAAGTGGAAAGCTCGAAGGTACGGTGATCTCGTGCGCTTGGAAGTAGTGCTTGAGTTTCCTCGCTGCCATGACCACTGCGTAGGCTACCTTTTCTAACTCAGTGTAGTTCAGCTTGGGCCCTTCGAGAATTTCCGATACGTAGTAGACGGGCACTTGTTTTGATTGGTGCCCTTCGCTGGTTTCCCGACGAGCACCGCACCGATCGCGTGACGCGAGGCGGCGGCGTATAAAAGGAGCCCTTCGCCGGGGTAGTGGAGTAGCGAGAGTGGTAAGGTTCTCGAGGTAGCGCTTGAGATCTTCGAAGGCCTCTTGCCGTGGAGGGCCCCCAAATAACAGCTCCTGAGCCTTTTTAGTGTTTGGAAGAATGGTAGGGCGCGTTCTCGCCGACCTTGAGATGAATCTGCTCAAAGCTACGAGGCGCCCCGCGAGCCGCTGGACTGATTTTTTATTCTTCGGGGTTCCATCGTGGTGATCGCTGTGATCTTGGAGGGGTTGGCTTCGATCCCTTTTGCTGACACGAGGCAACCGAGCAACTTTCCCTTGCTGACTCCGAACACGCACTTGGCTGATTGAGTTTGAGTCCGGCCTCGCGGAGCTTGGACGAAGGTTCTTTGCAGGTCCGTTATGTGGTCCTCTTTCAGCTTGCTTTTGACCACCGTGTCATCAACGTCTGCGAGACGGCATCGCCATCTCGAATACTTCCGCCGCCATGCGTGGCGAAGGAGGAGCCGGCGTTAGGAGGCCCTCGGCCATCCTCCCGAAGCGAGGTTTCGAAGGGTGTTATGAAGTCGGGTCTTCTTTCATCCGCCGGGCTCATCCAAATCTAGTGGTATCCCGAGAAGTCCCGTAAGGGACAATCTCGCACCCCGCGGGCTGCGTCCGACGAGGGAGCCGATCCGCGGGAGTGGGAAATCGTCCTTGGGGCATGCTTTGTTGAGGCTGGTGAAATCCACACACATCCTCCATCTGGGGGGCTCCACTGCATCCTTGCTGAGGCTGGCCTTCTTTACCATGACGACATTGGATAACCAGGTGGTATATCAATCGGACGGATGACCTCCGCGTCAAGCGGCGGTTGACCTCCGCCCTTATTTAATTCTCCTTTCGTCCGACATCTTTGCGGAGCTTCTATTTCACCGGGGTGGCATCGGGTCTTACGCTGAGGCGGTGTTCGATGAGGTCCCGACTAACTCCCTGTAGATCCTCCGCGGACCATGCGAATACGTCGGAGTTCTCTCGGAGGCACTGCAACAATTCTCGCCTCGGCGGTCGGGTCGAGGAGTGCCGAGATGGTCACCTCTCCGTTTGGATCGGCTGAAAAGCCCGACCTTCTTGGTCTCTTCGGTCGGCGGGGCCCGCTGGAGGTCGCCCGAAGCTGCACTCCGGTTGGCCCCCCTTGGCCATCGTTGTTGCTCGAGGTTGTGGACGTTGCGCTGCCCCGAGCTACGCCCCTCCGCATTTCTTGCGGCGTTCCGTCTCCGAAGACAGCGATGATGCCGCCGGGCGGAGGGTACTTTCATGCGAGGTAGCTTGGGTGGAGGGCCGCATCAAAGCGTTGGTGACTCAGCGGCGAAGATGGCGTTGTAGTTGTAGTAAATGTCCACTACATCGGGTCACATTCTTCGATCTATGGACGGGTCCTTTCCGGCGAGACCGGTAGGGTGATTTTCCCGATGGTGGCCACTTGCCGCCCAACCAAAACCGGCGAGCGGGTTTCGGCGGCCGCAGCAATTTTCTCGCCGAGGCCCATTTTGTCGAAGGTTGAGGCGAATAGAATGTCTGCGGGGAGCCGGTGTCGACCCGATATCCCGGTGACGGTCCATCCTCCGATGTTGGTATCGATGACCATCGCCGGTGTGGGGGTAGTCTCTGAGCTTCATGTCGCTGGCGCTGAAGGTGATCGGGATGTGTGACCACCGGCTGTTGCGATGGGGCCCCTCCGTGGCTACATGATGGACCCTCCGATAGTGTTCTTTGCGCTGGTGTTTGTTGCCCGTGGTCTTCGTTGGAGCCCCGGTAATTGCGAGGATGACTCCGTATGACGAATCCGGCTTGCTGACGATTGTCTGTATCTCTTGTTTGACGGGTTGGTGCGGGGTTGGTTGGAGCGGAGGTAGCGGCGGCGGTGGCGGCAGGGCGTGGTTGGGGTAGCTGGGTTCTGCGGGGGCTCGGGGGTGTGAGGACTGTAGTCTTGATGGTAGTAGCGTGGCTGTTGCTGGTTGGGGTTGCTTGTGTGGAAGGCGGGATAGTGGAAGCCGGGGTGTGTCTTTGGGGGTTCCGTAATCGAAGGGGGTGAAGGTGTAGTGAGAGGAGCGGGTGTTTGCGAGTTTTTCTCGTGTGATTGATCTGCCTTTGGGAGCTCTGCGGGCTAGTTCCCTATCCATCGCCTCCTTCCCCTTGGCGAAGTAGGGGCACTGCTTGGTATAGTGGCCTTTGCCCTCTCCGCAGTAGTGACAGTACTGCTGTTTTTGCGGAGGTCTGTTGCTGTTGCTGCTATCGGGGTTGGGTCTGGGGGTTCTAGGCGGGTTGTATGGTCTCGGGGGTGGCTGGCTGGGTTTTTGGGCCGTTGGAGGGTTGTTGTCGATGGCCCCGACCCTTGTGGGCCTCCGCCTCGAGTAGTTGTCGGTCGAGGGGGGACGCGATGATCGGGTGCTGGTTCTCATGGAGGCCGGGAAGGATTCCACCTTCGCTTTGTGGCTGTTGTTGGCCCGACAGTATTTGTCCATAATCTCGTGTAGCTCCGCCAGTGTTCTTGGTTGTTTCCGCTCTATCTTCGAATGGCAGGGGCCCGGGCGTATACAAAGCGATCGCCGCCATGATCACGCTCTGGTCGGAGACTCCCTCGGTTCGGCCTTGGTTTGGAGGAACCTCCGCCACCACTCTTGGCGTGGCTCATTTGGCCTCATCACCACGCTCGGGAGCTCCATGTCGCATGAGCTCGAGTCCACCCCCTTTGAAGTTTGCCCGAGGGCGTCCCCCGAGGTCCGACCAAATTTCCCGATTGAGTTTGGGGCAGGGTGCAGTACCACGACTGCGCCACTGATCTTGCAATGATGACGAAAAGACTTGGCCATTGTGGAGTGATCTCCTCCCCGCCACCTCCACGGCGGCTTCAGAACTCATGATAAATTGCTTGGGATCGGAGGCCCCATTATATCTGGGCAGGTGTTGGTGGCTGTATGATGGGGGCCACTCCGCTATTTGTAGCGCGTAGGAGAGTGGGGACTTGGGGTCGTATTGTCGGTTTTGCGGAGGCCGTGACGGGACCAGACGCCTGTCGGGGTACAGCTGATTTATGCGGAGGGTGGAAGACGGTTGGTTATGGGATGTAGGCTGGTTATGCGGCGGAGGCGGCGGTGTAGATGGGGGTGGGCCTGCCCCGGGGTGGGGAGTGGTGGGCGATCACGGGCTGCGGCTGCCCTTCGCCGCCGACTTCTTGCGCCGCCTCGAGCTGCCGGTTTATCCACGCCAGCTCGGTCCTGGCGGCTTCGGCTTGTTCCCTGAGCCTCCGCAGGCGCTGCCTTCTGTCCATGGCCTGCAGCAGCCTCCTCTTCTCTGCAATCTGAGCCTGGAGGGCCCCTAGTGCCTGTTCTCCTTGTTCTATCTCCTCCTCTTCGCCTTCGGTGGCGCTTTCGAGGAGCCCTTCGAGTGGGTCGGCGGGGTTCGCGCGAGGTGGAGACCTCTGCGCCGACCGGACGCCGAACCACGGCCCTCGGCCCCCGGGGGCGCCGGCCCGCTGATCGCTCGGGGCTTCCTCCCCAGTGACCTCCGATATTGGGACGAGCGGGGGGTCCGAAACGACAGGACCTTCCGCCCCGCAGCCCGGGCGCGAGCTGCTCAGGCTGGACGACGGCCACCGGCCGACCGCTTGATGGGTTTGGCGCCGCGAGGTTTCCCTCGGGTGGCGGAGTCGCTCGGCCGCAGCCGAGCTTCGTTCGGCGTGTTACGGGCATAGCTGGGCTTTTTGTGTCGCTCCCCACGGACGGCGCCAACCGTGGGGATCACCACGCCCCTTAGCCTCGGCTCCCGGAGGGGCAGGAAGGGGGCGAGGGTTTCCCACGGGGGTAAGTAAAGGATGGGCGAGGAGCAGAGCGGCCTCCGGCCAGCCCTCCCTCCCGCCGTGTTTGCCGAGGGGAGGGGATAGGAGGGCGCTCGGGCCTCCGCAGACGCGGACGGGACGAGCGTGACGTGGGTATGGCAAAATGCGAGTAAATGGCGCTTAAACTGGCCAACTGATCAATCCATTACACAGTGCCCGTACCCGGGTATTTATAGGAATACCAGGGGGCAGAGGGGCTGATTTACAAATTGGTACACAGTAGGTGGGGGAACACACGCTTACAGGTGGGCCCCTTCAGGGGCAGGTCAGTAACTATTCATCCAAGACTAGAACGGAAATACACTTGTACTTCCTCCTGCGTTCGCGGATGTAGGGTTTCCTCTTCACACGCCGCCCGATGCCGTGCCAACGCTAACGAGGACCCCCCCCGGGCCTCCCTCCCCCCTTCGCGCCGCTGGACCGCCGGAGCTTGGGAACTCCCCCTCCGCCGGGCGTTCCCCGTCGGCGTGTGGGTGGCCTTGGTTTCGACTAGATCCCGGGCCTCCGAGGTCGCCCATCGGAGGGTCGGGGCGCCATCGCCGCTGACTGGCGAAGGGTCCTTCGCAGCTTTGTCCCTACAAGACTTACATTTTCTAAAGAGATTAGTTCTTGGCCCCTCCTGGTGGCGAGGCCTGCCAAGGGGCTGCCGGAGCCGGCGAGGGTCGCCCTCCCAACATTTGTCGCTGGCATAAACATTTTCTGGGTCTCTCTCCCTTCCACGTCAGGTGAATTCTAGCTCAACGAGTTCGGAACCGTTGAGGATGCCCTAAGGCGAACCTATGCAGTATATGTAATGTACGACTGTGGTATTGTTTTTTTTTGTGTGAAAGGGCAGTACTGTTTAGTACTATTTTATTAACTCCTCACTATGGCGGGTGCTGCTCTCTTGAGGTCGTTATGTGTTGGATCATGTGGATTGTGGTTGCATCATTCTTGCATCAGTAGCTATTAATGAGGTAACTTCATTTTGTCTGACCGTCCT
The DNA here is from genome assembly GCA_015847255.1 of Hyparrhenia diplandra. NCBI lineage: Eukaryota > Viridiplantae > Streptophyta > Magnoliopsida > Poales > Poaceae > Hyparrhenia > Hyparrhenia diplandra. The sequence continues at coordinate 400,258 of JADLZK010009026.1, read as the reverse complement.
ACGGTTATGGACGGCTACAACACTCTGTATTATGATTGGCGTGAGCAGACAGTACCACGCCAGAACATCCTATAGCGATGACTTCCAACCGACGAAAATTAACAACCCTCACATCAATAATAAAGAACCAAACGATGAGGCACGAAAGGGTGCGTAGAAAGGGTGTGCGGCACAAATACAATATGTGCCCAGAAGTAAAAATGTGTGTAATGTTTGAGAACAAAGGATGCACACAAATCTATCAAAAAGTGTTAAACTACATACATGTTGTAAATCATGTATAGCTTGGTCGAAATTGACCTTTTCAAGTCACCTAAAAACCGGAGATGTGTTGATGGTTCTTAACTTCATCTGACGACCTTGGTGACTGGAATTGAACTGTACTGGACTACAGACGACATGCCTAAACCCTAGCAAGAATGAAGCTCGCATGTGTTGAAGGAAGGTAATCCTGCTCCGACGAGATGCAAATGCACGCCGCTCTATATGTGGCTCGACTGCTGGAAGGGACGCACAAGAGACATTGGCAGGGGATGCTGCACGTCCATCTGTTCAGTGCGTTTCCAACAGGATAAGATGTCATGGCAGCCATCCTTTGCTCGTGAGCTTTTGTATCCAGAATCACAACATCCTTGGTGGCGGTGGCATTAATTTTGCTACAGTACTCCGTCAGGAGAAGATAGCGTTTCCTCTTTCATTCTCGAGGCCTCCCAAACCTATAAAATGATCACTATATATTCGTCTACATGGACTATTGGTCAGCTCTCCCTCTCTCTCTCATTTCATCAAACTCTCTCTTTCTCTCTCTCGACACATCTGTCTCTCTACTCTAGTCTCCACCACATATTTATAAGTGAGAAGTGACTCGCATTTATTTGTCTGAATGCTAATTAATAAGCAGAGTTGCATTTTGTGAGGCTATATATGGAACCAGCGGAGTACCAGTCTACCAGATTGTGAGTCTATATATGAGGTAGAGTGTTGCATTGTACAGCGGCAGGCCCGTCCAACTAGAGGCAATGGTTTCTGAGTGCCAGATTCCTGTGAAGTTCAATAGAGAGACCATTGCATGTTCTATTCTGGGCGTGGGCACATCAACACATACCTAGCTCTTACTGTCCACTGATAACAAGAGGTTCTATAAAATTTGGTCATTCTTCTGTCCCAGATGTTGTATATTATGCTACAGCGATATGAAAATACGACAACAGAGATAAGCTTCTACATGGAATAAATTATTGGCACAATTAAAGGAAATGATCACAACTACTAGCAGCGGCTGGGCAATCAAAATGCTTTGTGGTCTACACTAGTCAGATCGTCCAGGCAACCAAACGGTGAGCAATTACATGATATAGCAGCCTGGCCAATGGAGAGCCTCTTTCGACCGGTGTGACATAGGCTGGAGCATGCGGGCAACCAAACAGGCTCCGGTCACCATGCAGCTCAGAGAGAGGTAGGGGAATATAGGTAACGTTTTTTTGCTCTTAGGTGCATATGCTTCCATGCTCTCAACAACTGGATACGCATTGTGGTCCGTGCTCGCACAGATCACAATGCAAATCTGCACTGAGATGTGTGTGTGTGCACATATCACAATGTGTATCCAAAGGGCCGGTCAGAGTATGAGAGCATATGCTCCTAAGAGCAAAAAACCGCTTTCTGATTTCATTTTTTTTGTATGAAAAATGTTAGTTTCATCTAAAATAAGCCATCAATACTCATCTATATATGGTAAATTAATAATTAAGCACAATAATCAATGTTTAGTACAAAGTAATCTTCAAGCCTGCTGGGATCATAGTCGCCATTAATTTGCACTAACTTTCACCTCATGTTAATGTTTACTAAAAAATTATATATGTAGTAGTATCTAGACCACCACGATTAATTAGTCTAAGTAGCTTAGTGACCTCCATGATAAGCTCCTAAGAGCAAAAATCGCCTCCATATTCCACCAAGAACTCAGTCTCGGCGAAGTGTGTATTGTGTAAATTATTCCTCATGGACTTGCTTTTACTGTTCCATTGACTCTTCATTGTTGCGGTGCAGCTCTTCCGTGCTTGGTGTTTGTGGGCTCTTGTGGGCGCACCATTCTCATTTCAGCAGTTTTCAATGAGGGAACTTCGATGTCGTCTAACCATCAAGCACTACTAGACAGTACAACAATATGTACAGTGATTGGCATAAGGATATAACACCATGATAGGGAACCATGCCGAGGACTTCCAACCGATGACAATTGTTCTCAGGCTCACATGAATCGTGTAGAACCAAGCTATCGAATAAAAAGAAATGGTTTTCCTTTGTTTTGTGCGTGGGCGTCTCATACTTTGGATGTAGGACTTGAAAGCATCAAAAAATTTCACAACAATTAACTTTATCACCAACTTGAGGGCAGCAATATAGCATGATGATAGACGACAGCAGGGTGCACAGGACATTCTGAGATTTTTGAGGAAGACATCATGAGATTTAGACCAGTCGACCAGGCATTGTTGGAAGCAGGAGCGAGCAATCCAGGCTACAAAATTGGCTTATTAGCTCCCATGGCTAGACAAAAATAGTCATTGACCCCAAATCTTAAAGAAGAAATTTGAGGAAACAAAACAGCCAGAGGAGCAATGGATCAAGGGACTATGCTACTGACATCTTACTATTACTAATTGGAAGCTCCCAAGAAGCCTCCACGTTAATTCTCACCCGACACGCTAAGAAACATCTAACCGTCAGATCTACAGTTTAGCAATCGATAACCATTTGATCTAATTTATTTTTTCTAGAAAATTACCCACCTGCCACTATTATTATTGGTAGAAAAAAATAAATCTATTATTTTTCCTATCGTGGTTCTTATTTTTCTGTAGTTCTTAACTTGCATTGTAACTTCTTTATATCGGATTCTCCCAAATAAATCTGCCAAGTCACTGAAAATGATGGAGCGCTGCCACTGAAAATGATGCTTAATTTTGATAATCAATCAGTCACAATGAATCATATCATCTTCTCACAAATTGCTGATGCCTATACCGTTACTCTTTTTGTATTTTAATTAATTTAAGCATTACATCATGCTCTTCCTTATATAATCTTACCAGGCCAGTTTTGGTTGTTGTAGTTCAATATATTTCAAATGGCATATATGTTCTCCATATCTGCAAAGGCAACAACTCTTATTCTCTTGAGAACATCTTAGGCCTGTTCATGTCACTCTGAGTCTCTGACACCTACTTACTATGTCGCTAAAGGAGACAATATTTATCCATGGTCTGTCTCCTATAGACCCGAAGTCATGCTGGTATGCCGTCCACAAAGATTCACAACTCATGAACTAAAAGAAACAAACAGAAGAGTTATGCATCCTCATGAGTCACTGTAACCACATTCACATTGTTCTCCACACCAGCATCTTTTTTTTTTTTTTTTTAAATAACAGGAGGAGCCAGGGACTCCTACTGAGAATGCATTAAAAACAAAACAAGTACTAAAGGATTACAAAACAAAGGCTCCATCCCACCGCAGCGTCGTCTATCTTCTATCCTCCACTTCTCTAGCATGTCGTTGGCTATATAAATAGTTTGGCATGACAGCGCTCCACAGTTAGTATTCCGAGATCTCCTGATGGCTTCCAAGCCCATCCACTACATGCTTCCATTTAGATAACAAAACCAGGTTCTCGCTCCAATGCAAATTGGCTACAGCATCTCCTATATGAAGCAGTCATAGCTTTTTCTCCTTTAATGGCTTTTATTTATATAGTAGATAGGTAGACCAGCGCCTGACTACTGCCCTCTTCTAATTAGGCAGTCGTGTTCACTTGTGTTAGTGGACATATATAGGCACGAGGGATTGGCCAGGACTTATTAGAAAGTCTTCATGTTGATTATCCCATACTATGAATGACCATTACCTAACCAGCACTGTGCCAGATTAAATATATGGTTGTCTGCAGTGGACTCCTGACCTTTGTACATATACTTCGTTTGTCCCTCTTTAAGAGCCGCTATGGTATTGGTGTTAGACAAACTTTCTTACTTTGAATAGATTTGTAGAAAGTATTAGGAACATTTGTATCTCTGTAAGTTTGTTATATGAAAATTGATGTAATGATGTACCCAATGTTACAAATTATTTACCATGAATATTGTTATCTTATTTTTGTATACATATAATTCTCTTAACATGCAAGCACGCCACCTCACCATCCCACTAATACCCCACTAGCATGCCACCTCACCAGCCCACTAACCATTCCTTACGCCACGTCATCAACATGCGCCACATGTTTATGGGCATAAAAAAGTTATAACTCATGAACCAAAAAAATAAATGAAATTTTGATTACACCATTAAATTTATTTTAACAAATCCTTTAAAACAAGATCTCACATGTATATATTTTCATAAAATTATAAGTGAGACCCGTTGGTATAGAGAAAAAAGAAAAAAAAAAAAATAAAAAGGAAAAACAAGAAAGAAAAAAGAATAGGAGGGTGATAGTAATATTGTAACTCATAGAATTCTCCTTCATACTCGCAACGCAACGGGAATCCACTAGTTTGCTTAAAGTTGAGTACATTTGATTTCTCAGAACGACAGTTAGATAGAGAAGGAGAGTATATCCCACTTCTATTGGCAACAACGTTGGCGGGATGGGCTCTTAGGAACCAAACATATCCTGTTGTTAGTTCATTTATTCATATAGAGTAAATTATTACTCTTCCATTGCAAATTATAAAAAATTTTATCTTTTCTAGTTATACCGCTCATGTTATGTGAAAAAACTATGGGTGTGTTCGCTTAGCTAGCTCTAGCTAGCCCGGCTAGAATAATAAGCTAGGCTTGAGTTAGTCTGTCCAATTCAAGCCATCCTAGTACTGTTTGGTTGTCATGTGCTAGATTAGTCTGGCTAAGTTAGTTTTTGTTTGGTTGTGTGGCTTATTTGATAGTATCACCTCCTCTCTGTAATGGTGACCTTGCCTCCATCGCCTTCATCCTCTCTGTTCATCTCGTTTCGTTGCCATAGGTCTAAAAACATAACATTGGATAACCAATTGGCTTGCATCACTACTACACAGCTGATTTTACACAGCCACTACACCACAACCCTTAATCAGCAACGGATGACAGTTGCTAAAGTTGATAATTAGCGTTGAACGGTCGGTTGCTAAAGTTTTTCTTCGGACCGTCGGTTGCTAAAACCAAATACCGCAATGGATTGGCCGTTGCTAAAAATATTTTGTTTTTACCTTGAACGGTCCGTTGTTGTATCCTCATTTTGGGTCGGATAGTCCGTTGCTGAACGAAGGTGGGCCTTGGCTTGCTCCAAAAGGCCTATCCGGCTCCCTCTTGGCCCAATAATATTCTCTAAACCCTAGCATGCACCTTCCCTGTATACCCCACACATGCCGCACAATTTGGTTTACCCCGCCGCCATCCTCCGCTGTCCCTCCGCTGCCTCCTACATACGCGACGCCGGGCTCCACGACGTTCGTGCTGCGCCGCCCCCAAAGGGGCTCCCGGCGTCCGTGCCGCCGTCTCGAGGAAGCTTCCCCATGCTCGCGCTGCTGGCCGCGCTCTGCCATGAGGCAGATCTCTCAAGGATCAAGCACGCCCCGCTGGCAGCCACCACCGTGAGCGGATCTCCATTGTCTGCGCCGCCACCGTCCGAGTTTGCTCCCCATGTCCACACCGCCCGGCGCCCCTGCCCCGAGGGGATCCCACGCCCTCGCCCCCAGGGCTCCCCGACGCCCGTGCCACCGTACTAAAGGTGTGTCCTATTTCTCTCTCCCAATCCCCCAGGGCTAGGCGCTCACTCCTACACGTCCCAGCGCAGATCCGGCGAGTGTCGGCCGTCATAGCCCCGCACACCGTCACGCAGTGGCTGCAAAGTCGATCTAGACAACCTCGATGCCGGGTCACCTCCTTCCTGGATCACGGTGGTGGTTGGTTCAGGTGAGCCTAGCTGACTACGTCTCTCCGTTCTTGGTGTATGCAGAGGAAATCAGAGTTCAAAGCTGGGTTTTTGTTCCTGCTCTTGGTACCATCTGCAATTATTTTTCCTGGTTCCTGGTTCCCCTGTTCTCCCTGACAAGTTAAACCATTTGTTTCCATGTCCGTTATTGTTCTCCCTGACATACGTGCTTAGGTTGTTTTCTTTTCTTAGTTGATTTCTTGCAATACGATACACTTCAGCTTGCAATGATAGGCGTAAATCAGACCTTGCCTGAGTTAGTTGGAAGTATGGAACACATAATCCTTGATGCCCGATTCTGTAATTTGTACCAAATACTGGAATTTTTATTGTTTTGTCAATAAAAAATTTGTACCAGTTATTCACTTATTTGGACTATTTAAAAGTGAATTTTATTTGAGGGATTACGTTGTGCTTTAGATAAAGGGCAGTTTTCATACTGATAATTGGTAAATCTGAGCCATTCAAGTAACCATTCTTACATGCACTTCCTGCCTTTTATTTTGCTATCTCGGAGTAGATTGTAGATGTTTAGCTACCTGCAGGTTGCAAGACTGTTTAGATGTTTTGTCCATATTATGCATCCTTGGACTAATTGGCTTATTTTTCTTGACTTTCCAGAAACAATTTGATATAGATGATAAAGCCATGGACTGGGCCAGCAGCATCAACAATCTTGGCCAACAAGTGGACATTGTCTATTATGTATTTTCTTCAGACTTCAGTCATTTTAGACGTGCTGGGTAGGTACACATACAGTCCTTGTTCCCTTTTCTGTTTCATCGGTCAGTTTCCTGTATATACTGTACTCATCCCTTTTCTGGGTAGGTACACATAATATTTTCCTCATTTTCTGGTCTGTAGAATCAGAAGAGGAGGGTACTCCTCCATAGCAGCAAGGTAAGCCAGCTCCTCTCTTTGTGTTGTTGACTGCAATGCAGCAAGCAAAATTAAGTTGTGAAGGATTGAACTAGTCGAACTTTTGTTTGCCTGACTGATGAAATCTTAAGATGCAAGTATCATCTCTACAAACTGAATTAAGATAGCAAGAAAATTAAATTTGTTAATCTACAAACTGCTGTGCGAGGGAGCTTATGATTTTGGTCTGTTCGAGAAAAAATATGGACTTTGTCCATGTCTGGATGGTTGAAAATTGGAATGAACTAGATTGCTCAACTTAAAGTGAAGATGCTAGTTTTTTGTGCAATAGTTTTTCCTAGATTGGTCAATAGTAGGAGTCAGGAGTCATATTTGGCTGTAAAACATTGTTGCTTTGCTTGTAATTCACACATGCTTTTTCTTGTAATTGTTTTTCCTAGATATTATTATTTTTTTATTTCTAATACATTGTTGCTTTGCTTGTAGTTCACACAGAAATGTACTGATAACCATGTGTGGGAGAACTATCAGTTTCAACAAAGTGATTCATTTGTGTGCCATCAACTCATTTGAAGAGTGAGGATCTTTCTATAAAGCCTGAGTGGATGACCACTGTGGATGTGGAGAACTAACCATAGGAGGACAAGTCTCTTTGAGCAGTTGCTTGCGCAAGCCTCACTTAGTCACTTTGACGTGCGTGCACTATGCAATCTTTTGTGTAGTTAGTATGTTCTTCGAACTCATATAGCTAGAGTTTGGACTTGCTGTGTAGTATCTCAACTCACATTAGTTTTTCGCAAATTATTACTCATCATGTTAAGTGACATTACATTTATGATGTACTTGTTTGATACATGAATCAATGTAATGTGATCACTTTGAATGTTATCACTTTTGTGTATGTGAATCAATGTTTGGCTAATGTTTGATTATTAGTTATAACTTGAGAGCAGATTTTTTTTTTTTTATCTATTTACAAATAAGCTCGATGGACTGTCGGTTGCTAAAACATCATATTGCAATAGACCATCCGTTGCTAAAAGCTCTAACTGATTATCCGTTGCTAAAGCTTTACCATCGAACGGTCCGTGGCTAAAAGTTGGTCCGTTGCTGTATATATTTAACCACGGCTTCATTAGCATCTGCAGAGGTCCGCCGCTATATCTTTTAGCCACGGACTGAAAGTCGCTGTACCCCCATATAGCAACGGACGGAAAGTCGCTGATTAAGGGTTGTGGTGTAGTGGTGTTTCAAATCATTTTCCGTGGTGGTTATTTTGAAAACCGCCACCATTAATTGGTGCCCCATCTGCCTCCCCCGCCAAAAAACGTCATAGTTAGTCCATTAACACCGTGGCGGTTTTTATAAAATAACCATCGCCAAAATAGACATTAACCATGAAGGAGGCTGGTCCCGGCGCAAAGAGTCCCTCTCTCGCCTCACTCTTCTCTCTCCCTCCCTCCCCGGTTCCTCCCTTCTCGACAGACTCTCCGCATGAAGGAGGCCGGTCCCGTCAGCGGAGAGGTCGGTCCCGGCGCACGGTGGAGCCGCAGCTCGGCGGTGGATCCGGGCCGAGTGGCGCAACGTGAGGCATGGCGGGCGGGCCTCCACCGGATCCGCCCCCCGGGCGTGTGCCCTCCTCCTCCCTCCTAGGCCGGATCCGTGGTCGGCGTCGGGCCGGGTTCCGTGGAAACGCCCCTCCTCCCTCTCTCGTAGCCGGCGACACTTTCGGGTGCGGCGGATCCGCCGCGGTGCGCCCACCTCCTCCATCCCGGCAGCCACGCCGCCGGCGGGCGGCTGGATGCGTGGCTGCGCCTTTTCGGCGGTCTCGGGCGGCGGTCCCTCCTTCCCCGCGCCCGGTCCTACCCCGACTCCTTCCTCGCCTCCCGGCGGCGGCGCTCATCCGCGGCGGATCCGGTGATGAATCGGCGGGATACGGCAATGGATCGACGGTATCAAGCGCCGGCGGTGCTACAACCCTAGATGGGCTCGGCGGTCCTGTAGATTGGATCGGCGGCCCCGTCTAGGGTTTCTTCTATTTTTAAAAAACTGTGGCGGGCACTGTACCCCACCACGGGAAATCCATGATTTACTATGACATGTCAAGGGTGATAGGCTCAAATGCCCGCCATGCAAAATCAAAATCACCCGTTACGCATAATCATTTCGTTAGTAGTGACGCGTGGCATCATGATAAATATTGTATTCAATATAGAAACATCGATCATATGGCATCCTATAGTCATGAATTGGAGAAGGCATATAGGGTTGTCCCTCTGTTGTCCTTTCTCTTCACCTTCTGCTCCTCTCTCCATGCAATCGCATCTTTGGCCATGAATGGTGCAGGGGGCTCCTATACCATCTCTCTCTTTGAACAACGATAGTCTGGTATGTGGCAACATGAGGCCTCTTCTATTTGGCAATTTCATGCAGACCTGTGTTCACAAACAGATGAAGATCTCCTGCCAGCTCCTATGCCTATAGTCATGATCATGTCTGGGTTCCGAGAGAGTCCACAACCATAACAAATATCCAGCTAGCTACTTAAAGTGAGTAGTCTCCTTCACACATATTCTGCTTTATCTACATTACCAATATATACTGGCCTGTACGTAGACATGCTACTGTCCTCTCTTGCAGCTAGTCATGTAGCCCTACTGTTACTTATATATAACCCAGATCAGGATCTCTTTGCACAAACATAATGTTCCAGACTACGAACACAATCGTTGGAGGGACCTCTATGGCTATTTGGGATGGATGTGGATTGTGGAACTGATACGCATGGAATGGGATAGAATTATTGCCAACCACGTAGCATTTCCGCCTCTGTATTCAAACTTAAATACACACGATACGATGAGCTATGATTCAGTGAACTCCATGGCCTGCGACATCGCCATGCCGTCCCACGACTGGACGCTTGGCACTAGTCAGCACTGCTTAAACTGTATGGAGATCCTGATGCCTCTCAAGCAAAATAACAAGAGCTCAAACTGAGATTGAGCTCTGTTGTTTGCTAAACCGTTGATAAAATTCTTGCAGTTCAAAGCTGAGATGGACTGTCCAACAAGCTATTGTAACCATGATGCCTCTCAAGCAAACTTTGTAGGATGTTTAAAATGGCGCGGTAACCATGAACCCATGAGCTTTGCCACACTCAAGTCCCAGAAGCTCCTATATATCAACTTTATTTGTAAGCTAGATGATTTTTGCGCATTCTGGTTCTTCACGCACCTATATAACTTCACGGATATTTGAATTTGTGCAGATCAGTAAATGCTGGTTGATTACGAATCATGGTTACTGGTCTAACAACTATGTTTGTAAACTAACGACCTATGGCCCCTCTTTATAGAGAGCAAATGAAGAGGAGCACAGAATTGGTGTCCAAAACACCCGATGCATCCACAAACAGAACATCAAGTCCCAGATAGAAGAACCCAAAACAAACATGGTCCCAGCTAGACAGAAATACCAAGGTGAACTGCCGAATTAATTTAGCAATGGGAAGAAACTTATGCAGCGTAACTGATGGTTTTCAGTTTGCACTAGCTGCTGATATGATGTCACCATCGCCTTCATCTCACAAAGCAAGAGACTCCATTTCTGCACGCAAGCATAGATTGATGTAGCATATCATTTAGATGACTAATGGTTTTGCTGTTGTAAACAAAGACATTTGGAATTTGACATGTCCAAAAACTGATACAGGCTAATAAAATTTAGATAGACGGGAAGTGGAGTACTCCTCTATTTTAAAATGTGAGAATACTTGTAGGTATGGCAGGAAATAGAGATTTATTTTAAAGATTCTTACAGACAGGAAAATGGGTGAGAGATGGATCTGCTAGAAAGCTGTTATCGAAATCGACTGGAACAGAGAAAAATATAGCTCCCTACTTATTTGGATTACTTGGTATAAGGGTCTGTTTAGTTTCCATGCACGAACCCAAAAAGTGCTACGGTTCCGTGTCACATCAAATCTCTTAACGCATATATGAAACATTAAATTTAGCTAAATAAAATAAATAATTACATAGTTTGACTGAAAAGTGTAAGACTAATCTTTTGAGCCTAGTTAGTTCAGGGTAGGACAATAATTACCAAATACAAACGAAAAGTATTACAGTAGCCGAACCAAAAATATTTCACCAACTAAACACCCGTTAGTAAGTAATATAAAAATAAAGAAGCTGCTTGTCTCTAGAAATTGAGTCATGAAGACTGGCGTCCTAAGACCACCGGCTGGGTTAATCAATGATTTTCAGTTTTCACGGTCGGACGCCTTAGAACGCACATCTCTGTAAATTATTTTTGGAGCCAGACATTTTTACTACAGGCCGACTAACCATTTATGGTGACAACCACTAGATGTGCCAGCCCCCGTTAATTAGAGAGGCATCCTCCTTGTGCAAACTTATTATGTGCTTTTTCTTTCTTTCTTTCTTTCTTTCTTTCTTTCTTTCTTTCTTTTGTAGTTCTTCACGAGATGTTAGAGATTTGTGTTATGAAGATTCTCAATTCTTGTGGTGATCCCCAATTTACAATAACGTTTGACCTCCTTGCCTACTTGTGTAGCAGGGGCTTGGGAGCCAAGAGCTCATGGGATGTTTGTTTCTTAGGCGCTGCCCATTAGAGCCCTTTCTCAACGACTATGTAAATATCTTTTAATTAAATGAAATCACACAGTAGGCGTGCAAACCCCTGTTTCCCTTTAAAAAAGGAGCTCGTGATGTTCCTGTACACCAGCTATCATCACGCAGCCTGACCCAACAAAATTGCGCATGGCATGCATCCATGGACATGCGTCGTGCCACTGCCAGGTAGGACCCAATTAACCAGCCAACTGCTACCTGCAGGTCGACTGTACTAGCCCAGGCGCACATCCAAGCAAGAATAGCATAGCATAGCATAGCATAGCATAGCATGAAGATTGTTGAAGAGTTTGCAAAGATAGGTCAACCTTATGCGTGCATTTACTAATGCTCTTGCAACGGGGTCAGAGGTGCTAGTGAGCTCATTGATGGTGAAATTATTGCAAGAATGATATGGGCATGGGCACGCAGGAGCCAGCATCATAGATGAACGCAGACAGATGCTACGGCGTAGAGCAGGAATTCCACACAGATGTTCCTTGAGCACAGACAGGTAACAGGTGCGCTGCATCCATCCAGAGATTTCTTAATCTCAAGAACATCGAATTTTCTTGCAAGACCAGACCTGCTAAAAGTAATTAAAGTGTTCCTGATGCTTCCTACTCCTATACACAAATACGTACCATGCATAGGAAGTTCACTGTAGCAGCAAGAGCTAGAAACGAAATGCTACTCGGTTGGCATGGCATTGCAGCGAGCCCAGAGTCCGGGACAGGCAGCTGCAGCTGGCATGGCAGCGAGCCCGGAGTCCTGGACAGGCAGTTGCAGCAGCGGTGCTACCCATGCAGGCGGGTGCCCGGAGGCGTTGATCCTTGCAGCCGGCAAAATCGCAAGCCCTTGCAGGTGAGCAAGCAAGCGAAGGTGACCCTGGGCACAACAGAAGCCCGTAAAAATCTACATTTTTAAACCCTTCCATTTGGGTGCAAGTTCTCCCGCTCATGGCTATTAGGACATTTCTGTGTGAATTACAAGCAAAGCAACAACGTATTGGAAACAAAAAATTATATCTAGGAAAAACAATTACAAGCAACAAGCCTGTGTGTGAATTGCATGCAAAGCAACAATGTTTTAAAGCCAAATATGACTCCTATTGTTGACCAATCTAGGAAAAACAATTGCCCAAAAAATGGCATCTTCACTTTAAGTTGAGCAATCCATTTCATTCCAATCTTCATACATATAAACATGGACAAAAATCATAAGTTTTTTTCTCGAACGCACCAAAATCATAAGCTTTGCACTGCAGTAAAACTGCAAGATCACAATAGGCATGTAACATCAAAGGCGATGCTATACTACTCTGTTCAATCAGAGTAGGTAAAAAATTTCAGAACATAGTAGCTTATACCACATCAGTTTTGTACCAAGCACAAAATTCTAGGCACTAAGAACTGATGAGCCTGGACTATCCAACAAGCTATGCCAATCCGTCCTGTCAAAGATGACCGCTATGCTGTCCCAAAAAGTCAGCCAGCAGAAACAAAATTCCTGATGCCTCTCAAGCAAATTTCTGTCGGTCTTGTGAATCAGAGGTTATCATGAATCCATGAGCTCTGCCACACTAAATTCCCAGGAGCTGCTATGCATGTATCATCACCTCTTATTTATAGGCAAGATGTTTTTTTGTGCATTCTGGTTGCTTTTGAACCTATAACTGCACACATGCATGAATTTGTGCAGATCAGTAAATGCTAGTTGATTTCAAATCATGGTTACTGATCTCTCAATTATTTATAGACCAAAGATCTATGGCCCCACTTTGTAGAGAGCAAATTGTGTGTCTGCTGGGGTTGCATCTTACAAATGAAGAGGAGCAAACAAGTGGAGTCCAAAACACATGAGACCTCCACAAAAGAGCATCAAGTCCCAGCCAGACGAACTCACAAACAAAAGGTCCCAGATAGACCAATTTGCACTGGCTGCTGCTATGATCTCACCATCACATTCATCACAAACAACACTGAGGTATGACTAATGGTTTTGTTGTTGAAAACAGACATTTCGAATTAGACACATACTCGACCAGATGCTTGCTAAGTTGCTAACAAACTTCAAAGAGAGGAGGACTGGAGCACATTTCCCTATTTTCAGATGTGAGAATACTTGTAGGTAAGATTCCTCAAAAAAAAATACTTGTAGGTAGGGCAGGAAATAGAGATTTCATTTTAATGATTCTGGGTGTGATTTAAGATGTGGGGATGGCCATTGACCAGACACAATCACGCTTGGAAGCGTTATAGCACTGCTAGTGCAGGACACGTACAGAACACTTGATGAGAGATGGGTTTGCGAGAAAGCTGTTATTGAAAACTAATGGAACAGAACTCCCTACTTATTTTGATTACTTTGGTATACTATTTTGTTTAGTAAGTAATATAAAAATATTGAAGATGCTCGTGCATCCGAAGAAAGAATTATCGAAGAAAAGCTTATCTCATCCAGCATCTCCTATACTTCATTTATCTCTTGACGCAATGCCCGAGAGCAATTATATTGAGGTGATCCATTGGATTCCAAACAAGCACAGAGTGGACATGTAATGTCTGCTTGTCTGTGTAACTTCTACTTACTAAAAAGTGCTTCAATTTAGTTAGACCATTAATTTAAGCAAGTAAAATGTGCTTCAATTTAGTTAGACCTATAATCCAGACCGACACTGCTAGCTTATGTAATCTCTTTCAATTTGTTGCAAACCTGGATAACTGGTTATATATGTTGTATAGATCTTTATTGTTGATCATCCTAACAGAACGAGAACACATTGGAGCAGATAGGTCATCCTTTGTTTTCGATACATTCGTCAGCACCTCTATCAGCACATCTGTTTACCCAAGCAGCTCACAACAACCTGCTCTCCCTGTTGGAATCAGTGGTCTCCTCTTGGAAAGGGAGAACACAAAGAATGAAGAGCATCAGGAGATGGATCGTCCGCATTTGGAGATTTTCTGACGCCCGCCATGTCTTTCTAATCTCTCTTTTGTGAATCGACTACCATACTATTCCCTATTTGAAGAAGTTATAGCTTCTTGTTCTCTTCACCTTCCCAACATGCATGTACTCAAGACTATATAAAAAGTTATACTTTATAAGGAAAAAAATTAAAGCAATGCACGTGTGATGTGAACATATATCTCAAAAATGAATTGATATATGTGAACATCTGGTGGTTGGGCTTGACAATCCTGCCGCCCAGTCCTCACTTATAACTAACTTACACCTGGGAGACTAGTAGTGCAGGTAACTGATGTCTCCTACTCCTATGCACAATTTGAATAGCAACATGATTTGGGCGGCCAGAAACACTAGCTTTCTACTCCATCCCTTGCTATTTTATAGTACAAAGGTTAGACTAGAGATACCGAAACAACTCATTGAAATATATAGTCAGGCACTTACCAGTCATACGAATGACTCACCAGCCAAACAACCTATTGAAATATAGTTAGGTAGTAAATGATAAATCAACTCCAGTACATGTAGACACCTCTAGAAGTCGTACAAGCACAACTGTGCCTAGATCAGTTCGTTGTACTTTTGTTTCTAACCAATATGTACATTGAGTTCTGGCTATCAGCCGAGTGTCGACCAAATTCATGGAATGACGAAAGAAATATGACGTAAATAAATATTCAATTATATTCGCATATATATTGTCATATTGATTCGATCGTAACATGTTCGGCACAATGATATATCATATTTCTGGTAATACAAAACAAATGTATACTTCCGTTACATCTCCACCAACATAAATATAGCTTGATGAGTAGCAACAAGATCATAAAATTGTTCAGTTCAACATAACAAAAAATAGATTATTAAGCTGAATATGATAAAAAGATATTATTCAGTCAATTAGTGACCTTGGGTTTTAAGAGATGATTCACTGAATTGGGAATGGACTCTAACAGACTACTTGAAACTTGAGTATCAGTGCGACGAGTACTGCATATTACCTTGTCAGCTTGCTGTTCTTTGACGAGTTGGTGATTCTTCTTTTTCTTGTTCTGATGTTTGTGCCCGCTAAGCTACTCTGCTACAGTTGTGCTCCGGCCTAAGCTGTCATATGTGCGCTGTGGATGCCTTCGACGGAGAGAAGTCCAGCGAACATTGGGAGGGCAGGCCCCTGCCCACCCACCACCTTCTCTCCTCCCCAGCTTGTTGGAGCTTCCTGATCCCCACTGGCTCCATGCTTCGCTATCAATTGCAACAAGAGCAATCCTGGTGCCTCCCAAGCCTACTATACAGAAACAGTGCAGGAACCTCTAGGAAAATATTGAAACATCCATGTATTTTGAACCAAAAGAACAAAGCTAAAGCAAGAGCTCTCTGCTCAGCAAGCCTAGTATGGAGTTTGTTTGTTTATTTTCCCTCATTGTTGAGCTTGGGGTGCCCAACACGGTGTAACACCTCCGCTCAGGCGAAGCCCTGAGGGATTTTTGGGGTGGTTCTAGTCTTAAGTATAGGATTAATTGCAATAATACTTCATAAATGGAATTCACCAACCTCCTTCTTAGGGGAGGACTCCTCCCTATTTATAGTTTTACACTACCAAGTGATGTGGGATTACATGCTTGCCCCTCTAGATTCGGGCATATTCCTCTGGATCTACAAACAACATCAACCTATATCGTACTTGTACATAACTCGCCGCCTTTAGTTCCCCTGGTCCCACGCGAGAAGTCTTCGCGAGTCCCGGGAGGCCTGGCGGGGTTGGCCGCGGCCAGGCACCTCCGCGATCTCCTGCGGAAGAAGGCGCGCGGGTGTGGATCCTTAGTTATCCCTGCATGCTTGGGGAGAATCCGGTCACGCGATCAAGTGAGGCGGCATGGCCCGACACCTCCGCCCGCCTTGTCGGGCGAAGGCATTGACCGTACCCTCCCGCAGAAATCGAGAGAATCGAAACGGTGGTTTTGTCGATTACCGGGTTCAGCGAGTGTTCTTCCCCTGTGGTCGCGAACACCTCCGGCTCCAGGCGCGGGGCACGCTCCCCAACAGTTCCCCCTTGGGAGCGAATGGTCATAAGCGGGGGCGTGCCTTCGCTCTCAACGGTTTGCGATATAGCGGAGGTGTTGAGGGTCCTTCCCCCTCCGGGGCGATTCCGTGAGGGACCTTCGGCGTTGCGAGAATTTGAATCGTCGCGATCTAGCGGACAAATTGGCTCGCACCCCAATGTTGAGGTGACCGTTTTACGCCCGTTGGTCGCGGCTGTTCATTTTGGGATCTGCGAAAGGTCGGGGGTGGTACTATAAAGGGGCCTCCCGGGTGAGGCCTCACCCCACCATCGCTTTAAGCCTTTTCCTCTTTTGCCTTCTTAGCGCGCTCACGCCTTTTAAGCTTGTTGCTGCTGTTGCCGCCTCCGCTAGCCCTTGCGACTCGCGTAGGTGTATGCGTCGCGTGTCCCAAGCGCCCTAGTGTAAGGGGTCGCTTCCCCGTCGGGGAGCTCTACGGGCCCTACGGCGGGCTCTTGCCATACCGCGCTAGCCCGATACCTTCACCTCTTTGAGGGGTGTATGCTAGGCCCAGCGGCTCGGCGCCTTCCCAAGACTGGAGGAGACCCTATCCGGCGTTGAAGCCTCCGTCGGTGATCTCATGGCCGTGAGGGCGAGCGACCTACGAGCTGGGTCGTCGAAGATGACCCAAGGGATGCTCGATGACCTCCGTCGAGGAAGGGGTTCATTGGAGCCAAGCGTGAGGTGAAGCTCCCTCAAAGGCGGCTGTGCCCACGCCGAGCCGCGCGGACATCGGTGGGGCATCGTGTTCGGGGACTTCTTCACTGCGGCCTTCGCCTTCCTTATTGTTCATTCTGCGGACGATGGTGGAATCGTTCGAGGTGCGGGTTCATCGACTCACTCCCCATGCATTCCTTGCACTTTCGAGAGTTTCGCGTGGGCGAGTAGAGTCTTATGGCGGTGAGGTGGATACCAACACCTTCGTGCGGTTCTATGGTAGCTGCACAAACAACCGAAAAGCCCGGAAGATGCGGGACGGGAGCGAAAGAGGCTGGTTTTGGGTGCTTGCACCTTTAGTGCCCGTCGCTATCAAGGCGAGGAGAAGGCGGAGATCTCCTACACTTTCGGAAGAACAAGTGGGAGGCGGGCTGGATGGATTCTTGGTTTTATGCCAAGTCCGGCGTGCGAGCAAGATGGTTGACGGGGAGGAGGTGTCCCGCTACCCCTTCGCTTCAAGTTGGTTCCGGTGGATATCGTTTCCCGCCCCGAGCCCAACGAGGACCGTACATAGCGGCGGGAGAAGTGTCGCGAGGCCTTTCTCCTCGCTTGCCGTTACTCGGGGGGTCGTGATCTAATGGAAGAGATCTGCGCGGCCAAGTATTCGCCGCTTCAACGCTTCAGGATCCCCTCACAATAGAGAGGGTTAACACCGCTTTGTCTTCGGGGATGCGGAGGTGTTGGTTCCGCATCCTCGCCTCGGCGTTCGGCTCCCGGAGGGTACAAGCGCGGGCAGCTTTCGTGATGCGGATCGAGATGGAAGCTCAAGATATTCTCGGTCTGTCACGACGAAGGAGGAGTTTCGGCTCGGAGGTCCCGGCGGGCAACAACATGCCTCGTTTGAATCGGGTTTTTCGAGGAGATGAAAATCGGTATGGTCATCGCAAGTACCGGGCGGGGGTATTGGCGGAGATTGAGAAGCGCAAGGCTGATGAAGCCGCTAAGCTTGCGAAGGTGCTCGGGGGTAAATCTTCCGCGGCGCCCGCCGCGGTGACAAGAGAGAGCTCCCCCGTCAACCGGGGGAAGTCCAAGAAGAAGGTGGAAGGCAGCGCCTCCGCCGGCCGCCCGCAGCTCCGCCTTCGGGCTGCGACGGTCAAGGAAGAGGCCAAAAAGAGGAAGATGCCGGCCCATAAGCAAGTGTGAAAGATCCGAAGACGGAGGGTCAAGCTCAGGAGGCGGTGGCAAAGAGGCCGGAGAAGATGAGGGATCCGGCTTTGGGTCCTCGGCGCCGCCCTTCCTTTGATTGGTGGCGGAGGAGTTTCTTCCGCCCCGAGAGTTGGGTCGGTTTCCCCCTCTTGCCAAGGAGTGTCGTCGGGCTTTCTTTGGCGAGGCCATGTCGAGGTGTCGAAGGCCATGCCCGACCCCATGGCCGACTTTCAACATCTAGTGACAACTCCGCCGCTCACGATGCGCGGGGAGTGCTTGGGGAGCCAGGGGCGACCGGTTACTTCACGGCAAGGTGGTGGTTGAAGAGGTAGCGGTGTTTCTACCTCCGACGACTCTTTAGTGCCGCCGGTGGTGTGAGCCTGACTTACCCCGGATCTCGCGGGAGCTTGGCGCCATTCATGATGCCTCAAGGGCAAGGGTGTTGAAGAGGAGAACTCCGCCGTGAAGAAGGCTGCTTGGCGGCGGAGGTATTGGAGGTTTTTCGCCGCCGGGGCTGCCTCCGCTCACGCTGGAATTGGGGGTAAGTTTCGTTTGTTACTTTGCTTCTTGTTTTTAGTTTGTTGCTGTTTATCTAACCCTTTTTGATTCGGATGGTGGCGGAGCTGCTTTGCTAGCCTTGGTGCGGGCTCTCCTCAAGTTGCCTTGAGGGGGTGACTTAAGTGAGTGGTGTTTCATGTTTCACTCGCTTGTTTTTATTATACTAATTTTGTGATCTTGTCTAATATTCTGATTAGATACCATATTCAAATATTTTTCAGAAGGCGGCGTCTCGATGTCTTCGGGAAGGCTATAGACGAGCCTTTCGGTGCGGAGATGTCCTCTTCCCGTTTTCTTTCTTCTCTTGATTTTTGATGTAGTTTTAATATTTGTGTTCTGATTTTTCACGAGATGACCACTAGCTTGGAGTGTGTTCGCTAAAGGTTCACCGGGAACTTGTAGCGAGACAAAATTCAGTTGAGTTGAAGGCGAAGCTCTCCGCTCCGCTGTCCGAGGAGAAGGTCTCCTTGGAGAAGCTTGTTTCGGAGGGCGGGAGCTTCGCGCCGGCGGCTGCTGCGACTGGGAGGCGCAGGGACTTGCTGGTTTTCCGCGGAGGGTGCTGAAAAGGCTCTGCGCGAGATGGAAGCTAAGCTTGAAGAAGCCAACGCTAGCCTCACCTCATCGCGGCGCGGTCGGCGGAGCGGCGAAGCGGTGGACGGCATTTATGCGTCACGTACTTTTGTTGCTCATTCGTATGGGAGGCCGTGTCCTCCGTTAGCGCGGTTGTGGCGCCCTTTCTGCGGAGGGGGAGTGCCGGCGTCCTATCCCGATGGCGAAGAATGTGGCCAAACTTCCCGAAGTGTTGCGGGGAGTGTTTGACTTCGGTGCTCGGGCCGCTGCAACGAACATCACCCGTATCCTTTGCAAGGAGGGGCATGGTGATGTGGCTCGGTCGGGTGAAGGACACCATCGGTAGTCAAACCCGGGGCGGAGCTTGGTGGTGATGCGGCTTGAAGTTCGTGGGCTCGTTCATGAAGAAATGCGGCGGTCCACGGGGCGGCGGGAGGCCGCGTCCCTCGCTCGCTCCCTTTTCGGTGAGTCTTGCGCCAAGGTTACACCTTACTCTTGGTAATTTTCTTTTGTTTACCGGTGTGTGGCGTAGTTTCTTGTTTAGGGTGGTAGACCGGGCGGAGGCTCTGCTCCCGCGGATCGAGGTCGTGCGGGAAGTTCAACGGGATGATGCTCCGCCACCCGCTACGGGCCCGCATGAGGAATCGCATACGAATGAAGATGCGAGGTGTAGAAGAATTTATAGGTTTTTATTTTTTTATGGCTTTTAGCCTTTTTGCGCGGATGAGAATCCCCTCTTGTAAAAAGTATTAGCGTATTACTTGAATGAAAGCTTATTGTTTTGTTCAAGCCGATGATTTCTGCCTTGAGGTTCTGAAGAGGTGCTGCGGGATGTTTATCCACTTTGCTTTTACCGCGATGGTGTTTACGTTGACGGAGATCTATGGCGTTTTTTTGGAGGGACACCTTCGCCAACCCTAGTGTGGATGACATGTGGGAAGGCGTTTTATTTGACTTAGGCGATGAGCGGATGGCGTTTACTAACTCCGTAGCTTGGGAGGGGGCCTCTGCACGAGTCGTTGTAGGCTTTGTTTTTTTTTTTTTGCTTTAGTAGCATGATGTAAATAGTCATTTTTATTAACAAAGCGGAGGTTGTGAAATCTTTACAAAGCTTGTTATGGTTACATGATACATTGTTCTATTCGCTTTTGCACTTGTGGATTTGGCAGTGGAGGAGGTTAATCATTTCTTTCTTTGCGCCAATCCGTCCCCTTCCATTGCGAGATGTTCGGCGTGGGGTAGTGAATCCTTTGTTTGGAAACCTCCGCTACACGTGTGGGAAGCACTTCTTGTTTTTCCTCCTCACGGGTCTTGGCAAGGATCCGGCATTTGGTTGCTTTGCAAGAACTTCCGGCTCGGGGATGTTCTGAATTCTTACGGTCTCCCCCTGCATTGCCCAAATGCCCGAGTCTTTCACGATTTCTTACACGGTTTCTTCTTTTTTTTTCGTGTGTGAGTTGGCGGAGGTTCACATCCGCACTCATGTCGTATTCCTAGCTCTTCTTGGTCGGGTGGTACTCTGGGGTAATGAGTGTGATGTATGGGTCGTGGTGGAGGGATGAGATTTGGTTTTATAGTGCCTTAGTCATTAAGTCGACTTATTGAGGTTGTCCTTTGATAGGTGTGTTAGGTGGGTTGGGTTAGTATATAACCCAATCACTTTCTTCCCCCCCTTGTTAGGTTTGGTACTATGGGTCGATCCAGCGAAAGGGTAGGATGAGTTGAAATGTGAGGCGTGTAAGGGTTAAAGTAAGCGGTGGTCTAGGATGCCGATCCTAGTTGTCCTCTTATTCGTTGGCTGGAAGCTCGGACTAAGACAGAGCCTGAGCTATTAATTCTTGCCGATGAGCTTTGGTTGTTTGTGCGGTTTGCCCTGCGGGTTAAGCCTCCTTCTAGAGCATCTTTAGGTCTGTCTTGGTTCTGGCGGCGGAGGCCTTCTAGGATGAATGTTTCCTATGGCGATGCAGTAGTTTGTGCGAGAGGATGCGTCGGCATTTGGCGGAGGCTTCCTTTCTTGTGGACTGAAAATTTGTTGCCCTACGGTGGTGTTGATCACGTCCTCTGTCTTTGTGCGTAATACGTACTACCAGCACCTACCATCTTCTACGCGATGGTGTAATGCTTGCAACGAAATGGCGTGTGTACACGAGTGAAGCTTTTTGCTGCTTTCGCGGCATGTGTCCGTTGCCTAGCATGCTTGTATGGAGTATCGTGTTTTTCTTTTTGGTCCTTCGCTACCACTATACCATCTTCTTTGAAGATGTTTGTAATTTAGACAGCACAATGTCAAGCACTTGTATAATTTTTGAATGTAATAAAATAGCAAGAATTTTTCTAGATGCAAAAGAAACTTTACAAGTGGCCTCCTTTATTCCTTTGCCGGCGGAGGTTATCTTTGATGCCCGAAGTGGGCCAGTCTTTTTTCAGCTTTTTAGTTCGACACAATGCGTTGTGCCACCTCGATGCCTACGCCGGGTAGGACTTTTTCGAGGATTTTGGGGACCGTTTTGTTGGTCCGTAGAGGTCATTTTTAGGATAGAACCTCCGCGTTACTGTTCACGAAGATGTCCTCTCGGCGTTTGTTACCATCGTCGAATTACGTGGATCTGCGTTGCTAGTCACTTTCGACATGATCTTCTTTGTATGTTGGGGAAATTTCCTCTTTATATTTCGGAGGATTTTACATTAGTTTTGCCTCATTAAAAACCTCACCTCCGCTAGGAGTTCCCCAATGAGGAAAAGAGTGCGAGACTTTTTTGACGGTATGATAAATCTAATGCTACTTGCGTGAAAGTAAAGTAGTGGCTGACCTCCGCTTATATTTTGCGGGTACGGCCTTACGTGTAGTACTTGCGCAGCGGATTGTCCACATTCCAAGTGTGGTCGGAGGTGTTGCCTTCGCCGTCGAGGGACGGAAAGCTCCTTGTCTTGTTGTTGCCTTTGCGATGAATGGACCATCCCATTTTGCTTGCGGCTTCCCCACTTGTTGATGCGTTTGGTTTTCTTTTTTGAGTAGGAGATCTCCATCTTGGATGTGTTTTTGCGGACTTTGTTTGTCTCTCCATTTTTTGTCTCCGCGCTGGTACTTTTGAATATTTTCTCACAGACTTCTAGCCTTGTTTGTTCTAGTGTTTCTTTTTTCGTAATCCTCGTGCTCTGCTATCTTGTGCTTCATGGCGGAGGCTTTCATGTTTCGACTCTTGGGGAGCATTGCTTCTTCTCCATACATGAGCTTGAATGGTGTATATCCGGTGGCACGCGAAGATCTTGTGTTGTGGGACCAAATAACCACGGGTAGTTAGATGCGCCCATTTGCCCTTGCGAAGGTTGAAGAGAGTTTTTGAGATCGCGGAGAATACTATTACGCGTTTGCTTTCGTTCCACTGCTCCGTTTGATTGTGGGTGATAAAGCCGACGCGAAGGCTATCTTTGTTCCCATTTGGGGAGCGAAGTCTCTGAACTTGTCCGAGTCAAATTGCTTGCCATTGTCTATTGTTACCATTCTTGGCACCCGAATCTGCGGATTATGTTCTGCGCGATGGAACTTGATTATGGAGTCGGAGGTGATTTTTGCCGATGGTTTTGCCTCTATCCATCCGGTAAAGTATTCGACCGCAACAACTGCGAACTTGTTTCCTCCTTGTCTTTGTTGGTAGCGGACCGGCGATATCAATTCCCCATCTCTGTAATGGCGGTCGGAGGTATCGGTTTGTGTTTATGGCGATGGGTTTTTCGATGTGGCGCGAAGTTTTGGCATGCCATGACCTGACGACTATTTCTTTGTCGTCTTTTTATGTGTGTTGGCCAATAAAATCCCTGGCGGATTGCCTTCGCGGATAGTGCCCTAGGTCCAATGTGGGACCCGCGGATCCGGCATGTATTTCCTTGAGTAGCTCTATTCCTTACGCTTTGTGGAATGCACTTGAGCATTGGGTGGACTAACCCTTTCTTGAAGAGTTGGCCATCAATGAGCGTGTAGCTTCTTGCTCTAGCTTCTGTTCTAGTGGCCTCCGCTTCATTTTTACGGATAACTCACATTGTTGAGGTTGTCGGTATTGCACTGTCTCGATCTTCGCCTTCTACTAACATGACAGCCTACGAATCTTTGTTTTTATTGTTTACATTCTTTGGTTTGTGCACCACGTTGTAAATTGTGTTACGTGGCATGCGGAGGTTGTTTCTTCTTTGCCTTTGCTAGGGCGTCTGCCTCGTTGTTTTGCTCTCTTGGTATGAATTTCACTTTGTGAATCCACGGAATCTTCGTTCCATTGCCACGACCACCGCCCGGGTAATTTACGACTCCGGCTCTCTTGCCATGCATTCTTTTTCTACTTGGCCTTGCTACCGGCATCGAGTGCATTCTTACTTCTACTAGCTTTGCGCCGTAAGCCTTCGCCTTTGTTAGTCCTAATATGAGCCCTTCATATTCTGCTGTATTGTTTGTTTGAGTACATTCCAGCCGAATGGCGAAGTATGATCTGATTCCTTGTGGCGACATTATCACGGCGGAGGCCCCTGCTCCGTTTCTGCCCCATGCTCCATCGGTGTAAACTGTCCATAGCTCCGACTGATTGGTTTGCTCTTGTTGACTGTGCGGTGTCCCATTTGCTGATTCTTGCTGATGTTTCTTTGTTTCTCAAGACCTCCGCTAGTGGTTGCAAGGTAGGTACTATCACTTTGTATGAATGGAAGTAGTGCTTCAGTTTCACGGATGCTATTACGAGGGCATATGCTATTTTCTCTATTTACGTGTAATTGGTCTTAAGCTCTCTGTGAGTGCCTCCGCACATAGTAGATTGGAAGTGTATAGTGCGATCACTTTCGTTTTTCTCTTGGACTGCCACTGCGCTGACAGCGTGATCTGATGCTGCGATGTACAGGAGTATAGGTTTCTCTTCGTCGGGTACGGCTACTGTTAGTTGTTCTTGTAGGTATTCTTTGAGGTTCTTTGAAGGCCTCCGCCGCTCCTTTCCCCATTTGATGTTTCCTGTTCCCCTCGGGGCTTGGAAGAATGGGAGACTTTTTTCTGGCGACTTGGAAATAAATCTATTGAGGGCCGCTATTCTCCCTGTTAGCTTTTGTACTTCTTTTTTTTTTGTTTTGGCTCCGCCATGTCTCGATTGTCTTTGTTTTTTTTGGGTTCGCTTTGACTCCTTCAGAACTGACTATGTATCCTAGGACCTTCGCTTTGGTGACTCCAAACACACACTTTTCGGGGTTCAACCTTGAGGCCCGACTTCTTGAGTTCACAAAGGTTTCTTGCAAGTCGGAGATGTGGTCCTGTTCTCTTTTGCTCATAACTATGAGATCGTCGACATACGCAATCATGTTCTTGCGTAGTTGCCTAGTTAAAACTTTGCTTGTCATTACGGCAAAGGTTGCTCCCGCATTTTTCAAGCCCTCGGCGCATTCTGACAAAGCAATATGTTCCGAATGGTGTTGTAAAGCTGGTTTTTTCTTCATCTTCTTTTTTTCAACCATATTTGATGATATCCCGAATAGCAATCCAGCAATGAAAACCTTCGACATCCTGGCTTTGCTTTGTCCACGGAGGTGTCTATTCTTGGCAAGGGATAATTGTCTTTCTTGGTTGCCTTGTTGAGGTCCGTGAAATCTATGCACATTCTCATTTTGCCGGAGGTCTTTTTGGAACGAGCGGCGTTTGCTAACCCGGTCGGTGTATTTGACTTCTCGATTACTCGGCATCAAGTAGTCTTTGTACCTCCGCTTGTCTTTGCTAGTATCCCGTCTTCGACATTTTCCTCTGTCATTTGCTTCTTTGGTTTCATTTTTCGGATTGATGTCTAGGGCGTGTTCGATTGTATCTCTGTCTACTCCGCGGAGGTCCGGCTGTGACCAAGCGAAGATTTCTTTGTTTCTGCCGAGGAGCTCCGCCAACTCTTTTTCTTCTTCTGAGTTTAGATCTGCAACGATTGATATATAATGGTCTGGGTCATCGTCTATTCTTATCTTCTTGATTTTCTCCCGGCCTTTGGCGCTTGTTTGCTCTTTTTTCATGTCCGGTGGCTCTAGACCTTTCTTTGTTTCCTTCCACGGAGTTGACATTCCTGTGGGCACGGTATATGGCCTTTTCTATGTTTCTTGCTTCTTTAACTCCCATATCTTTGTTATGATCCCATGAAGCACTGGGATTTTCATACACAAGTAGCCCATGTGTATTGCAGCGTTGAACTTGTTTGTGAACCCTCTGCCGAAGATTGCGTTGTACGGGGAGTAGACATCGACGATGTCTAAGGTAATGTACTCCGTTCTTGCACTTTTTTTCGTCTGCGAAGGACACTGCAAGACTATCTTGCCCAATGCCCGTTACTGTCTTCCTCCAAATCCTATGAGTGGTGAGTCTCGATGGTCAGTGGCTCGATTTCTATTGAAATTCATCTTATCGAACGCGTTGGCGAAGATTGTGTCTGAGCTTCCCGTATCTACCAATTACTCTTTTCATCTCCCATGTTGCTATGTTGGTTTCTATCACCATTGCATCAACGTGCGGGTAGCTTTCGAGTTTGAGATCTGCCTCTGACAAAGTTATGGGGGTCTTTGACCACTCCCCAAACCCGACCGAGGGTTGAACTGCTACGTTATTTACCAAGCGGAGGTGATCTCTCTTCGCTTCTTGGTCTCATACTCTATTGATGAGCCCCCCAATCGGCATTATTGTTCCTATAGATGGTAAGGGAGCATGGGGGTTATATTGGTTTTCTGGGTTTGGCTCATTTTTCATGGGAGCGCTGGGTGGGGGCCTTGCGGAGGTGGTGGCAAATTTTGATTTGATATCCGATTGACGGGTTGTCTTATTGTGTGTTGAGGTTGCCCCGCCTCGACATAGGTCAAATGTTGCCTCGGAGTGGAGTATGACATGCTTTCGACTCGAGGGAGTAGTTTTGGGTTAGAGGCGGAGGTGGCGAAGGCCTCCATCTTTGGAAGAAAGCTGGGGTAATAGGCGTTTGCGAGGGTCGATGGATGCACTTGGTTTGATGTTAGGGAGGGATAGATTGGGCAATATTGCTGGTGTTGATTTTGGGGTTGGCGGAGGCTCGGTGCGTGTGTAAGTGTAGGCGTTGTTGATTTCTCTCGCTGGTTGCGGAGGCTGATTTGTGGGGGGTGGGTTTGCCGGGTTTTTGAGAGCCTTATCTCTTTCCTGTTGGATGATTGGGCAATCTTTTGTGTAATGGCCTTTCTCTTCGCCATGTATTGCGCAAAACTGTTTTCTTGGACCTCTATTCCAATTTTTAAGGGGGTCCTTTTCCTTGATCTGGCTTTTGGTTGTCGGGTGGTCCGGCTCCCCTGGTTGTTTTTCGTTGTTGAGTGGGCTCCGCTATTTGATTCATCATTAGAACCTCATTGGCCCCCGAACTTGCTTAGGTTGGTGTTTGCTCCGCTTGCGATTCTTCTTGTTGCCTTTTGTCACCGCCTTTCCACGTTTTGTTCTTCAAGTCTTTTCGGTAGTCTTCATCCGATCGGATCCATATCTCGAACGCTCCGCGAGCTCTTGCATTGTTTTTGGTTTCCTCGCGCTAATTCTCCGGCGAAAGGTCCCAAGCGGAGCCCTCTGATGGCTGCATCCATCGCCACTTGATCGGGGACATCGGGGGCCTTCGCTTTTAATTGCAGGAACCTCTGCCAGTAATCTTTTAGTGGTTCGTTATAGCCTTGCTTGCACTGGAACAAATCCATGGAGGTGAGTGATTGCACAACCAGTCCTTTGAAGTTTTCCAGTATTTTATCACGGAGGTTTTCCCAAGAGTATATCGTGCTGGGCTTGAGCATAGAATACCATGCTAGGGCGTCTCCTTCTGCTGCGATTATGAAGGCCTTCGCTAACATTGCGTCGTTGCCCCCGGCCGAGGCCACCGCTGCCTCATAGCTCATTATGAACTGTTGCGGGTCTGTTTTCCCATTGAACTTCGGGAGCTGGGTGGGCTTGTATCTGATTGGCCATGGCGTCCGCTGTATCCCCTCCAACAACGGGGACTTTGGATCGAAGGGTCTCCGGTCCTGTGTGGCATCCTGGGCGATCAGCGGGTTGGGTGAAGCTTCCTAGTCAATGCTTATGGGGAAGTAGCTTGGTATGGGGATGGATGGGATAATCAATGGTGGCTGGGTCGGCGGTGGCTGAGTGGTAAACTGCATGCTTTGAATTTCTGCCTGTAAGAGTGCCATCTGCTGCCTTATCTCAGCCGCCTGTGCTGATGCCTGCTGTGATTTGAGGACCTCCGCATAAGTTGCAGCTGCTTTGTCTCTTTCTGTTGGAGCTGCGAAAGAGATGCTTGTATGGCGCGGAGCTCCCGAAGTGTGTCTGGTGCTTCGCCCCGGGTGCTCGGTTGTTTCTTCACCTTCGCCCGGTCGTCTCCTCTCCCGCCGCTCATTCTCGAGCGGGAGGGTCCTCCTCCGCCGTCGCGTAGGTGCTTCTCGTGTTCGCCTAGGTCGGCTACTTTTTGGTGGTGGCCTGGCACCCGTGGTGGTTCTCTTCCTCTTTTGTGGTGCCATGGTTTTTCTGCTCGGGCCCCACGGTGGGCGCCAATGTTGAGCTTGGGGTTCCCAACACGGTGTAACACCTCCGCTCAAGCGAAGCCCTGAGGGATTTTTGGGGTGGTTCTAGTCTTAAGTATAGGATTAATTGCAATAATACTTCATAAATGGAATTCACCAACCTCCTTCTTAGGGGAGGACTCCTCCCTATTTATAGTTTTACACTACCAAGTGATGTGGGATTACATGCTTGCCCCTCTAGATTCCGGCATATTCCTCCGGATCTACAAACAACATCAACCTATATCGTACTTGTACATAACTCGCCGCCTTTAGTTCCCTAGGTCCACGCTGGGTCTTCGCGAGTCCTGCCGGGCTTCTGGGGTTCGCCATGGCCAGCACCCTCCGCGATCTCCTCCGGAAGAAGGCCGCGGAGGTGTCGATCCTTCGTTATCCCTGCATGCTTGGGAGAATCCGGTCACGCGATCAAGTGAGGTGGCGTGGCGACACCTCCGCCCGCCTTGCCTGGCGAAGGCCTCGTTGACCGTACCCTCCCCGCAGAAATCGAGAATCGAAACGGTGGTTTTGTCGCACCGGGTTCCGCGAGTGTTCTTCCGTGGTCGCGAACACCTCCGCTCAGGCGCCAGGGCCTGCTCCCCAACACTCATTGTTCTTTTATGGACCCCAGTTCACCAAAGAAAAGACAACACAATAATATCACGTTGATGTAATCAAGATTTAGTTCCATTACAGTGTACAGTATTTGGACTCAGTTAACACCTTTAGTTGGGCTCTCGATGAGGTCGCCCACCTGGCACTGATTCCCATTATTAAAATATGCATTGTTTTATCATTTTTCTTGCAGCCCAGCCCAGTTAAAATTTGAGGCGACTATGATTGTGGCCATGTTTGATGTTTCCATGTGCTTTTTGTTTTTAAAAATGACCAATTAGAATAATTAAGTAGGTGGCAATCAAAACTTATATATTACAGCCTTAGTCTTGTTATTAGAATGCTTCCAAACAACAAAGCGTTAAGTTTCTTTCAAACAAATATTAGAAGATGAATCAGATTTACAGTGCAGCACAAGAGATAATTTCCACGACCAAAGTTTTTACAGTGGGTCGCATCGGGGACAGTACACTAGCCAGATCGCACCATGTTAACACATTAATTTCATTTTCATTGGGTTCACAATTTGTGAGTGACATTGCTTTCAAACCTTTTGGGCTTATGATGTTCATGGCTCCTCCTCTCTAATGGACAAAGAAGAAGGTGATGGACATTGGCGTGTTCGCAAAAAAAAGTGGATCCATTGCCATCACCAAGGACCACAATCGGGTAGCAAAATTGTTATCACCTAGGCACAATTGCCACCTTGTTAGGCAGGGGCTGGAGGTTCTCAAATCTCAATTCATTTATGTGCACAAAGGTACCACGTCCTTGAATTGAAGTTCTCAGTTTTCCATTGCAGAAACCTCTGGATCTGAAAAAAACTGTTCATCTACTTCCTGTGAATACAGTCATGAAGCAAGGACTTCCTGTGCTGCACTTCTCATCACTGCAGGTTTTCTCTGCTCGAGCCTTCTTATGACTGCAGGCTCCATGCCTAACCATCCTCTTTAACAAGAGCAATACTAGTGCCTCCTGAGCATATATACTAAACAAAAAGAGTGGAGCCTCTAGGGAAATATTGAATATATTATAATAATTCGTCTATCTTGAGAACGAAGCTGAAGCAAAAGCTCATGCTTAGAATGGTGTTTATTTCTTCTCCCTCGTTGCTCTTTTATGGACCCTCGGTCCGCCCAAGGAAAAGACAACACAATAATACCACATTAATGTAGATGTTTGGTTCTGTTACTGTGTAGTACTTGGATTCTCAGTTAACACGTTTAATTTATCTTGCAGTCTTGATGGCCGTGAATCTCATTGCAAAAGCATGCATATTTTGCCATTTCTCTTGCAGCCCAGCCCAATTAGGGGCGTCCGCAGTGGCTGCTGTTGATTTCGACGGTGACGTATGGAGGAGACTCGGCACAACCTATAATTTAATGCTAGTCACTTTTACCTATACTCTTTCCGTCCCAAAAGACATCGTATTTGACCGTATCGTCTTATTCAAAAATTTTACGTAATTTATAAAATACATAAATCAACATTAAAATATCTCTAATGATAAATAAGTCATAACAAAATCAGAGATATTTATGAAACTTTTTTGAATAAGACGGACGGTCAAACATGGTGTATCAAAAACCCTAAAAACGACACTCTGTTTGGGATGGAGGGAGTATTCTCTTGGCACAGGTTGCAAGGCAGGCCACCAGATTTCTCCATTCACACTGTCCATGCTAGCGCTGAACTAAAGGAATAGCTTGCAAGTTGATTATTGTTCATGCTCTCTCCTGATCCACGACTGATCCCTAGCCTAGCCAACAATCAAATCACGGGCTCAAATTAACGAAAAAGAACAATTTGGTTGGTGGCACACTCAAAAACTATTACTGTCAGTTTGTTTGTTCTTCGGTTTACTGGCACAAAATAGAGGCTACCATGAAATTTGCAAGTCAACGTTATTTTTTTCAGCTCTTTTGGTTTTAACTGGTAGCCCATATCTGCATTTGGTTTCACTTATTATCTCTATATTGAACTGAACTCTATTTGTTCGACAGATCTGATGTTAATAAGGATCATGAACGGTTTGTTATCATGCATATATTTGTTAGAACAGATCCAATTTTATACCTTAAACTTAGAGCATGCAACACACTGTCCCATTTGGGTAAAGGCCAGAGGACAGCTTGAGCCTTGGCCGTTTGTAAGAAGTGAAATGCAATAGTTGAAGTCTGAAAAGTAAATGATAGGAAATATACATAGCACTAGGATAAACTATTAATCTCCCCTAAGCCTTGTGCTAAGTACTGGAGATGATGCCTCAGCCCAATCCTCTGTCTCATTTCGTGAAACTTGGACTTGCCCAGTGACTTCGTGAGGATGTCTACCATATGGTGGTTGGGCTTGACAATCCTGCCACCTAGTCCTCGCTTATAACTTACTTACACCTAGGAGAGTAGTAATGCAGGTAACTGATTTCTCCTACTCCTATGCACAATTTCAATAGCAACATGACTTGGGTGGCCAGAAACACTTGCTTTCTGCTCATTCCCTTGCTATTTTATAGTACTCAGGTTAGACTAGAGATACGGAAACAACTCATTGAAATATATAGTCAGGCACTTACCAGTCGTATGGATGACTCACCAGCCAACAACCCATTTAAATATACTCCATCCATCCCAAATTGTAAATCGTTTAACTTTTTGGGCCCAAAGTTTGACCATTTGTCTTATTCGAAAAAAATTGTGCAAATATTGTCAAAGTTAAGTTGTTTTTAAGAACTTTTATTAATAAAGAAAGTCATGGCAAAAAAGAGATATTTTGCATAAATTTTTGAATAAGATGAGTGGTCAAACTTGTTGTTAAAAAAAGTCAAACGACTTACAATTTGGGATGGAGGGAGTAGTTAGGTAGTAAATGCTAAATCAATTCCAGTACAAGTAGACACCTCTAGAGGTCGTACAAGCACAACTGTGCCTAGGTCAGTTCGTTGCACTTTTGTTTCTAACCAATATGTAAATTGAGTTCTGGCTAAGCATTGGTGATCTGGAAACTATTTCCAAACAGAGTGTTGATCATCCGAGTGTTGACCAAATTCATAACACGTTCGGCACAATGATATATCATATTTCTGGTAATACAAAATAAATGTACTTTCATAGTTTCGTTACATCTCAACTAACTTGAATTTAGTTTGACGAGTAGCAACTAGATCACAAAATTATTCAGTTGAAGATA
The DNA here is from genome assembly GCA_015847255.1 of Hyparrhenia diplandra. Lineage (NCBI taxonomy): Eukaryota > Viridiplantae > Streptophyta > Magnoliopsida > Poales > Poaceae > Hyparrhenia > Hyparrhenia diplandra. Next base: position 368,396 of record JADLZK010009026.1, on the reverse strand, counting down.
AAAAAAAAAAAGAGATTATTCAACTAAATGATGAAAAGAGTTTATAGTCACTTCGCGACCTTTGGTTTTAAGAGTTGATTCACTAAACTGTGAATGGACTCTACCAGACTACTAGAGTATCAGTGAGACGAGTGCTGCATATTAGCTGTCAGCTTGCTGTTTTTTTGACGGGAGTTGATGATTCTTCTTTGTTGTCGAGGAAATGTAGCATTGTTTGTGTGCGGATGTTTCTGCTCGCTAAGCAGCTCTGCACAGCCCTGCTCTGGCCCAGCACTGCCATGTGCCACTGTGGAAGTCTCCGGCTGCAAACAGACGTAGAGCCTATAACGGATGAGACACCAAGTCTGCAGTCCAAGGCCATGTGCTGCTACTCAGAGTAGGGACGGAGGCAAGAGACACCAAGGAGTCGAGTGGCATCGATTCACATTCACCATCTATGGATACAAAGGTCGTAGGCAATAACCCAAGTGTGGTTTCCTTAGTTGGGCTATTAACTCAGCTATAACATTCGAGGGGGCAATCCCCTACCCGCTCCCCTTCTATCCGCGGCGCCCCGGCCTGTAGGAGCATCCTCGGCCCCACTGGCTCATGCTTGGCTACCCGTCGTGGTAACAAGAGCAATCCTGGTCCTTCCCAAGCCTACTATAGAAAAACAGAGGAGGAGCCTCTAGAAATATATCGAAACATCCATGTATCTTGAACCAAAAGAACGAAGCTAAAGCAAGAGCTCTGCTCAGCAAGCCTAGTATGGTGTTTATTTATCTATCCCCTCATTGCTCTTTTATGGACACCAGTCTGCCGAATGTCACATTGAATGGTGATCTGGCTAATGTATGGCTAGAGCAGATTGTGTAATAGCTTTAATTTTTTTTGTCTCTTTTTTTTTTTTTTTTTTGTTTCTCAAACTCCTCCTCCCTCCTGTAATTGCTCTTTGTTTTTCTCTGAACTTGTTTTGTAATCGCCTTGATTGCCTTTATTTTAATTTTCAGTAGGGGCTTCTTAGCCCCGCCTGTTTCTTCAAAAAACAAAAGGTGATATGGAAACTGTATGCAGGTATGTACAGTATTTTATATTTAATTAGTTCAACACGTTATCCAGCGTAATCAGTCCAGCAAGATTGTTTAAATATAAAAATACTTGACGCGAGGAGCAGACTGCACCCCTGCTTTTTAATTAAGTGATGCAGGGATCGAACTTGGGTCTCTGAACTGAGCACCTGACTAGAGATACGGAAACAACTCATTGAAATATATAGTTAGGCACTTGCCAGTCATATGAATGACTCGCCAGCCAACAACCCATTGAAATATAGTTAGGTAGTAAATACTAAATCAATTCCAGTACAAGTAGACACTTCCAGAGGCCGTACAAGCACAACTGGTGCCTAGGTCAGTTTGTTCACTTTTGTTTCTAACAAATACGTAAATTGAGTTCTGGCTAAGCGATGGTGATCTAGAAACTATTTGCAAACACAGTGTTGATCAGCCGAGTGTCGACCAAATTCATAACACGTTCGGCACAGTGATATATCATATTTCTGGTAATACAAAACAAATGTACTTTCGTTACATCTCCACTAACTTGAATTTAGTTTGACGAGTAGCAACTAGATCATAAAATTATTCTGTTGAAGATAAAAAAGAAGAGATTATTCAACAAAAGATGATAAAAGAATTTATAGTCACTTAAGAGTTGATTCACTAAAGTGCGAATGGACTCTACCAAACTCCTAGAGTACCAGTGCGACGAGTGGTGCATATTAGCTTGTCAGCTTGCTTTTCTTTGACGGGAGTTGATGATTCTTTTTGTTTTTCGAGGAAATGTAGCATCGTTTGTGTTTGGATGTTTCTGCTCGCTAAGCAGCTCTGCTTCAGCCCTGAACTCGCCCAGCGCTGTCATGTGCCACTGTGTGGATGTCTCCGGCGGCAAACAGCTGTAGAGCCTATAATATTGGATTGGGCAATCCGCTGCCCGCTCCCCTTCTCTCCCCCCTAGCCTGTTGGAGCATCCTCAGCCCCACTGGATCATGCTTGGCTATCCATGGTAGTAACAAGAGCAATCATGGTCCTTCCCAAGCCTACTATAGAAAAAGCAGAGGAGGAGCCTCTTGAAATATATCCAAGCATCCATGTATCTTGAACCAAAAGACCGAAGCTAAAGCAAGAGCTCTGCTCAGGTAGCCTAGTATGGTGTTTATTTGTTTATTTAGTTTCCCTCATTGCTCTTTTATGGACCCTAGTCTGCCCAAGAAAAAACAGCACAATAATATCACATTGAATGGTGATCAGGCTAACCTATGGCTAGAGCAGCTTGTGTAAGTTTTAATTATCTTTGTCTCCTTTTTTGTTTCTTAAACTTCCCCCTCCCTTGAATTGCTCTTTGTTTTGTTCCAAACTTGTTTTGTAATCGCATCTGTTTTTCTCCAAACTTGTTTCGTAATTGCCTTGGTTTCCTTTAATTTAATTTTCAGTAGGGCCTAAGCCCCTCCTTTTCCTTGAAAAAAAAAAAAGGTGATCTGTAAACTGTATATGCAGGTATGTACTGTATTTTTTATTTGATTGGTTCAACACGTGTAATCAGTCCAACAAGATTTTTATATTATAAAAAAATTGACGGGAAGAGCAGACAGGACCCCCGCTTTTTAATTAAGAGGATATATAGGGCACTGCATGGAGTGTACCATCCACTCAAATTTTTTGAACTCTGGATTCAGAGCGAGCTCGAGTAATCGGTCGCCCAAAAGAGCACCTGCAGATTTTTTGAATATAGCTACACTGCATGGAGTGTACCATCCACTCAAATTCCGACAAAAAAGTATTGAACTCTCGAGCTTCAAGGTCATGATGGGTTTGTTATGATGCATGCATTTGCTAAAACATACTCCCTCCATAACGGGAAAGGAAGTCATTCTCCGACTACGGACGGCGTGCAGAAAGGAAGTCGTTGTGCTCTGGCGGCGTTTTTGGACGCCACTGCCCCTGCATCCTGCACACGGGCTCCAGCTTTTGGAGTGAGTAAATGCGCGTTGAACCAAAATAATTGATGAACAGCAAAAACGTCAAAAACGAACCAACCAGGAATCCAGCCTGCACCCACTGTCCTCGGGGCGAGCAGCACTAGCCAACCGAGCTGTGCGTGCTTTGGTGTTATAATCCACCCGACACCATATTTGTTAGGGGCAAATATGAAAAAATTACCCCTAAATAACCATACCTTGGTATGCGTAATCTTGTCCTAAATGACTTCTAATACCATTATGGAAAGAGTAACCAGTTTTATACCTCAAAGCATGCTACACATTATCCATATGTTAGTTGGCTTTGATTGTCTCCAACGAGAGATACTCAACAATGCAATATAACTTTCATTTGGATAATGCATTTGAGAACAAGATATCTAGTGAAAAGGACCCTTTACAATAATTAGTCCTCTTAATTAGAACATGCAATGTTTATTTTTAGGCCTGAGTGATTCATCGTAACGAGCTTCTCCCTGTTAGCTTCGCTTAAACGTAGCTGACCTTTAGCACTCGCCATGAACCTTCCGAGGTATAACCTCCGGAGACTTCCTACAATAATTAGTCCTGGCATGCGTGACTGCCAAAGATTTCACTGCTCTGGCTTTCCTACAATTTGCATGGAGCCTTCCGATGTATAACCTCCGGAGTGGTGACGGGGTGTCTCTGTCTTGGCGCTAGCACTCACCGATATCTTACTTTTACCTGGAAGAACAGTAATGCAGGTGTTCCTGTTGCTTCCTACTCCTGTACACAACTTCCATTGTAACATCACTTGGGCGGCCAGAAACATTGGCTTTCTTCTCCGTTGCCTGATGTTTTATAGAAAGGTTAGTCTAGAGAGACTGTCAACTGGTGCCATGTTAGGTCAGGTTCATTGGGCTATTTTTTTTTTCTAGCCAATATGTAAATTAAGTTCTAGCTAACCGAAGGTTATCTGGAAACTGCTTGCAAGTCTTCTCCATTGTTGCTCTTTTATGGACTCCAGTCCCCCAAGAAAGTACAGCACAATAATATCACATTGACGAAAATATTTTGGTCCATTACTGTTTAATACTTGGATTCAGAGTTGGAGTCAATGATGTTGAGTTTGGGGTTCCCAACACGATATGACACCTCCGCTCAGGCGGAGCCCTGAGGGAGATTTTGAGTGATATAAGAACTGGGGATGGAATCAATTGCAAAAGTACTCCATAAAATGGAATTCACCAACCTCCTTCTCCGGGAGGACTCCTCCCTATTTATAGTTTTTCACTACTAAGCGATGTAGGATTACATGTTTACCCTTCTAGATTCGGGCATATTCCTTTGGATCTACAAATAGCCTCAACCTATATCGTACTTGTACATAACTTGCCGCCTTTAAGCCTCCCGGGTCCACCCGTAGGTCCAATTCTCTCGATCGGAGGCCTTCGCGAATCATGCCAGGCTCCTGCTTGAGTCCGCCGCGGCCGGTAATCTTCGCGGTCTTCCCCGGGAGGAGGGTTGCGGAGGCGTCGACCTCGCTAGCCCCGCCGGACGGTCGGGAAGCCGTCCGTCATGCGACGGAGTAGAGCGGCGTGGCTTGACACCTCCGCCGCTTCGCTCACCGGCGAAGCTCCGCTGATCGTATTCCTCGTAGAAAACGCAGAATCAACACGATAAATTTGTTAGTGCCGATCTTCGCGAACGTTTGGACGGTCACAAACACCTCCGCCTATAACGCTCAGGCCTATTCCCCAACAGTTCCCCCCTTGAGAGCGAATGGTCGTAAAGCGGAGGCGTGCCTTTGTTCTCAACGGTTTGCGATATAGCGGAGGTGTTGAGGGTCCCTTCCCCACGACGATTTCGTGAGGGACCTTCGCATTGCGGAATTTGAAGCGTCGCGATCGCAATGGATAGATTGGCGCCCCCGAGGTTTAAGTGATCGTTTTCTACCCGTTGGACGTGTCTGGCGGTGTTTGGGATCACGAAGGGTCGGTTCATGGCCTATAAAGGGGCCTCCCCAGCGCGGAGGGCACCCAGGGCGATCGCTTTCATTCCCTCCTGCTCTTGCTTTCTTGCGCATTCATCGCCTTTGAGTAGCTTTGCCAGCTTTGCTTGTTCCAGCAGTTGTATGCACGCGGGCTGCAGGCCGTTTAGCATAAGGGGTCGCTTCCCCCGATACGAGCTGCACGGGCCATACGCGGAGCTGCTTTATTATCGTTCCAGCCATTTCGCCCGCTTATACGAGGATTGCATGCTAGACGCTGCCCGCGCACAAGACTTGGAGGATACTGTGTCCGACGTTGAGGCTTCAGTCGGAGATCTGATGGCTCGTGAGGAGGCTGATCACGACCTACGAGTTGGGGTCGACAAGGATGACTCGGCGATGATCGGCGACCTCCGTCGGAAGGGTCACATCTCCGAGACGTACGAGGTTGCTCTGCCTAGTGGGGAGTTGGTTCCTGAGCTTCCGGAACCGCGCGAGCAGTGGGGCATTGTTTTCAAGGATTTCTTCACATGCGGCCTCCGCCTGCCGTACATGGCGTTTCTCCGCGCGGTGCTGGAGTCATTCCACGTCCAGATTCATCAACTTACGCCTCACGCATTTCTTGCGGTGGCTAAGTTTGTGTGGGCGTGTGAGTCCTATGGCGCGAGGCCGGAGATAAATAATTTTGTAGAGTTCTATGAGCTGCACAAGCAGCCTAAGACTCGGAAGATGGCGGATGGCAGTGAGAAGAGGTTGCAGTATGGTTGCTGCACATTCAGTCCTCATCGCCATCAGGGCGAGGGGAAGACGGAGCTTTCTTTTGCCCAGAAAAGTAAGTGGGATGCCGGTTGGTTGGATTTCTGGTTTTACGCTCGGTCCGCGAGTTCTACGAGGACCGTGGAGGGCGTTGAAGTGACGCGTTACCCCTTCGCGTCTACCCTCACTCCGGTGGATATTGTGTCGAAGCTGGATCGAGAATGATAAGGAATCGGAGAAAAGGACAAAGTGTCGCGAGCCTTTTTTGATGGCGTGTCGCTATTCCGGAGGTCGTGACATTGTCGAGGAGTCTTGTGCGGCTAAGTACTCTCCGCTTGCCAAGAAGAATGTGGAGTTTCTGTGGAGAGAATTAACCTTCCTGTTTTCGATTGGATCGAAATGGTTCCGTGCCCCGTCTCGAAACTCGGCTTCCGGAGGTGTTAGTGCGGACGCTTTTGTCATGAGCATTGAGATGGATGCCCAAGATATTTTGGGTCCTATTGGTATCAGGGAGTTTCTTGCGCGGAGGTCGCAGGTGGGGAAGATGCCCGGCTGAACCGCATCTTTGAGGGGATGGGGGTATCTTACGGCCCGCATAGAGTGCCCGGTCGCGTGCTTGCGATATTCAAAACGTGAGGAAGAGGAGGCCGCTAAGTTAGCAAGAGCGGCCGCTGGTGCCCCTCCGACATCGAGAAGCGGAAGGCACCGCCAACTACCCGTGAGAAGACTAAGAAGCGAGAAGGTGGAGGAGGCGGCCTCCACCCGTATTTCAGCTGCCGCGATCGCCGCTACGGCGAAGGAGGAGGCGAAGAAGAAGAAGCAACTTGCCCATAAGCAATGTAAGCGGGAAGCGCGGAAGGTCGTTCCTCCGCAAGATGTGGCTACCGATGCGGATGTTGTTGTTACCGCCCCGATGTCGGTTCCCCACGGGGACGCAGGGGCCCCCACGGGGCGGAGGTGCTGCCGGCTCGGGTCCTACGAGAGGGCCCGGTTTCCCCCCGTGGCTGCCTGTAAGCTGGCTTTCGAAGGTGGCGCTACCTCGAGTGTCGAAGGCTATCGCTGATCCCTTCGATGGCTTTCCATGTTTGAGTGATAGCTCCGCGAGCTCACATGGAGAGGTCGACGGAGATGATCGGTCGGTGACGAGGTCGGTGGAGGGAGCTTCGGGGCAGGAGGTACGAACTGAATCTGCCTCGGAAGATTCTTTTGTGCCTCCGGCTGGCGTGAGCATAACGTACCCTCAGATGCAGGAGCTCCGTGTTGCTCACCGTGCCTCCAAGACCGTTGAGGCAGAGGCTGAGAGCTCTGGGGCTAAGGCTGCAAATGCTGCGCAAGTTTTGGAGGTGCTACGGACCAAGACGGCCCCTGCCTCCGCTGGTAATTTGGACTTTCGTTTTTTGGATCCTTTCATGGGGTTTGGCTGATACGTGTCTTGGGCTAATATGTTTTGTTTTGTCTTTACAGGTGCTGGCAGAGTTGCCGCTGGCGAACTGGGGACTGGTTCCCCTCAAATTGTTGCCGAAGGTACTCTAAGTAAGTGATCTCCTCGTGGTTTATGAGTTCGATTCCTTGTTTTTGATTTTTGTGGTTTTCTGACTCCTCTGATTAGGTACCATGTATAAATACTTTTCAGAGGGCGATTTGCAGGAAATATTGGATAAGGCTGTGGATCAAAGCCTTTCGGTATGTTTTCTTGTCTTGTCGCCTGTTTTGGCTTTGCGTGTTGTCGGATGTCTGACTCCTCGTTTACAGATGACTGCTAGTTTGGAGTGCGTTCGCACTCGTGCTCATCAGGAGCTCACGCCTCGTGATGAGCTTCTGAAAAAGTTGGAGGCCAAGGCCTTTTCCCCGGCGGGGACGGGAAGGAGGTCTCCGGCCAATGCTGGCGAGAGGGAGCGTGAGCTGCGTCTAAGGGGACGCGGAGTTTTCAAGGCGCGCGCAAGATGAGCTGATTGCTCGCGCGAGAGGGCGAAAAAGCGCTATGTGATGTTGAAGCGAAGCTCGAGGAGGTAATTCTAGCCTCGTCTCGTCGCGAGCTCAGGTGGCGGAGAAGCAGAGACAAATTGATGGGCTCTACGCGTCCTGCACCTCCGCGGCTCGCTTGTATCGCGGAGGCTCTTACGTCTTTTGGGGCTGTGGTAGCGCCTTTCCCTTAAGACGGCGGCAGCTCCGGAGTACTGTCGTGGATGTCAAGGAACTTCGCCAAGCTTCCAGGGGTACTACAAGGCATTTCCGACTTTGGTGCTCGGGCCGCTGCAACAAGTGTTGTCCGTATCCTTGCCACCGAAGGCTTCGGGGATATTGCTAGGCTCCGTGTAGGGGAGGCTCATCATCCTTCGAGCCTGGCGGAGCTTGGTAGCGACGCCATGAGGTTCTTGGGTTCTTTTATGAAGAAATTTTGGACTACTCATGGGCGCGCGGAGGCTGCGTCTCTCGCCCGCTCTCTTATCTCGGTTAGTTGGGTGTTCGCAATTTTTGCTTTCTTCTCGTTTGTTTTGTTTTGTTTTTGGGCTCTAACTATGCTCTTTGTGCGGGGTGGTGCTCCAACCTGCGGCTCTGCTGTGCGGGTTGATGTTGGGGAAGATGCGCCGAGGGATGCACCCCGCCTCTAGCCCTTAATGTTGAGGATGTGCCAAGTGATGCACCTCCGCCACCGGCTCCTGACGCGGAGGACGCTCTGCGCGCTAATGATGAGGACGTGGAGGTGTAGAGAGTTAGGAGTTTAATTTTTTTGGTTTTTTTTTTTTTGGTCTGTTGCGCGGATATATGCTTCCACTTGTAAAAACAATGAAATATCATTGAATGGAGGTCTAATGTTATGTTTCAATCGGTGGTTTCCTGCACAGGTTCCTGAAGGGGTGCCTGCGCAGGATGTCAACCCGTTGTGTTTTTACCGTAACGGTGTCTACGTTGACGGGGGCCTGTGGGAATTTTGGAGGGATGCCTTCGCCAACCCTAGTGTAGATGATATGTACGAGGATGTGTTATTTGACTTAGGCGATGAGCGGATGGCTTTTTACGAACTCCGTAGCTTGGGAGGGTCCCCTCGCTTGAGTCGTTGTAGGCTTTGATTTTTGTTTTGGTGACATGATGTAAGCAAAGATTTTTTATTAATAAAGCGGAGGTTGTAAAATCTTTATAGAACTTGTTTTAGTTATATGATACACGGTTGTTCTATTTGCTTTTGCACTTGTGGATTTGACAGCGGAGGCTAATCATTTCTTTGCTGCGCCAATCTGTCCCCTTCCGCTGCGAGATGTTTGCGTGGAGTACTGAATGTTTTGTTTGAAAACCTCCGCTACACGTGTGGGAAGCACTTTTTGTTATCCCTTCTCACGGGTCTTCGGCAAGGATCCGGCATTTGGTTGCTTTGCAAGAATTTCCAGCTCCGGGGGGATGTTACGAATTCTTACGCGGTCTCCCCCCTGCTGTTGCCCAAATGCCAGAGTCATTACGATTTCTTACACGGTTTCTTCTTTTTCGTGTGTGAGTTGGCGGAGGTTAACATCCGCACTCATGTCGTACTTCTAGTTCTCCTTAGGCAGGTGATGCTTTGGGATAGTGAGTGTGAGGTATGGGTTGTGGTGGGGGGACGGGGTTTTGGTTTTATAGCGCCTTGGTCATTAAGTCGACTTATTGAAGTTGTCCTCTGGTAGGTGTGTTAGGTGGGTTGGGTTAGTATATAACCCAATCGTTTTCTTCCCCCCGCCAAAGTTAGGTACTATGTGTTTGTCTAGCAGTGTCTTGATGAGTTAAATGTGAGACCGTGTAAGGATTAAGTAGCGGTGGTCTAGAATGCCGATCTAGTATTCCTCTTATTCGTTGGCTGGAAGCTCAGACTAAGACAGGCACGGAGCTATTACTTCTTGCCAATGAGCTTTGGTGGTTTGTGCGGTTTGTCTTCTGGACCAGACCTCCGCTAGGGCGTCTTCAGGTCTGTCTTGGCTCCTGCTGGCGGAGGTTTACAAGGATGAGGGTCTCTTATGCCGGTCTCGCAGTTTGTGCGAGAGGACGCGTCGGCGACGCCGGGGAGGCTTCTTTACGCCGCGTGAAGTCAAGTTGCCCTACACGGTGGTGTTGATCACGTCCTCTGTCTTCTTTCGTGTCACCGCTACCATCGTACCATTTTCCACGCGATGGTGTAATGCTTGCACGGCGGGGCGTGTTAACGGCGGAAGCTTTACGTCTTCTCTCGGCATGTGTGCGTTGCCTAGCGTGCCAACGTGGAGTATCTTATCTTTCTTGTTGCTCCTCCCTTTTCACGTGTCATCTTCTTTGAAGATGTTTGTAATTTTGACAAACACAATGTCAAGAACTTGTATAATTTTAGAATGTAATAATATAACAAGAGTTTTTCTAACTACGAAGGACACTTTGTAAGTGGCCTCCTAAATGCCTCTCATTTGGCGGAGGTTGTGCTTGATGCCTCAAATGGACAAGGTCTTTTTTTCAGCTTTTTTTTTAGTTTTGACACATTGCCGTTGTGTCACCTCGATGCCTACGCTTCGGGTAGGATTTTTTCGAGGATTTTGGTGACCGTTTTGTTGGTCTCTAGAGGTCATTTTTAGGATGGAACCTCCGCGTTCTATCCGTAAAGATGTCCTCTCGGTGTTTTTTGTTACCTTCGTTTAATTACGTGATCTGCGTTGCTAGTCACTTTCGACATGATTTTCTTTGTATCTTGGGGAAGTTTCCTCTTTATATTTCAGAGGATTTTACATTAGTCTTGCCTCATTTAAAACCTCACCTCCGCTAGGAGTTCCCCTGTGAGGAAAAGAGTGCGAGACTTTTTGGACTGGTGTAATAAATCTAATGCTATTTGCGTGAAAGTAAATTTGTGGCTGACCTCCGCTTATATTTTGTGGGGTACGGCCTTACACATAGTACTTGCGTAGGTTGTCCACATTCCAAGTGTGGTCGGAGGTGTTGCCTTCGCCTTCCAAGAGACGGAAGGCCCCTTGTCTTGTTTTTGATTTTGCGATGAATGTACCGTCCCGCTTTGCTTGCAACTTCCCCACAGTTGAAGCGTTGGGCTTTCTTTTGAGCACAAGGTCTCCGTCTTTAATGTGCTTCTTGTGGACCCGTACCGCAGGCGTTATTTCAAACTAAGGTAACTCCGCTACCCATTTACTTGATTCTCTCCGAATTTTCCTTATTTCTTGGGACCTCCGCCAACGGTTGCTAGTTCTTTTTCCTCTTCTGGGGGTAAATCTGCATTGATTGTCATTGAACGTTCTGCGTCATCGTTTATTCTTCTTGATTTTCTCTTGGCCTTCTCGAGTTTGAGGTCTGCTTCCGAAAAATTGTGGGAGTCTTGGACCGTTCCCCACCCCTACTGAGAGCTATACTGTTACATTATTGATCAAGCGGAGGTGACCTCTTCTCTGTTTCTTGGTTTCATATTCTATTAATGAACCCCCTGTGATTGGCATTATGGTTCTTAAGGAAGGTAGGGGGGGCGCGAGGGTTATATTGGGTTTCTCGAATTTAGCTTGTTCTTCATGGGAGCGCTGGGTGGAGGGGCCTTGCGGAGGAGGTGGGAGGTTTTGGTTTGATGTCTGATTAACTGGGTGTTTTATTGGGTGCTGGGGTTGCCCTGTCTCATCATAGATTAGGTGCTGCCTCGGATTAGGGAATGACATGCTTGATTCCGAAGGGCAATTTTGTGCTAAGGGCGGAGATGGCGAAGGCCTCCATGCTGGGAGAGAGTTAGGATAATAGGCGTTGGCCAGGATCGATGGGTGCACTTGGTTTGACGTAAGGGAGGGGTAACTTGGTATGGGGAACTGTTGGGGATGGAGGGGATAATCAATGGCGGCCGAGTCGACGGGAGGCCGAGTGGCAAACTACATGCTTTGAACCTCCGCTGCAAAAAAGCACCATCTGGCGCCTTATCTCGGCCGCTTGCGCTGATGCTCGCTGCGGTTTGAGGACCTCCGCATAAGCCGCGGCCGCTTTGTCTCTTTCTTGTTGGAGCTGCGAAGGGGTTGCTTGTAACGACGCAGCTCCCCGAGTCCGTCTGGGGCGTCGCCCCTGGGCTCGATCATTTCTCCACCTTCGCCAGTTGTCTCCTCCCCCGCCTGTTTATTTTCAAGCGGAAGGTCCTCCCCCGCCGTTGCGCAGGTGCTCCTCGTGCTTCGCCTGGGTCGGTTACTCTTTGGCGGTGCCCTAGCACCCATGGTGGTTCTCTTTCTTTTTTGTGGTGCCATGGTTTTTTTGCCCGGGCCCCACGGTGGGCGCCAATGTTGAGTTTGGGGTTCCCAACGCGATATGACACCTCCGCTCAGGCGGAGCCACGAGGGAGATTTTGAGTGATATAAGAACGGGGATGGAATCAATTGCAAAAGTACTCCATAAAATGGAATTCACCAACCTCCTTCTCCGGGGAGGACTCCTCCCTATTTATAGTTTTTCACTACTAAGCGATGTAGGATTACATGTTTACCCTTCTAGATTCCGGGCATATTCCTTTGGATCTACAAATAGCCTCAACCTATATCGTACTTGTACATAACTTGCCGCCTTTAAGCCTCCCGGGTCCACCCGTAGGTCCAATTCTCCGGGATCGGAGGCCTTCGCGAATCCTGCCCGGGCTCCCCGCTTGAGTCCGCCGCGGCCGGTAATCTTCGCGGTCTTCCACGGAGGAGGGTTGCGGAGGTGTCGACCTCCGCTAGCCCCGCATGGTCGGGGGAATCCGTCCGTACGACGGAGTAGAGCGGCGTGGCTTGACACCTCCGCCTGCTCTGGCGGCGGAGCTCCGCTGATCGTACTTTCCTGTAGAAAACGCAGAATCAACACGATAAATTCGTCGGTGCCGATCTTCGCGAACGCGTTTCGGACGGTCACAAACACCTCCGTCTATAACGCTGGGGCCTATTCCCCAACAAATGAGGTCGCTCACCTGACTTGAATAACTATCTCATTGCAAAATCTTGCATGTTTTTTCTCATTTTTCTTGGAGTCAGTCCAAAAGTTGAGGCGACTGTGAAGTTGGTGGAAGTACGAACTTTTGGAGTCAGTCCAAAAGTTGCCTGATTGTTTGGTTTTTGTGTCCTTTTTTTTTTCAAATTAAGCAGACCAACTAAGTCGGTGGCAGTACGAACTATTCTGGCCATACTCTTCTTACAATGCTTCTAGCAAAATATAAGTGGGTTTTAGAAACCATAGCTTCTTATGTTCCTAATACTTGGCCAATGTTTCAGTAAAACATTTAAAGAAATAAACACCTTTTGCTTTAGTAATATAATGTATATCTTTTTTATGTATGAATAAATACATAGATAGATGTACAATGACTCCTACGATTGAGCTGCACCAAGGATTGGTGGATGAGCTGTGCCAAGGGTCGGTGAATAAACGCCTCAGCTTGAGAGCGCCAAGGGTGGGTGGATGACTGTCGGGTCTATTCCTAGTGTTCCACGGAAGGATCTCTGTTCCCTTTTGGTCCTAGTAATTTGAGAGTTTTGGAAAGAGAATAATTCACAAACATTTTAGAGAAAAGTATCATTGGCGCTGGACCTTGTCCAAAAGATAAAAGAAGAGACGAGGACATGGGGTTTGGCTACTGCAAAGTATTTGACTGTGTTGATTGTCGGCGCCTTGTTTCCCTTCATGTGTAAAATCTGTTGTCTATGTTTTTAGTTTTTTGTCTGTATATCATCAGATGGTGCGTCGTTAAGTTTTAAAATATGTCAGAATGTTTTTGTTATATATGTCTTTTATATAATGTCACACATTCCGACGTTAAAAGTTTATAGCGTCACCACTATCAATGGCTGATATATCTGTCGCTATAAGTTTGTAACGTCTGACCGTACAATGCTGAAACGGCTTATAACAACCCACTGTTCGTCGCTAAATTTGGTCCATGGTATAGTGGTATATATAGGTGGCCTCCTAATAAGATTGCCTACTTGTATTTTCCTACCACTTAATAGAAATATGACAGAATAGCATGTAGATGGCGTGGTTCGCGTGCTTCCTGTTAGTACAGTCGGGCATTTGGGACTCCCATGCCATTGGGCTAGCTATCATGTGCTTCATCCTGTACACTGCCAAGAAAATTGTATGGGACTAAACTCTCAAGGTTTGACAGGTCTAAAATAAATACGAACTAACAGCACAAATTTTATATATGAAGACAAGCCACACGTTGTCCATTTGTTGGCCAAGAAATGCTTCATGTTTTTTTTTTTTTGAGGAATAAATGCTTCATGTTTGGATGTCAACTCCATTGTTGGCCAAGAAATGCTTCATGTGCCCCATTTGTTGGCATGACACGGAGAAAGCGCACCACATTCTTTGAATTGTTATTATTTGAGGAACATCTAGAGTTGCATCACCATCTGGCTAACCCTGCCTCAGCTAGTCAGCTTGAGCCACATCATGGCTCGGTGGATGGCCGTTGGGGTCTTTTCCTAGGGTATTACGGGAGGGTCTCCGTTCCCTTTTGCTTCTTGTAATTTCAGATATTTGGAAGAGAAGAATGCACACACATTTCAGCGAAAGGTATCGTTGACGCTGGACCTCATCCGAAAAAATATATAAAAAGAGGAGACAATTGGGGCTTGGCTAGTGCAAAGTTTTTGACCGTGTCGATTGCTGGTGCCTTTTGTTTCCTTTCCTGTTAGTGTGTTGTCAGGTTTTTAGTTTTTGTCTGTGTAGGTGGCCTCATAGGACCGCCTACTTGTATTTTCCTGCTATATTAATACAAATATGATAGAATAGCATGTACATGTAGTGGTTCACGTGCTTCCTGTCGAGAATTTCGGTGGCCTGAGAATTTGGGCGCCCACAAATATTTGCTCAACATGCAGCTGGGAGTCCCATATATGCCATGCGCTTCATCCTTACACTTCCAAGAAGTTTTTTATGGACTGAGCTCTCTCGGTCTAAGAGAAATAGGAACTAACAGAACAAATTTATCTGAAGACAAGCCACACGGTGTCTATTTCTTATTATCTAAAAAAACGTTGTCTATTTCTTCATTTTGATTGTTTCGATGAGAGAGGCAACGATGGAATGTAGTTTTTATTTGGAGAATACATTCAGAATAAGCAAACCAATGAAAAGGGGCCCTTTGAAAGAATGACCCCTCTTAACTAGCTAGAACATGTTGTGTTCATAGATTCACAGCGTAACAAGCATCTATTCTACTCTGTAGTGGTGCAAGCACTTGGCTCCTTGTCCTTGGCCGCTTCGCTTGAACACACCTGATCTTGGGCTCTCGCCATGAACCGGGGTGCTAGGTGCTAGCATTAATGATATCTATCAGTTCAGTAAAACGTGAGCCTTGACATTTCAGAACCTCCGAGGACTCCTGAGGGGGTTAGTCCAATTTGGTGCCACTGCTGACTTCTATGCAACTTCCATCTCATGAAAGAGTAGTGATGCATGTGCTCCTGAAGAGATGGCCAGAAACACCAGCTTTCTGCTCCATTCCCTGCTGTTTTATATGCAGCCTAGAGAGACCGATCCAAACAATTCATGAAGAGCTACAATCCGATTCTACGCACTCACAACTCATGAATAAGTCACCAACTAACCATGCATTGAAATACAGTTAGACAGTTAATGTTAAATCGACTCCGGTCGAAGCAGAGATCTCTAAGGCCCTGCAAGCACAACTGGTGCCTTATTAGGTCAGGTTTGTTGGGCTATTTTTTTTTAACCAATATGTAAATTAAGTCCTTGGTTAACCTCTGGTGATCGATGAGGTTCACCAGAGGTGTAACGTTTTTATGTTTTTATGACATCTTTCTTTCGTAAAAAGAGCAGTTGGCTGGTTTGGTAGCGAACCTAATTTAATCCACCAAACTTCCAACCTATACTATCAGGAAACTATACAAGCTTGTACTAATATATAATTTGGATGATTAAACACAATTGTTCAGCGTAATCAGTCCAGCTAGATTAGGCACATACAAATAACTACAGGGAGTGTAGCATCCACTCAAATTCAGACCAAGAACAGCCACCAAAAAAATCTGACAAAGAAGTGCATATGTGTAAATTTTCAATCACTTTGCTCAGTTCAGTTTCAGGTTAAGACATGATGCAAGATGGCCATTCGACCAAATTGGATTGGGAAAACTCGCCATACCTACGCCATGGATATATGTCCACCCCAAATCCCCGAAGAATGTTGGACCATTTACTTGCAATATGGGGAGTCACGTTGCTTTCAGCCCCTTTTAGGCTTATCTGAAGACCAGTATGGTTTCTTGCATATGATCCTGATTCCTGATGCTGGTGTCCATGGATCCTCCTCCCTAACAGCCCAAGAAGACAGGACCAAGGTGCTCGCATGTATGCGTGGTGGTGAGGTACTGTACTCCTCCAGCTATCCCTCAGTTTGGCGTCATCTGAAGCTACACATTTCACAGTCCTTGATGAGTGGTGAGGGGGTGTCGGTGATTTGGTGGCTTGTTGGCACTTCTAATTTCTATCTAACTGCCATGTTGCAAACATCAGTAATGCAAAGGCTCCTGATGCTTCCTACTCCTATACTCAATTTCCATGGCAAAATCACTTGGGCAGCCAGAGAAACACTTGCTTTCTGCTCTGTTCCCTGCTGCTTTATATACACTGGTTAGAGGAAGAGGTACAATTTGATTCCATGCACTTACCACTCATTTATAAATGAGTCGGCAATTTAACGTCCATTCAAATATAGTCAGACAGTAAATAAATGTTATAAAAAATTCTGGAGACATCGTGCAAGCAGAACTGGTGCCTTATTATAGCTAGGACGACCATGAATTGAAGTTCTCACTTGTCAAAAAAAAAAATGCAGAAACCTCTGGATCTGAAACATGACAGAATAGCGGTACTACATGTTTATGGAGTGGTTCAAGTGCTTCCCGGGAGTACCGTCATGAATGCAGCTAGGACTTCATGCCATTCAGCTAGCTAAGGCCCTCTTCATCCTGTACACTGCTGAGAATTTCGCAGTTGACACTCGAGACTTGACAATAAAACATTCTGTCAAGTTTATGTATATTGAATTGAACTCTCGTTGTTCGACAGATCCAGTTTTATACCTTAAACTGAAAGCATGTAACATACTCCCATATTGTGTTGGCCAGAAACCACAGTAGAGACTCCGATTTGGGTAAAGGCCAGGACAGCTTGACCCTTGACCTCAACTGAAATACAATAGTTGAATACAAACTGGTCTATGCCACTGCTTTTATATAGCAGATGGCCCCTCACCTCCTCATCTGCTCCAGCACTTTCCTAACCACTAAAGTGGATGATTTCAAACTAAAAATCGTCAACTACAAAATTTCATAACTTTTCGAGATCTACATTTCATATGTAGAAAGTTTTTCCATCCGAGGTCGTTTACAAATTTTTAATTTTTAGTGTCAAGTTTCAAAATTCGGGATCTCACTTTGTAGGGCGCCTCAATATAGAGCCGCCCTCTAATAATAGTAGGGGAGGCTCGTAACACCAGCCGCCCCTAATGTAGTCACTATAGCGGCGGCTCGTTTGGTATTTCACTGTAGAGGCGGCTCGAAAAATGAACCACCCCTAATGCAAAAGGGGGGCGTTCTCTTAGTAAGATTCTGTAGTAGTGAAGGCTATTAGAAGTCTGAAATGTAAATGAAAGGAAATATACATAGCCTTAAGGTTAACTGTCAATCTCTCCCTAAGCCTTGTGCTGAGTAGTGGAGATGATATGCCTCAGCCCAATCCTCTGTCTCAATTCTTGAAACTTGGACTTGGCCAGTGACTTCGTGACGATGTCTACGATGGTAGTTGGGCTGACAATCTTGCAGCCCAGTCCTCGCTTATAACTTACACTTGGGAGAGTAGTAATGCAAGTAACTGATGTCTCCTACTCCTATGCACAATTTTAATGGCAACTTGACTTGGGTGGCCAGAAACACTTGCTTTCTGCTCCATACCTTGCTATTTCATAGTACTCAGGTTAGACTACAGGTACTGAAACAACTCATTGAAATATATAGTCATGCACTTACCAGTCATATGAATGACCCACCAGCCAACAACCCATTGAAATATAGTTAGGCAGTAAATGCTAAATCAATTCCAGTACAAGTAGACACCAGCATCAGAAGTCGTACAAACACAACTGGTGCCTTGTTAGGTCAGTTCGTTGCGCTTTTGTTTCTAACCAATATGTAAATTGAGTTCTGGCTAACCAATGATGATCCGGAAACTATTCGCAAGCAGAGTGTTGATAAAACGAGCGTCGATCAAGTTCATGGAATGGCACACTACTACAGATAGCTTCTGTAGGGGCGGCTCATTAGGTACAGTAGGGGCGGTTCACGAAAACCACCCCTAACTTGCCGTTGCTACAGCGGTTTTTACAAAGAGGGGCGGTTGGTGATGCAACCTCCCCCTCTTTGTATGAGCACCCCCTACAACAGAAACTGTATGAAAACGCGATTTCAAAATTCGAAAAAAATACAAAAACATTTTTACTGAACCGGGGAGCACCCCACCGCCATGTGATCAAGTGTGGGGATGGCTGGGTTTTAGGCATCCGACGTCATAACTTGCTCGAAACTTTTTCAAATTTTTTTCCACCGCCTCCTCATGAGATGACAAGACACCTCGCCAAGTTTACGTGATTTTTGAACTTCGTTTGGATTTTATAGAATTTAAAAACACTTATTCCGCTTGTAACTCGTCATGTTCGACACCAAAATGTTCGCAATTTCGCGCGAGTGCCCGAATTGAGCCCAAACATACGCCAAACATCATGAATAATAATTTTTGAATGACCAAATTCTATTATTTCATGTACCTGCAGTTCAAAATTGGAGTGGCCTAGAAAATGCAAGAAAATAGAAATAATTCATGAAATATAGCAAAACAACTTGAAATTGTCCCAAATTCTGAATATGACATGTAATTACTTGTACCAAGGCAACACAAAAAAATGGGACGAAAAACAAAAAAAAAAAAATGTTTAATTTGCCGAAAAGTCTTTGTGTTCGACACTCGGCAAAGAATCCATTTGCCGAGTGCCTAGGCGTGCGGCACTCGGCAAAAGACTATTTTTAAAAAATAAAAATGACACCTTTGCCGAGTGCCTCGTTTTACGGCACTTTCGGCAAATCCGCGGATAAATATCCTGCCCGGCTCCCTCTTCCCTTTCATTTCCGCCCGAGCCCGCCCGGGAGCCCATCTCGCCGGCGCCGCCGCCGCGCCACCCCGCCCCGCCCGTCCTCGCCGTGCCCCGCCACCACACGGGACTTGCCGGATCCGCCGGCGCCGCGCCGGACCCCACCCACGACCGCCGCGGACCACCCGCCGCGGCCGGTCTCCGGCCCCGCCGCCGCCGCGCCGATCCGGGCGCGGCCGGCCAGCGCAGCCCGGCGGCCTCCGGCGAGTGCCGCGCCGCCCGGCCGCCCACCGTCCCGCCCCCTGTCGGCGCCCTCTCCCCGCGGCCCTACCTCTGTTGCCGGCGGCGGGGGGAAAGGGGAGAGGAGGAGGAAGAGGGAGGAAGGGGAAGGTGAGGAGGAAGAGGGAGGAAGGGAAGAAGAGGAAGAAGAGGAAGGAGAGGAGGGAGGGAGGAGGGAGAGGAGTTAGGAGAGGAGGGGAGAAGAGGAAGGAGAGGAGGAAGAAGGAGGAGGAAGAGGAGGAAGTGGAGGAGGAAGAAGGTGATCGGCGCCGGGTCGTCGTTCTTCGTGTTGCCGCAGCCAAGGTAAGCCCTATCCTTCTAGTAGTGTTAGTTGTAGGGTTAGTAGTAGTAGTTAGTAAATAGTTAGTAAATAGTTGTAGGGTTAGTATTAGTAGTGTTAGTAGTTGTTAGTAATAGTTGTAGGGTTAGTAGTAATTGTTATGGTAATACTTGAATACTTTCATCTGCATGGTTTCGAGAAGTAAAGTGAATGGCTCTTGTTGATATATTGGTGGTTGGTGGCCTTCGTGCCCATATTCGGTATATGTATGTGGTTGTTGGCCTTCGTGCCATGTTTTTGCAGGTTTTGGGAACCTCCCATGCGGGGGAGGTGCTGCCAAATTTTGAGTCGATAATAACTATTTTTCCCCTTTTTTTAGGAGGACCTGTGGGAGGGACTCGGCGACCCCGGTCGTCCTCGTGGGCGCTGCGGGTCTTGCTGCACCGACACCGTAGGTATGAATCACCTCTCGTCCTTATAGTTGTCTTACATAGCGCGACCCAGTTAGGCGTCTCACGTCCGAAAGAGATACAGGCGTTGGTATGCGCATCTGTGCATATCTGCGACCGTATCTGTTTCGGATTGTCCACGCGTTTTTTGTACGGCTGTGGATGCGTAGATGGGTTAGCATCCATGCTCGAGTTCCGTCCGAGCGAATTTCGGCAACACCTCCCGTTGTTCTCCGGATACACACTCTCCCGCCGGGGCGTGTATTGGGAGAACAAATGGGGAGGTGCTGTCGAAATTCGCTCGCTCTGACAATTGGCATGGATGCTAACCTTGTCTACGCATCCTCAAAGGGATTAGGACCTATCCCTCACCTATTAGATGGTAGGAACGCCATGTAGATGCAATTCTTGGTTATGTGGCTCGGCCGACATGGGCGTATGACGAGGATGGATAACCGTGAGTGGATGTACACGGGCTTCTCAAAGTAAGAGCCTTGAATGGGTTAGGGGACCGATGCTTTCTGGAGCATACATTTGGCCCAGCGCTAAGGGGTCTATTCGGATGCCGTGTCCCTACCGCAAATGTGCGTAAGAACAACAAAAAAAGCAACGAAAGGTTGAAATGGGCAAACATATTTACAACAACGGATTCGTCCCAAACTATAGCCGCCGGATCTTCCATGGTGAAGTCGATCGTATTAGAGAGGGGCGTGGTGAGGACCCTCCTCGAGGAGTATGATGCGAGATGCCGGATGGCGGACATGATGGCGAACTTTCACGATGCAAGGTTTAATGGAGGATTGGAGGAGGAACCTTAGGAAACCGCAAAGGCATTCTACGAGATGATGGAGGCGACACGGCAGCCCCTTCACGAAGACAATGGTTATGAAGCCGGATGCCATTTCACGCCTTATAGCGTTGAAGTCACAATTGAGCATTAGTCGAGACGGCTTCGACACCTGGCTGTCGCTTATTGGCAACCGCTTCGGAGGGTCACGTCTGGCCGAAGAACACGTGCAGTCATAGAGACTCCTTCGTGGACTCAAGATGCCGTATGAGTCATACCATGCTTGTCCAAAGGGTGCGTCCTATTTAGGGGAGACCTCAAGGAAGCAACGCCTTGTCCAAAGTGCAAAGCCTCTAGGTTTGTGGAGGTAGAATGTAGTGATGGCAGGAAGAAACAGTCCAAGATCCCCGAGATGGTCCTACGACACCTTCCTTTCGTACCGAGGCTCCAATGGCTGTACATGACAGAGGAGTCCGCGAAACAAATGACATGGCACAAGAAGGGCAAAAGATACAGTCCTAAGAAGTTGGTACACCCATCGGATGGTGATGCATGGAAGCACTTCGATAATATGCATCCTGAAAAAGCTATGGAGGCTCGAAATATGCGATAGCGTTCGTTATGAGATGGGTTCAACCCGTGCGGTCAACCGGGCGGCCCCGTACACTTGTTGGCCCGTGTTCGTGATCCCTCTCAATCTTCGCCACGGTGTCATGTTTGAGCTCAAGCACCTGTTCTTGACGCCGATAATACCGGGCACCCGGGCAACAATATGGGTGTGTTCATGCGGCCCGGTGTGGGATGAATTGCAAGATGCTTGGCAAAATGGGGTACTGACGTACGACCGAGCTACAAAGACAAACTTTACAATGCATGTGTGGTACCTATATTCAATGCATGACTTCCTGGCTTATGGCATATTCAGCGCATGGTGTGTTCATGGGAGGTTCCCTTGCCCAACATGCAAGGCAAATGTGTGCGATTCACCCGGCTTCTCAAGGGTGGCAAGTATTCTTCGTTTGACAAACATCATCAATTCCTGCCTCGAGAACCATGAATTCAGACTAGACAAAAAGCACTTCACGAAAGGTGTTGAAGTCACCGACCCCATCCCAAAGTTTATGACCGGTGAAGAGGTCCTTGCCGAGCTAGCTGGTCTCAAAATCGATGAAACGAAAGGTTGTTTTGTTGGATATGGTACCACACATGTGGACTTATATATCGGGCTTGACTAATCTCCCCTACTACAAGGATCTTCTTCTTCCACACAACATCGATGTAATGCACACGAGAAAAGAATATCTCCGAGGCACTCTTCGCAACAACCATGGACCTTACGAAGTCAAAGGACAACGTTAAGGCTAGACTTGACATAGAGATGATGATGCGATAGACCAAAGCTAGTGATAGAGACCCCTAGCCCCGGGAGGAGATGGAAAAAGGGCCCGCCGACTACATCATCAAAAGGGCTGATAGGAAGGAAGTACTACAAAGATGAAGACGTTATCGTTCCACGATGGGTATGCGGCGAATCTGGTAGGGGAGGAACTTGCGGACTATGAAAGTCTTAGGGATGAAGAGTCATGACTTCCACATATGGATTGAGCGGATCCTTCCCGATGACTCGGGGATACCTCTCCGAGCCGGTGTGGCGCGTCTGGCGAGTTGAGCTTTTTCTTCCGCCCGGCTTTGTGTTAAGGAGTTATCTCGGGATGCGATTGCTGATCGGGAGCGTCTTTTGTGTGTTGATCCGCAAGTTGGAGATGATATTTCCACCGGCTTCTACCCGTCGATGCAAAGACTGATTTTGCACCCGCCTGCCCGAGGCACGGTTGGGGGCCGTGCAGTTCCGTTGGTACTATCCAATCGAGAGGGCTCTCAAGGTACTTCGGAGAAAAAATGCAGGAATAAAGCCAAAATTGAGCCTTCCGTGGCAGAGGCATACATTTTGGAGGAGGTGTCGACCTTCACACACAGGCGTACTATCTTGAGAAACTTTCTAGCGTCCACAATCCTAACCCTTGTTACAACGTCGACGAGAGTTCATCGAACCTCAGCCTTTTCGAGAGGGCAAGTCGGAAGAGGAAGCCGCAGCTACCCACAAGCACTTGTCCTTTGATGAGTGGCGCACTATCATGCTCTATGTATTGTTGAACCTTGACGAAACTGCTCCTTATCGCCAGTAAGTTCTCAATGAGCTTGTTCCATACGCCGTCACTATCCTCCACCTATCGATCCGACCCACTTCCCTTGTTTTTTAGGGAATTTATTGGTCAACACCGAGAGGAATGGGGCTCCTACCTTGCAACAAGAAGACAATCTTCTAAAAATGGGCAGCCCGATTTTATTTCCCGGTTCTCGCTCAAAGGTACCATCCAACTAACCTCGTTCGACTTTGATATTCCACTTTGGTCCTAGTAACATATAATGTAACGATCTACGTGGCCTCACCTTGCGTGCCCGCACGGATGCCGAAATGTGCGAAGATTTAAAACAGTGGGCAATGGCTTCCCCGTAGGGTCAACTCGTTCACCGTTTATGATGTGAATGGCTATCGTTTTTACGCACGAAGCTACGAGGAGAGTCGGCCCAACCGCAAAACAACGTGCATCGGAGTTCGTACGCCCGGCTTGGATAAGGACTATTACGGCATAGTCGAAGAAATATATGAGCTCAACTTCGGGGGTCCTAAAGAGCAAGTAGTAGGAAGAAGTTAGAGTCTTACGGAAGCCGGAGTCACGGTCCTCCTTCTCCGTGGGGTCTTTTTGGCTGCACTCCGGGATGATGAAGGTTGACCTCCTGCTCCTTGCTCTCCTTCGAACTAACTCCTCCGATCCCGAGATGATGCATGCACATGCGCGAGTGAATAATACGAATGCACAAGGATAAACTTGCATATAAAATGACGTAGAATGATGGATGAATGCATTATGATGAATGATACTAATAAGTGTATATCTCAAGCTAGTGGTATTCAAATGCCATTGGTTCGATCCCGATGACACGAAAGTGGACCCTACGATTGGGCAAGTCGAAATTCGATAGGATTCCGTATATGGAGGAGAGGATGTCTATATTGTGGCTAATATACACGCCACACAAGTTTATTACCTCCCATGGGCGTGCCAAAAACACGAGGACCTTGCGGGTTGGTACCTTGTGCGCGGTATCGCCGCACGATAAAGCGCCCTGCTCGAACGATGATGATTACAACCTTGACCCAAACACCGAAGAGTTCTATCAACCCGAGGGGCTAGAAGGACGTTTGGAGATAGACATTCTTTTCGATGGGCAATGCAGTAGACAACGCCATCGATGAGGACGAGGGTGATGAGGTGCGGGATGCTAAGGACTTGCAAATTCTTGAACGATGGAGGATGGTGCACGAAGGAGTTGTGGAGGGCGATGCACATGCGAGGGCGTCTGAGATGATGAGGATGGTGACATTGATGATTACAATAGTGATAGTGATAGTGATGACTACATGCCAGCCTTAGGCACTCGGGGAGATAATTTCTAAATCATGTAATACTATTTTGTTATTATTGTTACCTTTCAATTATGTTTTGTTCATTTTGCAATACTAATTGGTTTACTCTTTGTCTTTGCGGGGACTCGACAAAATGCCAGGGCGGAGGGCGGCAACGTCGACAGGGGTCCATCCCCTCTGGCGAGACCCCCTACCCTCTCCAAACGCCGACGAGGAGGAGGCCGACGAGGAGGAGGCCGACGAGCAGCACTGACGGTGGAGGCGTTGAGGCGCGGCCGACGTCGCCCGTCCACGAGGAGGCTTGAGTTTGTGTCTTCGTAGAGCCACCAGCCGCCGTTGGGCCAGCCGGGGCCGTCGTCGGGCCACACCGCCGACTTCGGACTCCGATGCGAAGAGACACCCATGCCGAGATGTCCTCCTCAAGTGCCGCAAGGTCTACCAGCGGGGGCCTCGAGCCTCCCACGGGGGCCGATCCCTTTCGCCCGCCGCCCGTGATTCGACCCCACGGTGACAAGTAAGTAGCCATTGATATTTTCACTACTTGTTCATATGACATGTTGAAAATCGAACTTCGGACTAACAATTCATCTTAATGGCTCATGCGATGCTTGGAAGATTGTAAGCGGAGGGGCGATTCGCGCCATATCAATGGCATCCGAGCTGTGATTAAAGAGAACTACCCTCGGCACGGTGATCGTCGGAGACGTGAGGGAGCCGCCCGGGCGTGGGAGCACTTCGTGCGCGTGGAGGAGGGCGCCCTTGCCGGGAAGATCAAGGCGGACTTCCGGGTGAGTCTCGTATGCGGGGGATACTTCACGTCGTTTAAATACTATGTTTTTTTAAATAATAGAATGATACATGTTGTCTCGTATGCGAACTACTTCACGTGCGCGAGGCGGGGCAAGAGGCGGTGGCCGCTAGAGTGTAGGGCGGGGGTCTACCAAGACCGACTCAAGGACCTATACCACGAGGCCCGTGTCCAAGGCGGGATAGGGTCCGACGTGCTTGGCAAGGTGGTGAGGAAGAATGAAGCAAGGGAGATAATGCTCCGGAGGGAGACCGACCTCACCAGGGACCGTACATCTAGGTTCGTAGAACACATTTATTCCGATTCCTTCAATGGAAAATAAGCGGGCTTCCATTCATCCTCTGCTATGTCATGCGAGATGTGTCCTGAGTGGTGCGGCAAGTACAAGGGATGGCTGGGAGGCCATTGTGGACAAGTGGCTCTTGTGCCGAGACCAAGAGACTTCGTCGGAGATGTCGCTTGGAGATGGAAGGAAGCCACACCACCAAGGCGGCGTGCCCCTCCCTGTGTATATGGATAGATGGGTGCGATTACTGTTGATTTTTTTATTCAAGCGCTCAAGTTGTAATCTGTACCTTCTAGATTATAGGGCCCACATACACGTATCATTGTCCCAAAGACCTCTGATAGAATGCATGTGTACCAAATGATCTAGGAAGCACTATTGATTCTCCGACAGGATCTCATCATTAACGAGTCATTGCGGCATTACAACACTTTATTCAAATAATTATACATCGTGAGTAAAAAGGCGGAAGGATTACATAACATAATTTTACAAACCATTTGTTCCAAACTTAAGTAACTTATTACAAACCATAGTAGTGAAGAGTAACAAACTACAAGATAAAACATTAGACCCTGCCCAAGGGTTACCAAACTACTCCTCCTCGGCATCCACCTGGAATACCGTCATGCAACAAGGGCCAAAGCACATGTGACCCTGACTATCACCTGCAACAAGGGTCGAAGAACCCTGAGTACGGGAGTACTCAACAAGACTTAACCGACTAAAGAAAAGAGGAGAAGACTCAGATATGCAGGCTGTAGGAATCAAGGTAAGGTTTTAGCAATATCAAGGACTCATTTTGCATAAAAGCTTACTAAGAGTAGATCCTTACTTTCATTATTTTAACTCATATTAGTTTGTCACCTAATCTAGGTGATCCTATACTAGATCAAACACTTTTCAACCATCCATCTATTACTATCTTAGATCCATCAATCTATCACTTAGTTTCACTTGTTAACTTCTATGAATGGTCGGAAGAACGGGTCTCCATATCCGAGAAGCAACGGCGATCCGCGAATCGATTCAAAACCCAAATGGGGGATTCCCTTCCACACGATATGCACGAAAGCTTGCATATATCTACCATCTCCCGTTCGTCCAAAACGGGAACGAGGCCTGCGCCACCCGAGAATACAAAGATGCGCCTCCAACCTGGACTTTAACCCACTGAGGGTATCTTGTACTCCCGCCATCTCTCCACTCCCAGTGCGTGGTTGCCATTCCTGATTTGGCACACCCCCGAGATCAGGCTTACCAAGGCATGTGGTTGGTACTTGTTTCGACTTATCCGGGGTGACAGCGGATAATCGTGCCTTTGACCCAACGGTCTCGGCGCAACATCGTTCAACAGTCCCGAACTTAACAAACCAACCAACGGACGGTCCTTGATCAACACAAATGGAAACACTACATAGAGACTCCATTCTCATTGCAAGTTACCCGACCGGTCTCAAATTAATCATTTCCTCTCTTCCCTAAATGTGAGTCATCATTGAAAACATATAAAACATTTTTATGGCAACCTAAATATTAAGCAAGGCATAACAACTACGCATTTGAAATAAAACAGGTTATCAAGGATGATAATTCAATAACAAGGTTGGTCATGCGGCAAATAGGATTTCACTCAACTCCTATTCACCTAATGCATCATATCATCAACATAAGTGATATAAAGCTTTGTAAAAATATCAAGGAAGGGTTTAAATGCATCCGGGGCTTGCCTTCAAATAAGTAGCACTCGGGCTCGATCCGTTCCACGATATCAAAGCCGACTTCCACGGAAACGAACCTCCTCGAAACTTCCTCAACTTTGAAACCCACACTATCGTTCTCTACACGAAGTAGAATGCATGCTTCAACATGATGCCATAATGATAAACATGATGCTTAGAAGTGCATGGAATAAACATTAACATAAGTACAACTTTCCTTCACGATAAAGTTGCAACCCAACAAAACCAACTTGTTGAACTACTCTACAAGATATCATCACCATTGCCTAAGGAGTTCTCAAGGACCATTTGATTGTGGTATGATTCTTTCTCATCAAACAATCTCAAATCACTCATCACTAACACTTAACTTCTCTAAATAAAACAAAGCATAAAATAGAAAAATAATTTAAACATCTCAAACTGCCACCAAACTTTTTCTACAAATAGGCCCTATCATAAAACAGCATAAAATAAATTTTTAATAATTTTGGAAATATAGATTATTTTATAAAATTCAACAAAGATCCACTTTTCAATTAAAGAAGATAATTTCAAAACATAACGTAACAGGTCAAAACCTAAGTTTAATATTTTTCCTACACCTTTGGACAACACAAACAGCACACACAAAAATTTTCATAAATTTTTAAGCTGTAAATATTTTTCTATAAATTTTGAAAGAAACTGCACTATTCATATGTAAATAAAATCACAAAAACAATTTTTAAACCGAACCCGGCCATGGGCGAATCCGCCCGACTTCGACTTCGCGGCTGCGGCGCCGCCAGGCTTCAGCCTAACTTGGGCAGGCGGCCCAGCAGCGCATCCGCGGCGACGCAGGCGGCGGCCGGCGCTAATCGGGCGAAATCTCGCCGGCGGCGAGGTCTCCGGCGACGCTGGCGGTACCTACGGACTCAGCTTGACCCCGCGCCGATCGATCTAGGCCACGAGCGCGGCGACAAATGGACGCGAACGCCGCTCGGCCGGCCATGGCGGCCCGGCGGCGCTGCTCGCAGCCGCGGCAGCCCGCCGGAGCTTTCTCGGCGATTTCGAGGGCACCGCGAATCCAGCACGATCGGGCGAACCCGAGCCCTCAACTAATCGAAACAAATCGGTCCCCTAACTGGGTTGCGCGCACGCCCGGCGGAGCGATCACGGCGACCTCGTCGGCGTCGATGTTCGGCCACTCTAGCACGATAGAGTTCAAAATAAAGGGTGCTACGGCTCGCTAGACCTCGGGGGACATGGGGCTCACGTTGGTTTGCTCGGAGACGGGCGGAGCTTGGTCGCGTCGGCGGTGGCAGCGGCAATGGCGGCGCGACTCCGTGATCGAGGTGGCGTTCCGGTGCGTCACGGGCGTCGGTCGTAAAATGGTCGAGCGCCTCACGACTACATCTTCAAGGTGAATCATGAACACGAGATGGTTTGCTACAAAGCTCACGAACGACGTAGCGACGGCGACTCGACTCGTGGCGGAGCTCCGGCCGAGATGAAGAAGACGGCGTCGGGCGGATGATTCCGTGGCGATTTGTTGGGGTTTTGGGTTCGTTGGATTCGCAATGGAAGTGCGACGGCCGGAAACGCGAAGGGCGATAGACGGAGCGGTTGGCTTTAATTTATAAAAGAAGAGTATGGACGTCGGCCGGGCGGATATCGATGTCCGGCCGAAAAGCTGGCCGTCGGCCCCTCCACCGCGACAGGATAGACATGGGACGGGCGAAGACACGCAGCGCATGCGAACGACACGCTAGGGCGACGCCGCGCAGGAGGCGGCCGAAAACGCCGAGGCGCCACGCCGACGAAGCGGGTGCCCGCTTGCCCGTTCACGGCGGCGGCGCCGGATATGGACGGCTATGGCGACGACACGATGATGGACACGCCGCGGCGACCTCTCGACACGTCCTAAGCAGTTGCCGGCGCAATGGGCGGGGAACCGGCGAGAGCGCCACGCCGGTGACTCGCTTTGCACCGCGTCGGCGGTCCCCCTTCAAACTCCAAATTTCCAAACCCTAACTGAAATTTTGAAATTACTTTCAAAATTTGAACCGCACTCAAAAATCTCTAAAAACGACTTTTGCATAACTTTTCGAGATCTACACATTTCATAAGAGGAGCATCTTCTAATTCGGCCTCTAAGTATGACTTCGCAAAAAGTCAGATTTGAAATTCTAAAAGGGATTTGAAATTACTCCAAAAATTTGAACTAAACTTGAAAAACTCAAAACACCAAAATTGTACATCTCAAAAAAGATCTACAAGGTTGTTGTTGCAAGTTTTTTCAAATTTTGCCTAAATTTGGAGTAATTGAAAAGGGGCTAAAACAGGGTTTTGGAGAGCTAGGGTTTCCACATGAAATATTAACCAAATAATCATTCAAACTTCACTTCTACTCAATCAACATACATTGCCATGAATTAAACTCATTTTAGTGAATGCATGACATGGTTCTCAAAATGGATGCTTTGCAATGCATATGATGACATGGCCAATTTTAGTGATATAACACCGTGGTGTTACACAAATCTCTTCACTTCTAACCATCTCTGTGTTCTCCTCGCAGTCAGCTTCGCATGAAGGCCAGCGGATCAGCGAGTGCGCGGGGTTCGCCTTGACTCACGGCCGCAGAGCGACCGACCCGCCAACGTCTACTACCCGGCGAAGGGGCCCGAGGCGTACACCAACGCCAGCGTCTACCCCAAGCTTACCCAAGACGCCGAGGCGGCAAGCGGCGCTATGGGGACGACCGATCCGACCACCGCGCCCCGGACACGCACACGGTGATGAGGTTGGGAGGAGGGAAGCGGCCGACGGCCGATTACGGATGGCCAACGCGATCAACCCTTCCTGCGTTGGCGAGGTTGAGCGTGATTCGCTCAAGGAGCACGACCTCCACCGACATCCCCATAGCACCTCGGCAGCTGAGCTCCACACGATGATGCAGGGAGTTCCGGGTAATTTCAGTTTCATTCGTCGTTCACCGGTTTTACACATGTCCGCTGCCTATGCATTGTTTCAACGTTACGGGTGTAATATTGCAGGCCGGATGGCGAGTTGGAGGCCAAGCGGGCGCCCAAAGCGGCGAGTTTGAGGCCGAGCGGGGGCCCAGCAGAGGCCCATCGGCGGGAGTTGGAGGCATACCAAGAATACTCGGCGCGTCGGCCGCAGGGCGTGGCGGGCTAGCTACTTCCGGGGGCATCCAAATCCCGGGTGTGACCCCGCCTCTGTTGCCTCCCCCTCGCTGTTCGCTCCACCCCGCTTCCGTTCCTCCTCCCCGCGGGGGGACTCCGGTGAGTATATGTTGTTGTTTATTTATTCGGCCCAGGCGGCTCACCCGCAGTACTAATGAGATCGCCTCTCCTTTGTGCAGCCACGGTTGGCGGGTTCGAACCCGACTCCTCGGTGGCCCTTCACCACCCCATCCAGCCTATCCGGTCGGCCCGACTTCCACAAAGACACGTGGCCGGGTAGCGTTCCTCCTCCGGCACGCAGCGGCCACACTACGGGCTTCCACACGTCCCTCCACACCACGGGTGGACGTACCAATCGGCGCCGCAAAGATGGGTGGTATCCGGGGTAGGTGAGAGCCCCTCACACTCTTCGCACCGGGGAGGCCACGGGTCGGGCGGTGAAGTTGAGGTGGTGGTGATGGATCTAGTTTCGATGTTGGACATGTTACATTTCGTTTGGATGTTGGACATGTTGAATTTCGTTTGGATGTTGGACTATATGTGTGAATTTGTGATATATGTGGATTATATCCGTGAATTTGTGATATATGTGCAATATATATGTGAATTGGTGATATATGTGGTTTATGTGTATATATGAATGCTTATGGGTATATCTATGTGTTGATTTGCAGCATCAATCAACAAAAACAACAAAAAAAAAAAATTCTCAACTTTGCCGAGTGCCGAGCTGGGTACCTTGCAGCAAAATCGGGCAGGTTTGCCGAAAGTGCTAACGTGGCACTCGGGCAAATGACCATAACTTTGCCGAGTGCCATTTGTATTGCACTCGCAAAGCCTATTTAATTTTTTTGTAAAAATGGTTTGCCGAGTACTCACATTTGGCACTCGACAAAGTTTTTAAAATATTCAAATCTTTGTCGAGTGCCGGGCGCCCGCACTCGGCAAAGAGGCGCCAAAACCAACATTCGACGTTGGTTTCGCGAGCACCGACATGACACTCGGCGAAGGCTTTTGCCAAGTGCCCGTGATTTGGCACTCGGCAAAGAATGGTTTGCCGAGTCATTCTTTTGCCGAGTGCGCGCCGCCGAAGTTTGGCACTCGGCAAAGGCTTCGCCGAAAGTGCGTTCAAGCCATTGCCGAGTGCGCTCCGCACTCGGCAAAGCACGCGATTCCTGTAGTGACTGCCGAGAATTTCATAACTGACACTTGACAGTATATTGAATTGAACGATCGAGGTTCGACAGATCTGATGAATGATTTGTTGTCATGCATATATTTGTTAGAACAGAGCTATTTTATGCCTTAATTTTAAGCATGAAACACACTGTCCATATGTTAGTTCGTTTTGTTTTGGCAAGGAACCACAATAAAGACTCTGATGTAGGTAAAGGCTAGACGGCAGCTGGACCCTTGGCCGTTTGTTAGATTGAAATGCAATAGCTGAATACAAACTGGTCTATGCCACTGCTTTTATATAGCAGATGGCTCCATACCTCTCCATCTGCTACAACACTTTCCTAACCAGTAAAGTGGATGCTGAACATATTCCTAATACAAGGATAATAGAAGCCTGAGAAGTTAATGATAGGAAATAGCAAGATACATAGCACTAGGCTTAACTATCAATACCCCCCTAAGCCGTGTGCCGAGTAATGGAGATGATTTGCCTCAGCCCAATCATCTGTCTCATTTGTTGAAAACATGGACTTGCCCGGCGACTCCATGAGATGTCTACCAGCTGATCATTAGTGACAATGTGGTTGGCGTTGATGCGCAAAATCTTGCCAGCCAGTTCTCGGCTCCTCGCTTATAACTTACTTACATCTGGTAGTAATGCAGGTACCTGATGCCTCCTACTCCTATGCAAACTTTCTATAGCAACATCACTTGGGCAGCCAGCATTCAGCAACAATAGCTTTCTGCTCTATCTCCCTTGCTATTTTATAGTACTTAGGTTAGACTAGAGCTACCAAAACAACTCATTGAAATAAATAGTCAGGCACTTACCAGTCATATGAATAACTTACCAACTAACAACCCATCGAAATATAAGTAAATGCTAAATCAATTCCAGCACAAGAAGACACCTGAAGAGGTCGTACAAGCACAACTTGTGCCTTGTTAGGTCAGTTCGTTGCACTGTTTTTTCTAACTAATATGTAAATTGAGTTCCGGCTAACCCAAGGTGACCTGGAAACTATTTCCAAGCCGAGTGTCGATCAAATTCATGGAATGGCAAAAGAAATATAAATAAAAGATATATATACAATTATATCACGTATATATATATTGTCATATATTGATTCGATCATAACACGTTGAGCACAATGATATACCATATTTCTGGTAATACAAAATAAATGCACTTTATAGTTTCATTACATCTCCACTGAGTTGACATTAGCTCGACGAGTAGCAACTAGATCATAAAGTTATTCAGTTGAAGATAAAAAAAAAAAAGAGAGATTATTCAACTGAAGATGATAAAAAGAGACCATTCATAGAAAGAACAGATGTCATTACAATTATTTAATTTAGTCATTTAGTGACGTTTAGTTTTAAGAGATGATTCACAAAATTGTGAACGGACACTAACAGACTACTAGAGTACCGGTGCGACGAGTGCTGCATACTACCTTGTCAGATTGCTGTTCTGCGACGAGAGATGATGATTCTTCCTTTTCTTTTCGAGGAAATGTAGCATCGCTTCCTGTTCCGATGTTTCTGCTCGTTAAGCTGCTCTGCTACATCCTGCTCCGGCCTAGCGCTATCATCTGCATCCGCAGAAGTATCTAGCCGGGGAACAGCTGAAGAGCCTAGAACGGATGACGAATCTGCAGTCCAAGGGGCCTGCTACTCAGAGAAGTGACGGAGACGCAGAGAGCCAGAGACACGAAGGAGGCGAGTAATAGTAGTAGCAAAGGTCGTAGGCAAAAGCCCGACGTGGTTTCCATAGTTGGGCGGGCTTTAGCAAGGATATCCATAGCTAATTATTAGTGCTTAAGGGTCCATCTATTGAAGTGCTGGTAGCATCGGAAGATCAGGCCCCTGCCTGCCCCGCTTCTCTTCTCTGTTGGAGCATTTTCATCCCATTTGGCTCGATGCTTCGCTATCCATGGTAACAAGAGCAATCCTGGTCCCTCCCAAGCCTACTATTGTAAAACAGAGGAGGAGCCTCTAGAAATATATCGAAACATCCATATATCTTGAACCGAAAGAATGAAACTAAAGCAAGAGCTCTGCTCCGGAAGCCTAGTATAGTGTTTATTTACTTTCCCTCATTGCTCTTTTATGAACCCCAGTCCGCCCAAGAAAAGACAGCACAATAATGTCACATTGATTGATGATTCTGGCCAACCTATGGCTACAGCAGCTTGTGTAATAAGTATTTTCTTTGTCTTTTTTTTGTTTCGTAACCACCCAACCCCCCCCTCTCTCTGTCTTTCTCTAAACTTATTTTGTAATCACCTTGGTTGCCTTTAATTTATTTTTCAGTAGGGGCTTCTTAGCCACTCTTGTTTGTTCAAAAAACTAAGGGCCCGTTTGGATCCTTTGAATTTGAGAATTGGAATCTACTTAACAAATTAAGCTATTTAGTTTGGAATTTGAGATTCCATAACTTTTCAAAGTTAACAAATAAGTCTATCTCAAATTCATAGGGTGGGAGATAGGAATTGAATTCCATTGACTAACCGCGAAACACCCTTTGAGATAGGCTTATTTGTTAACTTTGTTAAGTTATGGAATCTCAAATTCCAAACTAAATAGCTTAATTTGTTAAGTAGATTCCAATTCCTCCAAATTCCAAGAAGCCAAACGGGCCCTAAAGGTTATTTTTTAATATAAAAAAACTTGGCAAGAGGAGCAGACTGCACACCTGCTTTTAAATTAAGAGGATACAGAGCTCGAACTTAGGTCTCTGGACTGAGAACGAGCTCCAGTAACTAGTCACCCAAGAGAGCACCTGCAGATTTTTTTGAATATAGCTACACTCAAATTCAGACAAAGAAGTATTAAACTCTGGAGCTTCAACAGGTCATGATGGGTTTGTTATCATGCATACATCTGCTAGAACAGAACAAATTTTATACCTCAAAGCATGCCACACATTATCCATATGGTAGTTCACTTTGATCGCCTCCAACGAGAGAGACTCAACAATGCAATATAATTTTCATTTGGATAATGCAATTGGGAACGAGATATCCAGTGAAAAGGGGCCCTTTACAAGAACTAGTCCTCTTAATTAGAACATCCAATGTTTTTTTTTAGGTCAGAGTGATTCAACGTAATGAGCTTCTCTCTGTCCGGGTGTCACATGCATCTGGTTGCATGATAGCTTCGCTTAAACATAGCTGACCTTCAGCACTCGCCGTGAACCAGGCTCCTAGCGCTCTGGCCTTCCTACAATTTACATGGCGCCTTCTGAGGTTAGCCATCACATAACCTCCGGACCTAGTCACCGCGTTCCCGGGTCGACCGGGTCGAGGAACGGGAACGAGGATCGTGGTACGCCGTTTTTTAATACTATTTGGAACGACGAGTATATAACTTCAGCACATCCCAAAGTAATTTGGATCGTGATCCAAGATAGTTCGGGACGATGTTCCCAGAACGATAGAAGGAACGAGCCAGAATTGCAGTGACTGGATTTTTTTTTTTTTTTTTGAATCAGTGACTGGAGTTCGGGACGATGTTGGAATAACTAACCTAGAAGCCAAGCCCTCCACCAGCGCAGGCAGCCCACAGGCCACAAGCCCACAAGGCAAGCTGCAAGCCTGCAAATGTGAATCGTGATGTGTCAAGGCCCAAAGGCCCAAACTCTTGCAAAGTAACGATTCAGTCATCAGTCATCTACTCGTCTTCCTCGTTGGAACATTCATTCACAGCAGCAGCAGGACCTTCAAACCTAGCATCCATGGCGGTCAGATCGACGTGGGGTGAGGATTCGCGGTGGGGCCAAGGTACCGGGTCCTCCGCCACTGGGCGCGACGAGTTCCCGCGGCGGGGCGGGCGACCGGCGGGGACATGTTCCGCCTGCGTTCCGTGATCGACCCCGGCGCGTTCCCGTTCCGCGTTTTGGGACGACGTCCCGCAGAACGAGGATCGCCGCGTCGTCCCGCGTTCCCGGTGACTAGGCCTCCGGAGAGTGGTGAGGGGGTGTCTCTGTTTTGGCGCCAGTACTCATTGGTATCTTACTTCAACCTGGAAAATCAGTAATGCAGGTGTTCCTGTTGCTTCCTACTCCTATACACAATTTCCATAGTAACACTAACATCACATGGGCGGCCAGAAAAGCTACTGGGTTTCTTCTCCGTTGCCTGCTGTTTTATAGGCAGGTTAGACTAGAGAGACTGAAATAGTTCATTGAAATATAGTCAGGCATTTACCAGTCATATGACTCACAACTAACAAACCATTGAAATATACAGTAGTCAGGTAGAAACTGCTAAATCAATTTCAGTACGTGCAGACGCCTGGAGGTCCTGCAAGCACTACTGGTGCCTTGTTAGGTCAGGCTCGTTGGGCTATATTTTTTTTGTAACCAATATGTAAATTAAGTTCATTCTATCTAACCGAAGGTTATCTGGAAACTGCTTGTAAGTATGTACTATTAATTCGATTGGTTCAACACAATTATTCAGTGTTATCAGTCCAGCAAGATTGGGCACATACAACTACTGTGCCGCGAGCTCTGAGTGTACCATCCAACAAAATTTAGACAGAGAAGTGCATGTGAGTAAATTTTCAATCAGTTTGCTTGGTGCAGTTTCAGGTTAATACAGGATGCATGATGGTCATTATGCCAAATTGGATCTGAAAAAAAACAGAGGCACATGCCAGATGGACATGTATGTCATGCACGAGTTTGTCCTGACTACCTGGTTTTAGAAAAAGCAAGTGGTCATCCGCAGACTAGGCGTTACTTTGCCTTTTTGCTGGAGCATCTTCATTCCTACAGTCTCCATGGACAATCTTACTCCACTGTAACAAGACAATTCCTGGAGCCTCCCAAGCCAAATATAGAAAATGAGTGGAGGAGCCTCTAGGAATGGTGTTTATTTATTCTCCCTCGGTGCTGTTTTAGAAATCCCAGCACAATAATATCACACTGATGGAAATGTTTGGTTCCATTACTGTGTAGTACTTGGCGACATCGTTGATACCTTTAGTTGGGCTCCCAGTGAGGACGCCCACCTGGCTCTAAATGCCATTGCGAAAACATGCAAGTTTTTATATTTTTTCTTGCAGCCTAGCCCAGTTAGAAGTTGAGGCAAATTTGAAGGTGGCTATGTTTCCAAGTCCTCTTTTTTAGAAAAGCAATCAGAAAAATTAAGTTGGTGGTAATAAAAACTATTACGGCCTCGATCTTGTCACAACGTAATGCAAAATATAAGTGTGTTTTAAGAACCAGAGCTGCTTATCAGCTTGTGGAGTGTGACATGTGAAATACACTGCAAATTCAGAAATACATGTGGGGAAAGAGATTATCTCAGTGCAGTTTACTTTTTTTTTATTGAAACAGAACAGTTTACCAGCCATCTCTGTTTCTGCTCCTCGTATGACATGCAGCTGCACGCTTCAATACTGGAAAACAGAAATTTCAGCGAAATAAGAAATACCATCAACGACATTAAAATCGAATTTCCCTGATGGTTCACCGTTAGGAGTAGCTCGATAGGGAAATAGGAAACATGAATAAGAGGCTCCCAAGCCAACTATAGACAATGAGTGGAGGAGCCCCTAGGAAAATACTGAAACATAGCGAATAGTCAGTGTAATGAGTCCAGGCTAAAGTATGTGCATACACCTACGCTGTATGGCGATGTACTGTAACCATCCTGTTGACACCCAAAAATGGCATAGGCTAAACCACCGCAAAATTCCGGATTTAGCCATATTTTGGAGGTCCAAGTCACCGCAAATTTCCGGACTTAGCCAAATTCTCGGGGAGGATCGAAAACGGCTTTTGAACACGATCGGGACTCACCGACCGGACTCACTGGTGCGTCCGGTCCAGCGTCCGGTCAGCGGCGTCCGGTGAGGTCGCGCCGCAGACCTCTCGCCAGACGCGGTGACCGGAGCGTCCGGTGACCCCCGTGCGTCCGGCCGATCGGCGGCGTTCAGGCCTGCACGGACTCGACCACCGGAAGCACCCATGCGTCCGGTCCTGCGTCCGGTGCCGGGTCCGGTGAGTTTTGCGCAGCGAATCGATCTGCGGGGGCTTACGGAATGTGTGCACGGACTCGACCACCGGAGCGTCCGGTGCTATCAGAAGCGGCGTCCGGTCAGCCCGATTTCGGGCTGATCCGAATCGTATCCAAATCGGTTTGTTTCCAAACTTGTTTGGTGCGATTTTTGGTGATTGGAAACGCCCTAGGACGCCTTCCTAAAAGGATAAGACCACCCTCCCCTATATAATGAAGGGGTTCATGGCCGATTTGATCTCATCTACATCCAATCGACAAAAACACATCTACTACCGTCTTGCTTGTAGGTCATCCTCCCTCCTTCTTCGCCGCCCGATGCCATGAACGGAAGATCGACGACAACAACGCCCTAGAGCGGTCAGGCCGGCTAGGGCAGCCCATAGCTGCTGCACGCCCTCACGGGTCCGTCCCCGGCGTGTGGGGTTTTCGGGTTTCAAGAGACTTCGCCGGCGTGTCTTGCGTCGCCGCGCTCCCGCGAGGCTCCTCCGACGACGTGTCTTGCGTGATCGCGCTCATCGTTGGAGGCACAAGGTCCAGTGTGGATATCTCTAGGCGCTTGCCGATCCCCCGATTTTCGGCTTGCCCTACGTAGAGCGATCTAGCTCTTATTTTTTGGTGTGTTACCGATTTTATCGTCAACACACTTTTTGGCGACTCGGGGGAACGAAGAATTGTTTCGGCTCTATTTTGCAGCCGAATATATCTTTACCCTAGCCCTAATTCTTCATTGATTTATCAATTTGTCGCTTGGTGTTCATCACGCACGAGTGAAGGAAATTCAGGCGTGTTGTGTTGTGTTTTCTCGCGGCTCCAAAGATTACAAGAATACATGGAGGCGTATCAAGACACCACATCTCACTATCATTACTCCACGTCTAAGGTAAAACTTGCAAATTCATATGATAATTCTAGTAATTATTTTGCAAGTGATATAAATTCCCATGATAGTGTTGCTAGTTATAATGATGATAGATATGTTCCATCGGCGATTTACGTTAACAAAGAGCCGATGTATGCTAAGAATTTATTGAGTTTTAATTCTTCTAGCAACATGTCACATATGCGTTCATCGGCTATAAGTTCACAACGTGACATGCCGATTTATGACAAAATAAATTGCTCTCCAAAATCAACATCTTATGCGGTATTGATACTAATGATTCGGCTACGCGTAATAACCATAGCCGAATCAATAAAAATCAGCGCCTTATGATAGTGATTATTCTCGTATTCGGCTTCAATTAATTCTAGCCGAATTAATGAAAATCCAACAAGATACAGGGGAAGATGTTGATTATCATTCAGCTGTATTTGACTTTCTTAAAGCAAATTATGCCAATCAACAGTCGGGTCATGCCGTAAATCCACCGGATCTTCTAAATGGAGAATGCCCGCATATCACCGACCTTATATGTTGTATTATGATTACTTGGAATATCCTAGTGGTTGGCGATACCTAAATTTCATATGTTTAATGGAGAAAGTGGTAGGACTGCCATAGAGCATATTGATGCATATCTCTCACAATTGGGTTCTGCCAGTAAAGAAGACTACATGAAAATACGGAATTTTCCGTTATCTCTCACTGGTATCGCCTTTGCATGGTTTACATCTTTACCCGAAAATTCTGTTTGGTCATGGTCTATTCTAGAGAAATTGTTCTATGAATTCTTCGGAAGAAACACGAAAAAAGGCCAATCAAAATTAGGACAATGGTTGAGGCAGGGATGGCTAATTGATTATCAAAAGGCATACCTCACTACGTAAAATTGTGAGCAAAATCAGAAGCATACTACTCCTCGACACCCACATTGAATCGGTCAAACCGACTTGTCAGTCGGATAAACCGATTGCCTCTCATAATCAAACCAAATTGGTCTCTTCGGCACTCAAAGCCGATACAACCAATTTAGAAGATTCGTTTTCTATAATGTGCAGGAAGGCACTTCGCGCGGTTGAGATTGCCATGAGAGAAAAGAATCGAAAAGTGCTAGAGAGGGCGGGTTCTATGGTGCAAAAACATATCCGACCAACTTGCAAGAAGACACCTTCGATGGCTGAAATTCTAGAGAAAAATAATCCGGCCATCTTAATTCGACCGGGCAAGCCGATTCCACTATTGGAAAAATATCATAATCGGCGAGCCTAGAGAGCCTAAGAAGAAAAGGCAAAATTCAGATCGTGAGGTGGTGCTGGAAAGATCTAGTAACAATCAGGAAAGCCTCAAGATCACCATCAAGTCTTCTAGGCTCGGGGGGCAAGCCCAAAGTGCCATTCATAAGCAGAGGTCAACCACTAGTGTCATTGTCCAAAAAGGATTGCTGGAATCAATTTTTAGAACTAGTGGGCAGAAAAAATCAGCAAGACCGATTGCTCAAATCGGTCAAGCTATTCATAAGAAAAAGGTGCAGCACACACATAAAGGTGAAGTATTCGTTCCTCGCATACTAATGTGTCAAAATCTTCACCAAAAGAGGGTGTGTGCTAATGAAACTCACAATGGGCAGCAATACTTATCTCGTAGCCGATTGAGCCATAGCCAATCGTGCTTCGATAAGAAAGAGCCAACTACCTTACTTGAGATGGCTAAGCCGACCCCAGAGGCAGCCGAATTGGCTAAGGTTGCTGCCATTGAGCATGAATCGGCATTGACGACTTCCGAGTCGGCTAAGCCGATTCTTGTTGTTGTAGATTTTTCCACAGGTGCTTCAGAAAGTTTCGCCACTACTATGGTGGGCGTCGAGACACAAGAAGAGTTTGTGGAGGAAATTAGTGACGTTAGAGAGAGCACACAAACTCTTTCCAAAGGTATTGTTAACGATGAGATCATTAAGAGCAAAACCTTGGTTGCTACATCTTTCGTCACTAAGGTACAAAATTACATCGGCCTACATGTTGTCTTCAATTGGAAGGCCGATGATAATGTGTTGTTAAAGTTAAAGCTTTTCCCAATGCTTAATGTGAATTATACATATATGGGGATTGCTTTACTTATTTTAAATTCAATTCATACTTGGTCCCGAATGAAATATAAGTTTTGCAATTACTTTGGGTTTTACGATTCGGGACTAAGACTGAAGAATATTGCTCATGCCGACGTTTGTTCTACATTTAATTCTGGCATGAAAGATTATTGTAAAGGTGTGGCCGAATGGATTGGTGTTAAAGTTAGTCTTTTCGTTTGCCAAGTGTCGTGGTCTAATACCACCGTCACAGTAATGGTGGCTAGTGCGGACTCCGAATGGCCTAGCTCTGGAGACAATGACACAGAATTTATACTGGTTCGGGGCAAAGTCGGGCTCCCTAGTCCAGTGTGTTCACTATCCGAGCTCAAATGCTCGTGCGGTGTGCGATAAGCGGAGCGAGAGAGGGAGCGGGCTCCCGTGTCTCTATGATTGAGGCAAGTGCCAATATGAGAGTGAGGAAGCGGATTTGAGAAGAACCGGGTGCCTTGTTCTTCTTCTTTTGCTTGCTTGCCCCAACTGAAGACCCTACCCCTCCTTTTATAGTAGCAAGGGGGATAGAACATGTGAGCTCTCCGAGTTGGGGCGGGGTAGATGGAACAATATGATACTTGTGTCTTGTCAGCGAAGAGCTCTTCGAGCGAGCTCGCGGGTTGGCCAATAGCTACCTCGAGCTCTCGCGGCCTTGGATGCCGAGAACTGGTCGTCGCCGTACATGGCGGTCGGGCATGGGCGGTGGTCATGCGTCGTCTCGCCCTGACCGTAGTTGGAAGTCGTCCCTTCGGTATGGGGCGCCCATGTTGCCGACGATGGCGTCACGGGTAGTGTGCGTCTCCCGGTCATGATGGCGGAGTTGCTTGAGTTGACAGGATACGACGATCGAGCTCTCGGATCGAGCTCTTTGGTTGGCCGGGCCTCTCTGAGCTCTTGACGGCCTTGGATGCCAAAAATTGGTCGTCGCCGCACGCCGCAATCTCGTCCAGGTGGCGTAAGGGGTCACATCGACCCCAATCGTGGGTTGAATCGGTCCCGCCGGCGTGGGGTGCCCATGCCATGGATGAGGTATGCGCACGCCGCCGTACCGCGCCGTCTCGTGGACGCACTGTTGGAGTCATCAGGGCATGGGCGGGCGACAGACGGGCCGTCTTTCCGCCACTGTGCCTCCGCATGGCCACCGTGCCTGCCAGGGAGTGGTTGGCCAACTCCCCGTATTTCTGCGTCTTCCGCGTGACGCCAGGGGACGAGCTCGTAGACGGGCGTTTGTTGAGCGGCCTCGCTCGAGCTCGAGCTCGAGCGAATCGGAGAGAGGTCGCGCCCGAGAGCTCTAGCGCACAAACTTGAAGGGGCCGTCGGCAGGGACCTCGAGCGAAGCGGAAAGAGGTCTCGCCCGAGAGCTCGAGTACGCATTCGAAAAGGTCGACGACGGAGACCTCGAGCGAGGCGGAAAGAGGTCTCGCTGTGAAAGAGCTCGTGCGCCGTGTAACCTGCTCTCGCTGTAGGCGACCATGGGTGGAGGAGAGGTCCTTGGTTAGAATCATCTGAGACATGATGTCAGAGGGTCTTGATTGACGGATTGGGGTCATCCAAAATATTGATCCCCCACAGTAGCCCCCGAGCGTTTGGGAGAGAGAGGAGGTCTCTCTCAAATGCTCCCGTTTGGCGCCACTTGGAGCAGGGGTTGAGAGTCATGTTCTGGTCGTGGGTGCGCGCGAGCGCACCCGCGGGTGTAGCCCCCGAGGCTCCGGGAGAGCTGTGAGCTCTCGCGGAGGCTTTCTTAGTGTTGTGGTGAGCCCTTCGACCTGTTGTCTTCGGAGGCTGTCGATCCCCGAGCTCGCCTTTCTTCGCCTGATCGGCCGTCAGATCGACCTCGAGGTATGGGTGCTCGGCACCCGCGCTGTCGAGTCCCCGAGCCATCGGGTGAGCCCGCTCTCCCTTAGTGGATTTTCCAATGAGCCGGCTTCGTGGTCGTTGCGGCGGCCTTGTGACGGCTCCTTGGGAACCGAAACGCCGTCTGCCGTTTTGTTTTATCGGTGGTTAATGCGGGGCGCCCGCGTGCCCCCGCGATTGGTCGCAGTTACGAGTCGCCGTCATTGGCGACGGTTCCTCGCGAATCGTGCATCGTGGGTGGAGATCGTGGGGAAGCGCGCCGGGCGCCTCCCCGCGTGGGGGAGGTGAACCGTCGCGGCCCGGCTATAAATACAATGGCTCGGGTCGTGGAGGTGGCATTCGTCTTCTTCCCCCCGCACTCTTCTCCTCCCCCTCGGAGCCACCTTCGCTCGGCGGATGGAGGGTCAAGGGTCTTCAGACGCGGGAGGCCCGGGAGGAGGACGCCGACGCCAGCAGGAGGGGGATTCGTCTTCTCGGCGCAACATGCGTCGGCGGGCCGATCCCAGCCTCCCGCCCGGGGCCATGCCTTTCGCCCCGCCGGCGCCGCCTCCGCCTCCGCCCCCGGGGCGGTGATCGCCGAGCTCCGCCTCGGACCGGGCTGCGCCGCGGTCGTGGAGATGTGAGGGCGGCGCTCATCGACACCTTGGAGCAGAGCTCGCGATGCGACGCATTCGCGAGAATGCCGACCGGCTCGCCGCAGTGAGCGCCTCTCCCTTCCCCGTTTGGTTTTTTGAGTTGATGTCCGCCGCCGATCCTCCCGTAATTTCGCCGCAGCTACCCGGAAGAGGCGGATCGCTTACGGAGCGGCTCCCGTAGTTGCCGCCGCGCGCCCGTCGCGCGGTGACGGCTCGGGCGATGGCGTCGTCGGCGACCGGCGCCGACCGGGCGGGATCCGTGGTTTTGCGGATGGAGACTCGGTGGCGAGCCTTGGTGCCGACGCCGAGGAGTTCGAGGTCACCGCGAGGCGGTGGTGGCCAACATCGACGCCGAGGCCCCGGCGGGCAAAGAGTAGCCCGCCGAGTCCGCAGGCGGCGGCGGCTTCCGGTCCCGGGCGAGGTCTTCGCCACCAAGCTCAAGCTTGACAAGGACCCCAAGGGCGAGAAGGTGAACGGCTCCACCGCCAACGTGGGCATCCGCCCCTCCAAGGTCATCGTCACCAAGCTCGAGCTCGACAAGGACCGCAAGACGCTTCTCGACCGCAGGCTTTGCGAGCTCGGTGAGGCCGTAGGACGTCGTCGCCGTGGAAGCTGTTGTAGATAGGACCTCTTCTGTACCCTTTCGTTTTTGTAGTTTCCTTACTGGGTTCATGCACTCGTGCCTATATGTATGTATGCTTTTATGAACAATGAAAGCGTAAGGGTTAGGTACCAATTTTGTCCTGTATGGCCGAGGTCTCGACCGTAATTAGTCGCGAGGTCTCGAGCTCGTTGGGCGAGGCGTTCGGGCCCGAGGTTGTGACGGGAAGCGTGGGACAATCTTGTCGATAGTGTTCCTGAGTCCGTAACACCCTCGGCAAGGAGGGGCCTGGCTTAGTTCGACGTCTTCGCCGTCGACCTGTATGCAGTAGCCCCCCCGTCTCTCCCTTTGCTTGGGTTTCGCCTCGGTGATGCCCGGGTGATCCCCGCAGTGTGCTCGAGCGAACCTGCGGGTGTAGTCCCCGAGGCTCCGCGGGGACGAGAGGTCCGCGTGGAGGCTTCTATAGGCTATCGTGTGTTCGCTTTCCCGTTTATAGCACGAGGCCGTAAAAGGGGGGTGAGCTCGGACTTGGTTTTACCTCGTTGGCCGAAACCGAGTGCTCGGTGAGTTGATAGCGGTGGTCCGGGAGGTCAAGCTCGAGCTCGTTCGATGTGGTCACCGGCGGACCGACCTCATATTCCAAAGGCGCGACTTTTACGGTTTCCGGCTCGCTCGAAGAGCCCGTGGACTCGTGTCCTCCTCGCTCGTGGAGGATAACCTGAAGTCGCCTTTTTGTTTTGGCAACCCGAACACGCTTTAGGCGAAAGCCCCGAGTTCGCTCGAGTTCTCGGGGCAAGAGCCGTCGGTCTCGCTTGCCTTAGCGTCCCTCACTCGTGGTGTTTCGGGCGACCGCCGAGCCCTTGTGCCGGGCCGGCCTTAGAACCCCAGGACGGCGAGCTCGTGTATCAAGCTCTATCGTCGAGCTCGAAGATTTTCAGCCGGTGTGTCGAGCT
Source organism: Hyparrhenia diplandra (assembly GCA_015847255.1). NCBI lineage: Eukaryota > Viridiplantae > Streptophyta > Magnoliopsida > Poales > Poaceae > Hyparrhenia > Hyparrhenia diplandra. The sequence goes on along the minus strand of JADLZK010009026.1, from coordinate 324,027 downwards.
CTCGGGAGCCGCCCCGCTGTAAAAATAGCCGCTGGGATTTTTACCGTTGGAATTTTTCCCCGCTGGTCGGGAGTTATCCCATTAATGCCGCCGCCGGGACTTCCGCCGATGGCGACCGTGGGTTGTTGTGGCGATAGCCGCTGCGCGGACGCGACGCGGCGTGGGGCCCCACCCCGACGGTTCCTTCTCGGCGCATCCGTCGCACCCGGCCTTATAAATAGGCGGAGATCGGGGCGGATTCACCTTTCTTCCCCTTCCTTCTACAGAAAGCCAAAGAGCGGAGAGAGAAAAAGAGATAGAAAGAGAGAGAGAGGACATACTTCTTTGCTCAGATCTACTTCTCCGTCTCCCCTGTTCCGCCCGAGTGATCCGCCTCCGTGAGCGCAAGATGGGGACATGGCATCGCTCGACGGCGACCAAGCAAAGAAATGGAGCTCGCGGCCTCGTCGCCGGGCTCCCCGCCCGGCGCGACGGAGGCCGGCGAGTGGATCCTCCCGCCGCCGTCGCACGAAGTTCCCGATCCGCCGGCGGGTACGTGGTGTCGCTTCGTGGCCTTCCACGAGCGCCCTGCCTCGCGCCCCGCCGACGATTTCTTCCCGAGCCCGCCAGGTACTGGGGCGTCGAGCTCCAGCACCTGACGCCGAACGGCATCCTGCTGTTTTCGGCGTTCACGATGCTGTGCGAGGGATGGTTGGGGATTCCCCCCAACTGGGAGCTCTTCCGGCACTTCGTCTATGCCAAGATCCAGGGCTTGAAGGGCGGCGACGGAGGTCCTGGAGGTGCGGCCCGATTGCCTCGTCCACGATCCAGCTTGCGCGGTGGGAAGGTCCGCGAAGTTCTTTCCCAAGGGCGACTTCCCGACGGCAAACCCCGGTGGAGGGAGGAGTGGTTCTACCTTAAGAACGACCCACCATCCTCTCGCCGAAGTACACCGGGAAGACGCTCGACACCGCAAGCAGCCAGGCGTGAGGGTCCGCACGATCACGCCCCCGGGCAGGAGGCCGTGGGCGTTGAAGACGGCGCTCAGCGCCGCGACGGCGGTCCGACAGTGAACCATATCATCGAGGCCTGGCTCGCGAAGGCGCTGGTGCCGCTCCAACGACGACGCCTTCGCCCCGAGATGGAGCCGAGCTCGCGCCGCCGCGGGGACGCGAACGCGTCCCGCGCAGACCGCCGAACAGGTGGAATGGTGGATAACCGGCCGACGCAGACGGGGTGCGAGGGCCCCCGAGCCCCCAAGTTCTCCCCGACGCGATACGCCGCGCCCGGTAAGAGCTCGCACTTCTTGTTTGTTCGAGGTTGCCCACTTATCGCTTTGAGTTCCGAGGATGAGCTTGTGTTTTTGCAGGCTGGCGAAGGAAGTCATTTGGTTCAAGGCCCTCCTCCCGAGAGGGCGACGCCGAGAGAGGCCGACCGAGCCCCCGAGAAAAAGGTTGCCGAGCGGCGGCAAAGCGCCGGGGAGGAGGAAGGCGAAGGCGCCGAGCAGCAGGTCCCTCCTCCGTCGCCCGCGAGGCCCGTGAGCCGGTGAGATCGGGACCTCATCGCCTCGAGCTTGATGCCGAAGGCGACGCCGCTAATGGAGGAGGAGTCGGCGCCAGCTCAGCGGCGCCGGTGCCCGCGCCGCATCGAGGGCGGGTTCCTCGGGCGAAGTCAACCCGGGTCCGGGTGCCCGAGCCACCGCCGAAGAGGCGCATATCGACGCTGTGAGTTCTCTTCCCCTTTACGGTCGTGCACGGCGCTCGGGCGCGTGGGTCTTAGTTGTCATTGGCGCTTATGTGGCGGCCCCGCAGTACCCGACGGCGCCCTGACGAGTGAGGGGAGACCTCGGCCGACGCGAGTTCGGGCCCGGGCGATGGAGAGCTCTTCGATGCCCGTAACGACGAGCTCAGCCTCCGCGAAGTTCGAAAGTGTAGGGTCGGCGAGCTGGGGCTGCCGCGACGAGCTCGGGCGGTGGGGACACCGGCCCATGGCGACGGGCGCGACGACGGGCGGCAACGGTGGGCACGACCACGGGTCCCGATGATGGCGCTGTTCCCGCTCACAGGGCTGCCGTCGACCGCTCACGCCGATGTCGAGCCCCTCTCCTCCCGCCCCGCGCCGGCAACGATCGCGGGCGCGAGTCAAGCGCCGGGTGGCCCCGGACTTGATCGTGAGACTCCAGCCGACGGCCTCGCGAGGGCCGCCCGAGATCCCGGTGGCGGCGGAGAGGAGACGGCGAGGTCCGAGGATGTTCCGCCCAGGCGGGCTGCCGGAGAAGACCAGGGCGGAGTCGGTGGCTCATGCACGACCGAGGAGGCTCACGCCGAAATCCCTCGCATTGACATCTCCGACGCGAAGAGACGGCGGAGGCGACCCGGGGCTGGCGCAGCCGAAGGTGAGGGCCCATCGGGCCTGGCCCCGAAGACGCCGCGGGGTCCCCGGGCGGGATCTCAGGCGGCGCCGGTCGGCGAGCTGCCCCGGCTGGGGGAAATGACATCGCTCTCCCCCCCGACCGATGACGCCGCCGCGGCCCGCGCCCACCGAGGACCCGGGCGTGCCGTTCCGACTTGTGCAGTTCGAGATCGCCATGGCCTCGACGTTTCCTTTTTTTCTTGTGCTTCCCTGCTGCTCATGTGCTTGTGCTCTTTCAAAGGTGCAAGTGTGATTCCATCCGGGAACACAACCAGCCGACACAGCGCCACCGAGGGCCGGGGCTTTCGCTGGGAAGCTCATTGAGCTGTACAAGGACATGAGTGAAGAGCTCGGCGCGGCGCAGCTTCAGCATCAATTTCTTGCGCGCTGCACGGAGGACGCCGTTGACTCGTCCGGGACGCGGAAGGCCGGGCCTTTCGGGCGGCACAAGAAGGAGCCGGCCGCCGCCAGAGGCGGCTCGGCAAGAGGAGCGGCTTGAGCTCGCCCGCACGCAGCAAAGCCGCAAGAAAATGCAGAGGAGCTCGACACCCTCCACCGCCGCCGAGGACAAGGAGCTCGCGCTCGGTGCGGCCGAACAGAGGGCGGAGGCCCTTCATAAGGAGAAGACGGAGACTGCCGAAAGTGCCTCCTCCGTCAGCGAGGCCGAGCTTATGGGTGAGTGTCACCGCCCCTTGCTTGGCGCTTTCGCTTTTCTCCAGTATTTGGGGCTGATTGTCCTCGCCGGGCGGGCCTCAGCCAGATGATCGCGAGGTCGCCGAAATGTGGTGCCGCCGCCACGCGACGATCGCGAGAGGGACCGCTCAACGAGGAGAACCAGAATTTCGCACAACGAGCAGAGCTCTATAGTGAGTCGTGGAGTAAGCGGGCGTCCGATCCTCGCCCTGTGTATCGAGTCGCGGTGACTTCCGTTATTGAACCGCCTTTCTTGTCTTGCAGGGAGAAGGAGAAGTCCCTGAAGGCGGCCAGGACGCCGCGACACGGAGCGAATCTTGCCTCCGCCGAGGCCACCCGAGCATACAGCTCCGCTGAAGGGGAAGGAGACGGACTTGAAGCAGCGCACCGCCGAGCTCAGACGAGACGAAGGAGGAGCTTGAGCGCCTTCGGGCTTGTGCCTCTAATGCCACGAGGAGGCGGCGAAGCCCGGCTGGCGCCGAGGATCTCGCCACCGCGGGCCGAGGATGTGTGCGACGCCCCTCGGCGTTGAGGAGATGGCGGACCCGGGCGGAGCGAATCTCAGTGCCGTATAAGGTGGCGAGAGGACGCCACCGGGTGGTCCACAAGGCCGCCGGGCAAGTATCTTCGGGCCACTATCCGAAAATGGACGCCGAGGCGGTGAAGGCGGGATGGGCGCCGGTATCGACGACGCCAAAACCGAGCGTAAGATCACCGCCGCCGAGCTCGACTCGTGGAGTTGTCCGCCGAGCTCTATAAGCTTGCCGCGAGAGAGGTGGGAGTCCCGGACTCATCACGGAGGGAGCCGAGCAGCCCCGAGCCGAGGCCGGGCACTTCGTCAAGGGGCGATGGACGAGGATCCTCCTTCGTGTAAAAGTAGGAGCTCGGGGCCAAGCCCCTTGCGCTTAGTTTCTAAGTCCTCGTAGTTGAGGTATCATTGTTAAGGATTTAAAGGGACTCGTGGTCTGAATGAAGATCACTGTGTTCCTTTTCCTATCCCGTGTCCTTGTTTCAACTTTTTACGAAGTTCGTATTTCGGAAGTCGGATGACGGGCCGTTTCTCGTTAGCCGCGGGGCGTGGAGATCGTTAGGCGCCGCGCCATGCCTTTTTGTTGACGAACTCGTGACTTAGTTGTTTTTAAGACGTTAAGAAAAAGGAGCACGGTCTCGTGAGCGAGAGCTCGTTGTTGTGATCTTTGTGAAGAATTTGCGAAAAATTGGTGTAGTAAACCGATGGGGTGTGCGCCCCATTCCTTAGCCCCGAGCAAGGGCGGGCCTTTGTCGATGAAGGCCCGTCATTGCTCGCAGCTTAAGACGTGAATTCGAGATGCTTGCACGTATCTTTGCATCGAATCGGTGTCTTATTGAATTTTTACGCTTATGATTCTTCAAAATACATCTTAAGGGTAGAAGCGACGAGTCGTTCGATGTTCCATGCGTTGGTGAGGATTCGTCCCCGATGGTCCTTGAGCTTGTACGTGCGTCCGCCTCAACACTTGGTCGATGATAAAGGGACCCTCCCATGGCGCGGAGAGCTTGTGCCCGCCCCTCGGCTTTGGACTCGCCGTAGGACGCGGATCGCCGACGCCGGGTTGCTCGCCCCCGACGTGTCGCCGTGGTAGCGCCGCATGGATTGTAGGTACTTGGCGGAGTGGATGAGCGCCATGTCACGAAGCCCGAGCCGGTTCAAGCGGGCGCCTTCGAGCAGCCGCTTGGTTATTGTGCTCGCCGCTGGTCCGAGCTCGTGAGCCGTACTCGAAGCTTTAGTGGGAAGAACCGCTTTACCAAGACGAGGAAGAACGGGTTCGTCCCGTGGCCCCCGCTTGGTGTGGTACGGCACTCCACACGACCGCTGGGAGCTCGACTAGCCATCGGGCGGGCGCATTTCTCGAGCCTCCCCGAAAGATGCGGGACTTCACGCCCGCAGATCATGCCATTAGCTCGCTTCTACCTGTCCGCTGGTCCGGTGGGTGGCCGACACCGCCGTGTCGACGCGATGCCGTGATCGCTGCACCGGGCCGATGAAGACTTCCCCACGGTTGGTGCCGTTGTCGGTGATGATCGAAAGTTCGACCTCCGAAGCGGTGGATAATGCCTGAAGAACTTGACGGGCCTCCTCGCTCGGCATCGCGATGGGCATGACTTCGATCCATTTGGAGAATTTGTCGATAGCGACGAGGAGATGCGTGTATCCTCCGGCCGCCCTCTTCGAACGGTCCTACCATGTCAAGACCCCACGGGCGAACGGCCGTGAGCGGAATCGCTTTGAGGGCTTGGGCCGGGAGGTGTGTCTCGCTTGGCGAAGAACCGGCAGCCCTCGCAACGCCGGACGACTGAAAGTGGCGCCGGCGACGGCGGTCGGCCAGAGAAACCTTGACGGAAAGCTTTCCGACGAGAGCCCGTGGTGCCGCGTGGATGGCCGCATTCGCCCGTGGGATTTCTTTGACGAGCCCTCGACCATCTTCGACGGTGATGCAAACCGTAGGATGCCGCTTTGCCCGCGTCTGGTAGAGCTCTTCCCCACGAGAGCAAAAAGCCTTAGCCCTCCGGCCAGCCGCCGTGACCCTCATGCCCCGGGGTAGCTCGCCTTGCTTCAGCCATCGTAGCAACGGACACGCCCGATGCAGGCGGGTGGCTGAAGTCGACCCAGCTCCCGAGCCGGCCCGCGAAGTCGGCCCCGAGCCACGCATCGTAAACGCTCGCCGCCAAGCGTGCCCTTGTATCGGGGCGTTCGACCTTCGCGACGCCGGTGTCCATGGGTCCGGCTCGGGGCTTGAGCCGCACCTTCCGGCCCTCCCCGAGCCGTGACGAGGGCTTGTGTTGTTCGTGCATGAAGACTCCCCGGGAACCGAAGCGGGCAGACGCGAGCTTGGCGAGGGCGTCGGCGTGCCGTTGTTGAGGTTCGCGGGACGGGTTGACCTCCAAACGTGGAAATGTTCTTCAAGTTCTCGGACCTTCCTGGTGGTACGCGACCATCTTCCGGGTTGACGCAATGACCTCTTTCATGACTTGGTTTTTGACGAGCTCGAGTCTCTCCGACCTCGAGGTGCGGGATGCCGAGCTCGTGCGCACCAGAGCCCGCTCACCAACGCCAGATTCGGCCACGTTGTTGGACGCGGGAAGTGCAGCGTATGGAGTATTTCATGCACACCTTCTTCGAGAGGTGAAGACGAGGCCGACGGGCGCCGCACTCTTTACCGATCCGTCGAAGTGTAGGGTCCAGCACTCGATGTCGCTTGCCTAGGTGGCTGCTCGACCCTCGGTCCATTCGGCAATGAAGTTCCGCTGCAGCCCCGAGACTTGATGGCGTCTCGGGCGCGCAGTACGTGATTTCGGCTCCCATGAGCTCGACCGCCCACTTGGCCGCAAGGCCCCGTGACCTCGGGCTGGATGACCTCCCCGAGGGATACTGAGACGACGGCCACCGGTGGGAGTCGGCGTAGTGTCTCGAGCTTGCGCGGTGATGAGCGCCGCAGACACGAGCTTTTCGAGCTGTGAGTAGCGAAGTTTTGGTGTCGGTGAGGACCTCACCGACGGCACACCGGACGCCGTATCTTGAGTGCGTGTTCTTCCTCCTCTCTCTCGACGACGAGCGTGCTCACCACCTTCGAGGTGGCCGAGATGTAGAGAAGGATTGGCTCATTAGCCGCAGGAGCAACGAAAGCACAAAGGGCCGGCAAGGAGTTGTTTCAGTGGAGTCGAGGGCTTGCCGGGCCTCGCCGGGCCCGTGAGAAGCGCCCGGTTTTCTTCAAGAGCTTGTAGAGAGGGAGGCTTCGCCCCCGAGCCGGGCTATGAACGACTCCAATCGCCGCGAGGCAGCCCGTGAGCCGCCAGACGCATTTGACGCTCTTAATCGGCCCCATGCTCGTGATGGCGGCGATTTTCTGGTTGGCCTCGATGCCGCGCCTCTGAGACGATAAAAGCCGAGCAACTTCTTCGCGGGACCCCGAAAACGCATTTTTCGGGGTTGAGCTTGACCCCCGTATTCTCGGAGTTTGGCGAAGACCTTTTCGAGGTCCGGGACGAGCTCTTTCGAGGATTTCGCTTTTGACGACGATGTCATCGACGTAAGCTTCTACAAGCTTCCCGAGGAGCCCTTGAAGACTTTCTCGCATACACCTTTGGAAGGTGGCGCCAGCGTTTTTCAAACCGGGCGGGCATCGCATACGCAATGTAACGCGCCAAACGGAGTGATGAAGGAGGTGGCGAAATGATCGAGCTCGCTCATCGCTATCCGGTGGTAGCCGGAGTAGGCGCCGAGAAAACAGAGGGTTTCGCACCCGAGGTGGAGTCAACGATTTGTCGATGCGCGGCAAAGGAAACGGATCCTTCGGCATGCCTTGTTGAGACCCGTGTAATCAACACACATTCTCCATTTCCCATTCTTCTTCTTGACTAGTACGTGGTTGGCTATCCACTGGGATGATACACCTCCTTGATAAACCTAGCGGCTAAGAGTTTATCTATCTCCTCGGCGATTGCTTGGCGTCGATCGTCATCGAAACGTCTGAGCCGTTGCTTCACCGGCCGAGAGCCGGGCTTAATGTTCAAGGAGTGCTCGGCGACTTCCCTCGGTATGCCTGGCAAGTCCGAGGCTCTCCACGCAAACACGCCGAGGTTTGCGCGCCGGAGGAAGTCGACGAGCTTCGCCTTCCTATTTAGGAGAGAGCCCGGACCCTACGCGGAGGGCGTGGCCATCATTATCGACCTCTATCTCCTTGGCGTCCTTCTCGGCTCGAAAGTGCCCACGGCCTTCATGAGCTCACCGGATGGGCTCGATCTCCCCGCCGCTCGAAAGCCCATCGCGAGCTTGTGCCCGCAGCTTTCTTGAGCTTCGGGGTGCCCTCCGCATCGGCCCAGCCGCCATCTTCGGCAAGATCTGCCGATCTCGACCGCGGCATCAGCGTCTTGACGGCGGCAGCCGCATCCGAACGCGTGCTCGAAGGTGGAGTCGACGGTGATGACCCCCTTGGGCCCGGGATCTTAAGCTTGAGGTAGGTGTGGGGGACGGCCATGAATTTCGTGATAGCACGGCCGCCCAACAACGCGATGGTAGGCGTTTTGAAGGGGAGCACCTCGAACGTGAGGGTCTCCTTCCGGAAGTTATCCGGGTGCCGAAGGTGACCTGGGAGATCGATTCGCCCGAGGGGGGATCATCCGCTTCCCCCCGGTACTACGCCATGGATCGGGTCCGGTGAGGGACGGCGCGCCTTGGTGATGCCAAGGGCCTGAGAGCGTGGACGAGGAGGTTGAGGTCGCCGCCTCCATCCATCAACACCTTGCCGAGGCGCTTTGGTGCCGGCGATGGGATCGACGACGAGCGGTACCTCCCCTCGGTACGGATGTGCTCGGGGATGATCGCCCTGCCGAAAGTGATCGCCGAGCCCGACCACTTGAGGTAGGCGGGCGCGCGGCTCGGTGAAGAGGGACTTCACGGGCGCGTGAGCTCAGCCTACGCTTGGACTCAGAGCCCTGGCTCGGGCCGAAGACGACGTTGACGGGCGCCGCCCTCGATGTAGACGCCGCCGCCGCCCGTCCCGGCTCGCCGCCATAGGTTCTCGGGCTGGCCGCCTCCGCCTCCCTTCGCCGCCCATCCACGGCTTCTTCAGGGCCGACAAATCCTTCATCTTGTGCTTGACGGGACCCCTCGTGATGTGGACACGGGGCCTCGAGCATCTTGTCGGCGTTCTTTGTGGGCGAAGCCTCTTCCCCTTCTCAAGGGTTTTGCGCTTGTCCGCGATGGCGACAAACTCGTGCCGCCGCCACGGGGGCGCTTTGTTCTTCTTGTTCTTCCTCTTGCGGGGGTGGGAGCCGATCCGCCCGCCCCGCTGTCGCTCGTGGGTTTGCCCTTGCCCGCAGACGGGCGGAGACGGCGTCCCTCTCCCTCGGGGCGTGTCCGTGGCGAGGTCGAGGAGCTCCTTCACGGACTTAGGCTTTTGACGCCGAGCCATGGATGAGACTCCTCGCAAGTGGTGCCGAAGGTAAACGCGGTGATGATCCTGAGTCGGAGGCCTCGGAGAGGTTGTTGCAGAGTTTAGAGAAGCGCCCGATGTAGTCGCCAGGCTCCCCCCTTCTTCGCTGCATCCCCCGGAGATCCTGTGGGTCGCACTTGGCCGCGCAGGTGCCCCGGAAGTTGTCGACGAAGACGCCCGCAAATCCTCCTGCCGCTGGATGGTGCCCTCCCAAGCAGTGCTCGAGCCAAGAACGGGCCGAATCGCAAGATAGAGGGGCAAAGTTATGGATGATGAAGTAGTCGCCGCCGGGCGCCGGCCTTTGACAACCGAGGCGGTAGTCTTCGAGCCGTGGCGGGTCGGTCTCCCGTTGTACTTCGCACCGAGGTTGGAGCCCGGAAACGAAAGGGAAGGGAGCGCCGTATGCGCGAGCCGAAAGCCCTTGGCCTCCTCAAAGCTCGAGCTCGAGCGCCGCATCTCGCCCTCGAGATTGACTCGCTGGCGCGCGTTCTGGCTGCGGTCGCGGCCTTGTCCCCGTTGCCGCCATGACGCTCCCGCGGCGATTGTCGCATTTCGGCGGCAGCTTCGTAAATCGCCGCGGGCGGTGCTTGTCGCCGCCCCCGGGGCGCTTTGTTCGCGCTGGCTCCGCCTTCCGCTCGGGCGATGATGGTGTCACGCGGCGTCATGGGCTCTCGCCGATCCGCCGGGCGCTGCGGACTGGATGAGAGGAGGCCCGGTGTTTTCCCTTTAAGTCGACAGCGGCGATGGAGCTTGCCACTGCTGTATCGCCGCCCGCCACGAGCTTGATCTCGCTCGTGCCTCCTAAGGCGCGGGGGTCCCTGGGATCGGGCGCTTGCGCCAGAAGCACCGCGGCGGCCGCTGTTCTCGAGGCCTCCCAACACCGGCGGGAGTTGCTCGCATCGTTGTCGCAGCTGATACGTCACGACGCCTCGCCGGGCTCACGCTGAGGCGCCCTTTGCTTTTTGCCTCGGCCGAGGGCTCCGCGCCTCCCGAGCCGCGCCCTCGAGCCTCGAGCCCTCCAGTGGGCCTTGACGTGATCGACGGGCGGGTCACGCTGGCGCCGCGAGTCCTCGGGCGTGCGCCGGAGTCGCCGGGAATGGTCGCCGTGGCCCCGCCGAGGCGTGGCACACGTAACACCGACGCAGGGTCGCAGTCCGTGAGGCTCATCCCATCGAGGGCGAGCTCGAGCTCATGGACTGATGCCTTCCGGGGTTCATCGCCCCAAAAGAGGGGGGAGACCCGCCGGCCGCCGGGTACATCTTGGCGCATGCCGCCGTGAACTTTTTCCACCGTCTGGCCAAGGTCTTCGCCGGAGCTGGAGGACGACGGTGGCGATGGAGAAGGTGACATCACGGAACAGAGCCCCGCGAGGCTCGCGTCCGAGGATGTCGGGAGGAGGTCCTGATCGAAGAAGCGAAGCGGCCGCCGCGCGGATGGGGCTAGCGGGCTTGACGGAGTCCCGCCCCATGTCGGCGAGGATGGAATCGGCGGTGTCGCGGAGGCGCCTGGGAATGTCCTCACGCCGCACGGGCGGGTGAAGACGGTTCCGCGAGTGACTTCGCCGATCGTGGCCGGTGAAGTCGGAAGGTGCCGGCGCAACACGGTCGCTCCTCCGGCGGGGCGGTATCGACGAAGAAGCCATCGGAGTGGAAGATCGCCGCACTAGCGCTGCCCCTACCGCGCGCGCCAACCGTCGCGGGTCTAATACCACCGCCACGCAATGGTGGCTAGTGCGGACTCCGAATGGCCTAGCTCGAGACAATGACACGCAATTTATACCGGTTCGGGGCAAAGTCGGGCTCCCTAGTCCAAGTGTGTTCACTATCCGAGCTCAAATGCTCGCACCTGGTGCGCATAAGCGGAGCGAGAGAGGGAGCGGGCCCCTGTGTCTCTATGATTGAGGCAAGTGCCAATATGAGAGTGAGGAAGGGATTTGAGAAGAACCCGGTGCCTTGTTCTTCTTCTTTTTTTCTTGCTTGCCCTAATCGAAGACCCTACCCCTCCTTTTATAGTAGCAAGGGGGATAGAACATGTGAGCTCTCTGGAGTTGGGGCGGGGGTAGATGGAACAATATGATACCGTGTAATGTCAGGCGAAGAGCTCTTCGAGCGAGCTCGCTGGTTGGCCAATAGCTACCTCGAGCTCTCGGCGGCCTTGATGCCGAGAACTGGTCGTCGCCGCACATGGCGGTCGGGCATGGGCGGTGGTCATGCGTCGTCTCGCCCTTGACCGTAGTTGGAAGCCGTCCCTTCTGTATGGGGGCGCCCATGTTGCCGACGATGGCGCACGGGTAGTGTGCCTCCCGGTCATGATGGCGGAGTTGCCGAAGTTGACAGATACGACGATCGAGCTCTGGATCGAGTCTTTGGTTGGCCAGGCCCTCTCTTGAGCTCTTGACGGCCTTGATGCCAAATTGGTCGCCGCCGCACGCGCGAATCCCGGGTCCAGGGGCGGTAAGGGGTCACACCGACCCCAATCGCGGGTTGAATCGGTCCCGCCGGGCGTGGGGGGTGCCATGCCATGGATGAGGTATGCGACGTCGCTCGTACCGGCTACTGCATCGCGGACGCATCGTTGGAGTCATCGGCATGGGCGGGCGACGTACGGGCCGCTTTTCCGCCATCAGGCCTCCGCATGGCCACCGTGTCGCCAGGAGTGGCTGGCCAACCCCGCATTTCTGCGCCTCTTCCGCGTGACGCCAGGGGGGACGAGCTCAGATCTGCCGCTTTTGAGCGGGCCCGCCGAGCTCGAGCCCGAGCGACCGGAGAGAGGTCGCGCCGAGAGCTCTAGCGCACAAACTTGAAGGCCGCCGGGCAGGGACCTCGAGCGAAGCGAAAGAGGTCTCGCTTCGAGAGCTCGAGTACGCATTCGAAAAAGGTCGACGACGGAGACCTCGAGCGAGGCGGAAAGAGGTCTCGCTAGAAAGAGCTCGCGGCGCCGTAACCTCGCTCTCTCCGAGGCGACCATGGGTGGAGGAGAGGTCCTTGGTTAGAATCATCCGAGACATGATGTCGAGGGTCTTGATTGACGGATTGGGGTCATCCAAAATATTGATCCCCCACAAGAACCTGTCGTGGGTCTAATACCACCGTCACAAAGAATGGTGGCTAGTGCGACTCGAATGGCCTAGCTCGAGACAATGACACAGATTTTATACCGGTTCGGGGCAAAGTCGGGCTCCCTAGTCCAGTGTGTTCACTATCCGAGCTCAAATGCTCGCACGGGGTGCGCATAAGCGAGCGAGAGAGGGAGCCGGCTCCCAAGTCTCTATGATTGAGGCAAGTGCCAATATGAGAGTGAGGAAGCGGATTTGAGAAGAACCGGTGCCTTGTTCTTCTTTTTTTTTTTGCTTGCCCCAATCGAAGACCCTACCCCTCCTTTTATAGTAGCAAGGGGATAGAACATGTGAGCTCTCCGAAGTTGGGGGCGGGGGTAGATGGAACAATATGATACCGTAATCGTCAGCGAAGAGCTCTTCGAGCGAGCTCGCTGGTTGGCCAATAGCTACCCGAGCTCGCGCCTTGGATGCCGAGAACTGGTCGCCGCCGCATACATGGCGGTCGGGCATGGGCGGTCAGCGCGCTGCCTCGCCCTGACCGTAGTTGAAGTCGTCCCTTCGTATGGGGGCGCCCATGTTGCCGACGATGGCGCACGGGTAGTGCGCGCCTCCCGGCCATGATGGCGGAGTTGCCGAAAGTTGACAGATATACGACGATCGAGCTCTCGATCGAGCTCTTTGGTTGGCCGTGGCCTCTCTTGAGCTCTGACGGCCTTGATGCCAAAATTGGTCGCCGCCGCACGCCGCAATCCCGGTCCGTGGCGGTAAGGGGTCACACCGACCCCAATCGTGGTTGGAATCGTCCCGCCGGGCGGGGGGTGCCCATGCCATGGATGAGGTATGCGCACGCCGCCTCGCGCTGCGTGATCGTGGACGACCGCTGGAGTCATCGGGCATGGGCGCGACGACGGTCCGCTTTTTCCGCCATCGTGCCTCCGCATGGCCACCGTGCCCGCCAGTGGAGTGGTTGGCCAACTCCCCGCATTTCTGCAGCCTTCCGCGTGACGCCGGGGGACGAGCTCGTAGACGGGCGCTTGTTGAGCGCGGCCCGCCTCGAGCTCGAGCTCGAGCGACCGGAGAGAGGTCGCGCCCGAGAGCTCTAGCGCACAAACTTGAAGGGGCCGCCCGGCGGGACCTCGAGCGAAGCGGAAAGAGGTCTCGCCGAGAGCTCGAGTACGCATTCGAAAAAGGTCGACGACGGAGACCTCGAGCGAGGCGAAAGAGGTCTCTCGCTTGAAAGAGCTCGTGCGCGCGTAACCCGCTTCTCGCCGTAGGCGGCCATGGGTGGAGGAGAGGTCCTTGGTTAGAATCATCCGAGACATGATGTCGAGGGTCTTGATTGACGGATTGGGGTCATCCAAAATATTGATCCCCCACAAGAGCCCCCGAGCGTTTGGGGAGAGAGAGGAGGTCTCTCTCAAATGCTCCCGCTTGGCGCCACTTGGAGCAGGGCTGAGAGTCATGTTCTGTCGTGGGGTGCGCTGAGACCACCCGGGTGTAGTTTCGAGGCCCGGGAGAGCCGTGAGTCACCGCGGAGGCTTTCTTAGTGTTGTGGTGAGCCCTTCGACCCCGTTGTCTTCGGAGGCTGCCGATCCCCGAGCCGCCTTTCTTCGCCTGGACGGCCGTCGACGACCTCGAGGTATGGGTGCTCGCACCCGCACGCCGAGTCCCCTCGAGCCATCGGGTGAGCCCGCCTCCCTTAGTGGATTTTCCAATGAGCCGCTTAAATTGGTCGCTGCGGCGGCCTTGTGACGGCTTTGGGAACCGAAACGCCGTCTCCGCTTTGTTTTATCGGGTGGTTAATGCGGGCGCCCGCGCGCCCCCCGCGACATCGCGGCTACGAGTCGCCGTCATTGGCGACGGTTCCTCGCACCGTGCATCGTGGGTGGAGATCGTGGGGGGAAGCGCGGGCCGCCCCCCCCGCGTGGGGGAGGTGAACCGCCGCGCCCGGCTATAAATACAATGGCTCGGGTCGTGGAGGTGGCATTCGCCTTCTTCCCCTCGCACTCTTCCCTCCCCCCTGAGCCACCTTCGCCGGGCGGATGGAGGGTCAAGGGTCTTCGCACGCTGGAGGCCCGGAGGAGGGCGCCGACGCCAGCAGAGGGGGATTCGCCTTCTCGGCGCAACATGCGCTTCGGCTGGCCGATCCCCAGCCTCCGCCCCGCCATGCCTTCTTCGCTCCGTCGGCGCCGCCTCCGCCTCCGCCCGGGAGGCGGTGATCGCCGAAGCCCGCCAGACCGCTGCGCCGCGGGTCGTGAGATGTGAGGGCGGCGCCATCGACACCTTGGAGCAGAGCCGCGAGCGCGACGCGATTCGCGAATGTCGCCGACCGCCGCCGCAGTGAGCGCCTCCCCTTCCCGCTTGGTTTTTGAGTTGATGTCCGCCGCTGATCCTCCTCGTAATTTCGCCGCAGTTACCCGGAAGAGGCGGATCGCTTACGGGAGCGGCTCCCGCAGTTGCCGCCCGCGCGCCCGCCGCGAGCGGTGACGGCTCGGGCGATGGCGCTGCCGGGCGATCGGGCGCCGACCGGGCGGGATCCGTGGTTTTGGCGGATGGAGACTCGTGGCGAGCCTTGGTGCCGACGCCGAGGAGTTCGAGGTCACCGCGAGGCGGTGGTGGCCAACATCGACGCCGAGGCCCCCCGCCGGGTAAGAGTAGCCCGCCGAGTCCGTAGGCGGCGCGCTTCCCGGTCCCGGGGCGAGGTCTTCGCCACCAAGCTCAAGCTTGACAAGGACCCCAAGGGCGAAGGTGAACGGCTCCACCGCCAACGCGGCATCCGCCTCCAAGGTCATCGCCACCAAGCTCGAGCTCGACAAGGACCGCAAGACGCCGACCGCAGCTTTGGCGAGCTCGGTGAGGTCGTAGGGACGCCGCCGCCGCGGAAGCCGTTGTAGATAGGACCTCTTCTCGCACTTTTCGCTTTTGTAGTTTCCTTTATCGGGTTCATGCACTCGTGCCTATATGTATGTATGCTTTTATGAACAATGAAAGCCGTAAGGGTTAGGTACCAATTTTTGTCCCAGTATGGCCGAGGTCTCGACCGTAATTAGTCGCGAGGTCTCGAGCTCGCTGGGCGAGGCGTTCGGCCCGAGGTTGTGACGGGAAGCGGGGACAATCTTGTCGATAGTGTTCCCGAGTCCGTAACACCCCAAGCAAGGAGGGGCTCGCTTAGTTCGACGCCTTTCGCCGCTCGACCTGTCTGCAGTAGCCCCCGTGGTCTCTCCCCTTTGCTTGGGTTTCGCCTCGTGATGCCCGGTGATCCCCGCAGTGTGCTCGAGCGAACCTCGCGGGTGTAGTCCCCGAGGCTCAGCTGGGACGAGGTCCGCTGAGGCTTTTATAGGCTATCGTGGTGTTCGCTTCCCGCTTATAGCACGAGGCCGTAAAAAGGGGGTGAGCTCGACTTGGTTTTACCTCGTTGGCCGAAACCGAAAGTGCTCGGTGAGTTGATAGCGGGTGGTCCGGGAGGTCAAGCTCGAGCTCGCTCGATGTGGTCACCGGGCGGACCGACCTCATATTCCAAAGGCGCGACTTTTACGGTTTCCGGCTCGCTCAAGAGCCCGTGGACTCGTGTCCTCCCCGCTCGTGGAGGATAACCTGAAGTCGCTCTTTTGTTTCCTTTGGCAACCCGAACACGCTTTAGGCTTAAAGCCCCCGAAGTTCGCTCGAGTTCTCGCAAAGAGTCGCCGGTGTCGCTTTGCCTTAGCGCCCCTCACTCGTGGTGTTTCGGGCGACCGCCGAGCCCTTGTGCCGGGCCGGCCTTAGAACCCTAGGACGGCGAGCTCGTGTATCAAGCCCCATCGCCGAGCTCGAAGATTTTCACCGGGTGTGTCGAGCTCTCCTCGGCGCCGCCCCGCGGTAAAAATAGCCGCTGGGATTTTTACCGCTGGAATTTTTCCCGCTGGTCGGAGTTATCCCATTAATGCCGCTGTCGCCGGACTTCCGCCGATGGCGACCGTGGGTTGTTGTGGCGATAGCCGCTGCGCTGACGCGACGCGGGCGTGGCCCCACCCCGACGGTTCCTTCTACAAGATCCGTCGCACCTGGCCTTATAAATAGGCGGAGATCGGGGGGCGGATTCACCTTTCTTCCCCTTCCTTCTACAGAAAGCCAAAGAGCGGAGAGAGAGAAAAGAGATAGAAAGAGAGAGAGAGGACATACTTCTTTGCTCGATCTACTTCTCCGTCTCCCCCTGTTCGCCAAGATCCGCCCCGTGAGCGCAAGATGGGGACATGGCATCGCTCGACGGCGACCAAGCAAAGAAGCTGGAGCTCGCGCCTCGCCAGCGGCTCCCGCATCCGGCGACGGAGGCCGGCGAGTGATCCTCCCGCCGCCGCCGCACGGTTCCCGATCCGCCGCCGGGTACGTGGTGTCGCTCGTGGGCCTTCCACGAAGCGCGCCTCGCGCCCCTCGCCGACGATTTCTTTCGAGCCCGCCGTGGTATCATGTTGAAGCCCAAAGACTGACGCCGAATGGCATCCTGCAGCTGGCCACCTCACGATGCCGCAGCGAGGGATGGTTGGGGATTCCCCCAACCGGAGCTCTTCCCGCACTTCGCCTATGCCAAGATCCGTGGCTTGAAGGGCGGCGACGGAGGTCCCGGAGGTGCGGCCCGATTGCCGCGCCACGATCCAGCTTGCGCCGTGGGAAGGTCCGCGAAGTTCTTCCCAAGGGCGACTTCCCGACCAAAACCCCGGGTGGAGGGAGGAGTGGTTCTACCTTAAGAACGACCCCGACCATCCTCCTCGCCGAAGTACACCGGGAAGACGCTCGACACCGCAGCGCCCGCGGGCGTGAGGGTCCGCACGATCACGCCCCGCGGCAGGGAGGCCGGGGCGTTGAAGACGGCAGCCCGCGACGGGTTCGACAAAGGAACCATATCATCGAGGCCCGGCTCGCTGGCTAGGCGCCGGGTGCCGCCCAACGACGACGCCTTCGGCTCGGGAGATGGAGCCGAGCTCGCGCCGCTCGGGGGACGGCGAACGCGGCCCGCAGACCGCCGAATGTGTGGAATGGTGGATAACTCGGCCGACGCAGACGGGTGCGAGGGCCCCGGAGCCCCCCAGTTCTCCCCGACGCGGATACGCTGGCGCCGGTAAGAGCTCGCACTTGTTTGTTCGAGGTTGCCCACTTATCGCTTGAGTTCCGTGAGGATGAGCTTGTGTTTTGCAAAGTTGGCGAAGTGAAGTCATTTGTTCAAGGCCCTCCCTCCCCCCGAGAGGGCGACGCCGGGAGAGGCCGACCGAGCCCCCGAGAAAGCAGCTCGCCGAGCGGCGGCAGCGCAAGGGGGAGGAGGAAGGCGAAGGCGCCGAAAGCAAAGAGGTCCCTCCTCCGTCGTCCGCGAGGCCCGTGGCCGAGGAGATCGACCTCATCGGGCTCCCGAGCTTGATGCCGGGCGACGCCGGGTCGGTGAGGAGTCGGCGCCAGTCGCCAGCGGCGGCGCCCGCGCCGCACTCGAGGGCGGGTTCCCTGGCGGGTCAACCCTGGTCCGGTGCCGAGCCACCGCCGAAGAGGCGCGTATATCGACGCGGTGAGTTCTCTTCCCCTTTACGGTCGTGCACCCGGGCTCGGGCCTGGGTCTTAGTTGTCATTACGCTGCGTGGCGGTCCCAAACTGACGGCGCCCTGACGAAAGAGGAGACCTCGGCCGACGCAGTTCGGGCCCGCGATGGAGAGCTCTTCGATGCTCAGGGAACGACGAGCTCCAAATTTCCGCCAGTTCGAGTGTAGGGTCACGAGCTCGGGGCTGCCGCGACGAGCTCGGCGGTGGGGACACCGCCCATGGCGACGGGCGCGACGACGCGCGGCAACGGGTGGGCACGATCACGGGTCCCGATGATGGCGCCGTCCCGTTCAGGGCCGGGGCCGACCTCTCATTCGCGCGATGTCGAGCCCCTCCCTCCCCCCCCGCGGCTGCAATGATCAAATCGCGAGTCGCGCCGGCAGGGCCCCGACTTGATCGTGAGACTCCAAACGACGGCCTCGCAGCCCAGGGGCCGCCCGAGATCCCTGGCGGCGGAGAGGGGAGACGGCGAGGTCCGAGGATGTTCCCGCCATGGGCGGGCTGGCCGGAGAAGACCAATGAGTCGGTGGCTCATGCACGACCGAGGAGGCTGCCGCCGAAATCCCTCAAGCGGCGACATCTCCGACGGCGAAGAGACGGCGAGGCGAATCTCGGCCGCGCAGTCGGAAGGTGAGGGCCCATCGGGCTGGCCCCGAAGACGCCGTGGGTCCCCGGCGATCCGTGGCGGCGCCGGCCGGGCGAGCTGCTCGCCGGGGGGAAATGACATCGCTCTCCCCGCCGACCTCGATGACGCCGCCGCGCCCGGCCCCGAGGACCCGCGCGGCTGTTCGACTTTGTGCGTGTTCGAGATCGCCATGGCCTCGACGTTTTCTCCTTTTTCTTGTGCTTCCCAAGCCGCCATGTGCTTGTGCTCTTCAGTGGCGCAGTGATTCCATCCGAGAACACAACCAACCGACACAAATTTTCACCGAGGGCCGGGGCTTCGCTGAAGCTCATTGAGCCGCATAAGGACATGAGTGAAGAGCTCGCGCGCGGGCGCAGCTTTCAAAGATCAATTTCTTGCGCGCTGCACGGAGGACGCCGTTGGACTCGCCCGACGCTGAAGGCCGGGCCTTTCGGGCGGCATTGAAGAAGAGCCGGCCGCCGGGCAGAGGCGGCTCGCAAGAGGAGCGGCTTGAGTTTTACCACGAGCAAAGAACAAGAAGAAAATGCAGAGGAGCTCGACAATTCTCCACCGCCGCCGAGGACAAGGAGCTCGCGCCTCTGGCGGCCGAACGCAGGGCGGAGGCCCTTCATAAGGAGAAGACGAGATCGCCGAGTGCCTCCGTCAGCCGCGAGGCCGAGCTATGGTGAGTGTCACCGCCCTCGCCTTGGCGTTTTTTGTTTTCTCCAAGATTTGGGGCCGATTGTCCTCGCCGGCTGGGCTCAGCCAGATGATCGCGAGGTCGCCGAAATGTGGTGCCGCTGCCACGCCGACGATCGCGGAGAGGGACCGCTCAACGAGGAGAACCAGAACTTCGCACAACGAGCGTGAGCTCTATAGTGAGCCGTGGGAGTAAGGCCCGTCCGATCCTCGCCCCGTATCGAGTCGCGGTGACTTCCGTATTGAACCGCCTTCTTGTCTTGTCTTGGGAGAAGGAGAAGTCCCCGGCTACGCTGTGGACGCCGCGACACGGAGCGAATCTTGCCTCCGCCGAGGCCACCCCGAGCATACCCAGCAAGGCAAAGGGGAAGGAGACGACTTGAAGTACAAGACCGTCGAGCTCGTAGACGCCGAAGGAGGAGCTTGAGCGCCTTCGGCTTGTGCCTCTAATGCCACGGAGGAGGCGGCGAGCTCTCGCGGGCGCCGAGGATCTGCCACCGCTAAGCCGAGGATGTGTGCGACGCCCTCGGTGTTGAGGAGATGGCGACCCGGGCGGAGCGAATCTCCTCAGAGTGCCGTATAAGGTGGCGTAGGACGCCACCGGTGGTCCACAAGGCCGCCGCCAAGTATCTTCGGCCACTATCCGAAAATGGACGCCGAGGCGGTGAAGGCGGATGGGCGCCGGTATCGACGACGCCAAACCGAAAGCGTAAGATCACCGCCGCCGAGCTCGACCCGGAGTTGTCCGCCGAGCCTATAAGCTTGCCGCGAGAGAGGTGGGAGTCCCGGGACTCATCACGGGAGGGAGCCGAGCAGCCTGAGCCGGAGGTCGCGGGCGGGCACTTCGTCGTCGCGGGGCGATGGACGAGGATCCTCCTTCTCAAAAAAGTAGGAGCTCGCCAAGCCCCCCTTTTGCGCTAGTTTCTAAGTCCTCGTGAGTTGAGGTATCATTGTTAAGGATTTAAAGGGACTCGTGTCTCGAATGAAGATCACTCGTGTTCCTTTTCCTATCCTCGTGTCCTTGTTCCAACTTTTACGAAGTTCGTATTTCGAAGTCGGATGACGGGCCGCTTTCTCGTTAGCCGCGGGGCGTGAGATCGTTAGGCGCCGCGCCATGCCTTTTGTTGACGAACTCGTGACTTAGTTGTTTTTAAGACGTTAAGAAAAGGAGCACGGTCTCGTGAGCGAGAGCTCGTTGTTGTGATCTTTGTGAAGAATTTGCGAAAAATTGGTGTAGTAAACCGATGGGGTGTGCGCCCCATTCCTTAGCCCCCGAGCAAGGGCGGCCTTTGTCGATGAAGGCCCGCCATTGCTCAAGAGCTTAAGACGTGAATTCGAGATGCTTGCACGCATCTTTGCATCGAACCGGTGTCTTATTGAATTTTTACGCTTATGATTCTTCAAAATACATCTTAAGGGTAGAAGCGACGTAGCCGCTCGATGTTCCATGCGTTGGAGGATTCGTCCCCCGATGGTCCTTGAGCTTGTACGCGTCCGCCTCAACACTTGGTCGATGATAAAGGGACCCTCCCATGGCGCGGAGAGCTTGTGCCCGGCCCCTCGGGCTTTGACTCGCCGTAGGACGGGATCGCCGACGCCGGGCTCGCCCCCCCGACGTGTCGCCGTGGTAGCGCCGCATGGATTGTAGGTACTTGGCGGAGTGGATGAGCGCTGATGTCACGAGCTTCGCCGAGCTGGTCCGCCGGGCGCTCGAAAGCAGCCGCTTGGTTATTGTGCTCGCCGAAGGTCCGAGCTCGGGTGAGCCGCATCGAGCTCGGTAGGAAGAACCGCCGACCCGAAGACGAGGAAGAACGGGTTCGCCCGTGGCCCCGCTGGTGGGTACGAAGACTCCACACGACCGCGGGAGCTCGACCAGCCATCGGGCGGCGCATTTTTCGAGCCTCCCCGAAGATGCGGGACTTCACGCCCGCAGATCATGCCATTAGCTCGCTTCTACCGTCCGTTGGTCCGAGGGTGGCCGACACGCCGCCGTGTCGACGCTGATGCCGCGGATCGCCGCACCGGCCGATGAAGACTTCCCCACGGTTGGTGCCGCTTGTCGGTGATGATCGAAGTTCGACCAAGCGGTGGATAATGCCGTGAAGAACTTGACGGCCTCCCCGGCTCGGCATCGCGCGATGGGCATGACTTCGATCCATTTGGAGAATTTGTCGATAGCGACGCAGGAGATGCGTATCCTCCTGGGCCGCCCCTCCTCGAACGGTCCTACCATGTCAAGACCCCCGCACGGCGAACGCCCGTGAGCGGAATCGCTTGGAGGGCTTGGGCCGAGGTGTGTCTCGCTTGGCGAAGAACCGCAGCCCTCGCAACGCCGGACGACCCGAAAGTGGCGCCGGCGACGGCGGCCGGCCAAGAGAAACCTTGACGGAAAGCTTTCCGACGAGAGCCCGCGGGTGCCGCGGATGGCCGTGATTCGCCCCGCGGATTTTTTTGACGAGCCCCCACCATCTTCGACGGTGATGCAAATACAGAGGATGCCGCTTTTGCCCCGCCGGTAGAGCTCTTCCCCCACGAGAGCAAAGCCTTAGCCCTCCCGGCTAGCCGCCGTGACTCCTCATGCCCCGGGTAGCTCGCCTTGCTTCAGCCCATCGTAGCAACGGACACGCCTACCGGGGTTTCGGGTGGCCTGAAGTCGACCCACCCCGAGCCGGCCCGCGAGTCGCCCCCCGAGCCCGCATCGAACAGCTGCCGCTGGGCAGCCCTTGTATCGGGAGCGTTCACCCTTCTCGCGGACGCCGGTGTCCATGGGGGTCCGGGCTTCGGGGGGGCTTGAGCTCGCACCTTCCGGCGGCTCCTCCCCGAGCCGCATCGAGGGCTTGTGTTGTTCGTGCATGAAGATTCCCCGGGAACCGCAAGCAGCGGTCCGACGCGAGCTTGGCGAGGGCGCCCGGGCCGTTGTTGAGGTTGCGGTGGACGTGGCTGACCTCCAGCCCGTGGAAATGTTCCTCAAGTTCCCTGACCTTCCTCGTGGTACGCGACCACCATCTTCGGTTGACGCAGCCGACCTCTTTCATGACTTGGTTTTTGACGAGCTCTGAGTCTCCCCGGACCTCGAGGTGCCGGATGCCGAGCTCGCGGCGCACTTGCAGCCCGCTCACCAACGCCAGATTCGCCACGCTTGTTGGACGCGGGAAGTGCAGCGTATGGAGTATTTCATGCACACCTTCTTCGGAGAGGTGAAGACGAGGCCGACGCCGGCCGCACTTCTTTACCGATCCGTCGGCGTAGGGTCCAAAGACTCGATGTCGCCGGGGCCTAGGTGGCTGCTCGACCTCGGTCCATTCGGCAATGAAGTCCGCCAGCCCGAGACTTGATGGCGCCTCTCGGGCGCGCACGTGATTTCGCCCCATGAGCTCGACCGCCCACTTGGCCGCAAGGCCCCGTGACCTCGGGGCTGCGGATGACCTCCCGAGGATACTTCGAGACGACGGCCACCGGTGGGAGTCGGCAGTGTCCGAGCTTGCGTCGGGTGATGAGCAGCGCGACACGAGCTTTTCGAAATGTGAGTAGCGAAGTTTTGGTGTCGGTGAGGACCTCACCGACGGTACACCGGACGCCGCATTTTGAGTGCGTGCCCTTCCTCCTCTCTCGACGACGAGCGCGGTGCTCACCACCTTCGAGGTGGCCGAGATGTAGAGAAGGGATTGGCTCATTAGCCGCAGGAGCAACGAGCACAAAGCGGCCGGGCAAGGAGTTGTTTCAGGAGTCGAGGGCTTGCCGGGCCTCGTCGGTCCCGTGAGAAGCGCCCGGGTTTTCTTCAAAGAGCCTTGTAGAGAGGGAGGCTTCGCCCCGAGCCGGCCATGAAACGACCTCGCCGCGAGGCAGCCCGTGAGCCGCTGCACGCATTTGACGCTCTTAATCGGCCCCATGCTCGTGATGGCGGCGATTTTCTCGGGTTGGCCTCGATGCCGCGCTCGAGACGATAAAAGCCGAGCAACTTCCTCGCTGGACCCCGAAACGCATTTTTCGGGTTGAGCTTGACCCCGTATTCTCTGAGTTTGGCGAAGACCTTTCGAGGTCCGGACGAGCTCTTTCGAGGATTTCGCTTTTGACGACGATGTCATCGACGTAAGCTTCTACAAGCTTCCCGAGGAGCTCCTTGAAGACTTTCTCGCATACACCTTTTGGAAGGTGGCGCCAGCGTTTTTCAAACCGGCGGGCATCGTTACGCAATGCACGCGCCAAACGGAGTGATGAAGGAGGTGGCGAGCTGATCGAGCTCGCTCATCGCTATCCGGTGGTAGCCGGAGTAGGCGCCGAGAAAACAGAGGGTTTCGCACCCGAGGTGGAGTCAACGATTTGGTCGATGCGCGCCGGCAAAGGAAACGGATCCTTCGGGCATGCCTTGTTGAGACCCGTGTAATCAACACACATTCTCCATTTCCCATTCTTCTTCTTGACTAGTACAGGTTGGCTATCCACTCGGGATGATACACCTCCTTGATAAACCTAGCGGCTAAGAGTTTATCTATCTCCTCGGCGATTGCTTGGCGCCGATCGCCATCGAAACGCCTGAGCCGTTGCTTCACCGGCCGAGAGCCGGGCTTAATGTTCAAGGAGTGCTCGGCGACTTCCCTCGGTATGCCCGGGTAAGTCCGAGGCTCTCCACGCAAACACGCCGAGGTTTGCGCCGAGGAAGTCGACGAGCTCGCCTTCCTATTTAGGAGAGAGCTCGACCCTACGCCGGAGGGCGTGGCCATCATTATCGACCTCTATCTCCTTGGCGTCCTTCTCGGCTCGAAAGTGCCTACGGTCTTCATGAGCTCACCGGATGGGCTCGATCTCCCGGCCGCTCGAGCCCATCGCGAGAGCTTGTGCCCGCAGCTTTCTTGAGCTCGGGGGTGTCCTCCGCGACCGCCCAAAGCCGCCATCTTCGCAAAGATCCGCCGATCTCGACCGCGCACATCAGCCCGCATCGACGGGCGCAGCCTCGCATCCGAACGCTGCTCGAAGGTGGAGTCGACGGTGATGACCCCTTGGGCCCGGGGATCTTAAGCTTGAGGTAGGTGTAGTTGGGGACGGCCATGAATTTCGCATAGCACGGCCGCCCAACAAATAAGCATGGTGGCGTTTTTTGAAGGGGAGCACCTCGAACGTGAGGGTCTCCTTCCGAAGTTATCCGGGTGCCGAAGGTGACGGGAGATCGATTCGCCCGAGGGGGATCATCTCGCTTCCCCTGCATTACGCCATGGATCGGGTCCGGTGAGGGACGGCGCGCGCTTTGGTGATGCCAAGGGCCCGGAGCGCGTGGACGAGAGGAGGTTGAGGCCGCCGCCTCCATCCATCAACACCTTGCCGAGGCGCTTTGGTGCCGGCGATGGGATCGACGACGAGCGGTACCTCCCCGGGTACGGGATGTGTCGGGATGATCGCCCCTCGCCGAAAGTGATCGCCGAGCTCGACCACTTGAGGTAGGCGGGCGCCGCGGGCTCGGTGAAGAGGACTTCACGGCGCGTGAGCTTCGCCGGGCGCTTGGACTTGTAGCCCGGGCTCCGCCGAAGACGACGCTTGACGGCGCCGCCCTCGATGTAGACGCCGCCGCCGCCCGTCCCTCGGCTCCCGCCATAGGCCTCCGGGCCGGTCGCCCGCGCGCCCCCTTCAGCGTGCCCATCACGTGCTTCTTCAGGGGCCGACGCCCTTCATCTTGTGCTTGACGGGACCCTCGTGATGTGGACACGGGGCCTCGAGCATCTTGTCGGCGTTCCTTGTGGGCGAAGCCTCTTCCCCTTCAAGGGGGTTTTGCGCTTGTCCGCGATGGCGACAAACTCGCCGCCGCGTCGTCACGGGGCGCTTTGTTCTTCTTGTTCTTCCTCTTGCGGGGTGGGAGCTGGATCCGCCCGCGGCCCGCCGCCGCTCGTGGGCTTGCCCCTTGCCCGTGACGGCGGAGACGGGCGCCCTCTCCCTGCCTCGTGTCCGGTGGCGAGGTCGAGGAGCTCCTTCACGGACTTAGGCTTCTTGACGCCGAGCTCGCGGATGAGACTCTCGCAAGTGGTGCCGAAGGTAAACGCGGTGATGATCTCGAGTCGGAGGCCTCGAGAGGTTGTTGCGAGTTTAGAGAAGCGCCCGATGTAGTCGCGGCTCTCCCCTTCTTCCTCGCTTGCATCCCCGAGATCCCAGTCGCATTTTTTGGCCCGGGCGTGAGGTGCCCTCGGAAGTTGCCGACGAAGACGCCTCGCAAATCCTCCCGGGCCGCGGATGGTGCCCTCCGCAGGTGCTCGAGCCAAGAACGGGCCGACCGCAAGATAGAGGGGCAAAGGCGATGATGAAGTAGTCGCCGCCGGGCGCCCCGCTTGACAACCGAGGCGGTAGTCTTCGAGCCGTGGCGGGGTCGGTCTCCCGCTGTACTTCGCACCGAGGTCGGAGCCCGAAACGAGAAGGGAAGGGAGCGCCGTGGTATGCGCGAGCCGAAAGCCCTTGGCCTCTCGGGCTCGAGCTCGAGCGCCCGCGATCTCGCTCGAGACGGACCGCGTTGGCGGCGTTCCGGCGTGGGCCGCGCCCTTGTCCTCGCCGCCGCTCATGACGCCCCGCGGCGATTGTCGTACTTGCGGGCGCTCGTAGTCGCCGCTGGGCGGTGCTTGTCGCCGCCCCCCCGCCAGACGTTCGCGCGGGCTTCCGCCTTCCGTCGGGCGATGATGGTGTCACGTCGCGCCGCGGGCTCGCCCGATCCGCCGGGCGCCTGCGGACCTCGGGATGAGAGGAGGCCTCGCGGTTCTTCCTTCGGTCGACGGCTGCGATGCGGAGCTTGCCACTCTGCCGACGCCGCCTCGCCACGAGCTTGATCCGCTCGTGGGCTCGGGCGTGCCCGGGGGTCCTCGGGATCGGGCGCTGGCGCGGCACGCCGGCGTCGCCGTGTTCCCGGGAGGCTCTCCCGAACACCGGGCGGGAGTTGCTCGGCATCGTTGTCGCAGCTTGATACGGCCACGGACGCCCGCGCTGGGCCCGCGCCCTTGAGGCGCCCCTTGCTTCTGCTCAGCCGAGGAGGGCCTCGCGCTCCCGAGCCGCGCCTCGAGCTCCTCGAGCTCCTCCAGCCGGGCCTTGACGTGATCGACGGGCGGGTCACGCTGGCGCGCGCGGAGTCCCGGGCGGCGCCGGAGTCGCTGGGGAATGGTCGCCGGGCCCCGCCGGGGGCGTGGCACACGTAACACCGACGTGTGGGGTCGCAGTCCGTGAGGCTCATCCCATCGAGGGCGAAGCTCGAGCTCATGGACCGATGCCTTCCGGGTTCATCGCCCCAAAAGAGGGAGACCCGGCTGGCCGCCGGGTACATCTTGGCGTATGCCGTCGTGAACTTTTTCCACCGGGCTGGCTCGCCGGGCGAGCCGGAGGACGACGTTGGCGATGGAGAAGGTGACATCGCGAACAGCCCGCGTGAGGCTCGCGCCCGAGGATGTCGGGAGGAGGTCCTTGATCGTGACGAAGAAGCGATCCGCGCCGCGCTGGATGGGGCTAGCGGGCTTGACGGAGTCCCGCCCCATGTCGGGCGAGGGATGGAATCGGGCGGTGTCGCGGAGGCGCTCGAATGTCCTCACGCCGCATCGGGCGGGTGAAGACGGCTTCCGCTGAGTGACTTCGCCGATCGGGCCGGTGAAGTCGAAGGTGCCGGCGCAACACGGTCGCCCCGGCCGGGCGGTATCGACGAAGAAGCCATCGGAGTGGAAGATCGCCGCACTAGCGCCGCCCCTACCTGGCGCGCCAACCGTCGCGGGTCTAATACCACCGTCACAAAGAATGGTGGCTAGTGCGGACTCGAATGGCCTAGCTCGAGACAATGACACGTAATTTATACCGGTTCGGGGCAAAGTCGGGCCCCTAGTCCAAAGTGTGTTCACTATCCGAGCTCAAATGCTCGCACCGGGTGCGCATGTTTGAGCGAGAGAGGGAGCGGGCCCCAAGTCTCTATGATTGAGGCAAGTGCCAATATGAGAGTGAGGAAGCGGATTTGAGAAGAACCGGGTGCCTTGTTCTTCTTCTTTTTTTTCTTGCTTGCCCTAACTCGAAGACCCTACCCCTCCTTTTATAGTAGCAAGGGGATAGAACATGTGAGCTCTCCGAGTTGGGGCGGGGGTAGATGGAACAATATGATACCGGTAATCGTCAGCGAAGAGCTCTTCGAGCGAAGCTCGCTGGGTTGGCCAATAGCTACCTCGAGCTCTCGGCGGCCTTGATGCCGAGAATCGGCCGCCGCCGCACATGGCGGTCGGGGCATGGGCGGTGGTCATGCGCCGCCTCGCCCTGACCGTAGTTGGAAGCCGCCCCTTCGGTATGGGGGCGCCCATGTTGCCGACGATGGCGCACGGGTAGTGTGCGCCTCTCCTGGCCATGATGGCGGAGTTGCCGAAGCTGACAGATACGACGATCGAGCTCTCGGATCGAGCTCTTTGGTTGGCCAGGCCCTCTTGAGCTCTTGACGGCCTTGGATGCCAAAATTGGTCGCCGCCGCACGCCGCCCAATCCCGTCCGTGGCGTAAAGGGTCACACCGACCCCAATCGTGGTTGGAATCGGGTCCCGCCGGCGTGGGGTGCCCATGCCATGGATGAGGTATGCGCACGCCGCTTGTACCGCTACCGCATCGCGGACGCACCGCTGAGTCATCGGGGCATGGGCGGGCGACGCACGGGCCGCGGCTTTCCGCCACCATCAGCTCCCGCATGGCCACCGCGTGCCCGCCAGGGAGTGGTTGGCCAACTCCCCGTACTTGCGCCTTCTCCGCGTGACGCCGTGGGGACGAGCTCGTAGGATTCGGGCGCTTGTTGAGCGGTTCGCCGAGCTCGAGCTCGAGCGACCTGGAGAGAGGTCGCGCCCGAGAGCTCTAGCGCACAAACTTGAAGGGGCCGTCGGGCAGGGACCCTGAGCGAGCGAAAGAGGTCTCGCCTCGAGAGCCTCGAGCACGCATTCGAAAAAGGTCGACGACGGAGACCTCGAGCGGGCGGAAAGAGGTCTCGGCCAGAAAGAGCTCGGCGCCGTGTGTAACCCGGCTTCTCGCCGTAGGCGACCATGGGTGGAGGAGAGGTCCTTGGTTAGAATCATCCGAGACATGATGTCGAGGGTCTTGATTGACGGATTGGGGTCATCCAAAATATTGATCCCCCACACCAAGCATTGAAGCCGATTCTACAAAAAATTCGCTTACAAATTTAATGCTCACCTTTGGTTCTATTTGTCGATCATGTCTTTAACATGTTGATGAAAAATAAATTTATTAGGCATGTTGATCACAATGTTTTGCCATCAATTCGAACTTGGAAGAGCTTATATATTGCAAGTTGTGTAATTCGCTTGATCATAATACTCATAGTTGCAATGTATTTCATCATGAGATCCAATCGACATTGATAATGACCGATTGAGGTTTTTGAGGCTCAACAAGTGGACCGATTAGATTCAATCGGGCCCGATGGCGTGGAAGTTTCCAAATCGGCTTGAATTACTAGCCGATTCACTTAAAGATCAAGGCTCCAATGCCCAAGAAAGAGATGGAGAATCCTCAAATCAAGACACTGGGGGCAAATAAAATCTCTCCATCTCCACCAAAAGCCGATTGATTCCATTGAGCAAGGGGAAACGGCTAGAGGTCTTTCTTTGGAGCATGTCCATCAAGATGGAGGAAAGGAGGATGCTCATAAAGCTAATGGAGGCAAGAAGTGTGACAAAGAAAGAGGCAATAGGAGACCGGAAGCTTAGCTTCGAGGAGCTCTTAGCCAAATATACAAAGATAGGGGAAGCAAATCGATTGAAGAAAACCCAAGCATCAAAGTTGCCTCCAAAGCATTATCCTCAAAAACAACATTGGCAAAGGAAGGTTTATGTTCCATCATATTTTGAGCCACAACATGTGGAGTATGCAGCTTCAAGACGCTTGAAAGATTCATCATCGTACAAAGACCGATTTGATCAAAATCGGTCTGGAGCTGTACCAAAAGGGAAAGTGGTAAAACAAGTTTACCGAGTGAAGTATGATGGACGGAAAAAGAAAAGTTCAGATCTAAGTGTCACCATTGAAAAGCCGATTACGTTGTTGAAAAATCTGGCTATTGATGGTAAACAAGTTGAAAATTCAGCCGTTTATATTGCAGGTACTAAATCTGAACAAAAGAAGATAAAAGTACCTAAGAACAAGAAAGAAATGTCACTGTCCACAACAGAGACTAAACCGATATGCTCAATCGGTTTACCAAGATGGCAGTGAAAAGGAATTACGAAGCTCAAGGCAGTAGAAGCTAAGAGAAAGGGGCTTAGCATGGGTCCCTAAAGAAAGCATTAAAGATCGAAAGGATGATGATCAAGCAAAGCGGTGCAACGAAGACAAAAGATAGAAGAAAAAAGATTCAAGACACAATTGCCAAGTTGGAGGTTTGCACCAAATCATCAAAATCATTGGTCATGGCGTCATCCATTTTCTCTGCCTGTGCTTATGTGGAATTCACCTCATGGTATGCATGGTTATCCCTCATATTCTTATGTTGATTCTTGGTATGGGTCTTTATATTATGGAGGGATGTCGAATTATCACGCTTTATCAATGATCAAGAGCCGAAATATTTTATTTCGGTCATGCATATTCCTCGTGCGTGAATTGTAGGGGCCGATACTTTGTTATCGCCTCGAGCATGCAATATAGCCGATGAATATTTATAACCATCGTGCTATTTAAAGAAGCCCCCTAGAGAATTTTACTTCGTAACATAAGGCCCTGGGGCAAGAAGAAGCTATATATATGATTGACAAACTTAGCCGATCACATGTATATTTAATCATGGTTTTTATTTGTTTATCAAGTTCAACCGATTGAATTTATGCATGTTTAAATCATAGCTAATGTTCAATCATGTTGGAGCCGATTATATGCGCTTTTGCAATCGTGCCTTATTTTGTCAAAGTTTGGCCGATTAATGGTGTTAATCGTGCTTTTAGATATTTGCATATGAAATATGTGCAAAGAGCAAAATTGCTTGCTCAAGGTGCATCCGCTTTGAGGTAAGAGACTTTCATTTACAACAATTGCCGATGCATGAAAGTTTGCTTGTTTCAGATTCTAGTAAAGATTCGGTTCAACCAAAGTTAATTGGACAAACCGATGTTATTAGTAATTTGGGAAAGCAATGTAAAATTCTTTTTAAATCGGTCTATTTCTGTTTTGAACAATGGTAGCACCAATTTGGGAGATTGGAGAACTCCTCTCTTGTCTTTTTTTGCAGGATCCTAGTACTAAAGTTGACAAGAATATTCGGGCGGCTTGCTTTCAAGTACACATTGCACAATGGTGAGCTTTATAGGAGGACCGCCGAAGACTTGTTGCTAAAGTGTCTAGGGGCTGATCAAGCACGAGTGACAATGGGAGAAGTTCATGAAGTCATTTGTGGTACGCATCAATCGGCTCGAAGATGAAGTGGTTGTTGAGGCGGGCTGGTTTCTCTTTGGCCTACTATGATGGCCGATTGCTTTCGTTACTACAAAGGTTTTGAAGAGTGTCGGCGGTTTTGAGAATATTCAGCTAGTGCCTACCGCTATGCTTCATCCTATAATCAAACCGTGGCCTTTCCGTGGTTGGGGCTTGAACTTCATCGGTCGATTCATCCTCCATCTTCGAAGGGGCATAAGTTCATCTTGGTTGCTACCGACTACTTCACTAAATGGTCGGAAGCGCCCATTGAAGAACATGACACACAAGGAGGTAATTGAGTTCATTACAAAGCATATTATTCATAGATTCGGCATTCCTCAAACATTAACTACGGATCAAGGGACGCCATTTATGGCTAAAGAAGTGAAGGATTTTGCCGAATCATATAAGATTAAGATGCTCAATTCATCTCCATATTATGCTCAAGCCAATGGTCAAGCAGAGTCAACTAACAAAACTTTGATCAAGCTTATTAAGAAGAAAATAATAGAACATCCAAGAAGGTGGCATGAGGTCTTGTCGAAGCTTTGTGGGCTCATCGCATATCAAGGCATGGTGCAACTAAAGTCACTCCTTATGAGTTGGTGTATGGCCAAGAGTCGGTGTTACCCGTCGTTGAGGTAAATTTGGATGCATATAGATTTGCTAAACAAAATGACTTATCTCCTACTATGTATCATGATTTGATGATGGACAACATCGACGAGGTAACCGACAAGAGAATACAAGCTCTAAAGGAAATTGAGAAAGACAAAGCCCGTGTTGCAAGAGCTTACAACAAGAAAGTCAAGAGCAAATCGCTCCAAATCGGTGACTTAGTTTGGCAAACTATATTACCGATAGGGTCGAAGAACAATCAATTTGGCAAGTGGTCACCTAATTGGAAAGGTCCTTTTAAGGTGGTCAAAGTGATATTTGGAAACTCCTATGTGCTTGAGTCAACGAGTGATGGAAAACGCCAAGATAAGGCGATTAACGGGAGGTATTTGAAAAAATATTTCCCTAGTGTTTGGCAAGAGGCCTAGTGCTCTCAAACAATGGCCGATGCATGCATCGCCCTTAGAATAAAATGGCCGATACATAGTATCGCCCTTAGCCACCTGGACAACCCCGATACGATGGGCATTCGTGTTGTTTGGTTTTTCTTGTTTTGTTTTCAGGTTGAGTGGCACCTCTCACCGCTTGGGCATGTGTTGACACCCAAAATGGCATAGGCTAAACCAGCGCAAAATTCGATTTAGCCATATTTTTGGAGGTCCAAAGTCAGCGCAAATTTCCGCACTTAGCCAAATTCTCGAGGAGGATCGGCGGCTTTTACGAACACGGCCGACTCATCGTGGGACTCATCGGTGCGTCCGGGTCCAGCGTCCGGCCGGCGCGATCCGGTGAGGTCGGCCGCGGACCTCTCCCGCCGCGGTGACCAGGAGCGTCCGTTGTTTCCAGTCTGTCGTCGTCGGTCCGTGGCGTTCGACTGACCTCGACCCACCCGGAAGCACCTATGCGTCGGTCCCCGTCCGCGTGCCCGAGTCCGGTGAGTTTTGGCGCAGGCCGAATCGACCGCCGAGGCTTCTTGGAATGTGCACGGACTCGACCACCGGAGCGTCCCTGCTATCAGAAGCGTCGTCCGGCCAGCCCGATCGGGCTGATCCGAATCGTATCCAAATCGGTTTTGTTTCCAAACTTGTTTGGTGCGATTTTTGGTGATTGGAAACGCCCTAGGACGCCTTCCTAAAAGGATAAGACCACCCTCCCCTATATAATGAAGGGGGTTCATGGCCGATTTGATCTCATCTACATCCAATCGACAAAAACACATCTACTACCGTCTTTGCTTGTAGGTCATCCTCCCTCCTTCTTCGCCGATGCCATGAACGGAAGATCGACGACAACAACGCCCTAGAGCGGTCAAAGGCTAGGGCAGCCCATAAGCTACGCTGCACGCCCTCACGGGTCCATCCCGGGCGTGTGGGGTTTCGGGTTTCAAGAGACTTCGCCCGGCGTGTCTTGCGTGCATCAGCGCTCCCGACGAGGCTCCTCCGACGACGTGTCTTGCGTATCGCGCTCATCGTTGGAGGCACAAGGTCCGGGTGTGGATATCTCTAGGCGCTTGCCGATCCCCCGATTTTCGGCTTGCCCTACGTAGAGCGATCTAGCTCTTATTTTTGGTGTGTTACCGATTTTATCGTCAACACATCCATTCGTATTCACACCAAGAAGTGGACTCATTTGATTTTCACCGACATTGTTCGGCCTCGGTTTCGGTTTTCACCTAAGTAGATGCTAATTCTACAAAATAGGATCAACGAAAACAGAGATGCACGCCTACTTCTCAATACATGCGATGCATAAACTCCGTCC
The DNA here is from genome assembly GCA_015847255.1 of Hyparrhenia diplandra. Lineage (NCBI taxonomy): Eukaryota > Viridiplantae > Streptophyta > Magnoliopsida > Poales > Poaceae > Hyparrhenia > Hyparrhenia diplandra. Next base: position 291,249 of record JADLZK010009026.1, on the reverse strand, counting down.
TCGACTACCCAAGTGTTAGATGACCAGGTTGCAAGCCTCTTGACAAGAACTTTTACCCCGGGTTAGAGCATCTTGGTGACCCGCACTCCCGGCAATACTATTAGCCGTCCGCCCGGGCACGGAGGCCGCCAGACCACCTCTTGGTGGGCCGGCCCATGGCCTGACGGCCCGCTGGCCTGCTTGGCCCGCACGCCGAGGCGAGGCGAGGGACCGCTGCCGCCGGAAATGAGGCGACGATGATGACAGGGGACGATGACGACAGCGAGCCGGACGACGGGGACGCAGGTGACGATCGCACGCGCGGCGCCGCTTTAGGGTTGTCGATGAAGGGCGCCGCTTTAGGGTTGCCGGCGGCACGCCGCGGGCGGCTAGGGTTCCGCGAGGTTCCATTGCCTCCATCCTCGCCGGGCGCGGTATAGAAGCGCCCGCCGGCCGGTCGGCCCCGCCGCGAGCCCGAGCCGTGGAGAGACTCATCCCAGTGGGTATGGACCGGCGGCGAGGGAGCCGGAGGTATTCCATGGCGGCGGCAGCTGGATTCGAGGTCGACGGAGGAGAAGAAGAAGGAGGAAGGGGAGAGGAAGGAATCGCCGGCCGGGCCCGAAGGGCTTTACATACGCCAAGCTGCGTGGCGGAGCGGCGGGGCGGGGCGAGGACGATGGCGACGGGACGGGACGACGATGGGGACGAGGACGACGGGCGAGGTGGGCAACCGGGCGGGCCACTAGGGTGGGCTAGCTCATTGGCCGCCGGTCGGCGGCTAACACGACCCCCCGCACTCCCTAACCGGTTCTCGAGCCTTGGTATCCTCAATGGAGCAACTGCTCATCCGTACCAAAGTTGAGCTGTAATAAAAGCATTCCCGGTGCATCCTAATTCTCCGTAATAGAAGCATTCCTGGTGCATCCTAATTATACTATAGAACATAATGAAAGGGCTTCTATCATCTCCATCTTTCAAGAAGAAATGTTTGACTATCTTGGACAAAGATAACAAAACTGAAGTAATAAGAGCAAACAAAACTGAAGTAATAAGAGCACTATCAAATAGAGTAGTTGGTTCCATTATTAGTTAAGTACTTTGAGTCAATTAAGTTGGCCCTTCTGACAGTCCCATTGTGGAGGCCATGCATCTTGTAGCTCGGTGGGAAGTTGAGGGCAAATATAGGTGGCCATGTTGTTGAATCAACCAACAAACTCACTTGGTGTAATAAAGAAGTATTATGGTGTTGTGCTTATTACAATATGTCCTGCAAAATATAAGTGGGTTATATGAACTTGAGCTTCCTATCAGCTTGTGAAGTGTGATACCGGGGGCGTGGGCCGGGACAGAAAACTAGGGGGCGTCGGCTATGGAGGAGGAGGTGGTGGAGGCGCTAGGGGCGAGGGATAGGGGTGGCCGGGGTTTAGGGAGAGAGGAAAGTCCGTATAGACATGGACCCCTTCCTATCTTGGCCAATCCTATTTCTTATTGAGATCCTCCTTGTGTGCATGCCTACCCTAGACAGTGCTGCCGTGGCCTTCGACGGTTGCCCTGCACCAATGTTGCTGCCAACGCCTGACGCCTGACCCATGTGGGTCTTGGATCCTCAATAGACATATGACGTGGCGTGTGAAATATGGCTTTTCCACCTGTTGACGCGAATTTAGGGCTTCGCACCAAACACACCCCGAGGGGGCCTTGGGCGCCCACGGTTCACTACAAGAGTTTAGGCCTTCTATGACTAAATGATTATGACAATTACAGTCTTTTTCTTGTCATTGTACCCCTTCTGTGACACACTAGTGACAAAGTAGCTCTAGTCATTGAATCCCTGTCACATTCCCCCTTCTGTGACTAATAGACTCAATTGTCATCAATCCTAATGACAATTGCATGCTTGTCACCGGTCTATAACAATGATATTTATCATTATATTTGTCATAGTACATTAGATGAGATGTTGACAAGTGTCTATTCGCATGCGACATGGCATATGACGTGGCATGTGGAGTATATGACAAATATAATTGTCACAAAAATGAATTTGGCCCATTTATAACATGGGCTGGTTTTACAATTATAATTCAAACAAGCCTAACTAGCCCATAGGCCAGCCACCCAATTTAGGCCCATTTTTCAACAGCCTTTTTAATTTTTGCATGTAAGCCCAGTAGTATATTTCAACCCATTTCATCATATAATTAATATAAACAACCTGTGATTTTATAACAAAAATAATTAGACATCCAAACAGATCATTTCCTCTAAAATTAATGGTTCATACATGATACAACCATATAATGGTTCATACAATAGTTCTAAACATTCACCACCCACACAAATAAATCATAACAAAATACAGCCACCATTCTACAAGTCCAACAGATCACTAGGTCACTAATCATTGCCTATTGACTACAATCACTCCACTTGCAATTTCAGCCATGGCAACAATAGCATACACAAGTTTTTGTCATCGAGAGATCACTAACAGAAACAGCCACACTTCAGTCCAGTCATGCCAAAAGACATGGTGTAAGACTCCAGTCAGTCACACCAAACTCCATTCACAAGTCACCACGATGAGTCAACAGCCTGCAAAAAACAGTGTCAGAACAATCTGATGTTGTATGAGGAATCTGATCATGCACAGTTCATTAAATGTAATGTGTAGTACTATTAAATCATGGATGATATGAGCTAATTACTGATATGAGCACTCCATTGCAGATTATAACCTACAAATAAATTAAGGAGCAATGCTGTCAATATGAAACTAGGCCTACAAATAAACCAATGATATTGCAGATTATGACCAACAAATAAATTATGGAGCAATGCTGTCAATATGAAACTAGGCCTACAAATAAACCAATGATATTGCAGTTTAGGCTAAAAAGATAGTAAAACTGTACAAATATATTCCAGCAACCAAACTGTTGACAGGAACAAAGCATCACATTACAGCAAGTTAACTGGAACGGTGCAGCAGGAAACATAAAGGACCAAGAACTATGCAGAGCAACAGAGCACATTCATACCAGCTTGAAAACACATCACCAACACACATATCTCAATTAAAGAGAGTTTACATAACTGAGTTCACAGCCCATAATTTGTATGGCCAACACGTTCATTAGCTTGAAAGACACATTAGGAAGTAGTGCTCGAATCCAACTAGCAGACTCAAAGAAAACCAATATTGGCATAAACCATACCTTGTGTTTTTGGCGTGTTCCACCCTTCAGCATGTCAGCACATAGAATTTACATCATTCTCCTTTTCACCAGTCAAGCTTAAGTTTATCTATACATTGAATAGCATAACATTAGTATTTAAAAATGCAAAGGACAGAATTAGCATATATTGAACTAGTCGAATAGCATCTTACAGATAGTTTGCCAACGAAGTTGTCCAACTGTTCCTTGAATTGGCCTTGGTCCTTGTATTATTTCCAACTTGTAAGTATGGGTACATGCTGCCTGAGTATGATCCCCACCCTCAGAGGCCAACATTGCAGCCTGCATAGGTGCCTTAGGCCTTCTTTTCCCTTTTTATAACAACCGGTATCCTAGTCCCTAAACCTCTAGTTATGCTATCCAGCTCTTTGCCCATAGTCACTCCCCGATGCCTAAATAATACATTTCAAAAACCTTATTGCCAATAATAAGATTCATGCAATTATTACGAAACGAATCGGATCACAGAAATTGACATTGAAATAAATAGTTGAAGGCACTTGCCTTCTCCAGTAATGTCCATCCCTTCATTATTCTGGATAGAAGTAGAATCTAGTACTGGTGGTGGCACCTCTGTTGCTCTGACTAGGCTTAGGGCAGCTGCTTCTTTTTATCTCATGACACTCTGCCTAGTGCACCTTGTTTGTTCCAAACTGTTAGGTGCCAGGACACTCTTGCATGATGTTCCTATTGCAGTAGCAGGCGGTGCCAGAGCCATACAAAAAAAAACAGAGACATGACACCATAAGATACTGAGATTTCCACTTCAAAGGTACATACAAATATCACTCAAAAATGGCTAATATGTTGTGTAGTAGAAGAGTTGGTACCTCAAGTTCAGTGCTTTCACTAAGCTTGTCATTTTTGCTAGTCTATGGATACCTAACTGTTGCATCCTCTGATTCATCCTCATGATATTCTTAGCCCTCTCCTCAATGTCAGTTAACGGTGGTTCTACAGATACATTGGTACATTGAAATCAGTAGCAGATAAATCAAAATGAAATAATCAAAAGTGACAGTAGTAGTAACAGTACAAGCATATGAATGTAGCGTCTAACTTGTCAAGATTAAAAAAAAAAAAGAACAGTTGTCGCCTTACAAATACTAAAAATACCAGGATTTAGATTCCAGTTTCCTCTTCCCCTTTAATTAATAATCAGATTCAGATTTTAGTTTCCTCTTCCCCTTTAATTAATAATCAACAACATACAAAAGCAGCAAAGCTGCAATGGTCATCTCGCCAAAGCTCTGCTAGCTTGTAGTGTTCGTTCTCAGTTATCCAGCCTACACGTAAGTGTTTTTTTGTCAAATACATGTTGGGCACAGTTATTCGGACATGTAAGCCCACGGGAATGGAATGCCCATTCACACTGAAACACAACAGATCACCAAAGCAAACGCACTGAAACAAAGACGCCCCCTGCTTTCGCTCTCGTCAACCACTGCTGCGCGCGCGCGACTCTGCTGCAGCATCTCGATTAACAGGGGCATTCCATTCCATTCCCGTGGGCTTTGCGCATTTGGCTGGGACATCACCGGCCGGAACCAAAGCAAACGACGACGCAACGCAACAGACTCCATTGCCGGCGCCCCAGCAGGAGCCATTGGCCGCCACCCCCGTCTCCTCGCGCCAGCGCCTCCGCGCGCCGCGCATATGGGGAAACCCCCGCCTCGGCTTCGCGGCCGTTGGGCCCTGGTGCTCGCGGCGCCGTGGTAACCTACCCCGTAACCCTAAGGACTAAGGGCCAAGAAGGTACCTGGGACCTGCGCCATCGATGGTCTGGCCGGCCTCTTCCTCCCCAATGTCATCTTCCTTCTGGTTGGAGCGGCCGGCCTCTTCCTCCCCAATGTCATCTTCCTTCTGGTTGGAGCGGCAACAGGAAGGAGGGAGGGAGTCGACCGTCTGGATCAGAGGGAGTGGCGGCTGGCGGGCGAGAGTGATGCGAAATTTGGGAACGGGGAGGGATTCTAGGGTTAGCTTTGTATATATATATATATATGTGTGTGTGGCACACCGGTTGGCTTTGTGCGAAAATGCCCTCACCTGGCTGAGTGGCGCCAGCTAAGCTGGTAAGGTTACAACTGTCTTTCTCCATCAAAATCTGTGCACGCGTGTTGGCGGGGTGTGGCGGGGCGATGGAGAATTGACTAAAAAATTTTGATTTTTTTTACCATTGCATTATATTAAAGTATTCTTTTTCATTGCATTATATTAAGTATTATTTTTTTTTTTTTGAGACGCAGAATTCACCAAAATAAATTTTATAGATCTTAAAAAGTTATGAAACTTTGATATTTACAACTTTTTTAATTTGAATTAATTTAATACTTCAAAATCGATCGGCTCATCGTATAATTACTTGGTGAAGTCGCACGGAAATTCAATTAAACCGAGAAAAGAAACCAATTCAGAAAAATTTTAAACTTGATAGTTGCTTCACAAATGGTATCTCGCAAGCCTAAGAAAAAGTCTAAGACTAATATGACATTAGAAAGCATATGGTCCTTAGAATCAGAAGAACCCACGTGTATATACACGGTTCGATAAAAAGACTCCATACACCTTTGTGAAGTATGTTCAGTCTGCCTATGTTGAAACATTTTGAATTTTTTTTGGTAGACATCTACACCCAAAAAATGGTCCCACACAAGAACTTAGCCTTTTCAGATGATTATTTTTATTATTCTATTTTTATTGTGTTGCGTGAGACAAAATATGGTGATTTATATATTGAAAACACTAGGGTTTTGCAGCGACCTCCATAGAAATTTGTCTCCTAAGGCACAAGAGACCATGTGGAAAAGTTTGGCACCGTTCGGGATTTTTTTGTGGGTGGACTCGGTTCATCGTATAATTACTGGGGTGAAGTCGCGTGGAAATTCAATTAAACTAAGAAAAGTACCAAATCAATTTACAAAAATCTCAAAACTTGGCGGTTGCTTCACACATGGTATCTGCAAGCCTGAGAAAAAGTTTAAGACCCGATACGACACTAGAAAGCACATGGACCTCGAGAATCCGTAAGAATGTATTTGTATAGACATGGTTTGATGAAAGCCTCCATAAACCTTTGTAAAGCATGTTTAGCCCGCCTATGTCAAAATGACTTGAAATTTTTTTTGATAGTCATCTACACCCAAAAAATGATCCCACATAAGATCTTAGGTTTTTTCTGATGATTATTTTTATTATTATATTTTTTATCTATGTTGCATGAGACATATTATGGTGAATTATAGATCGAAAACACTAGAGTTTTGCAACGACAACCTTTACATAAATTTGTCTCCTAAGACACAAGATACCCTGTGGTAAAAGTTTGGCACCGTTGTGGATCTTTTAAGGGGTGGACTCAGTTCATCGTATAATTCTTGGATGAAGTCGTGCGTAAATTCAATTAAAACAGAGAAAAATACCAAACCAATTTAGAAAAATCTCAAACTTGGTGGTTACTTAACACAAGGCATCTACAAGCCTGAGAAAAAAGTTTGAGACCAATACAACACTGAAATGCACATGGATCACGCAGGACACCCTCGTCCAAGGCTTACAAATTTTTGTGCTCCATGTGCTTTTTAGTGTCATATTGGTCTCAAACTTTTCCCAAGCTTGTTGATGTCCTATGTGAAGAAACTACCAAGTTTGAGATTTTTCTCAATTAGTTTGATACTTTTTTAGTTGAAATCAATTTCCGCGTGACTTCACCCAATACTTATACTTTGAACTGAGTCCACCCCTAAAAAGATTCGAGCAGTGCCAAACTTTGCCACATGATCTCTTATGCCTTAGGAGACAAACTTATGTGAAGGTCGTTGCAAAACTCTAGTGTTTTCAATCTATAATTCACAATATCTTATCTCACACACCACCGATAAAAATATAATAATAAAAAATAATCATCGAAAAAAACCTAAGATCTTGTATGAGACCATATTTTGGGTGTAGATGATTACCAAAAATTTTCAAGCCATTTCACTTAGGCAGACTGAACATGCTTCACAAAAGGTATTTTTTCACTTTAATCAATTTCCGCGACTTCACCGACGTTGAACTGAGTCCACCCATGAAAAGTCTTACGTAAAAATAATGTGAAAACAATTTTTCTGTTTAAAATAATAAATTTAATTATTTTAGTTAAAGACAACATTTTTACATTTAATGAAATAGTGAATTAAGTGCCCATGGCCTCGTCTTTTTTTGTGGTTTCTAATGGGCCAACAAACACTGATTTCTGCTGGGTTTGTTAAACTGCATGTCTGGGCCGGTCTCCACTTGAGTGCATCGTATGCTACTGGGCCGCGCTGGTCTTTGGGCCGGTTTTCATCACCATTAGCTGCAAGGAATGCTAGCACACACACACACACACACACACACACACACACACATATATATATATATATATATATATATATATATATATATATATATATATATATATATATATATATATATATATATATATATATATATATATATATATATATATATATATATATATATATATATATATATATATATATATTGAAGTGCTGGCATTCAGTTAAACTGTGTCCTAGCTCAGTGGTACTACTTTAGTTTTGCACCATCTTGGTCTCAGGCTCGAACCTCCTGGCAGCAATTTTTTTTTAAAATATTTTTCCACTTTTATTTTTTGACAACAAATATGTTTCCGCTTTGGATTGGGGTTGCCAGCGGGGTACAGGGGGGTCAGGGGATGTTCCCGTGCGGTTGTCGGTGTGTGGTGTGTGTGCGCTTGGCATTCTTTTTTTATGATCTTTTCTTTGCTAATTAATTCTTCATTTAGAAAACAAAAGTCAAGTATACCAAGTGGGGAGTCGTGGGCCTACCTTCAATCCCGCAAGCGGGAGGTTATTCCCTTTTGCCCCAAATATTTTTGATGTTTTCCCTTGCACTGGTGTTTATAGAAAAAAATTGTCACAACAAATAATCATCCGTCCCGAGTGGTTAACTTAGTTGGCGTAGTTGCTGGGAAGCTCGCCTTCTACGTATTTTTGTCACCAATTTTCGGTTTTCCCTCTAACGATCACAAGCTCATGGAGGTTGAACTGGCTAGCTCAAATGGTTTAGTTTAGCATCAAAACATAAGGTTGCCTATTCAGTGATCTTTTGCTTGATATTTTTTGAGTTTTTTTTCCTAATTTTTTTTTTCATGCAAATCTGAACACACAATTAGTTTTTTTAAGTTATTTATTATAATAGAGGCTATAAATGTCTGTTGGTTAATATTTAACTAACACGTAAATATCACCGCCTGTTCAATTAGTACACATCTAACTGACACATAGGGTGATGGGTTCAAGCATCTTTTACTTAATATTATGGAGTTTGTCTTAAAATAAATTCATGCAAATCCAAACACGAGATTAGTTTTCTTAATGAGAGAATTAGGTATGTGGCCCTCAAAACAATTTGTCTTAGGTATGTGGCCTGTTGACACATCTTATACTATATTTTTACAGCTCTATTAGAAAACTAAAATAAGGATATAAATGCATATTTATGTAGAACTAGGGGCTTTACTAACAATTTCCACAAGTTTTGGTGAATTATATATTTTTTTCAGGGATTAACAAGAAAAGCCCAGAGTTTGTATCCCATACGATGAAGAGTTTGTTCCCCATACGATGAAGGACGTGACCGTGAAGCAACCCAATTTGGAATCCACGTAAGAAGACCCTAGAAGAGTCCGTAAGACACCGGGACCGGGCTGGGCCCACTGTCGCGATAGGCGGCGGCCGACTTGGCTCTGGCGGCCCGACTTGGGCCCCCATGTCAGCCTCCTGTTCTATGTCGGTTCATAACCGCCATCAAGGCTCAATCCTGTCCATCTATCAAGGTCGGTTTCATCCAATGGCTACGGTTCATCGCCCCCGACTATATAAGGATACCCCCCCCCTGCCAAAGTGGATGATGGTTCATTAGTTCATTACTCCATCGGCTTCGGCCATCAACGACCTATGCCCTAGCTTCTAATTAGAAGAGCTCTAGATCTAGTTGAGAGAGAAGATCATCAAGTTGAGAGACTAGTTCATAGCTCCCTTTGAGCGTAGCTAAATCTAGTCTTGTTCGAAAGATAGATATCGAGTGGAAGGAGAAGTAAAAGGGGAAGCTCCGAACCTGTCGGTGTCTCCTCTTCGCTTGTACCATCCGGGATCAAGCATCCTCTGGAGCTTGCTCCTAAGACAACTACGGTGGATCAACTTCTTATTTGAGTAAGTTTACTTGTTTATATTATTCTTGTGGTTTGCGACTCTTTTAGAGTACTTCAATTCTTGTCGCTCTTGAATTGCGGTTGCTACCCCTAGTGTGAGCGTGGCGCTTAGACTAGATAGCTCGTAGATGCACCCTACCTTCCGGAACTGTGGTAACTAACGTAGGTGACTTATAGCTACGTTAATTCTTTGGAGTCCACATCCCGTTGGATAGGCCTCGGTAGAACCTATTTGCTAGGAGTTTGCACTCTTTGCTAGTGTCTTTCTCCTTGAATAAAGTTCCCATAAGATATATTCACAAGCCTTACAAAGATATCAATTAGACAGCCTTAGCCGTCCTCTTGAAAGATTTATCAACTTCCTTCCTTGCTGAGAATCTCTGGCCTTAGTTATATCTTCACTATTCGTTAACCTTTCTCCTTGTGGATACGATATTTAAAACCCTCCTCCCGGGTGAAGTGCTCACCGGTATCCGTGCGTTGTTGCGGATTATACAAATCATAAATATTTACGTGGGCCTTAACTTTTACCAACAAGCATTTAAAGCCGTTCTAGAACGGTTGTTTAAGAAAAACGTGAGTATAACTAAGTCTTGTAAAACTATCGTAGCGTAGATTTTATCTTTTTCCTTTCTTTTTTATTTTATCTTTTTCTACTGTCCACATGGATACCATCCCTCTTTACAAATACATGGCACCAACGGAACACTCTCGTAGCCCTTTGCCATCATCTAAACCAATCACTACTTGATGACTACGAGTTGCGTCCTAGGTTAATAGAGATGGTCCAAAATCATATGTTCTCGGGTACAATAGATGAAAACCCTTATCATCATCTCCGGACCTTGAAGAAACATGTGACTGCCTTCACATAAAAGGCATGTCCAATGAAACTATCATTGGAAGCTCTTTCCATTCTCTTTGAAAGGGAAAGCTCGCCCAAAGGGTATGCGACATGAACAAGGAGAAGATGGAAGGCGGCCGGGGAAAGTTACTAGTTGAATTTTGCCTAGACTTTTACCCCATGTCCAAAGTAGTCAACTTTAGGCTCTCGATCCTATCCTCTACACAAAAGGGATAATGAATCTTTGAGTGCCTTACGGGCCGTCTTGAACTTCTTTCCAAATCCGGACCCGGACTTAGCCATGCCGGACCCAGTTTTACTTCAACATTTTTTTATGTTGGTCTGAATAGAAAATCCAGAAAAATTGAATACCTCGAAGAAATGGATCTTTTATCCATCTCCCTCACCCCGCAAGCTAGAAAACTCTTGACCATAATTGTGGAGAATAACAAGGATCCTATTGCTGAGAACTCCTTAGAAGAAGAAGAAGAGATAGGATTAGTTGAAGACGATTTCATACCAAATTCATTACAACCTTTAGCCAATCCACCGACTAATCCAGAACCATCAGAATCATCAGAAATGGAGGATACTCCAATATCCGATTTCCTACTTGATATCGAGGATGATTTATTTTCCGATTATGGAGATACCTCGAAATACAAAACTGAAAAGTTATTTGAAGGCTAAACATTCACGTGTAGATCCTTCTGACAAAACACTTTTACGAAGGACCACTAAAGAACTTGTTTCCATTGTGAGCGGCGAATGGTTAGAAGAATCGAGCTTTCCTCCGATGTAGTCCGCTTGGATTCACCTTCTATACCTATTCATTGCCAAATTCATAAAGACTCTTTCGACGCCCTTTATAATCCAGTTGTGGGGATAAATATCATGTCCTTATCTTTTGCTAATGACATTCTCTTAAGCATACCATTAAGCCCCACAAATAAATTGCTACAAAGCCCATCAGGACAAATTGTCCAAAGTTTAGGAATTCTTTATGTCCTACCAATTCGCGTTAAAGGGTACCATGGTACACTTAAGCTTTCATATCTTTGATATCATGGAGTTTGACGTGTTGATAGGACAACCTATTGAAAGGCTTATTTCGGAAGGACAAACAGGGAGAATTAGGTATACGCTTTAGGTAAGGGATTAAAACTCTCATTGCCTATTGTCCAAGCTATCAATTCGAAAACAGAATCTTGTCCTGAACCAGATCCTATGGAAGAAGTTAAGGAGGCATCAGTAGAACATTTTGTAGAATCCAGTTACGAGGATTATACTGAGTTCTTCGTTGAAGAAGAAGATGAAAATCCCACCACAACAGAACCTTTGAATGAATTCGAAAATCCTCCTAGACCACCAATAGAGCTTAAACCTCTACCACCTGGTCTTACCTATGCTTTCCTCCATAATGATCCAGAGTCCCCTGTGATTATAAGTGATAAACTCACTCCAAAGGAGACTTTTAGATTGATAACTGTCTTAGAACATCATCGATCAGTTTTTGGCTATTCACTCGAAGACCTTAAAGGTATTAACCCTGCTCTCTGTACCCATCGTATTCCAACAGATCCAGATATCCCACCTTCTAGAGAACCCCAACGTAGACTTAATAATGCGATGAAGGAGGTAGTTAAGAAAGAGGTGCTGAAGTTACTACACGCCGGGATTATTTACCCTGTGCCACATAGCGAGTGGGTAAGCCCTGTGCAAGTTGTGCCTAAAAAAGGAGGCATGACAGTTGTTAAAAATGACAAGAATGAATTGATCCCTCAAAGAACAGTCACGGGATGGCGTATGTGCATAGATTATAGAAAATTAAGTAAAGCTACAAGAAAAGATCACTTTCCTTTGCCCTTCATTGATGAGATGTTAGAGCGGTTGGCAAACCATTCTTTCTTTTGCTTTCTTGATGGATATTCAGGATATCACCAAATTCCAATCCATCCCGGTGATCAAAGCAAAACCACTTTTACATGCCCATATGGAACTTATGCTTATAGAAGAATGTCTTTTGGGTTATGTAATGCTCCAGCTTCTTTTCAGAGGTGTATGATGTCTATATTCTCTGATATGATTGAGGAAATTGTGGAAGTTTTCATGGATGATTTTTTTTACGTTTATGGGAAAACTTTCGATGATTGTCTTAGAAACTTGGATAGGGTTTTGCAAAGGTGTGAAGAAAAGCACTTAGTTCTAAATTGGGAGAAATGTCATTTTATGGTTAGAGAAGGAATAGTGCTTGGACACCTAGTGTCGAAAAGGGGAATAGAGGTAGATAAAGCCAAACTAGAAGTGATAGAACAGTTTGCCTCCCCTATAAACGTCAAAGGGATTAGAAGTTTTCTTGGTCATGCTGGTTTTTATCGTAGATTTATAAAAGATTTTTCACACATTGCTCGACCACTCACCGAATTGTTAGCCAAGGATGTCCCTTTTGAATTTGATGATGCTTGCTTGAAAGCATTTGAAACTTTGAAAAAAGGCCCTTATTTACGCACCTATCATTCAACCCCCCCGATTGGTCTTTACCTTTTTGAGATCATGTGTGATGCCACGATTATCTTTGTGGGGGGGTGTTAGGGCAAACTAAAGATAGGAAGCATCATGCCATTGCTTATGCCAAAAAAACTTTGACGGGCCTCGGCTTAATTATGCTACTACTGAAAAAGAATTGCTAGGCATTGTTTATGCTATTGATAAGTTTAGATCTTACTTGGTAGGAGCTAAAGTAATTGTGTACACTGATCATCTTTGCTTTGAAATACTTGCTCACCAAGAAAGATGCTAAACCTCGTTTAATCGATGGATTTTGTTACTCCAAGAATTTGATCTAGAAATAAAAGATAAAAAGGGGGAGTAGAAAAATACATTTGCCAATCATTTGTCTAGAATGCATTTTGAGAAACCCAATGAATTGCCCATTAATGACTCACTCGGGGATGATACTCTTTATCGGATAACCCGTCACCGATCCCCGGTACGCAGATATTGTTAATTTTATGGTTGCAGGTTATATACCACCGAGGGGTTGATAAGAGGAAGCTTATTTATGATAGTCGTTACCACTTTTTGGGATGAACCATACCTCTTCGAGGTTTGCTCGGATGGGCTACTCGGAAGATGTGTGCCCTCTGTAAGAAGGATTACAGTTATTGAAAGATGTCACTCATCACCATATGGAGGACATTATGGGGCATTCGAAACACATGCAAAAATTTGGCAAGCGAGGATTTTTCCGCCAACCATGTATCAAGACACCAAAGATTTTATCCAAAGATGCGGAGCCTGTCAAAGGCATGGAAATATCAACGCAAGAGACGCCATGCCTCTTACAACCAACCTTCAGATAGAGCTCTTTGATGTATGGGGAATTGATTACATGGGACCGTTTCCAAAATCCGGAAATTATGAGCATATATTAGTGGCAGTTGACTATGTGTCAAAATGGGTGGAAGCTATGCCATGCGGATCTGCGGATAACAAAAAGCTCGATCAAAATGTTTGAAGAAATAATATTTCCAAGGTTTGGAGTGACAAGGATGGTAATTAGTGACGGAGGATCCCACTTCATTGATAGCGATTCAAAAGATATTTAGAGAAACACGGGGTTCGTCACAATGTCGCTACACCCTATCACCCTCAAACAAGTGGACAAGCAGAAACATCGAATAAGCAAATCAAGAATATCTTGCAGAAAACAGTAGAACAGATGGGAACAAAGTGGAAGGATAGACTCCCTGAAGCGTTATGGGCATACAGGGACAGCCTATAAAACACCGATTGGAATGTCACCATATCAACTTGTGTATGGCAAAACACGTCACTTGCCTGTTGAGCTAGAGTTTAAGGCTCACTGGGCAATCAAAAGATGGAATATGGATTTAGAAGCTGCAGGAGTCAAAAGAAAGATGCAATTATCAGAACTTGACGAATGGCGCGAGAAAGCTTATCACAATGCCAAGATCTACAAAGAAAGAACAAAAAGATGGCATGATAAAAGAATTAAAAGAAGAACTTCACTCCAGCGACGGTATTACTTTTTAATTCCAGGGTAAAATTATTTGAACATGGAAAACTTCGGAGCAAATGGGAAGGACCCTTCAAGGTGGTGAATTCTTCATCGCATGGAGCAGATCCTCTCCAAGACACCGAAGGTAAGTTATTCAAGGTAAATGGCCAACGTCTTAAAATCTTTTTATGAGCCAAATAAAGAACACGAGGAATTAGATGTTTTAAATTTCTTTATTTTACCTAGTCATTAAGCCTTGATCGCGTAGTGTCCGTTTTTTGGCCCAAAAGTGCGAGTATTAGAACGAAATTGGCGTTAGAAGACCACGAGGCGGAAGTTGGGCGTGGAACCCGTGGGGCCCACACGCCGCCGCCCGGCTAGCCCGCGGCCGCCGCCACACGTGGCCGCCACGCGCCCGCATCTTCCATCGGATCTTCCTAGAATATCCTACCGAATACCGAACCTTTTGGCGCGATTCTCCGCGTAGACGTTCGATAACCGTCATCTTGACTCCCCTTCCAAGTCTTTCCGATATATAAACCGACCCATTCTACCTTGAACCTATTCCCATCTATCTCTCAAAGACCGACGAACCAAGACCATCCTTGCTTGCCATGGCCAACCCGAGATGAGGATGGTGGTATACGACCCCTCAAAGATCACCCGCGCCACCACCACCCAGGCGTCGTCACCATCAATCGGCTCTCGTCGTCGTTCGCCAACGCCAACACCTCTCGCTATCATCCGCCTCCTCGGCCACCATCACCATCGCCGTCTCCGCTATCCTCATGGCAAGGGCGATCCTCGACAATGCCGCCGCAAGGATGCCATGAAGAAGTTCACAGTGCGGGAGGGCACCAGATTGCTTGCCACCTCGCCGGGATGAGGCGGCTCACGCGAGGCGTCAAGCGAGGCGGTCGACAACATCCGGCGTCTCTCAACTACACAAAGCCCCGCATCTCCATTGATGGAGTGCGCGCTCTGCCGAACACGTATAAAGTTCATCCCGCCAAAGGAGGCTTTTTAAGCAGCTTCTAAAAGCGTCGTTTCGGCAAATGCATTTAATAGATGATCTCCGCGAGGAAGTCGCGGATTGGAGAAAACTTCACCCTAACCGAACACCGTAATCGGAGCTCCACGGCGAGAAAGCGTGGGTGCTCTAGATCGACGCGTGGAGGACGCTAGGCACGAGATCGCTGCGCTAGTCAAGAGAATTGAATCTCTTGAGAATCGCCCGGTATA
The DNA here is from genome assembly GCA_015847255.1 of Hyparrhenia diplandra. Lineage (NCBI taxonomy): Eukaryota > Viridiplantae > Streptophyta > Magnoliopsida > Poales > Poaceae > Hyparrhenia > Hyparrhenia diplandra. The sequence continues at coordinate 275,689 of JADLZK010009026.1, read as the reverse complement.
ACTAGGAAGGAGCCTAGTAGTAATAATTAGAGTGTTCCAAATAGCTAGTTTAAATTAGTTTGCTTAGTTAATTTGCTTAGATATTTGCTAGATTGTTTGCTTAAATTAGATTGTTATTATGTAATATTAGCTAGAATAAATAAAGGAACACTCTATCATTTTTTTTGAAGTTGATCCTACCTTTTTATTATTTATTTTTCGTGCAAAAAGTTTCTTGTCTCCACCATGTTGTGAATAAAAGGTAACAAAGAAAAAGTGTGGGGGAGACAAAGCCGCGAGCGTCGAGCAACGAACCCGAAAATACCGAGAAACTGAAGATCTGAGCAAAGATCACGCCGCGACGAGGATCGACGTGGTCCCCTCAGGGACCCACGCGGCCGACTTGGCCTCTGGCGGCCGACTTGCCATGTCACCGCCTCGGTCTCCCCTTCGTCTACTAGTCGGTTTGTTCTCTCGATCTTTTTAACTACGTAATTTTTGTTTTCCGTTTACGCAAAATACCGAAAAGCTCTACGCTATCTAATCATTATAAAAAAAAAAAAGATTGATATGCTTAGTTCAAGTTGGACTCACATAATTCTTTTTCATGGTCTAACTAATTTATAAATATAAAATAATATCCCAAGATATTTAAGTTGTTGTAGAACATGAGATAGAAGATTTGGTGAGAGCCGACTCTTGATATCTTGTTTATTGGAGAATTTTTATTTTAAAATATTAAAATGATAGCTATACCTCCTCTTTTGTGGTAATTATCCTACCAAAGCCATGCTTGCTGAAAAAAAAAACTAGCCATAAGTTACTTGTTTTGCATTGAGCTTTGTCAAGTCCTGTGATCCAAGTCGAGAGACTAACTATCAAGAGCACGTACACGTATATATGTTGCTACTTAAGTTTCGATCTCTCCATATTAAAAGTATTGATACAATTGTAAGACAAGGCATGGGCTATGCAAAAAGTATTGAAAAAGTAAAAAAGAAGAAGAGAAAAAAGAAAAGAGATGAAGAATGGACAAGTGTCCAAGGGTGAGTAGAACCCACATCTCTTAAGAGAGGAAATAAAGGCAAAAGTCTGGGGCGAGCGAGCCCACCTCTCCAAAAAAAAAAAAAAGAAAAGAGAAGAAAGAATACATAAAGATAGCCCATGACCTTACTTGCATAGTATCCATCTTTCAAGAAGAGAGATCTACAAGAGCATAAAAATTATAAAATTAAACACATCTGCACATCTTGAGAATGTCTCTCCTAGGATCCAGCTTTGACAATGCAGATATATGCAAGATAAGCATGCTACATCCTTACCTTGAAACTCAGGATAAAGCTTTTTATTAGAAGAAGGATGTTTATAAGGGCATTTGTGCCTTGTGAGGATCCAGAAATACCACATATAAATATATTGAGTGATTGAGAGTATCACAAAAGAGGATGATAAGCTATGTTTCTTTTCAAAAATCATTGCAAAACCTCCGATTGGATTTGATTGAAGGAAAAAGGTACTCTATATCCACTATTCTTTCTCCAACTTCTCAAAATTCTTGGTAAGACACAATGAATGCTGAAAATAAAGACCATGAGATTGTTTTATGTTTGATGTCTTAACTTACAGCTTTTGCTATATCCATCCTTTCCTCGAGGGCGAGTAAAAGCCTAAGTGTGGGGAGTTTGTTGACACATCTTATACTATATTTTTACAGCTCTTTTAGAAAACTAAAATAAGGATATAAATGCATATTTATGTAGAACTAGGGGCTTTACTAACAATTTCCACGAGTTTTGGTGAATTATATATTTTTTAGGGATTAACAAGAAAAGCCCGAGTTTGTATCCCATACGATGAAGAGTTTGTTCCCCATACGATGAAGGGCGTGACCGTGAAGCAACCCAATTTGGAATCCACGTAAGAAGACCCTAGAAGAGTCGGAAGACACGGGACCGTGGCTTTGGCCCACTGTTGACATTTACTTAGCGTTGTCACTAGAAATAGATATAGGACCTATCCCTAGCAACAGCGCTAGAAATGATTGTTGGTATTTCTAATGCTCATGTAAGATATTCATAAGCGCCGCCCGGTAATTACCGTTGTAGCATTTCACCCAGGGAGTATTCCAAGGTATCGTTATTTGTATTTAGCCCATGGGAAGCGATGGCGTAGGATGTGATAACTAACAATCATGTATCCACCAACTAATATACCTTCTAGACTAAGGTGGGGGTAAATGATGTATATGATATAGGCATTGACACACACAGGGAATAGTCTAGACACACAAATAAGAGAGTAGTCTAGCTAGCGGGGAGGACAACGAGTGAGCAAAAGGATTCCTATGATTCTTACTTTACTTCTATGATACTAATCTAGGCATAAAGGACGATACAACTAGTTGTGGTTCATAGGACAATTATGCTAGGCGTAGGTGAATAGTGGTGGATAAACCACCACTAAACAAGCTACTATTTTACTTTGGAGCCTTACCTTTTAAGAACTTGCCTAACACGTGGTGATCTATACGAGAGACCGGAAGGGCTGTCACCACCTTACCGGCTATCACAATCCATCCGTGCGGCAAGCGATAACCACGAGCAAGATCGAGTCTAAGCACCATGCTTATACTTCCTCTCACTACTCTAGATGCTATAGCACGAGGCCAACTAGAGCACCTCTTACGAGGCGATGATCGCATACGGGCATGGGTTCAAAGTGAACCATGGCTTGAACCATAACTAAGTGTGAAACGTCTATATGCTAGATAATATCATAACAACTATATTCTAGAGAACTAGAATAAAAGTTGTACTAAGTAAATACTCAATAGAGTAAATACTAGAGTAAAGTAAAAGAAATGAATTATAAATGTAAAGATCTTACTACAAAAGGAATGATAAAAGAACAATACCGGACCTCCTAGAAGACCCATTTCTTGAAACCCAAGTGAAGCTCACTACTCACTCTAACTCCCAACTATACTAACACTACTACATCTTGATAGAGTGGAGAGCTCCTTCCTTATGGTATGTCCTGGAAGTGAGGGGGTAGGGGGTATTTATAGCCCCAAGGTGGAGTAGGGGGCTACTCTAGCGCCACGTCATCGTCCGTGTGACCTCTATTGCCCACCATTGGATCTAACCGCCATGCAACCGCCTTAGGATCAACGTGTGAGGTAATTTCAGCATGTGGACAATGTGATGGGCGTGGGAGGACATCTTTGGCTAAGTGGGCCATGGTCGGCCGACCATGGTCCATGACCCGTGGGCCATCCCCTAGTCTTTGGGAATGTTGGCCCCACCGCCGGGTTTACGTGTCTTGAGTGCGGAACTTGCCGTGACGTTTATTTTGTACCAACACGATCCATGTGATGTATTGATGGACCAATCAGGTGCCTTCTCTTGTTCTCCCACGGATTAGTGACGTGGCGGTCGTCTTGGAAGAGTTTGGGCCAAAAGGTCATGGGTCGGCGATCTTGGTCCATTGGGCCCCGGCATTTTCCAACTCTTCTAGAAGGCGTCCCCACATGTCGGTGTCTCGGGGATCAAATGGCCCTTGGTCGGCCGATGCTGGTCTTGTGGCCAAATGACTTCAAATTTTGTGTGGAAGCATCCTAGAACATGGAGATCATGATGGTGATGATATTTTTGTCCATTGGCCATACTTGGGTCACCGATTTGGATGGCCACTATTCACGTCGTTCGGCCACCTGATTTCCTTGAATTCATATCTGCATAAAAATAATGACATCTACATGTGGAACTAGGTTATTGGGTAAAATATGTTCATGAAATATTATTCTTCCTTTCAAAACAGGGGATGTTGATGGTGTTTTTATGATGTAAAATAAGGGTGTTTTTCACCGTCAACAAGATCCCCAAACAACCTTTGTTAGTCGAACGAAGAATCAAAACTTAGTCTTGGTGGATTAGGAGTTACTACTATGCTTCATATTTCCATAGTACTATGTGCACAACAAAAGACTTCTCTTGAATGGAAAACTTTTAGCAATGTTGAAAAACTCACCCTTATTACCTTAGTCCTTCATGGGGCATATGGCTTCTTCCTTGTCTTTAGTAATAAGGGATAGACCACCTTTGATTTGAGCTCTAATTTTCTCATTCCTCACAAGTTTCATGTTGGAGTGTTTTGCAATGTTTTCAAAAGAAAAAACTTAATGTTCCTCAAATGGTGCTCTCTTGGTCACTCAAGTGGTGGTTGGTTTCCTCACCGAGGCATATGTAATATTACCTTCTTTTCCTACATCTAAATGGCTTATGTGGATCTTGGGTAGGGATAAAGTATGGCATACTTACCTTGCATATGTTGCGGCGTCAAAACTTGGATCCAAGGAGAAAGTATCATGCTCTAAGATCAAGATGTGCATGTGTGTGGAAAAATGATGAACAATACTCCTTTATTTGATCTCTCTCTCTCTTTTTTATTTAGCATTGTGAGACATGGCTATCTTCTTCTTTTTTTTTTTTTTTTTTTTGAAGAGGTGGGCTCTACTCACCCTCGGACTTGTGTCCATTATTTCCTCTCTTTTTCTTGGAGATGTGGGCTCTACTAGCCCTTGGACACATGTCCATTTTCATCTCTTTTTTTCTATTTTTTTATATATATATAGCCAACGTCTCTTCTACTAGAAACATAACTAGAGAGAGGTCATAAATATAACTGCATGGAGTATATTTATTCAGTGAAAAGGATGGATGTCATGTTATTGCGTACTTCTAGTGTAGAAGCAGCATGTGTATGGTGGCGTGTACGTGCACTTGATTTAATGAGCATGACAAATCTCTCTACAAGGGTCAACAAGACTTGACAAAGCTCAACACAAAAGCAAGCAGCATATGTAAAAAGCTTATATCATGAAATAATGAGTATGGCTTTGGTAGGAATTTTCACCATAGAGGAAACATCAAGTGTTTTATTGATTTTTAAAATAAAGACTCCAACAACCATACTTATTTGGAACAATAGTATAACAGCTCATCTTAGGATGAATCATATCTCAAAAATTACTTTAGACTTAGTTGAAAGCACTTGCAACCCATAGAAGTTTTAGGTTCATGATGGTTTTCATGTGAGCTAAGTAATCCATACTTAGAGAAATATTGGGTTGTATACTACTAAAGAAACATTTAGCAGAGCAACTATTCATCATTTCCAATGGAAGATAAACATTCATGAAGCATACGAAAGGAGGATTGTTTATTCTTTCATTCATATTTTATTAAGATGCAAAAGGATTTGAAATAACAAGAGTTAAGAATACTTACCTTAGTGAGGGAGGGAACCTCCCCAAGCTTAACTCTTGCTCCTTTGCTCTGGTGGTGGATATGGTGTCGGGTAGACTCCTATCTACGCCCACCATTGTACCCATTGATGGTTGTTCTCTACTTGGATTGCTTGAGCAATCGGAATGGGAGTGTTACAGTGATAAGAGGTGGGTCCAGGGAGTCCAAGGTGGTGGTCGGCCGACCACTCTTTTGGAGCCTCGACCATTTGGCCTCTGTGGTGCTCTTCTTCTCATCTGATAGACCAATCACCTTGACCGTTTTTTGAATTTCTGAAATTTTCTTGGTCGGCCGACCAACCTTTTGTGGCCATTTAGGCTCAAATTTTTCTGATGTGTTCTTGATGTGAAGGTGATCAATATGGCAAGGTCAAACATTGAGATCCTTCACTTGTGTGTCGTCGATGTGCCTTTTGGGGCCATTCAGGGCTCAAATTTTTTGCAGAGTGTTCTTGATGCAAAGGTGATCAACGTTGTAGGGTCCAAACGTTGGGATCCTTCACTTGGGAGATTGGCCGACCTCCCCCACATTGGCTTTTGGCATGGTAGTCACATCAGCGGACAAACAATCAAGTCTGCGGGCATCCTGTTGGTGGAGAAACACCCATAGTATGCACATCTAAACCCTTTATAGCTTTCTTTTATTCCTGCAAGCAAAGAGAACACAAACCACAACTAGGCGACAAAGGATTAGCGTTAGTGTTAGTCATGCAGGGTTAGTCGTCCTTGTGGGGCTTGGTTGCCTTTGTGAAACCATTCTTTGTGGGTAAAGATATACCATAACAAAGAGAGCAAGAGGCAAAGCTTGCCTAAACACTACATTTTTTTATTATTTATTTATTTATTTATTATTATTATTATTATTATTATTATTATTTTATTATTATTATTTTATTATTTTATTTATTTATATATATATATTTTTATTTTATTTTTTCTTTATATATATATATATATTTTTGACTATCTAGAACTATCCTACACTTGAGAAGCACTACTCATGAAGTTCGAGAAGAGAAGAAACTCTAAGCTCGATATTTTTACGAATGAGTTGTGTGTGAATTTGAGCTAGAGATGGAGGGTATTGATAGCAATAGTGTGCAAAGCCTCGGGTGCCACAATGGTAGGTCGGCCGACCTACCTTGTGCCCCAAATGATGGAGGTGCCCCATTGTTGTTGATGGCGATGCCTTGCACAAGTGCTCTAGAAAATATGAATGTGAGGGTGACACCAAAGGTAGGTCGGGCCGACCTACCAATGTGATTACCACACAAAATTGGCTAGTGGAGAATGCATCTTGTGCTTGGTAGAAGTGAAGGGTGATGGAATTAGTGGCGAGGAGGCATCTAAAGCCCAGTCGGCCGACCTAGGGTTGGATGCCCTTGGAGAAATGGTTTACGGATTCATGTTGTGGATGTCTTGGTGATGTGAATGGAGGAATTTGGAAAGTGAAATGGCTAAAGAGGGTGGTCAGCCGACCTCCCCAAGCTAGGAGTTTTATCCAGGTTTTTGCATGAACATGTTTCCAGTGTGTAATGGTGATGAGAAGAGATGGTGGATGTGTGAGATGGGGTGATATAGGGGTCGGGGCAACCTCTCCATAGACCCCATGAGATCAGCGATTCATGAAATAATGTTCTCAAGTTTTTATTATGCAAGAGAAATTTGTTTGTTGAAAATTAAAACATGCAAAGATGTAAAACAAAAACTAGCCTAAATGCATTGAAAAAGGGAAATATGAGATAACTACCAATTTACCTTTTTGGCGTGAGATCCATGTTTTAAGTCCAAGAGCGGACTTCTCCTCCTTGTTCATTTTTTTTAGGTGCATCGGTTGGTCACTGGAGGAGTGGATGTATGGTTGCACCTCCTTCTTCTACCAGTCTTGTTCAAACCTTGATGGTGATGGTGGGTTGGAAGACTTATTTGAATTGTGGGGTCTCCTCTAGTTGATTTGGCGGATCATCACTTGGGTGAGTCGGTCAACCCCTAATGGGCCGTAGCCCATCTCCATTTCTTCTACAAAGCTTCTCCCACATGTCAAGATGACTCAAGGATGTGTTATGATGAAATAGTCATGGTCGGCCGACCACCATTTTGTGGCCGTCTGTGGCTCAAATTTACGGGGTTTGTTCATGATGGGAAGGTGATCAAGGTGGTAGGTTCAAAATGTTGAGATCCCACACTTGGTAGTTCGGCCGACCTCACTTTATGTCATGTGAGTCTTCTCCTAGGTCCTAGATGTCATCCCCACTAGTTATTGACTTCATCTTTAGGGTGGAACTCATCGAGTGCCACATCATCGATCCATGTGACTCCATCTTGTGGCCACATGACCGAACCGCCTCAAACCGACTTTCCGTGAAGGGACGAGATTTTTTTAGCATGTGCACAATGTATAGTCGGTGGGGGAAGTTGGTGGACCAAAGTGGGAAATCCTTTCCTTAATGACATGCTCTAGGATTATCCATTCTATTAGGGAAGCAACTTCCAAGTCATGCATCATTGTTTCATCCTCTTAGATTTGAAAGGTTTCCTCTGAGGGGGTTAGTCCAAATTGCAACCAAATTCTTGATTGATGAATTGACTAGACAACTCATTCCCCCACAATCTGAGATGGAATTGTGAGTGCTTTTGTTCCGTCACATATGATGATTTTCTCCATTTTGACGGTGACCTTTTCTTCATTTACGCAACAGGGGTTAGAATGTATACATATACTCACACGTGGAGCAGCAAAAGGTTGAAGTTTTGATGGTTCGTGAATAATCAAACACCCTAGGCTCGTTCTTAATACTTCTTGTTCTTGTGGAAAGCACCGAAAAGATTGAAACGGTTGATGCCTGTTATTCCACACTCCACAAGACAACGATATTCCCACAATAGCTAATGGTAACATATATTAGTGGACATCAAGTTTAGTATCAACATCTTTTTTGCCAATTGCTTCCCCGACAGCGGCGCCGGAAATGCTTGTTGACATTTACTTAGCGTTGTCACTAGAAATAGATATAGGACCTATCCCTAGCAACAGCTAGAAATGATTGTTGGTATTTCTAATGCTCATGTAAGATATTCCATAGCGCCTGCGAGAATTACCGTTGTAGCATTTCACCCGGGGTATTCCAAGGTATAGTTATTTGTATTTAGCCCATGGGAAGCGATGGCGTAGGATGTGATAACTAACAATCATGTATCCACCAACTAATATACCTTCTAGACTAAGGTGGGGTAAATGATGTATATGATATAGGCATTGACACACAAGGAATAGTCTAGACACACAAATAAGAGAGAGTAGTCTAGCTAGCGGGGAGGACAACGAGTGAGCAAAGGATTCCTATGATTCTTACTTTACTTCTATGATACTAATCTAGGCACAAAGGACGATACAACTAGTTGTGGTTCATAGGACAAGTATGCTAGGCAGTAGGGTGAATAGTGGTGGATAAACCACCACTAAACAAGCTACTATTTTACCGAGCCTTACCTTTTAAGAACTTGCCTACCACGTGGTGATCTATACAGAGACCAGAAGGGTTGTCACCACCTTACTGGCTATCACAATCCATCCGTGCAGCAAGCGATAACCACAGGCAAGATCGAGTCTAAGCACCATGCTTATACTTCCTCTCACTACTCTAGATGCTATAGCACAGGCCAACTAGAGCACCTCTTACGAGGCGATGATCGCATACGGGGCATGGGTTCAAAGTGAACCATGGCTTGAACCATAACTAAGTGTGAAACGTCTATATGCTAGATAATATCATAACAACTATATTCTAGAGAACTAGAATAAAGTTGTACTAAAATAAATACTCAATAGAGTAAATACTAGAGTAAAGTAAAGAAATGAATTATAAATGTAAAGATCTTACTACAAAAGGAATGATAAAAGAACAATACCGGACCTCCTAGAAGACCAGCTCTGGAAACCCAAGTAAAGCTCACTACTCACTCTAACTCCCAACTATACTAACACTACTACATCTTGATAGAGTGGAGAGCTCCTTCCTTATGGTATGTCCTGGAAGTGAGGGGGTACGGGGTATTTATAGCCCCAAGGTGGAGTAGGGGCTACTCGGTATCGTCATCGATCCGTGTGACCTCTATTGCCCACCATTGGATCTAACCGCCATGCAACCGCCTTAGGATCAACGTGTGAGGTAATTTCAGCATGTGGACAATGTGATGGGCGTGGGAGGACATCTTTGGCTAAGTGGGCCATGGTCGGCCGACCATGGTCCATGACCCCGGTGGGCCATCCCCTAGTCTTTGGGAATGTTGGCCCCACCGTCGGTTTTGTGTCTTGAGTGCGGAACTTGCCGTGGCGTTTATTTTGTACCAACCACGATCCATGTGATGTATTGATGGACCAATCGGTGCCTTCTCTTGTTCTCCCACGGATTAGTGGCGTGGCGGGTCGTCTTGGAAGAGTTTGGGCCAAAGGTCATGGGTCGGCCGATGCTGGTCCATTGGGCCCTGGCCTTTTCCAACTCTTCTAGAAGGCGTCCCCACATGTCAGGCTGTCTCAGGATCAAATGGCCCTTGGTCGGCCGATGCTGGTCTTGTGGCCAAATGACTTCAAATTTTGTGTGGAAGCATCCTAGAACATGGAGATCATGATGGTGATGATATTTTGTCCATTGGCCATACTTGGGTCACCGATTTGGATGGCCACTATTCCGCGTCGTTTCGGCCCGATTTCCTTCGAATTCATATCTGCATAAAAATAATGACATCTACATGTGGAACTAGGTTATTGGGTAAAATATGTTCATGAAATGTTATTCTTCCTTTCAAAACAGGGGATGTTGACGTGTTTTTATGATGTAAAATAAAAGGGTGTTTTCACCGTCAACACCCACACAGCCGATGTGAGGCGGCGGCCGAGGCTCTGGCGGCGGCACCGCTTGTGGAGCCCCCCATGTCGCCCTCTGTTCTATGTCGGTTCATAACCGCCATCAAGGCTCAATCCTGTCCATCTATCAAGGTCGGTTTCATCCAATGGCTACGGTTCATCGCCCCCGACTATATAAGGATACCCCCTGGCCCCTGCCAGGCAGATGATGGTTCATTAGTTCATTACTCCATCAGCTCAGCCTGATCAACAGCCTATGCCCTAGCTTCTAATTAGAAGAGCTCTAGATCTAGTTGAGAGAGAAGATCATCAAGTTGAGAGACTAGTTCATAGCTCCCTTTGGCGTAGCTAAATCTAGTCTTGTTCGAAAGATAGATATCGAGTGGAAGGAGAAGTAAAAGGGGAAGCTCGAACACCTGTCGGTGTCTCCTCTTCGCTTGTACCATCATGGGATCAAGCATCCTCGGGAGCTTGCTCCTAAGACAACTACGATTGGATCAACTTCTTATTTGAGTAAGTTTACTTGTTTATATTATTCTTGTGGTTTGCGACTCTTTTTAGAGTACTTCAATTCTTGTCGCTCTTGAATTGCGGTTGCTACCCCTAGTGTGAGCGTGGCGCTTAGACTAGATAGCTCGTAGATGCACCCTACCTTCCGGGCGTGGTAACTAACGTAGGTGACTTATAGCTACGTTAATTCTTTGAGTCCACATCCCGTTGGATAGGCCTCGGTAGAACCTATTTGCTAGGAGTTTGCACTCTTTGCTAGTGTCTTTCTCCTTGAATAAAGTTCCCATAAGATATATTCACCAGCCTTACAAAGATATCAATTAGACAACCTTAGCCGTCCTCTTGAAAGATTTATCAACTTCCTTCCTTGCTGAGAATCTCTGGCCTTAGTTATATCTTCACTATTCGTTAACCTTTCTCCTTGTGGATACGATATTTAAAACCCTCCTCCCGTGAAGTGCTCACTTGGTATCCGGCAAACGGATTATACAAATCATAAATATTTACGTGGGCCTTAACTTTTACCAACATGGCCTCTTTTTTTTTTTTTGAACTTAGGAATATGGCCTTCAATCTAAATTTCTTTAGGTATATGGCCTTCCGTCCATTTTTAAGAGGTAACCATAGGGGTAAAAAGACCATTTTACCCCTAATTAAAAAAATAACAAAAATATAGTTTTATTTATTTATTGTATATTTTGAGTATATAAAAAATATAGTTTTGACGGCCTGCTCGCTCCACGGCGATGCACGGCGCCGGTCGTAAATAGTCGGCGCTGCCGCCATGGGCGGTGGCCTTGAACTTGCGCGGCTTCGGCGGCGGCCAAGCCCATGTCCATGTCCTTGACCATGCGGGTGATGGCGGCGCTCACCACCTTGAGGTGCCGCCATCCTAGCTCTCCCGCCCTTCGACTAGAGTGTCGTAGCGATAGGCTGCGTACACGTCCCATCACACCGTGTGGTTGTAGACGGACTGAGCGAACTGCTGCGCCCGTCGGAGCTCTCACGCATGCGCCGCATGTTGGCGACCACCCGTGCGTGTGTTAGGAGCAGATCTTCTATTTTTGGTGGTGGTTTGCATGCAGCTTCGTTTCTTGCACCTTGGAAATCAACTTGCCATATATAATCAAAATATCTGGTAATTATTAGCGGTTCAGCATGGTAATGGTGTTCACATTTTGTTGTACATGTGTGATTATGTATGCATGGTTGAATGTGATTATATACTTAAAATATACAACAAATGAATAAAACTATGTTTTTTTTTTTCGGGGGTAAAATGGTCTTTTACCCTCACATTTAACACCGTTACCCCTAAAAATGGACGGAAGGCCATATACCTAAAGAAATTTGGATTGAAGGCCATATTCCCAAATTCAAAAAAAAAAAAAAAAGAGGCCACATACCTAAAACAACTTTTTTTGAGGGCCATATACCTAATTCTCTCTTTCTTAATTATAATAGGGGCTATAAATGTTTTACGGATAACATTTAACTAACATGTGGATACCACCCGTACAATTAGTACACATCTAGGCGACATGTGGGTCCCACCCGTCTAAGGCTTTGGCAAGGTGTTTTTTAATATGTTTTCAATTAATGACATTAGATTTGATCACTTTTGTCATGAGCTATTGTCACAAAAGATTGGGAAAATGCATATGGTGACATTTGTTTATGACTAAAAGCACAACTTAGTCATAAACACTTGTCATCCATCAAAAAATTGTCACAAATGCATCGTTTCTATGACTAAACAGGGGCTTTGTCATATGAGAATTGTCATAGAAGGCCTAATTTCTTGTAGTGGTTGCTAAACAACCTAGTAGCGGCCAGAACACCGCGGCGTGATCACCCAAACCGATCTAGGGTTCGGTAGGGGCGGCGTAGAGCTTCGGTGGCGGTTTGAAAGACCTTTCGAACGCACCTCGGGAAGACCCGTCGGGGAGAAGCGCACCAAGGGTTGTCCTAGGAGCAGCGGATGCGCCTAGAAACGCCCGGCGGAGAACGGAGGAGTTCGTCGTCGAACAGCGGGTTTAGGGCTTGGAAGAGATAAAATTAGGGTTTGTGTAGTAGTTGGACGATTTGTTGATAGATGGGATCAAATCGGCCATGAACCCCTTCATTATATAGGGAGGGTGGTCTTATCCTTTTAGGAAAGGCGTCCTAGGACGTTTCAAGCAACAAAACCGACCTAAACACGATTAGGAATCAAATCGGTTCGGAATCGAGTTTTCCAACTCGGCGGAAAGTAGAGACAAAAATTTCGGATACCGGAGAGACATGTGCGGGGTCTCGTCCGGGTATTGTCTTGGGTCCAAAATTCATCCATCCGGACTCCAAATAGGGGCGATCCACATATGTTTTTCGATCAGCGCGACGAGAGGAACGCAATGGTGAAGTCCGTTACTGATTTTGAAGAACTTTTTATTTGGACAAATTTGGGTGTCAACATATGCCCCCTGTTTTCAAGTGAGAGATGCGATCCACAAAACAATATAATCAAACAACACGAATGCCCATCGTATCGGTTGTTTGGCGACTAAGCGATATTGGATATCGGCCATTTTTGTTCTAAGGGCAATGCATGCATGGGCCATTGTTTGGAGAGCACTTAGGCCTCTTGCCAAACACTTGGGAAATTATTTTCTAGTATCTCTCGTTAACCGCATTGCCTTGGCGTTTTCCATCACTTGTAGACTCAAGCTCATAAGAATTTCCGGATGTCACTTTGACCACTTTGAAAGGACCCTTGCTCTTCGAACCTATCGGTAATATAGTTTGCCAAACTAAGTCACCGATTTGGAACGATTTGCTTTTTCACCTTCTTGTTGTAGGCTCTTGCAACTCGGGCTTTATCCTTCTCAATCTCCTTTAAAGCTTGCAATCTCTTGTCGGTTACCTCATCAATGTTATCCATCATCAAATCATGATACATAGTAGGAGATAGATCATTACGCTTAGCAAATCTATATGCATCCAAATTCACTTGACGGGTAATACCGACTCTTGGCCATATACCGGCTCATAAGGAGTGACCTTTGTAGCGCCATGCCTTGAAATGCGATGAGCCCACAGAGCTTCTGACAAGACCTCATGCCACTTCCTTGGATGATCTTCTATCTTCTTTTGGATGAGCTTGATCAAAGTCTTGTTAGTGGATTCAGCTTGTCCATTGGCTTGAGCATAATATGGAGATGATTTGAGCATCTTGATCTTATATGACTCGGCAAACACTTTTACTTCTTTCGCCATAAATGACGTTCCTTGATCGGTAGTTAATGTTTGTGGAATACCGAATCTATGTATGATGTGCTGCCGTGATGAACTCAATTACCTCCTTATGTGTCATGTTCTTCAATGGAACTGCTTCCGACCATTTAGTGAAGTAGTCGGTAGCAACCAAGACGAACTTATGCCCCTTCGAAGATGGTGGATGAATCTGTCCAATGAAATCCAATCCCCAACCACGGAAAGGCCACGGTTTGATAATAGGATGAAGCATAGCAGCCGGCACTAGCTGAATATTTCCAAACCGTTGACACTCTTCACAACCTTTGTAGTAGCGAAAGCAATCAGCCATCATAGTAGGCCAATAGAAACCAGCCCTCCTTAGTAACCACTTCATCTTTGGAGCTAATTGATGCGTACCACAAATCCCTTCATGTACTTCTCCCATTGCCACTCTTGCTTGATCGGTTCCTAGGCATTTTAGCAACAAATCTTCGGCGATCCTCCTATAAAGTTCTCCATTATGCAATGTGTACTTGAAAGCAAGTCGCCGAACATTCTTGTCAACTTTAATGCTAGGATCTGCAAGAGTGACATGAAGGAGTTCTCAAACGTCTAAATCGGCACTACCATTGTCCAAAACAGAAATAGATCGATTTAAAAGAATTCTACTTTGCTGTCCCCAAATTATAAGTGACATCGGTTTGTCCAATTGGCTTTGGTCGAACAATTTTCACTAGAATTTGAAACAAGCAAACTATCATGCATCGGCAAATGTTGCAAATGGAAATACTTATCGTTTACCTCAAAGCCGATTGCATTTTGAGCAAGCAAGTTTGCTCTATGCACATACCTTACATGCACCACGATCTCCTTCTTTTATATATCCAGATGCTTGTTGAGCTAGCAAATTGGCCATATGATTTTCCTCTCTAGGGATATACCCGAATCTTGAATTCGGAAAATTTACCAATTAAATCAAGGCAAGCATTAAGATGAGCACGTAGTAATCCATCTAAACATTGACATTCACCAGATACTTGCCGGACTATAAGCAATGAATCACCAAATGCTTCAACATGATCAACCCCCAAAGCATCTAGCATGATCAACCCGAATAAAGAGAGCTTCATATTCGGTTTGGTTGTTAGTACATTTAAACTCAATCGGCTTGACATTGGAATTTCAGCACCAAGATGATTAACAAGAACAATACCAACGCCCGCACCATCTTTGCAAACCGATCCATCAAAAATACAAACGCCATGGGGTAGTAGTGGCGTAATCAATTCATGATCAAGATTTATGCTATGCTCAACAATAAAATCAGCAAGAACTTGACCTTTCAATATTTTCAATGGCTCAAAAAGTCAAGTCATATTCAATCAAAAGAGTATGCCCATTTGCCCACCCTTCCGAGAAAAGGATTGGCGAAACAACATATGTTTGATTACATCGGCCGGCAAGCTACCACACATGTGCTTGACAAAAGATAATGTCTCATCTTGGAGCAAGCAAAATATAGTGATAGACATAATTTCTCAATATGGGCATACCTTGTCTCGGGATCAAGAAGACGGCGACTAAGATAAGCAACAACACACTCCTTTCCTTCGTCTTCTTGAGTAACAACAGCCCCAATCACCTTATCTTCGGCAGCGATATACAATCGAAAAGGTACTCCCCTTCTAGGTGCGCGAAGAACAGGTGGTGAAGACAAATATTCCTTCAACTTGTCAAATGCAGCTTGTTGGCTTGCCCCCCAGGTAAAATCAGCTTCATATTTCAACTTGAGGATGGGGGTGAAAGGAATAATCTTCCCGGACAAGTTAGCAATGAATCTTCTCAAGTAGTTCACTTTGCCTAAGAACTTCTGCAAATCCTTCTTACATTGAGGTGCCTGAACTGCCTTGATCTTTTCTATCCTCTTAGGATCAATCTCTATGCCTTTCTCATGAATAATAAATCCGAGAAACTTCCAGTTGATACTCAAAAGCACACTTGAGTGGATTCATCTTCAAACCATAGAAGCGCATTCTCTCAAAAGCAAGGCGCAAAATCGGCTAAATGAGGATCATGTGAAGCCGATTTAATCACCACATCATCAATATACACTTCCATGATTACACCAATGAGATCATGAAAGATAAGATTCATAGCTCTTTGGTAGGTGGCACCTGCATTCTTGAGCCCAAAAGTCATGACAATCCACTCAAACAAACCGACAAATCCGGGACAGATAAAAGCGTCTTGGAGGTATCTTCTTCCGCCATAAAAGATTTGATTATATCCAGCATTACCATCAAGAAAGCTAATAACTTTGTGCCCGATGCATCATTAATTAACATGTCGGCGATAGGCATAGGATACTCATCTTTAGGAGTGGCTCTATTTAAATCTCTGAAGTCAATGCAAACTCTTATCTTCCCTGTCTTTCTTCTCAACCTAACAATATTAGAGACCCACTGCGCATACGCATGGGCGGATGAAATCTGCTGGATCAACCGATTGATTTCCTCCTTGATTCGGTCATGGATGGCGAATTGAAGTTTCTTCAGCGGTTGCTTGATTGGCCTAAAACCCCTTTTGATGGGAAGCCGATGCTCAACAAGATCTCGGCTAAGCCGGGCATCTCCGTGTAATCCCATGCAAAACAATCAACATATTCCTTGAGAAGCGCGATTAATTTAGATTTATAATCGGCATCCAAGTTAGCATTCACATAGGTCGGCCGTGGTACGGTACCATCCCCAATATCAACTTGCTCTAAAGGGTCGGCCGGCGTGAAACCTTGGCCCAACTTATTGAGCTCATCAAAGTCATCAATTGCCTCACAAGAATCGGTCCTTTTCGGCTGATAATGTTCTAGCCTCTTTTTCAACCATTGAAGTTTGTCTTCCATTGGGAAACTATTTATATAAGAATATTGAGCCGATTATCCACCGGCTTCAATGACACGGTACAAATCCACGCTCATCATAACCGACATATTGATAGGCTGGATAAATCTCTCCCTGAAGACAAGCAAATCCGGATCCTTGGTGTGAAACATCGGTTGTAGCAACTTCAACCGAATTATCCGCATGAACAATCTCTATGGCATCTCCCACCCATTGGATGAGAAATTGGTGCAAGCTTGAAGGCACACCGGGGTTGGCATGAATCAATCTCGGCCAAGTATGAGATCATAGCTACCTTCCACATCGGCGATGAAGAATGCGGTAGGCATCGTCTTGCTCCCCCAACGGTCAACTCCAAGTTGGCGATCCCCTTAGCGAGGAATTGGCGTAGTTGCTCCTACGCCCGGTGGCGATCATGTTGGTGCGGATCGCTCCTCGTCCTTGCCACCAAGCTTCTTGTATAGTGCATAGGGCATAAGATTAACAAAGCTGCGCCACTATCCACTAGCATGTTGCGGGCCCGGTTTTCCATTAATATGTCCCCTCACATGCAATGGCTTGAGATGTCTCCACGAGGCACCACGGGCTTCTTGAATATAGCATCTTGAACCCCAAAAGCCATCTCTGCTGCGGCTACTTCATCATCTCCCCTTTGCTCGATTCGTCATAATCGGCGAAAAGAAATATTGTGTTTATTTCTCCATGCTTTGGCGAAGGCTCATAGTCTACCATCTCTTCATCGGCCGGCCGGTAGGAACTTCAATGCCAACCATAGCAGCAACAACGGTAGCAAAATCCTCATCGATTGCCCGGAGGACCATCGGATACAATCGGTTGAACCGGCTCAAGAGTCGGTAAATCCGATGATTGGACATTAGCAGCCCCATCAACCCGTCCGCGGTTGAATTATCAACTTGCTCGGTAGGCTTACACTAGGAGTGCCAAAAGGTCAACATTTGGCTTGGGCACCTCCTCCACAAGCTTGGGCGGCTGCTCTTGGACCACAAGCCCGACTTTACCGATTTAGCAACGGTTTAGCCATCCTCTTAGCGGCAGCAACCAACTCGGCTTCCTTCTTCTTAACCTCATGGACAAGTTCCTTGCGGGGATAGGTCCTTGTTCTTGAGCAACGACCATGCGCTTGAGCATCTTTTGTCTTGCCCGTTGAAGCTTCCTCTTACGAGTTTTGTCAAGGTCCATTGGGCACCACTTGGGGCTGCCGTTAGCGAGGATCAACGGGCCTTTTCCTCTTGTCTTGAGATTCAACAACTTCCTCCATGATTTGATCTTCTTTTTGGAGGCTCTTGCCCCTCAATCATAATCGGTTCATTGTCATTAAGAACAGGAGCTGACATTGATCCGATCATGATGGAAGGTGGAGAAGTAGCAATTGGGGCAGGCTGCACAACCACATCGGCTTCTTCTTCGGACATATATACATTTGCATTGGTGCCTTCCCGAATTGGTAAGCTCCACGGATGTGAGCAACTCTTTCTTCTTTACACCGCTAGAGCTCGATTGTGTACCCAATCGGCTAAAGACGATGGGCTTGGCCATGTTTGCGGCATCTACCTCCTTCATGGAAGCCGAAGGATAAGGAACAAACACTCCCTTCGGTCCCCATTGAGGTATCACGGTGATGGTGGCATTGGCGCCATTGGTGGTCCCCAACGAGAGAATCTTGGGCGAGTGGCGTGCGAAGAGGATACACCGTTGGAAGGAGTCATGGCTATTTGCTTGTTCCTTTCTTCATCACGCTTAGGAGGTGTAGACTCTCTTTTTTTATTGGCCGATTTCTTGGAATCAGACTCGTCTTGTTTGTACTTTGCCATGAGCACATCAAATGTGCGAGGCTTGATGTGCTTCTTTTCCTTAGGCTCGTTGGTCTTCCACACTCCCACCTCGGCCTTTGTGGAATGAAGGATCTTAGTACCGAGGGGCTTGGTCATCTTGGCGATTGGGCTAACCCGGCCTAGCTGGTCTTCCACAGTCTTTGCAAGACCATCCAACCAAGCTTGACGCCGTAAAAGGCTGTCATACCCAATTTAAGGAACAAATTGAATAGTAACTATATGTGTGCCTAGGAATCCATCACACACATATATTGACAAATATAAAGGAATAGTATCAACGGAGTGCCTTATTACATCACGATAGTATCACAATCTTTGAATATCACAAATGTCTCAACAAAATCTAATGAAACTAAGTAGGCGCCATGGCCTCCAAGTCCACGGGAAGGTCGGCGGTTGACAACAATCCTAGTAATCATCTTCATATGGTTGATACCCTTGACCATCTGTACCCATCCGGGATTTTCCCAAAAATGAAATATAAAGCAAGCGTGAGTACACAACGTACTCAACAAGTATAACATGGATATAAATGTGGCTCAAAAGGTTTGACCTTTTAAAGCTGCGGTAGCTTTTAGTATAGTCAATTTTAGGCATTAGCATCAAGGAATCCCAAATTCCCACATTAACATGATTATACAAAAATAAATAACATGAGCATAAAAAAAGCGAGTAATAAGCAATGATCATCTAACTAGTGAATGTCTCCAAGGCCGTTCATAACCAACGAACACGGTGATATATCGGTTTTACACTCTGCTTGAGGTTGTACACTTTCAACGTGAGTCATGATTTTCCATTGCATGGGTTCTCGACCCCACAACACTTGAAAACTCATATAAAGCCTTTCAAAGGTTCACCTAAAAATATTAGTGGCCAACGAGCGATACAACCCGTTTCTCCCATTCCGGCAAACCACCAACAAAGATAGATAAAGTACTTTGACCGACTAAAGCGAGCCATGTGACCCCCCCACGGTTGTATTTGTTAATCCCGGATGATCACTTCTTTGTTAAGTCCTTATGGAGAGCTTAAGGACATAAAATAAAAGCATGAGTCCTTTCACCCTATAGAACAATTTGATACAAGGTCACCCTTTTATCTTTCATTTGTTCCATAAACAATTAATCCAATTACAAGATAAATAAATGTTTGGTTCAGCGCTAGCATAGATATACCCAATGCATTGATCCCAAAGGTTATCAAGGTACAAGATAACAAATCTAGGATGTCCTTAGCAAGGGTAACAAGGTGGACACATGCATCATGATATTTAGTGATTATGGTGAATAGGACAACAAGGAGAAATCCATGCTATACTTGCCTTCAGCGGGAGGTGGTTGCTGGTCTTGCTGGTCCTCGTAATACTCTTGGCCACCAAAGTACTGATCCCGAAGAAACTGATCACCTTCTACTCAAACATCACGCAACAACACGCAATCTGGAATCATTCATGCAAAGCAAACAAGCCTATCATTAGAACATTGCACCAACAGTACAGAAATAAAGTGAAAAGTTTCATAAATAAATCTACGATTTACTACGATCACACAGATATATAAAGATCACGCGAATCGAGCTAAATCGAGCGAGATACTGGATAAAACAAGGCTAACTTATGCAAGGTAAATAATTAAATCTAACTACGAAAACTAACAGTGAAGAACTGTATAAACAGCAGCACTAACATCTAGGAAATTTAACTACGATCCTAACGCAAGTTGAACGGATCGATTTGGACTTAAAATGACAAAGTTATGAGCATTTGAAATCAGTGGCAGAATTGTAAATAGACAGAAACGATTTCAGAATAAAAAACAAATAAATTTCTTTTTAGAATTCGGATCCAGGGACCTGGGCGTAAATAAAGGTAGCCGAGAGGGACTCTTTAACAAAAGAACCCCGAAGGGGTATCGGCCATCCTAGATCGGCCGGATCTCGAATCGACGGCGGAAACAATTCAAGGAGAGGGCTCGCCGGAGAACATGACTCCGCGGGCGGGCGCATGGCGGCGGCGAAGAAATCACGCCCGGCGCAACTTCGATTCGGCGATTCGGCCACCAAAACGAACGCGGCCGGTACCAAAATGACGAGGAGAGCAAGGGGATCTCACCACGGAGGGATCAGGCGGGCGAGATGGCTTGCCGACGGCGCATCGCGGCGGCGGATGGCGGGCAGCTCCAACCTCAGGAACACCGGCGACGCCGTGTGAGCAGCATAGTGCATGAAAACAAGGGAAAAAGCGACCCCGAGCCTCGAGGTGTCACTACACGGCCCGGCGTCGATCGACCTTACTGTGAAACTGAGGCGACGAAACAAGGAGACCCGAGCTCGACGCGGCGGCGGCCTAGGGTTCGTCGCGGGCGCTTTGTTCTCTGGGCGAGTTGTGACTATACCCGAGCATTTTTCGGCCGGGTTGGGTTCGGGCCGGGCAAAAAAATCCCAGTTATTTCGGGCCGAAAAAATCCTGCCCATGACGTCCCACCGGGCAAGTCGGGCCCTAGTTTTTCGGGCGGGCTCGGGCCGGGTTCGGGCTTGGGCGGGCTACCCGCGTATTTTGCACTACAAAGTAGCTAAAAATGTATTTCGGGCCTAGTTCGGGCCAGGAAAATTTTTGCGGGCTTCACAATCTCTGCCCAGGCCCTGTCCAAGTAAGGTTCATGGGCGAGCCAAAACCCGTCGGGCTCGGGCGGGCCCCGGGGGCGGGCTAGTTTTGCTCAGGTATAGCTGTGACGATTCGCGAGAGAACGAAAAGAGCGACGCGGTGCTGCTGCTCGGCTGAAGAAGGCACGGGTGCTCGCGAGTTAAGGAAGGAAACGGGCGCAGCAATCAAGGAAACCGGCGTTCGTGCGTCGTTTCGTTCGCGTGAAGGGGAAGATGACTCGCTGCCGCGTGCGCTGCACGTGTGGTTGCTGAGGCCGAGCTGGGATCGAGTTGGGTCAAGTCAAGGTGCTCGGCCCAAAAGCAGGAAGACCAGCCGCCAGCTGATGGCTTGCCAGGCCCAAGACGAATGGAAGACAGGGCCATGCGAAGGAGATTGGCCACTCGGCAAGGCAAAGGAACAAGGCCACGCAAGCCAAAATTTCAGAGAAACAGGCCAACGGCCAGGGCAAGGAATCAGGCCACGACCAAAGCAAATAAGCAAGCCACGCTGGCCACAAAGGAGAAAATGGAGGAAGGAAAAAGAAATTGTTATTTTTTATTTAAACCAATTTCAAATGAGCTTTTCAAGGAATTAAAATACCTTTTCAATTCAAACCAAAGTCACACAATACAAAGTAAATAATGCACCAGCATGTATGCAACAACATGTGTCTAAACCTTATATTGGATTTTATTTCATAAAGCTTTATTATTTTATATTCAATGCATCACAAAAGTAGCATAAATAAATCAATTTATCTATTTTTTGAATTCATGCAAAATTTAGGGTGTGACAATTCTACCCCCTTAAAGAGAATCTCGTCCCAGATTCGGATGGTGCTTACTCAAAAGCTGTGGATACGTCTTTCTCAACTAATCTTCTCTTTCCCAAGTAGCCTCTGCCTCTGAGTAACGATTCCACTGAACTTTGCACATTTTGATAGTCCGACTTCTGGTGACTCTATCTGCGGTCTCCAAAATTCTGACCGGGAATTCCTCATAGGTAAGGTCCTCTTTGACAGTAAGCTCCTCCAAAGGGTAATTGCTCCTCAGGTACACGCAAGCACTTCTTAAGTTGAGACACATGGAACACGTTATGCACACCAGGCCGGACTAGCGGGCAATTCTAACTCATAAGCAACTTCTCCACGTCTCTCAAGAATCTTGAAAGGACCAACATACCTTGGAGCTAACTTTCCTTTCATGTTGAACCTTTTAATGTTCCTCATCGGAGACACCTTCTCGGATATACAAAGTCACCCACACTGAAGCTCAAGTCTTTCCTCCTTTTATCGGCATAACTTTTACTCGACGAGTTTGAGCCACTCTCAAATTCTCTCTAATCTTTTCTTACCTTCTTTCGCAATTCTCAACACATCCGTACCAAACACGACTCTCTCGGTCGATTCGAACAATGGTGTTCTACACTTCCGCCCATACAAAGCCTCATACGGTGCCATCTTGAGACTCTGTTGATAGCTGTTGTTATATGAGAATTCAGCATATGCCAGACTCTTATCCCAACTAGTACCATATTGTAATGCACAAGCTCTCAACATGTCCTCCAAAATCTGATTTGTTCTCTCAGTCGACCATCGGTTTGTGGATGATAAGCTGTACTAAAATTCAGCTTGGTTCCCAAAGCACTATGCACTCTCTCCCAAAAATGAGATGTGAATTGAGTACCTGCATTCTTGAGCCCAAAAGTCATGACAATCCACTCAAATAAACCGACAAATCCGGGACAGATAAAAGCAGTCTTGGAGGTATCTTCTTCCGCCATAAAGATTTGATTATATCCAGCATTACCATCAAGAAAGCTAATAACTTTGTGCCCTGATGCATCATTAATTAACATGTCGGCGATAGGCATAGGATACTCATCTTTAGGAGTGGCTCTATTTAAATCTCTGAAGTCAATGCAAACTCTTATCTTCCCGGTGTCTTTCTTCTCAACCGGAACAATATTAGAGACCCACTCTGCATACCTGCATGGGCGGATGAAATCTGCCTGGATCAACCGATTGATTTCCTCCTTGATTCGGTCATGGATGGCCGAATTGAAGTTTCTTCGCGGTTGCTTGATTGGCCTAAAACCCCTTTTGATGGGAAGCCGATGCTCAACAAGATCTCGGCTAAGCCCGGGCATCTCCGTGTAATCCCATGCAAAACAATCAACATATTCCTTGAGAAGCGCGATTAATTTAGATTTATAATCGGCATCCAAGTTAGCATTCACATAGGTCGGCCGTGGTACAGTACCATCCCCAATATCAACTTGCTCTAAAGGGTCGGCCGACGTGAAACCTTGGCCCAACTTATTGAGCTCATCAAAGTCATCAATTGCCTCACAAGAATCGGTCCTTTCAGCCCGATAATGTTCTAGCCTCTTTTTCAACCATTGAAGTTTGTCTTCCATTGGGAAACTATTTATATAAGAATATTGAGCCGATTATCCACCGGCTTCAATGACACGGGTACAAATCCACGCTCATCATAACGACATATTGATAGCTGGATAAATCTCCCGGAAAGACAAGCAAATCCAGATCCTTCGGGACGAAACATCGGTTGTAGCAACTTCAACGAATTATCCGCATGAACAATCTCTTTGGCATCTCCCACCCATTGGATGAGAAATTGGTGCAAGCTTGAAGGCACACTGGGGTTGCAATGAATCCAATCTCGACCAAGTATGAGATCATAGCTACCTTCCACATCAGCGATGAAGAATGCGGTAGGCATCGTCTTGCTCCCAACGGTCAACTCCAAGTTGGCGATCCCCTTAGCAGGAATTGGCGCAGTTGCTCCTACGCCCGGTGGCAGTCATGTTGGTGCGGATCGGCTCCTCGTCCTTGCCACCAAGCTTCTTGTATAGTGCATAGGGCATAAGATTAACAACTGCGCCACTATCCACTAGCATGTTGCGGACTGGTTTTCCATTAATATGTCCCCTCACATGCAATGGCTTGAGATGTCTCACAGGCACCATGGGCTTCTTGAATATAGCATCTTGAACCCCAAAAGCCATCTCTGCTGCAGCTACTTCATCATCTCCCCTTTGCTCGATTACGTCATAATCGACAGAAAGAAATATTGTGTTTATTTCTCCATGCTTTGGCGAAGGCTCATAGTCTACCATCTCCTCGTCAGCTTCGGTAGGAACTTCAATGCCAACCATAGCAGCAACAACAGTAGCAAAATCCTCATCAGTGCCCGGAGGACCATCAGATACAATCGGTTGAACCGGCTCAAGAGTCGGTAAATCCGATGATTGGACATTAGCAGCCCCATCAACCGTCACGGTTGAATTATCAACTTGCTCAGCTGGCTGTTGATATTTCTTACACGATCCCAATTAGGAAGGCGAAAGAAATATATATGGGATATCTATCTAATCATGTTAGCTTGGATATGGGATTAACCTCATGATCCAACAAAGCGGAGTTAGGCGGTGTTAGTAGGGGTTGTATCATAGTAACACTATCCATAGTGGAGTTAATCTCACCGGGATATGTACTCAAGGTATACCACTCATTTCTAGGCATTACCTATTCACTAGTCTGTCACCCAAGCAATAACGCTAAGAAATGCGGGGCATGGTATTCTTGATTGGCCTTGATAAAAGAATGAACATGATATCTCGCAAGCGCCGCGAGATAGAAACACCAATTGTAGCACTTCACCGGGAGTAATCCAGGTATCGTATTTATATTTTCCACAGGGAAGGGAGTCTATGGAAAGGTAGAGAGAAAAGGATGTCTAAAGGTTTATATAGTGGTTTAGCTATGAGATCATCCTCTTTACATATTATAATGCAAGAGTAACCATATGCATCTAACATTACTCAACAGGATAAGTCACGGGATAAAGATAAATATAATATAATTGATAAATGCCCAAGTCTAAGATCATTAAGCTTACTAGAAACATACAAGCAATTAGCATGTTATAAATTAGACTAGAATGAATATTCCTAAGATATCCCTAATCATACATGTCAATAAATACTACAATTAGTGCAATACATCTAGCTATCATGGCAAGGTTGGATTACTTCTACACATGGCAAGCATTACCAATGACAAATAAGGACAAAACTTATCCATCACCGTAATTATAACTCGACGTGCCACTACATTCGGAGGGTGGACTACAAAGGACTCAACAGGGGCTGTCACCCCGCGATCTACCACACGGCCCGGAATGTAGGGTGCAATTGCGGATAAACGTTGTATAAACACCACGTTTAGACATTGCTTATCACCCACATAGTGATCATCTATATGGATGCTATATAATTCCATGCATAAAATATAAAGCAATCTCACTAAACTAAATATATAATCATAGCAAGCATAAACACATATCAATAAGAATATAATATTTATAAAGATCAAAGCCATAACAATTGTATTCTAATTATAAGAGTACTTACGATTGAATACAAGAGAGAAGTCTCAAGAACGATCCTTGCTACTTCTTGACTAATCGGGGAACTCAAGATGAACTTGATCTTCAACTAGAGCTAGTTAGGTAGCTAATTACTTCTAGTATGAACTAGGGCTTATGTCTAGACTTGGCTAGACTTGATGGGTATGAGTTGATAATGAAAATTGTTATGAGCCTCGAGGGTCACCGTTGGTCTTCTTATATAGTACTTGGCGATGAACGTCAACCCTTGGATCAAACCGACCTTGGCAAATGTGTAGATACAACCTCAATGTCGGTAGTGAACCGACATAAAAATGTGAAGTGAACAGGGGACCCACCGGCGGCCGCCGGGGTGGATGGTGGCGACCGCCGGGTGGCTTGCCACCTCGGCTTCCCGTTTCTTCTCCCGTCCTCTGGTGTCTTCTAGAGTGTTTTAGTCCGATTTTTCGGGTTGAATTGATTCACGGACAAGTCTGGTCTTCATAGGCCCCTTGTATATTCTGGAACTTTCTCCATTATTCTCTGCATTTACCTATTAGGTCCCTCTAAAGTCATAGAATACCAAAACTCGTGGAATTATGTTAGTTAGACCCTAGACTTATGTTTGGTCTTTGACTTTAGCCCTTAATTCATGTTTTTAAACTTGTATTTTTATGCTTTAAGAGGTGTCAACAAGCTCCCCAAGCTTACCTCTTGCTAGTCTCTTAGCAAGACACAAAATATTTTAAACTACTTACTTGGATCGGGAGTTGCTTTTTTACGCTATCACACCTTAAAAGTACACATGCTTTCAAACAAAATTTCTCTCGGATAAAGATAAACTTTTCAAACTTTAATTATTCAATTACCTATTACCTTTTGGAGCTTTATATCTTTTCTTTCTTTAATCTTGGGTAATTGAAAGATAGAAACGATTAAGTCAAGCACTACATCTCAAACTCTTTTGATCAACTGTCCTTCTAGAGTTTTTGCTGATTTTCAAATAAAACTCAAAGTTCCTCAAGATGACTCTCTCTCATTTGTGGTATTTGTGGATCCTTTCTTAGGCAATAATATAGTGTTTGCCTTACTCTCATAGTATATAACATTTTTAACTAAGGCATTAGTATAATATACCTTCTTCTCTCTCACGATATCTAAGGCTTATTTATGTGGAGCTCATAGGTAGGAGAAAAAATAATTTAATTTTTCTTACTAAGCATATATCGTAAATTCAAGCAATGGATCCAAAGATACAAGTCACACTGATCAAGTGGTGCATGTGTATTGTGGATAAAATATGAAGTGATAAAATAAAATAGAATAGATGATGGGAAATAGATAGGAAATCTTACTTTTGCCCCTTTTAGGAATCTTCTCTCTTTTAACTTTTTTATAGAGAACCTGGGTTGTATCTCTTTCTTTTTCTTTTTCTTTTTCTTCTTTCTCTCTCTCCTTTTTTTTATACAAGAGAGGTGGACTCTGCTGGCCCTCGGACTTGTGTCCATTATTTTTCCTCTCTTATAAAGATGTGGGTTCTACTCTTGACCCTCGAGCACTTGCCCATTTTTCATCTTTATTTTTTAGAGATGTGGGCTCTACTCGCCCTCAAACACTTGTTCATTATTCATCTCTTTTCTTTTAGGGAGGTAGGCTCTACTCGCCCGTAGGACTTTTGTCCATTTTTCATCTCCCTTTCTCTCTTTTTAAAGATACACAACCCATCTCTTTTTGCAATAACTTTTGAGAGGTATAAATGATGGAGCTTTTTTGTAAGATATTGGCTAGCAATGAATGGGTGGATGGGTATAATAAATATTTTTGGTTGCTCTCTCCTAAGATAGGAGTAGAACATTTTTGCTGGTTAGAGTGAGTGGATGATAGTGGAATGAAGTAAGTGGAGTGAGTGGAATGAGTGGAGTGTACATGATCGAGATGACAAGTTTCTAGAGATCGACAAAGATTGAACTAACTCAATGCAAAGTAAGCGACCTATATATATATCTATCTATATTTTTTCAAAAGGTTTTCCTAATCTAATTAGCATGTATATATGGCTGTGATAGGAGGTTCACACTCTTGTCATACAGAACTTATCATGTGCATTTTCAATTTTCAAAATATAAATCTCCGGAAATCTAGTGTCACTAGGAGTAAGATCAAATAGCAGCTCGGACTATCATATATCATATCAGTCAATTACCTAGACTTTAGAGCAAGCATTTGCAACTCATATGTTTCAGGTTTCAAAGTAAATATTAATTTTGCAAATGGAGCTTTGAGAGAAATTAAGCTTGAAAGCTAGGTACTAGAAAAGCATAACAACGGAGCAACTATTCATCATCTCCTTGTTGACAAATTTTAGGTTCCTTTTAGTTAAGCAAAGTAAACTTTAGTGTGCACTCTCTCTTGATCCTTTTATTCTCACTCAAACAAAAGACTGTATAAACTATATATATATAAAAACTAGACTCTTAACAAACTTAACTTTTTAAACAAACTTTCTAACAAACATAGCTAATAAATATATAATAATATAGATATAGGTAATAGGATACTTATCTCGATATAATCAGGGTTGCACTCCCCAAGCTAGATTGGAGTGTAGTCTTCAATGATGTAGAAGTTGAGGTAGTTGGCATCAAACGTGACACTTGACATATCTCTTCTTCTCTTGAAATCTGTTAATCTCAAAATAGACAACAAAGCTAGTGGAACTTGATTAAGCATTAGAAATAAACCACATTGCTTAAGTCGCCTGGGATTTTTTTATATATTATTTTTTTATTTTGTAAATTTTTATTTTATTTTTATGCCACCACAGCAAATAGCTTAGAGGTATTAAACCTCGGGGATATTAGCATGGGGCTTAAAAAGGTTTTTTATAAAAGATAAAATATTTTTTGTTGATTTCAAATATATATATATGATACTAAAAAGATAAATATGATATGGAAAGAAAAATATGCAATGCAAGAATTTAAATATGGATAACTTACCGACTTACCTTTCGGCGAGGATTCGGCGTTTAGAGTCCTCCTAACAAGACTCCAAGTTCTGCTCTTTACTCCCATGGTACATCGGTGGTCACAATTGGTGGCACCGATGATTCTATTGTCTCTTCGATGATGTTTTGGGAGATGTCTTCTTCTTCCTCCATCTTTTGGATGATGTACTCTTCTTTGAAGTAGTTGTTTCTTCTTTCTCCGTAGATGTAGTAGGTGTAAGAGCTTTAGCTTCTTCACTCTCCTTTGCTTCTTCTATTAAATTCTTCGTCCATCTTCTATTATGACGACGAGCTGTCCTGGTTTTCCCCTAGGATTTGTATATTCATTATAGCTGTTAAAATATTCACATACCTTCTCCTTAGGAAAGTGGAAATGTATCTCTCCTGTGTGGATGTAGATAATTGCACGAGTAGTGTTGAGGAATGGTCTCCCAAGCACTAATGGAGGATCTACTTCTCTTCCCATGTCCATGACTACAAAGTCAGTGAGAACATAGTGGTCCTTAATCTTGACTTGTACATTCTTGGCAATTTCTTCAGGAACTCTATAGGATTGGTCTGCCATCTGTAGCTGCACATATGTTGGTTGCAATGGCAATTTTCCAAATAATAATTCATATTTAGCCTTTGCCATTATATTAACACCAGATCCAGTATCGCAATATGTATTATAGAAAGTTAAGCATTGAATAGAACATGCGATAGTAGGAGTACCTGGATCATCTTGCTGACGAAGCATTGGATATTCAAGTAAATGGTCATTATAAGATGTTGTTTTATTTACTACCATTACCTTTGTAGGCTGTGCCTTCTTGTTCTTGTTCTGATTCTGATTCCTTCTTCTATTCTGATTGTAGCTCTCCATCTTTGATTCTATAATGTATTGATTATTATACGAGGAATAAGTAAGAGAGTTTTGTACCTTGTCTTTGAAAATGAATTTCTCCTTCTTTCCTTTGATATTGAAAACAATCTTCGCACTGTCTGCGTAGATGATAGCTTTAGCTGAGCATAAGAATGGTCTACCAAGTATGATTGGTGCTCTTTCATTTCTTCCGGTGTCTATGACTGCAAAGTCTGCTGGTACGTATGAGCCTCTGATTCCCACACACACGTCCTCACGTATCCCCTCGGGATAACAAAACGATTGATCTACAAGCTGCAAGCACATATTCGTTTTCCAAAGTGGTTCACTATAAAT
Source organism: Hyparrhenia diplandra (assembly GCA_015847255.1). Classification (NCBI taxonomy): domain Eukaryota; kingdom Viridiplantae; phylum Streptophyta; class Magnoliopsida; order Poales; family Poaceae; genus Hyparrhenia; species Hyparrhenia diplandra. The sequence goes on along the minus strand of JADLZK010009026.1, from coordinate 245,783 downwards.
CTTTTCATAAATTACCTTTGGTAGTATGTTGACGCTTGAGCCAAAATCACAGAGAGCATTGTCGAATGTGTGTTGTCCAATCTTAATTGTGATGACTGGTCTTCCTGGATCTTCCTTCTTAGGTGGCATGGAGTCATCCAACCAACAGCTTCCTGAGGTCTCTCTATAGTAACGACCTGCATTATAAATATCGACAAGGTTTGCAGTTTCTAATACTTCCGGCTGTCCCGGAATATTTCCTGGTGTGGTTAGTGGAATAGATAACTGAGAAATCTGAGATTCTATCATCTTATTAAAGCTGTGCTGATTCTTTATAGCTGACGAAAAGCTTTCTAAACGAGTATTGATAAGCTCAAGAGCCTTATCATTAGTTGCTATCTTTCTTGACAGATTCTCCATGGTCTTACCTTGGTTAACAACAAGATCTCTTAAAGAAGGTTGATAAGTATTGTTACCTGGATTGTTACCTTGATAGTTTCCTTGATAGTTACCTTGATAGTTGGGCCTCTGTTGGTTCCAACCTTGATTCTGTTGAGGACGGAAATTATTGTTGTTATTATTGATGAAGTTGATGTCCTCCAGGATCTCTGGGCAATTCCTTCCAGTGTGGCCTAAGTTTCCACATTCTTCACATGTCATGTGTGAGTCTTGAATTTGCATAACTGCTCTGGGTTGAGGATCTCTATCCTCCAGCTTCTTCATGATAAGGTCCATTTTAGCAGATAGCATATCTACTTCTTTAAGCTGGTGCATTCCCCTCTTGTGAGTTTGACGTTCTTCACTCCAACCTTGGTTGGAAGCCATCTTCTCCACAAGTTCTGTGACATTAGTTAATGTAAGTGTTAGTTAATGTAAGTGATAAGAAAGCACCACCAGTCACTGCATCCATAGTTTCACGAGCACTGGAATGAGCCCATGATAGAAAGTCTGCATCAACAGCCACTTTTCCATCCCATGGTGTGGACATTCTGAAATATATTCTTGAAAACGCTCCCATGCTTCAGGGACTGATTCATCATGTTGTTGTTGAAAATTTGATATCTTCCCCCTTAAGGCATTTGTCTTCCCCACAGGAAAGAACTTAGCAAGAAAGGCTGTGGAACATATATCCCATGTTTTATTCTTATCTTTTGTAGCATAAAACCATTGCTTGGCCCTTCCCAAAAGTGAGAATGGAAAGAGGCGGAGCAATATTGCATCTGAGGATACTTCCTTCATAGAAAACGTACTGCATATCTCCAGAAAGTGTTGGAGATGAGCACTAGCATCTTAATGTGCCTTTCCACAAAATTGACTTGCTTGCACCATATTGATGAGCCCTGGCTTAAGCTCAAAGCCTTTGTCTCCAACCTCTACCTTCGGACCAACAAGAATGTTTTCTCGTGGTAGGAGCTGAAAATTCACGAAGTGTCTTGGTTGCCATAGCTTCAAATTGAGATGTCAAGTCTTTAGTAACTTGATTAACTTCCGATTCAGTAGGTCTTGGTGTCTCAGTTGATGATGATGATGATGATAATAATGTATGTGATGGGGTTTGTCTGAGTTTTGCCTTGGCTTGCTTGATTAATTTCTCAGGATCTTCAACAAAATTATCTGGAAGATTATTTCTCATACATATAATTTTCCCTGCATAAGATAAAACAAAATAGAGAACAGGGGTGAACCTGTTTGAGTATGTGATAATGGGTTCTCAATGCATTAGGTGGTGTAAAGGGATCTCTCTTATTTCCTTATATGATGTGTTTATAGGATTTTTGGCTAGCACCCTTTCTAACTAGTAAGTCAAAACAATACCAACTTAATATGGATAACACTGTCTAAGTTTTGGCTAATACCCTCCCAAACTAGAGATAGCCGGAAAGAAGTACTAGAAAAGCTTTTGAAGTTTTGGAAACACATTTTCAAAATAGAAAGATTGACTATGCTCTCCCAAACTAGGAAAGTTTTGAAAAACAAAGCCAAGATAAAATTTTATTTTCTCTAAATAGACTACGCCTTCCCCGGCAACGGCGCTAGAAATGCTTGTTGATATTTCTTACACGATCCCAATTAGGAAGGCGAAAGAAATATATATGGGATATCTATCTAATCATGTTAGCTTGGATATGGGATTAACCTCATGATCCAACAAAGCGGAGTTAGGCGGTGTTAGTAGGGGTTGTATCATAGTAACACTATCCATAGTGGAGTTAATCTCACCAGGATATGTACTCAAGGTATACCACTCATTTCTAGGCATTACCTATTCACTAGTCTGTCACCCAAGCAATAACGCTAAGAAATGCGGGGCATGGTATTCTTGATTGGCCTTGATAAAAGAATGAACATGATATCTGCAAAGCGCACGAGATAGAAACACCAATTGTAGCACTTCACCGAAGTAATCCGGTATCGTATTTATATTTTCCACGAGGAAGGGAGTCTATGGAAAGGTAGAGAGAAAAGGATGTCTAAAGGTTTATATAGTGGTTTAGCTATGAGATCATCCTCTTTACAAAGATTATAATGCAGAGTAACCATATGCATCTAACATTACTCAACAGGATAAGTCACAGGATAAAGATAAATATAATATAATTGATAAATGCCCAAGTCTAAGATCATTAAGCTTACTAGAAACATACAAGCAATTAGCATGTTATAAATTAGACTAGAATGAATATTCCTAAGATATCCCTAATCATACATGTCAATAAATACTACAATTAGTGCAATACATCTAGCTATCATGGCAAGGTTGGATTACTTCTACACATGGCAAGCATTACCAATGACAAATAAGGACAAAACTTATCCATCACCGTAATTATAACTCGACGTGCCACTACATTCGGAGGGTGGACTACAAAGGACTCAACAGGGCTGTCACCCCCGCGATCTACCACACGGCCCGGAATGTAGGGTGCAATTGCAGATAAACGTTGTATAAACACCACGTTTAGACATTGCTTATCACCCACATAGTGATCATCTATATGGATGCTATACAATTCCATGCATAAAATATAAAAGCAATCTCACTAAACTAAATATATAATCATAGCAAGCATAAACACATATCAATAAGAATATAATATTTATAAAGATCAAAGCCATAACAATTGTATTCTAATTATAAGAGTACTTACAGATTGAATACAAGAGAGAAGTCTCAAGAACGATCCTTGCTACTTCTTGACTAATCGAGAACTCAAGATGAACTTGATCTTCAACTAGAGCTAGTTAGGTAGCTAATTACTTCTAGTATGAACTAGGGCTTATGTCTAGACTTGGCTAGACTTGATGGGTATGAGTTGATAATGAAAATTGTTATGAGCCTCAGGGTCAGCTGGTCTTCTTATATAGTACTTGGCGATGAACGTCAACCCTTGGATCAAACCGACCTTGACAGCGGTGTAGATACAACCTCAATGTCGGTAGTGAACCGACATAAAAATGTGAAGCTGAACAGGGGGACCCACCTGGCGGCCGCCAGGGTGGATGGTGGCGACCGCCAGGGTGGCTTGCCACCTCGGCTTCCCGTTTCTTCTCTGTCCTCCGGTGTCTTCTAGAGTGTTTTAGTCCGTTTTGGGTTGAATTGATTCACGGACAAGTCTGGTCTTCATAGGCCTTGTATATTCTGGAACTTTCTCCATTATTCTCTGCATTTACCTATTAGGTCCCTCTAAAGTCATAGAATACCAAAACTCGTGGAATTATGTTAGTTAGACCCCTAGACTTATGTTTGGTCTTTGACTTTAGCCCTTAATTCATGTTTTTAAACTTGTATTTTTATGCTTTAAGAGGTGTCAACACTGTCTTACCTGCTAGGAGTGCCAAAAGGTCAACATTTGGCTTGGGCACCTCCTCCACAAGCTTGGGCGGCTGCTCTTGGACCACAACTGACTTTACCGATTTAGCAACCGGTTTAGCCATCCTCTTAGCGACAGCAACCAACTCAGCTTCCTTCTTCTTAACCTCATGGACAAGTTCTGGCAGGATAGGTCCTTGTTCTTGAGCAACAGCCATGCGCTTGAGCATCTTTTGTCTTGCCCGTTGAAGCTTCCTCTTCTGAGTTTTGTCAAGGTCCATTGGGCACCACTTGGGCTGCCGGTAGCGAGGATCAACGGGCATTTTCCTCTTGTCTTGAGATTCAACAACTTCCTCCATGATTTGATCTTCTTTTGGAGGCTCTTGCCCCTCAATCATAATCGGTTCATTGTCATTAAGAACAGGAGCTGATATTGATCCGATCATGATGGAAGGTGGAGAAGTAGCAATTGGGGCAGGCTGCACAACCACATTTGGCTTCTTCTTCGGGACATATATCTGTTGCATTGGTGCCTTCCCCGAATTGGTAAGCTCCCTGGATGTGAGCAACTCTTTCTTCTTTACACCGCTAGAGCTCGATTGTGTACCCAATCGGCTAAAGACAGTGGGCTTGGCCATGTTTGCAGCATCTACCTCCTTCATGGAAGCCGAAGGATAAGGAACAAACACTCCCTTCGGTCCCCATTGAGGTATCACAGGTGATGGTGGCATTGGCGCCACTGGTGGTCCCCAACGAGAGAATCTTGGACGAGTGACGTGCGAAGAGGATACACCGTTGGAAAGAGTCATGGCTATTTGCTTGTTCCTTTCTTCATCACGCTTAGGAGGTGTAGACTCTCTTTTTATTGGCCGATTTCTTGGAATCACCTCGTCTTGTTTGTACTTTGCCATGAGCCCAAAATGTGCACCGAGGCTTGATGTGCTTCTTTTCCTTAGGCTCGTTGGTCTTCCACACTCCCACCTCCGGCCTTTGTGGAATGAAGGATCTTAGTACCGGGGGCTTGGTCATCTTGGCCGATTGGGCTAACCGGCCTAGCTGGTCTTCCCCGTCTTTGCAAGACCATCCAACTGTTGACACCTCTTAAGCCATGTTTTTATGTGTCAATTAAATATATAATAAGGATATAAAAAGAATAGAATGCATAGAATAGGTGTTATACTCGATAAAGTTCCACGAGTTTTGATGATTTATATCTTTTCGTGGACTTAACAGAAAATGCCGTGAAATTGAGAGAAAACCCCCATACAATAAGAAGATTTACCGAGAGAAGAATTTCGATCCGAAAAGTGAACTAAAACATTCCGTAAGACACCGTAAGACACAGAAAAGACCTGACAGGCGGGCTTACCCTGGCCCGGGCGCCCGCCGTGCCCACACCGGGCGGCCGCCAAAGGGTCCCACCTCGTCAGCCTCAGCTTCTTAGGTCGGTTACTAACCGCCTTTTGAGGTTGTATCTACACCGTTGTTGAAGTCGGTTTGATCCAAGGGCCAAAGATTCATCCGCCAGGACTATATAAGGAGGGTCCTACCTCCGCCTTAGGCATGAAAATCATTATTCATCATACTCGCCTCGATCATAGGTAGAGCCATACCTCTCTAATTAGAAGAGCTAGATCAAGTTGAGAGAGATTAGTAGAAAGTTGAGAGATAGATCAAAGAACTTGATTAGAGTTCTAGATCTGTTCTTGAGAGATAATTAGAAGAGTTGAGGAGAAGTAAGGAGAAGTACCGGATCTGTCGGTGACTCTCTGCGCTTGTACCTCACGGGATCAAAGGCTTCGTTGCACTTGATCTTGAGACTTCTTTGGTGGATCAACCTTATAGTTGAGTAAGTTTACTTATTTATATTTCTTTCGGTTTATGACTCATTAGAGTACTTTGATTCTTGTCGCTCTTGAATTGAAGTAGTTACTCCTAGTGTAAACGTGGTGTTTAGACTAGATAACTCATAATTGCCCCCTACCTGCCGGAGAGTGGTAGATCGTGGTAGTGACAGTACCATTGAGTCCTTTGTATTCCACTTCCCGTAGATAGGACTAGTAGGATCTAAGTGCTGGGAGAATAATAAGTTTTGGCCTTATTTTCCCTTGAGTACGATCCCCATTAAGGAATATCTATAAGCCTTACAAGAGTATAAACTAGAGAGCCATAGAGTTCTTCTCACCTTTTATCTGAACTCCTGTTCCTTCCTATTATCTCGGGGATTAGTTTCTGCCTCGGTATTCCCACACCATTCTCCCCCGTGGATTCGATATTTAAACCCCCTGGGTGAAGTGCTCATCGTTTACGTTCGCTTGCGGACTATACAAATTTATAAATAATTCTGTAGGATAACTTTTACCAACACCAACCAAGCTTGACACCGTAAAGCTGCGCCGAGCTTGCCACAATGGTGATCTTTGTCTTGCCTTCTTCATCTCTTGCAGCCAATATTTGCCGTCCCGAATTGTTAGGAACAATCGGTGCGGGCGTGGCTCACCGATGATCAAGTTTTTCCCTTTTGTAGTAACAACTTGGTCGACGGATCAAAATTGCGGGAGCCTTGGCTTCAAGCCACTCAGTTTCAAATGTCTTGTCATCGGGCTTGCCAGCTTCAACCACCTTCACATGATGAGGAAGGAATTCTTGTCCAGCTACATATCGGTAAGAGTTGACCCTTAGAGCACCATTTTTTAACGCAACACCAAACATTTGGTTGCAATATTTAGTTCTATAGCAACCAACATTTTTTTTTTGTTGCGATATCTAGATCTTATGGCCACCAAAAATTTGGGTTGCATCTGTTGAAACATTCGTTGCAACATGTTAGTGTTAATGCCACGATGAAAAAAGGCGGTTGCTTTTATGGGTACCTATTGCCACAACTATTTGAGCATTGCGATTGTATTGATTTAGTGTTGCGATAGATGTATGTTTGTTGCCACGAATATTTATTTGGTTGCGAATAGGCATGCCTATGGCCACGACAAAATTACGTTGTCTAAAATTTAATCTTTGTTGCCATAGCTCATGTGCCTGTTGCATCCACAAAACAATTCGTTGCAATAGATGTGTGTTTGTTGCCACGAATAGTTAGTTGGTTGCGATTATGCATGCTTGTGGCCACGATGAAATAACGTTGTCTAAAACCTAACTTTTGTTGCGATAGCTCATGTGCTTGTTGCATCCAGAAAATAATTTGTTGTGATAGAACTGTGTTTGTTGCCACGAATATTTAATTGGTTGCGATTATGCATGCCTGTGGCCATGATGAAATGTCGTTGTCTAAAAACTTAACCTTTGTTGCGATAGCTTATATGCCCATTGCATCCAAAAAACACTTTGTTGTATCAAAGAGCTTCTATTGCCACCAATGAATTATATGAATTCATTAGACTATTTTTGGTTGCGCTAGAAAAAAAGCCGGAGACATAATTAGCAAAGATATTTTATTCAATAAATAACCATAATTGTTACCCCTTTGAGTTAGCAAAGATAACAATATAATTGTTAAAACTTCTAGCCCATAGAATATTTTATTCAATTAAAATAAGAGTGAATTACGGTTAGATCGAGCTAAGCTCACACATTTTCTTACTATTACAAAAAGTCGTCACAAAATTACAAGCACCATAACTATTTATGACGATGGGTTTTTTCTGTCATATAAAAGTACCCTATATATGACGCCGCAGTTTGCTTTTTGTCACAAAATGTGTTTCACAGAGAAGTAGTATTTCATGACACCATGTGATGTTGTTTTGTGACTTCGTTAGATTGACACTAAAATAAATGGCAAAATATATAGCAAAAAGAAGCATAAAGGTGGCTTGAACACAAGACCACTAGCATAGTGGGCTAGTACCTTAACCATTAGGACAAGCATCTACTTGTGTTCTAATGGGGTGCACTACCTTTTTTCTTATATATTAATTTAAAAGTAATAAATTTACTAAAACAAACACTATTGAAAAAAATGTGTGGCACATGTGGTTTGAACTTAGGACCTCTAAAACAAGTTGTGGCACCTTAACCACCAGGATACACATGTTTTTTGTGTCAATTTTCAATTATGTTATCAATTTAACATTTTATTCCTCATTTAACCGGAACAAAGAAAATAAAAAAAATTGTCTCAAGCTAGGATCTAGCCTTAGACCTCTTGGTTTAGAGTGTGAAGTCCTACCACCAGACTAAAAGACACTTTTGTGTTATACTATTTGCTTATTTAGCCAATTTAACGTTGTATTGCTCATTTTACTAGGGAAAAAGAAAATAGAAAAATTTCTAGCACATGCAGGATTCGAACATAAGACCGCCAAGTCTCTAAAGTCCAATCCTACCACAAAACCATTCCACCTTATGTGATTGAAGTAGTTATTTTTTTCCTTTTTAAGGTTATTCACGTACATGTTCCAAGTATGAAATCCCAGAATTGAGCATACATGGAAAATCAAGAACATGAATACAAGGTTTTTTTAATCTTTAGTTAAAAATTGTAACTAGTCTTTGTCCCATATTTTAAGTCCAAATTTGGCGATTTTTTTTCCTAAATTTTTCTGAAATCATGTTCTATCAAATAATTGTGTTCACTTTAGTTATCCCATATAGAGTTTATGAAACTATTTGAGAGACTCGTATTTTTAGAACTACACTTTCCGAACACTTTCTCAAATGTAAAATGACCTAAATAATAAATATAGATCTCGATGAGTTATGAATTTTTGGTATTCATGACTTTTCAAATCAAGGCCGTCTAGGGCCTCAAAAAAAACGTCTAAAAGCCGTAAAAATTCAAAAATTTAAAATTCGAGCGTCAAAACTTCGAAAAATGAAAAGTTGACTCTAATACCAAATGTAGATATTCAAGAGCTCTACAAAATCGGTATTCATGACTTTTCGATTTGAAACCATCTAGAGTTTCAAAACTCGTCCAAAGCCGTAAAAATTCAAAATTCAAAATTCGAGGCGTCAAAACTTGAAAAAAATGAAAAGTTGACTCTAATACCAAATGTAGATCTTGAAGAGCTTTGCAAAACCGGTATTCATGACTTTTCGATTTGAAACCATCTAGAGTTTCAAAACCCGTTCCGAAATGTAAAAATTTCAAAATTCAAATTTCGAGACGTCAAAAATGAAAAATTGACTCTAATAGCAAATGTAGATCTTGAAAAGATCTACAAAATCGGTATTCATGATTTTTCCATTTGAAACCATCTAGAGTTTCAAAACTCGTCTGAAGTCGTTAAAATTTTAAAATTCAAATTTCGAGGCATCAAAAGTTTGAAGAATGAAAAGTTGACTCTAATAGCAAATGTAGATCTTGAAGAGATCTACAAAACTCGTATTCATGAATTTTCAATTTGAAACAAGCCTCTCAGCTTCAAATGTCTTGTCATCGGGCTTGCCGCCTTCAACCACCTTCACATGAGCCGGGAAGGAATTCTTGTCCAAATTTGATATCGGTAAGAGTTAATCGGCCCTCATTAAGCGCCCGATTGTACCTGCCGACGGAAGTAATTGCAATCATTAGTGGCATGAGAAAAAGAATTATGATGTTTGCAAAAAGCCCTTTGTTTCAAGACATCTGCAGGAGGCATAGTATAATTAATCTTAATGATACCGATTTTTAATAATTCATCAAAAATTCGGTCACATTTAGACACATCGAAAGTAAACTTCATCTCCTCACCCCGATTCTTACTAATCGGTTTGAGAGAGGGGCAAGTTACCTGTTTATTCTCACCGGCCACCTAATTTCAGCAGCCAACACCTCTTTGCTCTCATCATCCGATGAAGAATAACCATCGAGTGTGTGCACATTGGCACGATGAGAGCGATAGTCTGCCATCCACGAGAATCTTTAAGGCGCGATTCAACCGAAACGCCCTCTCAATCAATTGATTCAAAGTATTAAATTGCCGGAACTCAAGTTTTTCTTTAATATTAGAACGTAAAACCAAAGAAAAGCAAAATCAACTAGGTCCCTTTCGTAAAATATTAACATTAAAACAACGACTTCTAACTTCTCTATATCTCTTAAAGAAATCTAGAACAAGCTCATCACGCCCTTGTTTAACACATGTAAGGTGGGACAATCTAGTTTCTTGGACTCCAACATAAAAAAGTGTGCATGAAACTTTTCTTCTAGCTCAGCCCCAAGAATGAATGGAACAAGCGAGGCAAAGATGAAAACCATGAAAATGCAAAGTACCGATAAGTGACAAAGGAAAATTGCGAATTTTCATGTGCTCCTTAGTACTAGCAATTCCTAGCCGTGCAAGATACATACTAATATGTTCCATTGTAGTTTTATTATCATTACCGCTAAATTTCAAAATCGTGTACCTTCCACCGAGTAGGTGCATCTAGGTAGTCAAAAGCGTATGGGTACGGTTTTTGATAAGCGGTATTGACGGAATCAAGGCGAATCCCCGATTTTTCTCCATTGTTTTAGAGAATTCCTCTCTAAATTGAGCTAGAATAGCCTCTATGCTATTGGGAATTGCCGCGTTTCCTGCATTTACATCTTTGATTATGCACATTATTCTAAGTACTGTTGTGGCATTGATTGTCCCCCTTGTAAAGAGACATTCACCCCGAATTGTGTGCGGATTGGGGTTAAGATTCGCAGTGTTGCCCCCCCTGCCGAATTTAGCATAGCATTATGCACCCCTGAATTTCTGGATGCCTCGTGATCGGTTCTTAATGTGTGAGCCGATCTTTGTTGGCTAGAAGATGTACCAACTCCACCGTACCGGTTCTAACAAAATTAAGCCATAGGAACCGATTGCGGTTGACTAGCATTAGCATGTAAAACCATATCCAACGGCATGCCATATAGATATTGAGTTGTTGTTTGGGGCACAACAACCGATGGTGACACTACGTAAGATTGAGGTACTACTCCCGATTGTATGTTATCGGTTGAAGTTCCTTCTATGATTTTCAAGCCGCTTTATCTAAAGAGTTAGTAAGACCTTGAATCATATCCACTACAACAACATTTTGGTCTAATATCATCTTAGCAACACCATCATGCGTAACACCAAATTACTATTAATAGGTTGGGCAATGGGAATTACCTCTTGTGGTGCGGTGCAAGAAAGCCGGAGGTTCACCGTAGACGGATCCGTGTATTGGGTTACACGGTCTTGCCTATCCACGCAGCAACTCTTGAAGAAGGCCTCATGCACGGAATTCACCTTGTCCATGAGCTTCTTCTTTAGATCTTCGTGAAGATTGTCAATGGATTTGGGACGCCGTATGTTATCGGTGGAAATTTCCGCCGATGTGTTCTTGTCCTTGTTCTTGCTAGCTTCATCACCGAGCCATGACGCTAGCTTCAAACCGGAGTTGACGCTCTAGTCTTCTTCCCAAAATGAGTCGCCAAAATATGTTGACGCCAATTTAGGGCTTCGCGACCAAACACACCGTAGGGGCCTTGATGCCCACGAAGGTTGCTAAACAACCTAGTAGCGAACAACACCGCAGCGTGATCACCCAAACCGATCTAGGGTTCGGTAGGGCGGCGTAGAGCTTCGGTGACGGCCGGAAGACCTTTTCGAACGCACCTCCGGGAAGACCCCGTCGGAGAAGCGCACCAAGGGTTGTCCTAGGAGCAGCGGATGCACCTAGAACACCGGGCGAGAACGCGGAGTTCGTCGTCGAACAGCGAGTTTAGGGCTTGGAAGAGATAAAATTAGGGTTTGTGTAGTAGTTGGACGATTTGTTGATAGATGGGATCAAATCGCCATGAACCCCTTCATTATATAGGGAGGGTGGTCTTATCCTTTTAGGAAGGCGTCCTAGGACGTTTCCAAGCAACAAAACCGACCTAAACACGATTAGGAATCAAATCGGTTCGGAATCAGAGTTTTCCAACTCGCCGGAAAGTAGCGACAAAAAATTTCTCGGATACCGCAGACATGTCCGGGTCTCGTCTCGGGTATTGTCTTGGGTCCAAAATTCATCCATCCGGACTCCAAATAGGGCGATCCACATATGTTTTTCGATCAGCGCGACGAGAGGAACGCAATGGTGAAGTCCGTTACTGATTTTGAAGAACTTTTTATTTGGACAAATTTGGGTGTCAACACCACCATTACTTGTCCTCCTAAAGGTTCCATGTATTCGTCGAGGAAGGAGATGACAGAGGTGCATTGAACCGCTGACCATTCTCAGATCAGTATACGTAGCAGCGCAATCGGCGGACAAACGCAATCGAATGGTAAAGATTCAGTAGAATAGCCAAAAGAGTTGGCAAGTGATTCCAACCTTTGCTCTGAAACATTAATAGGTAGCATCATTGACTTAGAGTAATTCACCTTTAAGCATGTGGAATCTGCAAAAAGTCATTCAAAATGTTTTTGAGTGAAAGTAATCGCGCATTTTTTTGACCGAAGTCGAAGGGAAACCCCCACCCTTATATTTTTGGTTTTTTTTAATAATGCCCCAGCCTGAAATTCACTCCCACTGGGATTCGAACTCAGGACCTGAGGGGTGTCTCTAGAGTGTCTAGGCTGGCTGGGGGTAACTGTGCCTCATCTCCTTGTAAAAAAAATAATGTGTCATCAGCATATTATAAAATAGGAAAGTCTTGATCATGCTCAAGGTTGACCGGTACAGATAGGATTCCTCTTTGTTGTCATCATTAAGGATGAACTGAAGAAAATTTGCTGCTAAGATAAAGAAGGAAGGGTGAGAGGGGGTCTCCCTCGCCTCACCCCTCTCTTACAATGAAACACTTTCCTTGGTACACCATTTAGCAATACGAGATGATGTTTGTGATTCAAAACTAATTTTCATCCAATTGAGCCATCTTGGTTGAAAGCCTTTACTGTTCATGATTTGTAGCATCAGAGAATGTTCCACCTTGTCAAAGGCCTTCTCAAAGTCTAATTTTAGAATGACAATTTTCTGTCTATTTGATGGCAGAGGTGCAAATATTTTAGGAACCAAGCTAACAGCCTTGTATGGCTCTTGCTCTAATGAAACCATATTGGTTCTTGTGGATAAGCTTTGGAATAACATCTTGCAATCTGTTGGCAAGAATTTTGGTGATTTTCTTCGTAGTAGTGTTTAAGAGTGAGATGGGTCTAAAATCATTAATCCTTGATGTAGAAGTGTGCTTTGAAATCAAAGTTATAAGAGAACCATTGATGCTTCCATTCCCTAAAAGAGAGCGCAGTATCACGTTCAACAAAGTGAGAGGTTGTTTCCGTGTTTCTCACACACATAAATACGCAACTGCTGGCCATGGGAGAGAACAGCTTAGGAGGTTCCAACACTTCCATCTTGCCTCTGAATTTAAGGTACTCAGGAGGCTGCACTTGCACCTATAGCTATGTTTATAGAAGACGTGAAAAGTGCCATCAATGGCGGGTCTTCCTTGGCTGGAGATATTATACAGAGGCAAAATTTTGTTACAACATGAGCCATATCTCGATCTACATTATACAACATAACAGGCCAAAATCATAAATCTTAATGATTTTGTAAAGAATACATTATTGTTTCCTACACTCAGACGTCCCCTTCTGTTTCTGTATGTGAAGGGCCGGATGGGGGAGTACTTTAGTTTGTTTAGATTACTGAGATGGGCATCAGGCTATAGGCCCAAAAAAAAGATCGAGTGTGATAGACTTGCTTCACTTGCCATGACACGACATCGAAAGTGACACACACACGGCGCCACTCTGATAGGCACACACTGAGACCCATCCACCATGGCATGAATGTTCTGGAGAGAGCTTCTGCCTCTTGTGGGACCGAAGAGAAACCATTCTTGTGGAGAGCATCAACATGTGGACAAGTAATATAGGTGTTCCTGATGCTTCCAACTCCTATAAATTTTTGTAGCAAGCTAAGCTTGGTCGTCAGTACCAGTAGGGTAAAACGTTAGAAGCACTACTGGCTTCTGCTCTTATTACATTCTGTTTTATATATAGATAGACAAGGTTTGAGAGACCACAAAAGTACCATATATTTGAGTGAGTAGCCATCCCTTAAGTCAGGCTGTTATTATATATATCAGAAGAACATCCCCTGTGGAGACTATTTTAACTATAGTGAATGGAGTGCAGCTCTATGGTGAATGCATTCAGAAGGAGTGGATGTCAGTAAATGTTCAATCACGTCATTCAGTTCAGGTTGAAACAGGGATGTTCAATAATAGACTTTGCATATGGTTTTCTTCCCTTGGAGGGTCTTTTCCCTATTTTTTTTCATCAGCAATTCAGTTTAAAACATTGAACGGTGTGTAACTAACGAAGGAAGCATCTTATATGTAACAAACAAATTTAAGTACCTATGGGATTTTTTAATAAAATAGTTCAAATTAGATAGGAAAAGGCATGTAACCTTCACGATATAATCATGCATGTTCAGCTAACTCATCAATGGGATAACTGTCATATGCCACTAATCGTTCATTGTATTGGATTAGAAATCTAAAATCCCTGCATTTATTTGTGGAAAATTGTTAATAATAGAAGTCTATACTTGTGGAGGAAGAGATCGAATACAAAATAAGAAATGGTTGGCTAATGTCAAAATTGCTGTCCTTCAATTATTGTCATGTTAGCTATGGTACTAATGGGCCATTATGAGATCAGGATCACTAACAATAAAAAATCAAGCTACAAAAAGAACACCTAACAAGAACACGAAAAGGAATTTTGATTTCAAAATTTATACACACGAGATGAAAATTTTTAATATCTTGTTACAAAAAGAATAAGAATTGCATCTCCATCACGCAAGCAGACTGTGACCCATGCGGACAATGCCACTGCCGCAGGCACGCATTGAATGATCCACGATGAATGTACTGGAGAGAGCTTCTGCCACTTATGAGACCACATGAGAACACACTGTGTTGTTTGAGGAAGCACCTACCTCCTGATCTTCAATTTGCTTTGGTTGTGATTTGTTGGACCCTATTCACTTGAATTCTTGTGAGTCTGGCTCTTCTTTGTCAGTGATCTCATCATCATCAGGATCTTGATCGTTTTCAGATATGTTTGGTGGGAAGTTAGCTATTTTGTCCAAAAAAGTACCAGTAGATTTTCCTCCCCTACTTGTTGATGTATACCTCTCTGGCACCCTCTATATTATATAGATTTTTACAGGATACTTTGACCCAAACTGCTTGCCACTTCAGGGAAGGAATATGAACCTGTTCGGGATCTCCCACCAACTTGGCTAATTCCAGCACAACAAACTCTGTTCTGGCTATGTCCGGAATGCCAACTCCTTATCCAAAAGAGTCCGGATCTCTGTCAGTTTCTTCAACAACAACTTTTATATTAGATGTGACAAACTTGATCTTTTTCATGTTGATTAGCAGGTTCAAAACTGCCTTTGAAGGCATTGTCACTAGGAACTCACTGCCCGATAGCCTTTTGAGGTGACAGGAGCAGTAGGTAGATTGTTAGAAACACTACTTGAACACTACTTGTTTCTGCTCTCTTAATTATTACCTGATTTCTTTTCATATAAAGAGGCTTACAAGTAATACAAATATGTGCAAGTTACAGTCCGTTTTATATATAAGTAGACAAGGTTTGAGGACTGTTACAAGGCATCGGTAGGTACAGTCATCTGATATATGCATGTGAGTGAGTAACCATCCATTATTGAAATTAACAGGAGCAGTAAATGTTGAATCAATTCCTACCATAATACCATCTCTGGGGATTATTATAACTACAACAAATGGAGTGTAACCATGCAAGGATCCACTCAAATTTAGACGAAGTAGTGGATCAGTAAATGTTTAATCATGTTGTTCAGTTCAGGTTCAGATAGGGATGTAGATGATCGTATTTTTGTTCACCGAAGTCAGAAGGAGAAACCCAAACCAATTTTTTTGATTTTTTCATAATACGAATCTGTTTAGATTCGCTCCCACAGGGAGTCGAACCTAGGCCTACTTGGTGCTACCAGGTGCCCTAATTAACTACTAGGCAAGAGTGGAATCCAGGCCTGCTGGATGTAGATGATTGTTCTACATACTAGATTGTAGGTAGGAACAAATTAGACGGTGACTAAATATCTATCAAACAATTCCCTTTTTGCGTTTTTATCAGCAATTGTGTTGAAAGCATTGTAAAAAATGTTGTGTGCAACTGACAAAGCAAGAATCTTCCATGTTCTATCTCAAAAAAAAAAAAATTCAGGGAGCTATGGGTTGTTTAGGATAGTTCAAACTAGGTAGGAAATGTAACCCCCAATGAGGTACCTAAATCAAAATGATATGGTTAAATCATATATATTGAGCTGTGAAAAAAATCTCGGTCTGGAAAATCCGAAATTTCCCGTTTATCGGTCTGGTCCGGAATTTTCCATTTATCATCCGAAATTTTCAAAATTTTAGAATTTGTCCATACAAATAGACCCCAAAGCCCACCCAATTAATCCATGCTTCATTTTCTCTCATCTTCTCTTCTAGGTTCAAATTGCCACCACTTTGTAACACACTCGTGCGCTCCAGCCGTGTTGTTGTCTTGCTCATTGAATAGGCAATTGATAATATGTTTTGTTTAGTTTTTCATATTAAATGGTTTAGAAATGATCTATGTGTTTTCCTAAGTTAAATGGTTTTAAAATATCGGTAGAGAAAACACAGATATTGAGCTAACCGATCAACGGGATAATTGGCATGTGCCACTAATAAGCATTCATTTTTGGATTAGAAATCTGAAAATCCCTATATTTATTTGTGGTATTTTTTTAGTAACAGAAGTCTTTACTAGAGGAAGACCATCGCTTCTTGCAGGATCATGCTGAAATGTGAAGAGAAGCAGGACCACATGATGACAACCACAGACGAGTAGCACAAGGCAGGCATGGGTTAGAGAAGATAGAGGACCGATCGTTTCTAACCGTGAAGAGTTCCCTTGTCCAAGTGCCAGATATATCCTTGGGCAGACCAGCGTTGGTGTTGTCGCTCTACATTGCAGCTCTGGTGAACGCTGAGGATTTCCATACGGTGGGACGGCTACTTTTCCATTGCTTGCATTGTCGGACAACAGTGACAAGGCATACCTAAGCTCCTCGTGGCACCGTGTACTTGCTTCAGTTCGATTTGGCCTTTGCTATGCTCAGAATCACGTTCAGAACATTTATGAGATGAATGGCTGCATGCATGAGGTGCAGAATTGAGGTTCATACTCTACGCATAAGATGAAAGTAAATTGTACGGACATGAGTCTCTAGTCCACATGTTTTTCTGAATTTCAACTATAGATTTCACATGTCACACAGTTCGAAAGCTTATAAGAAACTCAAGTACACAAAACCTACTTATCGTTTACAGGACATATGGACATTGAAATAATAAGATTAAGGCTGTAGACAGTTTTTATTGCCACCAACTTAAATGGTTGGTTGATTTGAAAACAGAGCTGCATGGCATGAAAAAAAAAAAAAAAATGCATTGCCTCACAAATGTAAAGGGACACAAGGTAGAGGTATCAATTTAGCTAATAAACAATAATGGAATAAAGCATTTTATATCCTATATGTTATATTATGGTCTCTTTTATTAGGTGATGGGAGAGGGTATAAAGAAGAGAAATGAGGGGAGAGAGAATATGAACTGCTTCAGTTTTGTTCTCTTCTTCCAAAGATAGATGAACTATTTTCTTAAAAGATGGAGATGACATATATTGGTGGAGCCCCGGTCTGTTTCTATAATAGCCTTGGGAGGCATGTTGGGAGTTGCCATGAATCCTTTTTATGAATCAGTTTCCATAGTCCATATGGATGTACAGTGACTACTGAAGCATTGGGATTGACGATGCTCAAACAAGCCAAAATGTTGGGATGTCCAATTTGGTAGAATGGCTATGTCTGAATGAATGAAACAATGTGACTGAATAGCTGAATATCAACCAAAGTACAATTTGTTATATGAATTCGAGTGGATGGTTACCGTCTGCACAGCTAGTGTAGTTCAATGCACTACTGTAGCAGGACTGATTATGCTGAATGTTGAACCCATTAAACTAAACAGTACATGTTTACACAGTTTCGTATTTGCCATATAGGTTGGAAGTTAGTGGATCTGATTAGGTTCGTCTGAAACAAGACATCCTACAAATCATGAGATTTCCGCTGAACATGCATTTTCCTTCATGAATTTTTACAAAGAGTAAACCATGATATTTCCACTGAACATGCATGTTCAGCAATCACGTTCTATTTGTCACATCCTAATTTTTTGCTTTTAGTTATAACCTGATAAGACACAACTATACACCAGAACGATCTGTTTGCGATCACAATTTATCTGACATTTACTACGTGAGTACATTTCGATTGATGGCATTAGTGCATTATACACGTTCGGCCATATGTTTTGGTAAGTGCATGAACTGTTCCGTACTTGTGAGTCCTTTGTATCGTTGTTCTGGCCTTTCTTCTGGCTTTTCCTCTTGATGGAAAATGGGTAAAAGACCCTATTGCGCAAAAACAATGCAAATATAGTACAATAAAATTGTGTTTGCTGATATCACAGTTCCCATTTTGTCAAGACAAAAAGTTGTATTTGATACTGCTTGTAGTCTAAATTTCCACGTCCATAACAATTGCCATGGTCCATCCTTGAAAGGAACTGTTGTCTCTCATGTGTTGTCTCATTTGTGAGACGGATGTTAATCTTTCCAAAATAAAGCTGATAGTCACTAACCATATGCATGAAGTATTATTTGATACTTCTTGTAGTCTGAATTTCCACGTCCATAACATTGCCGTGATCCATCCTTGAGAAAACCAACCATTTTCTTTATCTTTTCTACATTGGGTGCTCTTAATTAATACCATTTTGGGGAAAGAGAAGTTCTACAGCCGAGCAAGCAAAGCCCCTCCCTAAACTTAACCGAGCCCGGATTATGTCTCAGCTTGCTATTTTGCTGTAGTCTGTTTAATTGCAATGTTTCTATAAGTGTTCTATTTTCTATTATTTCTTCTTACTTTTATATTGTCTGGCCTCAGCCAAACTTTTTTGTGGGTGTCACACTGATGTAGCGGAGACTAGTGTAGTCAAGTGGTATATATATACATCCTCACATCCATGGTCGTAACATCTTTCGTATTTCCATAAAAGGACGTGGGTGAAACACGGAAAAATGAAGCTATAGTTGTGCGAGCCACGTAGTTCATATGAATGGACTAAGAGTTCTATGGCCTTTGTATAGTGTGTAGACATGAGAACCATTGGAAACCTTTTGTTACCAGAGGAAATGTTCCATCTATGTAGCTCCTGCCCCCATGTTCATGTTGCTTTTTGAAAGCTTTCATCCAGAGATAATGTCGTGAATTTAAACATGGTGGATCATGACGTGTTTTGTAGGGGGTGTTAGCAGCATCAGAAGAATGATGCTGCGGGTTCGTTACATGACTTGTAGTCCAAAGCCAGAACCATTTTTCACCCTTGAGATGAGCATGCTTCATCGCTCTGAAGTACCAAGTGGGCTGGGCCCATATTTACCATGCTGTGGAGTAGTTGTGAGACACCCCCTACTAGCTGTGTCCTCCACAAGAAGCTGGAGAAAGAAGAGCTCCTTATTATCGGTGACACGGGAATGATAGAGAGTCAAGTTTTTATTTATTTGTATATCTATATTTATATTTGTGTCTATATACTCTATATATACCTAATGTCAAAGGGAGAAATTTCTTTAGCTAAATCTCTTCCTCTTGCAGATCCATCTGTCCCTCCACTCCCGACCATAAGAAATGGGTGGTTCATTAACAATAATAGTAAATCATTAATTAGAAATAAATTTATCTGTAATATAGGCAGTGCCGGCCCTGACAGGTACTTTAGTTTAGATGGCCGAGATCGTCATCATTCCATAGAACCAAAAAAAGAAAAACATGGGAGTGTCTTCGACTCGGTTCACACCTCTAATGTCCCAGAAGTACAGTAGCCTTCCAGGTTGTGTGAACTGTGCCAGTGGAAAGTTTATATATTATTATTACAATAATGTGGTTCTTTTTCTTCCTACCTGTAATCCAGTTATAGCTCTCCTCAAGTTGTAAGAGTTCGTTGCCTTGTTGCTGCTCACATATACATCGAGCGGACAGAGCCACACGATTGGGATAGGTTAGGACGAAGATTCTCAATTCTTATAGTTTGCATGCTTGCTCCAATTTTTCTTTGAACAGAATGTTTTGAACCGAATAGTTCGTTACTGTCACCCGAGACCCAATACTGTTCCTAAGCGGGTTCGATGCACTAACTCTTTTTTGGACACATTCTTTTCTGATTCCCACGTGAAATGTGGGATCACACTATAGTTCTATATATGTTGCCAACGGCATGATACAATTTGTCCGCTGTGTTTTGCAGCAGCATATGGAGCTGTGGGAATAGTCACTGCCTACACACAGCACCTCTATGACAGGTACACACTGAGGACCTATCCACCATCGCAAGAACGTACTCAATAGAGCTTCTGGCTCTTTTGGAACCACAAGAGAACCCCTCCTTACGGAAAGCAGTAAGTGGACAAGTAGTAAAGGTGTTGCTGATGCTTCCGACTCCTATACACATAATTCCTTAGCCAGCTAAGCCTGGTTGTCACTGCTGGAGCTGCAGGTATAGCGTTAGAAACACTACTGGCTTCTACTCCCTTATTACCTTCTGTTTTATGTATAGATAGACTAGGTTTGAGAGACCGTGAGAATTCTTGGGCAAGTAATATCTGAGTCTCCATGCACTTATAATCACCATATACGAGTGTGAGTAACCATCCATTATTGAAAATAGGTCAGGTAGTAAATGTTGAATAAATTCTCATATGACTACTAGATAAAATCTTTTCCGAGACATTTTCATTTTTTACGAGACAGCCATGAATGTAAACCGCCTAGGTTGATGTCTGACATTGACGAGGCAGTTACTTTTTATTAACTCGGGCGGTTATCATAAAACATCACACAAAATCAATTGGCAGTTATTATAAAACAGTTTGCATCTAGAAATAAGCCGGCCTTAGCTAAGATTCCCAAGGCCTAGCAAGCCCACACGTGGCTCAACAATAGCTGTTCGCAGTACATATATCCCAAACCCTAGCCAGCTTTCAGTCCCTCACAGGTGCAGCCGCACGTTCACACCCTCAGCCCACCATCCCTAAGTCGCGACCCAACATACTCAGTTGTGACCCCTCTCTCTCTGTCTCATTCTATCTCATCGAACCGCATCTTTTTGGTGGCCTCATCTCCTCCACCGCGCCTCTCTTCTCTCAGTTGTCCTCTCCCTTCCCGTTGGCGCGCGTGCCACGGCCCCTCCCCAACTGGCGTTGCGGTGCGGCACCTCGCCTCCAGGTGGCACGGCATGGTCCCTCTCCAAATAGCGTCGTGGCGTGGCTCTTCCCACCCGACGACCAGATCCGGAAGACATTACTGCACTAAATCATTTTCATGACAGTTTTGGCGGTTTTTGCAACTGCTACGGTGCCAAGGCCGCGGTTTACTGATGGAATAATCATGGCGGTTTTTGGACCCACAAAACCGCCACGTCAGGAGAAAAAAACATATTATAGGTCAGCAAGAGATCGATGCCTAATTATTGGTTAAGGAAGAGAAAAACTTAGTAAATGTTAAATCAAATTTGGTCTATACATCTCTAGAGAGATCGGTCATGCAAGCAGAACCGGTGCCTTATTATAGGTCAGGTTCACTGAGCTATTTTTTTCTAACTAAAATGTGAGTTATGTTCCGTCTAACAGAAGGTTTGAGTCGTGCATGTCCATTAAAATATAGAAGTCAACGTTTTTATATTTTTTTTTATTATTAAACCTTTCTTTCATGAAAAGAACTGTTGTCTGGTTTAGGTACAACCTATTAAATCCGTTGAACATTCAAACTGCTAGCTGAGAAGCAGAAAGCTGTGCAACATTATATATATACACTATTTGATTTGATTGGTGGAACACAAGTATTAAGCCCAGTCAGTTGAGCCAGATTATGTGCATACAACTACACCTCATGGATTGTACCATCTATACTCAAATAAAGACTAAGAAGTGCATGTGAGTAAATTTACAATCACTATGTTCAGTTCGGTTTCAGTTTAATACTGGATGCTAAATGCATGGTCATTCTACCAAATTGGATCTAACAAAACAGACACAAACGGCAGGTGTACATACATATATCATGCATATATAAACTCTGCCCCTGACTATCTGGTTTTAGATGAGGCCATGTCGATGTCTATGGCGACATTGTTTTCCGTGTTGAAGCATCCTCATCCCCAAAGCTGCAGAGCACTACTGGACAATCGATCTTTGGTGGCGGGCAAAAGTATTTTCCATGGCGGTTATTTAGTCCGCCACGAATGAAGGGTCACGGAAAATGAAATCTTTTCGGGCGGTCCTAAATGCCCGCCACCGTAAATCATAAAAAACAAAAAGGAAAAACCCGCATCCAGCCCAAATGGGCCCAGATCCGGCCGCCGCTAGGGTTCCAAATACCGCCGACGCCGGATCCGATCCCGTTACCGGCGCCGCCGCGAGCTCCACAGCCGGATCCGCGCCGCCGGGATGGGGTCTTGAGCGCCGCCGCCGTCGGATGGGGCCTTGAGCGCCGCCGCCGATGGGATGGGGTCTTGAGCGCCGCCGCCGGGATGGGGCCTTGAGCGCCGCCGCCGGGGAATGGGTCTTGAGCGCCGCCGTCACCGCCTCGAAGTGCGCCGCCGCGTCGAGCCTCTCCATGTGCCGGATCGACCCGCCGCGCCGCCGCCGGATGGACCGCCCGCACGCCGCACCTCGACCGCCCGCCGCCGCGCGCCTCCCTCCTGCCGCCCCCGCCGCCCGTCCGGAGCTGGGGAGGGGAGGGGAGGAGGAGGGAGGGCCGCCGCGCCGTCCGGAGTTGGGGAGGGAGGAGTCGGGGTCTCGGGAGGAGGACGGAGAGAGATTTCGAGAGACCGGTGAGTGTGAGATGGAAACCCTAGCTCAGTATATTTATACGTGGGACTGAACTGGGCCTGTTGGGCTAGCGGGTTGGGCCTTTTTCCGGGCGGGCTAGTTATAATGTCCGCCACGGTTATCGATTTACCGTGGCGGACATTATAACCGCCACGGTTAATTAAAAAAACTGCCACAGTTAATTAACATATTTTCCGTGGCGGTTTCTCAAATGCCCGCCACGGAAAATAAAATCTGAACACCATGCAAAATCAATTCTGTAGTAGTGGAGGTTACGTGCCGGAGTGTAACAAGAGCAATCCTGGTGCTTCCCGAGCCTACTATTGAAATAGAGTGGAAGAGTAGGGAAGTATTGACATATTCAGATATCATGCACCCAAAAAATGAACTTGAAGCAAGAGCTCATATTCTGAGTTAGGATGCTGCTATGGTGTTTCTTCTCCTCTTTGCCCTTTATGAACACCCAAGACTTCACAACACAATATCACATTGATGGAAATATTTGGCTCCATTACTGTTTGGACTCAGTTGACACCTTCAGTTTTGGTGCTGATGAGGTCACACACCTGTCTCTGAATCGGCCCGTTGCGAAAACATGCATGCTTTATCATTTTGTTGCAGCCCATCCTGGTTAAAAGTTGAGGCAACTATGAAGATGGTCATGTCTCCAAGTCCACCTTTTGAAATTAACTAACTAATTAAGATGACGGCAATAATACAAGACTATACTTAGGTGTTACTCATATTACAATGCGCCATGCGAAAATATAAGTCTGTTTTAGGAACAATAGTTGCTTATTAACATATATAGTGTGTGTGACAAGTGAAATATAGTGGAAACTCACAAGGACACCTCCTTGTAATGTTTTACATGACTTGAAGGCTGGAAATTTCTTTTTTTTTTTTCCTCAAACATTCTTGCATTTCTTTCCTTCCAAACTTCTCGAGACAAAAAATATTGTGTGGAGACAAAAAAACATTCTTGCATTTCTCACCCATTTGGTTGCCTCACAAGTCACAAGTGATGTTTGCCATGCATGTTTGACAATGGGAACTATTACTTTGTTGTCAGGTGCTGTATGGCCAGCGTGGTGGTGTGCGGTCAAAGTAGCAATAGAAGTGCAGTACTGTATTTCATCTCCAAACACATAGCACTGGCGGAGGCTGAAGATCACAGAGCCTCCAATGTCATCTCGTGCGGTAGTGGGTGGCTGCCTATCTTGATTGAAAAAACTTGTAATAATGCAGGTGCCTGTGCTCCTGATGCTTCGCACTCCTACACACAATTTCTACAGCAAGCAGGAGTTAGCAACACCGGCCTCTGCTGCCTTCCCAGCTGTTTTATACTCAGGTTAGAGAGGCTGAAACAGTTGATCAGGAGGTACAGTCGGATTCAATGCAATTAACTATATATCCATATCAATGAGATAGTTACTCCATTGAAACGTAGTCAGATATATAGTAAATGTCAATATATTCCAATAGGATGAAATAGATCATAAAAGAATAGCTGTTGCCTGATCAGATTTTCACTAATGTCAGAAAGATCTGGCAAATGGAACGTGAAGCTAAAGATGCTTGAAAAGATTTGGGATGAACTTTTCATAAAAAAAAAAAAAAGATTTGGGATAAACTTCATTATAATTTAAATCCACCAAACTGTCGACCTATATGACAATTAGATAACTGTGTATCCAATATACTAGTTAGTTGTGTAACAATGGAGCTAACAAAAAATACTGTATTGAGCTCATGAATATTTATACACAATTTCATGTGTTCGGTTACTGGCTGTCCACACAGGGCACCAGGAACCCCCTCTACCTCACAGTAGCACATGATGTGGAGTGTGGCATGGCGACGGCACTTCTGAAGCTAGATGCCTAACGATCCAATGCTCACTACTACAGAATTGATTTTGCGTGGTGTTCGAAAATTATTTTCCGTGGGCGGGCATTTGGAAAACCGCCACGGTTAATGTCACGATTAACCGTGGCGGTTATTTTTATTAACCGTGGGCGGTCAAAATAACCGCCACGGTAATTGATTAACCGTGGCGGTTTTTAAAACCGCCACGGAAAATAAGGCCCGAAAAACCTCAAACACTGGGCCAAGAAAGTCCATTTTAGGCCCAATATCGAAGTCCCAATAAATATTGTGACGAAACCCTAAGTGACCCACTCATCACTTCTCTCATTTCCCTCATCCCCGCTCCCGGCCCTCACCCTTCCCTCTCCCTCCCGTTCCCGGCGCCCCAACCCCAGATCCCGGCGACCTAACCCTTCCCTCCCGGCGCCCCCCAGATCCGCGCCCCTCCCCTCCCCTTCCTCCCTCCCGTGCTGGCGGGCGCGGACGGCCGTGGGCGGGCGAGGCGTTCCGTTGGCACCGGGCGGCCGAAGCGTAGCAGCGGGGGAGCAGCGCAGCAGCCGCGGGCGGGATCCGCCCAGGGCACGCGGATCCGGCCGCGGCGCGCCACGGAGCATCGGCCGGCGGATCCACCACGGCGGCGGCGCGCGCTGGCGCTGCGCCGAGGGCGGATCCACCACGCGGCGGGCGGCGGCCGCGGGCTGGACGCCGAGGGCGGATCCACCACGGCGGCGTCGGGCTGGGCGCCGGCGGGCGGGCGGGCTGCATATGAAACCCCTAACGGCCCGACGGCCCGTGATCCGGGCCCGTTAGGGTTTCGATTTGGGTTTTTTTTTTTTTTTCTATTAACGGTGGCGGGCATTTTGTCCGCCACGGTCCGTGGGCGACAAAATGCCCGCCACGGAAAATAATTTTTGTCCGCCACGGTTAATCATTTATGTAGTAGTGGCTGTAACAAGAGTGTTCCTGCCGCCTCCCAAGCCTATACTATAGAAAAATAGTGGAGGATCCTCTACCAAAATATTGAAATATTTTCATCTATCTTGAATGGAAATAACTAAGTTGAAGCAAGATCTCATATATACTCTGGATGCTGCTATGGTATTTCTTCCTCCCTCATTGCTCTTTTATGCGCACCTTGTCTCCCCAAGAAATGCAGCACAATAATTTCATATTGATGGAAATGGTTCCATTAATGTTTAGTACTTGGACTCAGCTAAGCATGCAGTCCTCAATCCCACTGCCAAAGCATATGCATGTTTTTATCAGTTTTCTTGCAGCCCAGCCCAGTTAGAAGATAGCCGCCTTTTCCAAATTAACCTATGGAATTAATTTGTGCAGTGGACTTGCGTTCGCAGTGCTCAATTGCACTTACCAGGTATTGCAGTGGTGGTGCGATTAGTGGCTGCAGGATTTATTAACTAACACAATTAGCGGCAGGAGCTTATGTGCTAGCGATTGCAGTTGCATTAATTGGATCATTTCCCCCTGTTTCATGAGGAAAGAGTTCTCCAGCTGAAATTTTGTGTTTGGATGGATGGAAACGTTCACTTCTCACGTGCAGAGATAAGGGGTAAAGCGAATGTGTATATCCTGCGAAAGAGTAAAACCATGGAAGAATGTAGTAGCGTAATACTCTGTCAGTGCTCTGCTGCTAGCATTGATGGCAGGGGATCAAGTGCTCGTGTACTATGTAAACTTGCATCTGTCAGTGCTCTGCTGCTACCTGTGTGCTGTTTCATCGTCTCAATGCATAACCTCAATTACGGAAATACACGCCAGAGCCTGTAGGGCACAACATCAATACCAATATACCCTCTATAGTTTAAATTATATTGTATAAATGATCTTCCTCAATTGATTAGCTAGAAAATACAGAAATGAAAGTATATATCGAGAAGTGCCAATGTTACTTTCTTAGCTATTGTAAAAGCGCATCTCTAATGTGGCATTATAAATAAGTTGAAAGCTGGACGAGATATGATGTTAGCACGAGCCCGCTCTTGCAGCACGTGGTGATGGCGTCAACCTACTTGCTAGGCCTAGGTGAGTCTCTGTTTTCTGCTCTAGAGCATATGCAGCTGCACCTTAGTTCAAGCACTAGAACTGTAACACTTCTTTTCCCAAATCATAGCAAGTCAAGCTAGCTCAAACAAGATCGGAAGCACTGACCCAGATCTCAGTCTGTCTTGTGGATCTTGTTCCACATTGTCTATAGCTGGACTCACATGGTCATCTGCACAGACGTTCACTTTTTTCTTCATACACTTTTTTTCTTCATACACTCCTGTAACAATAGTGTTCCTGACACGACCCAAAAATAGTGGAGAAAGAACAAAAAGAACGAACGAAGTTGAAGCAAGATCTCATACTCTGGATGCCTCTATGGTGTTTCTTCCTCTCATTGCTCTTTTATGGACACCCAGTCTGAAATGGCAGCACAATTATTCCACATTGATGGAAATGTTTGGTTCCAGTACTGTTTAGTACATGGACTCAGCTAATAACATTAAATGGGCTCTCACGAGATATCTCACTACAAAAGCATACATGTTGTTTTATCAGTCCTCCTTTTCCAAATTAACAATTGCATTTATCAGCGGGTATTGCAGTGATTGTGCGATTAGTGGTGGCAGGATTATTTAATAAATACGATTAGCGGTAGGAGCTTGTGCGCTAGCATTTGAAGGTGTCAAACTACCATTAGAGAGGTAATTTAAGGGCACAACCTCAATTTCGAAAATACCTTCTATAATACAAATTATATTTTATAAATTTTCTTCCTTAGTTGATTAGCTAGAAAAAAGAAAAAATGAAATTATCTAGAGATACCAATGGCACTTTCTCAACTATTGTAGAATAGCCCATTTCTATATTCTCTATGATGCAAGCAATATGTGCTAATGGCATTAACCTACTAGCTAGGCGTGGCGGCACGTACCATGTGTCTCACTCCCTTTGATCCTTGTAGGGCATGCAACAGCACCTCAAGCAAGTCAAGCTAGCCCAAACAAGAGCCGACCCACTGACCAAATCTCAGTCACCTGTCTTCTTCACCTCGAGTGTATGATTCATAACTACATGCCTCAATGGCAGAGGAATATAATGGTCAATTA
This sequence comes from Hyparrhenia diplandra, assembly GCA_015847255.1. Taxonomy (NCBI): domain Eukaryota; kingdom Viridiplantae; phylum Streptophyta; class Magnoliopsida; order Poales; family Poaceae; genus Hyparrhenia; species Hyparrhenia diplandra. The sequence continues at coordinate 218,070 of JADLZK010009026.1, read as the reverse complement.
TCGCATCATGCATGCTTTGCCTTATATAGGTAGAGAGATGACTGTAATCATCCATCAGTATTGACACAAAGATGTGGATTTCAGTTGATTTACACTCACATTTTTCAGTTCAGTTTCAGGTTTAGAAAGGAAGGTACATGGTAATTATAGAAAACTCCATCAACCAAACAGAGGTGCATGCCTACCTCTCATACATGTCTTGCATAAACTCCCTAGACTACTCGGCTTTAGCTAGACCAGATCATAAGCCTGTATATGCAGACAGCTACGTTCATTTCCTCGGGAGCATCTTGGTGTCCAACGCAAAAGAGCAGCTGTCGATCTGTATGAAAGTTGATCCATACTAGAAGCATCTCTGGTGCATCCTATTCCTACTATAGAACACTAGTCCATCAACCCGTGCTATCGCACGGGTTAGATCTTCCATCCAAACTAATTTTGAGAAACATATGCAATACTACCATGTTTAATATATGTTTTAATAAAAAACTTAATTCAGTCAACTTTTTTTTGAATCCAATGTCTAGAATTGTCATTTTTTAGGATTACACAGTACAACGCAGACACTCAACACGCACGCACACTCACCCTATGAACACACGTATGCAACCCCTACCCCTATGAGCAGCTTCAAGGACTGAGCCGGCAAATAGTATTCATTAATTTGATTCCACAGTTGATTACTTTTTCCTTCTTTTGTTTTTTGCGCCCCAACTGTCTTTGTATATTGTTTCGAGGTGTTGAACGCATAGTAATTGAATTGTGTGTATACCAATATTAAAATATTACTACCTTTTTAATCACACAGGTGGATACTTTAGATAAAAATTTATGGGTCATTTTGAAATCTAGATCATAATTTAGTTAATCAATCTTACATATCAAACCTAACCCTTTTGAAGTCCTTCTATTGTACAACACATTCTCTCCTCCGGTTTCTCTTTAAATGGTCTATCAAAATGAATCTCTTCTATACTAATACCACATGAAGATATGTTTTTTTATACAAATAAAATTTACCATTGTTGATATTTCTTACACGATCCCAATTAGGAAGGCGAAAGAAATATAAATGGGATATCTATCTAATCATGTTAGCTTGGATTTGGGATTAACCTCATGATCCAACAAAGCGGAGTTAAACGGTGTTAGTAATGGAATGTAACATAGTAACATTATCCATATTGGAGTTAATCTCACCGGGATATGTACTCAAGGTATACCACTCATTTCTAGGCATTACCTATACACTAGTCCGTCACCCTAGCAATAACGCCTGGAGAAATGCGGGGGCATGGTACTCTTGATTGGCCTTGATAAAAGAATGAACATGATATCTCGCAAGCGCACGCATAGAAATACCAATTGTAGCACTTCACCGGGAGTAATCCGGTATCGTATTTATATTTTACCACAAGAAAGGGAGTCTATGGAAAGGTAGAGAGAAAAGATCATCTAATGATTTATATTGTGATTTAGTTATGAGATGATCCACTTTACAATAATGTAATGCGAGTTACCATAAGTATCTAACATTACTCAACAGGATAAGTCACGTAATAAAGATAATTATATAAATGATAAATACCCAAGTCTAAGATCATCTTAAGCCACTAGAATCATACGAGCTATTAACATGTTATAGAATAGAATAGAATGAATATTCCTAAGATACTCCTAATCATATATGTCAATGAATACTACAATTAGTGCAATACATCTAGCTATCATGGCAAGGTTGGATTACTTCTACACAAGGCAAGCATTACCAATGACAAACAAGGATGAAACTTATTCATCACCGTAATTATAAGCTCGACGTGTCCTACATTCGGAGGGTGGATTCCAAAGGACTCAACAGGTCTGTCACTCCCGCGATCTACCACACGCCCCAGAATGTAGGGTGCAATTGCGATAAACGTTGTATAAACACCACGTTTACACATTGCTTATCACCCACATAGTGATCATCTATATGGATGCTATACAATTCCATGCATAAAATATAAAAGCAATCTTACTAAACTAAACATATAATCATAGCAAGCATAAACACATATCAATAAGAATAAAATAATTATATAGATCAAAGCCATAACAATTGTATTCTAGATATAAGAGTACTTATAGATTGAATACAAGAGAGAAGTCTCAAGAACGATCCTTGCTACTTCTTGACTAATCGGGAACTCAAGATGAACTTGATCTTCAACTAGAACTAGCTAGATAGCTAATTACTTCTAGTATGAACCACTACTACATAATGTAACTTGGTGGCGGTCAAAATCCATTTTCCGTGGCGGGCTTTGTGCCCGCCACGGACAAAGGGTCATGGAAAATCAACGAACTTCCGTGGCGGTCAATATGCCCGCCACCGCACGGAATAAAAAAAGAAAAAAAAAAAAAATCAATGCGAAACCTAACGGGCCCGCGGCGGCCCAGATCCGGGGGGGCCCGTTAGGGTTTCGCCGCCGCCCGCGAGCTCCAACGCCCGATCCGCCGCCCACCGCCGGCCGCTAGCGCCGGATCCGCCATAGGAGAGCTTCTCGGAGGACGCGCGCACCGGTCGCCGCGGATCTCGCCGAGGAGAGCTCGAGGACGACGCGCCGGAGGAGCTCGAAGGGCGACGCGCCGACCGGCCGTCGCCGGATCCGCCGGATGAGGAGCTTGAGGAGGACGTGCGGAGGAGCTCCGAGGGGCGACAACCGCCAGCTCAGCGCGCCGCGACGCGCGTCCGCCGCCCTTGCGCCTCCGCACGCGCAGCGCGGGCCAAGCCTCTTTGCTCCGCACGCCGCCGCCGGGCCGCACCTCCGCCGCGCACCGCCGCCGCCCGCGCGCCTCCGCCTCGAGCCCAAGACGCCGCCGCAGCGCAGCGCCGCACGAGCGCCTCCGCCTCAGGAACGACGCCTCCATGCCATGCGTCTCTTGCCGCCGCCGTGCGTGGGAGAGCAGGGGAGTTGGAGAGAGAGAGGAGGAGGAGTGGGGAGAAGGGAGACGGGAGGGTGAGTGGGATGGGAGAGAGGATTAGGGTTAGGAGTTTGTTTATATATGCCGGCATTTTATCGAGCTCATTTGGGGGCCTATCTTATGGTGTTGCCGGTGTTGACGGTCACCAACGACATATTTTTAACGTCAACATTCTACCAATAAGGGGGTGAAACTATACCTTACTACACACACATACATTTATCACTAATAAATTCCACTTGTAGTGTCTTGTACTTTATTTTGCAGATTTATAATAAAAGCAAGTGGAAAATCGACCAAAGTACGCCATCCAGGGAAGCGCATTATTGCGAAACACAAGCCTAGGAGCAAATCGACCCAAAACATCAGAATTGGGCCGAGCAAAGCCCGGCCCACAACTTTTCAAGACGAGGGAAGACACCCCACCGAGGCCCGGGCCAGGCCGAGCCCAGGGGGGTGCGCGCGCACCACTGGTGCGGCCGCACCCTCCCCGAGGCGCGTTTCGCCCCAACCTCGGGAGGCGGTTCGTGCACCTTCCAAACGGGGTTTCCCGCCGTGGGATGGTCGGTTTAGCAAATTAGGCGAGGTGTACCAAGGTCGGTTTTGTACCTTCCATGTGGGATGGACATTTTCCAATGAGCCCCTCTCCTCTACTACCTATAAAAGGAGGCCATCTCCCACCATTGTAACACACACCTCACAACAAGAGTCACTCTCTCCCTCTCTACTCTTCTTCTTCCTCCTCCTAGTAGGATTAGTAGTTTAGGATGTGGAGCTAGACAAAGCTACCAAGGAGGGCTTGGCTCCTTGGAAGATGGATTTCGGGAATAAATCTTTCTATGGTATTCTTCCAAAGCCTTGCTCTTATCTTATCTTGGTTGTGCATTAGGATTAGAGTCTTCATGTTATTTCTATACCTCGTGATTTATCCTATGATCTAACATGTTGTTCTTGACATGATCATGACACATGAACTAGTCTATAGTTTCTATGTTGTGATATCGTCATATAGAACTTTATGCTTAAACCATTCATGCAATATAATTGGGTAGTGTCGGGATTGTCTTTGAATGGCGGTTCGTTGTGTCCTTCGGGCTTGCTCGTGTCCTATTCTCGTCCATCCGTAGGGTGGGGGCCATGGGGACATGAGTAGTGTCCTAGTATGCGGACGTGGTGTCCGGATGCCAGGTATCCTTCGAATATGAGTGCATGCCACGGTTGAGGGGGTAGGCGGCTTGGTCGTGACAAGCCTTGACCGTCCCTTGAAATCCCCCCACGTTCGTGTGTGCTGTAGGAGTTCGTAAATGCCTTCCTTCGGGCGGATGCTCCGGAGGTCTCCCCGTCCATTTCATTCTCGCCTCCGACCTCCTCGCTCATGCGTGTTGCCCGACTATCAACTGGTTCTATGCACGACCATGACTAGAATCAGTATGCTCCACTTAGGACTTTCTTTATTCCTTATTTATCTTTATCCTTGAGTTTGGCTTGAGTGAGTGTGTCAAGTTATCCCTTTTCGTTCTCTTATATCCCTCAAGTATGAGCATTGGTCCATTACATAGTCATGTTATCCCTGTTCATGTCTCTATTAGATCCTTTTCCACCATGCCTTCCTTTGGGAAAATATAAATAACGATACCCCTGAATACTTCCGGGTGAAATGCTACAATGATAGATCCGTGCGCTTGCGGATGAATATCTTCTTAGGCAAGATCTATCACCGTTGATGTGCCTAGTGTTATCACCGACACGGTGGTTTCACTTAGGAATGTCAACGGCGCATTTCGCGCCCGTTATTGGAGATGGGTTCTAAACACCTGTTTCTAGTGATTGCGCTTAAGAAATGCAATAAGCATTTACGGCGCCGTTGCTTGGGGAAGGCATTGGTTTTTTATAAGGCATCTTTTAGAACATGTTCGTCATGATAATATGCATGTGTAGTGACCTTTGTTTATAACAGGTTTATCTAAAAACAAAAAAAACTCTTATAAAAAGAAAAAAAAAATATTATAAATAAAAAGCAAGGACTTGTTATCAAGTTAGTATGCACCTTCGGGTATTCTTGTCGCTAACCATTTCGGGTGAAGACTAAGAAGAACAAAGGAGCACGCGACACTTGATGAAAACATGGGGCTACATCAAGAAAATTTTGATGCTCTTGGGCGGAGGAACACACTCAAAAGGAGACCACGACCTTGCGCACTCGACTTTTTTCACGAAAGTACAAGTGTGAGAGGGAGGACGGTGATAATATCAAGTTCCACGTACAAGGGAATCATAAAAAAAAGTGAGAGAAGTGAAAAAAAAACAAAGAGAAAAAAAAGAGAGATAAATAAGAGATGAGCCTCCCCTTGCTATAAAAGGAAAAAAAAAAAAATGGTTGCTGAAAAAAAAAGAAGAGGAGAGAGGAGCAAAGTTGTCCCCACAAGATCAAAAAAAAAAAAAAAAGAAGGCACCTGACTCCACCCAACATTGCTTTCATGTAAGCAAGAAGGGATCTTTCTCTCCCAAGACCGTTGTTGCACTGGGTGAGTTTGGTATGCCTCCCTCTACTCCAAAGATGAGGAAGACATTGCCAAATCAAGTTTATCACGCTACCGATGCAGCAATTATGAACTCTATCCTCAAGCTGCCGGTCAAGTACACTCAGTGCGCAAAAGTCCAATAATAATAATAATAATAAAGAAAGTAAAGGAAAGGAGGAACATCCTCCTTTAAGCCTTTAATGACCACTAAGGCCCATGGTCAATATACACTACATGTGTGTATCACCTAAGCCTTGTGGCCCGCCCGAGATGGATCATCAAGCTACCACCGCGGGAGTTTCAACATCTTGCCTTCATGCGTGGTTGGTACACACACACTCAGGTACACAAAGGTAATAATTCACCAATTCTTTTTTACTCATACTTATCTCCATATATATATATATATATATATATATATATAAAATTAATTAGTTATTTCATCATGGAGATAAAACAAGGCTAGACTTATTTTGTATCTTTATCTTAGCCTTGTTTGAGTATGAAAAGTTTGGTGAAGCTTTTATGTTCTCCCTTGATAATAAAATCCTAAAATAAAAATCTTTGAAAAAAAAAAAACAAGTCTTTCTTTTTGCTCCTTCCTCGCATATGTTTCGAAATTTGATAATCACGAAGGATGGTAAATCCACTCGTGAATCTACCATATACTAACCATGTAGGAAAAGCCAAAAAGCACGGGTAAAAAACCGATCCAATGGGCTTCGAGCTAGCTTGGGGAGGACCAAAAACATGGTAATGTGAACCTTTCACTCTCATCTTTTTTTCGTTACCATGCCAAAAAAAAATATTTTATATGTGTGTTTTATAAAATATTTTATTATTAAAATAAACAAAAAAAAAAATTACTACACAAAATCTATAATATTTTCAAAAAAAAATGGGGTATTTTTTCAAAAAGAAAAAAAAAAAATGGGGTATATTTCAAAAAAAAAAAAAAATGGGGTATATTTAAAAAAATATGTTTTATAAAATATTTTATTATCAAAAATTAACAAAAATATTTATTACATAAAATCTATAAAAAAAAATTAAATTAAACTTTTTGTTCACCTTTCAAAGTCTTCATCTTCATTGGATGAATCTTGTTTCAATTCATGCTTCCATTTTCTATGCCAAGATGTTGCGGTTTGGAAGTTGTGATCATTTAGCCGATGATCCTACTTCCATAGACTTTTGAATTGAGCATGGTGCTTAAGTCAAAAAGTCTACCTTAATCAGATTAGACATTGAGTCGAGTTTGATTATTGAAACAAAACTACTAGTGTAAATTTTGGTCGACCATACGGACTAACCCCCTGCAGAAATTATCCATTTAAAGAGGGTGTCCTAGAGATGACAATGGAGAATTGATCTTGTCGGGTGAACCAAAAAATAAATAAATAAATAAAACCTTTGAAACCCCAAGAATGGTTGTCCCGTTCTTCCAAGTTCATCACAAGACAAGCTTGGGGGAGTCTCCCGCACGCTAAACGTAAGACGTTAATCAAGATCAAATCATGGCGTGCACAAAGCTAGCAAATGATCATAAATCTAAGGTAAGTCGGGGCGCTAGCTTGGGGAGGACTCCCACAAAGGTAACTTCGTATCTCACATTCCATTCGTTTATTTTCTTATCTTATATAAATGATGAGGTATGAGAATAATAATAATAAAAAAAAGGGGAAGAAGAAAGAGAGAGAGGAGATATTTTCCACTCCATACATATGTGTTGTAGAAATGTTTAGTTCTACCACTTGTTGAAATGATGAATAGTTGCTCTGTCTTATGTTTTGCCTGTGCCTAGTTTATAATTCGAATTTCTCTAAAGATTGGGCTTAGTGGCTAAGTCTAAAAACTCATCCTGAAAAAAAAAAAAACCTGATTCATGTGGGTTGCATAGGCTCTATCTAGTCTAAGTTGTTGCCAAGTATGATATGGTACAAATGGATTTGCTATGATTTCATCCAAAAAGAGAAACTTGACATCCAGGGAATCTAATTTGAAAGAAAAGAGAAATGATATGGGCTATGCTAAAAAAAAAAAAAAAAAAGAAAAAAAAAGATGAAAAATGGACATGTGTCCAAGGGCGAGTAGAGCCCACATCTCCAAAAAAAAAAAAAGGAAAAGAAAGAGAGGAAATAAAAGACAAAAGTCTAGGGCGAAGCAGAGCCCACCTCTCCAAAAAAAAAAATAAATAAATATATATAGCAATAAAGCCCATACATTCTCGAAAAACCAAAATAGAACTAAATAAATAAATCCCGGATGAGAAAGTTAATCAAAAGGATGAATGAAAAGTATTTACTGTTATAACCGTTCTATCGGCAACCGCCCAAGACTTTGAGAAAAGCTAAAAAGCCCCGCTACGATGAAAGGTAATAAAGGGTGAGAAAAAGATGTGCCATTTTATTCAAACTCTAGTAGAAAATCTTATTATAACCCTGGCACTTGTGAAACATAATCGGCATAGTAGCAACTCCTGATCAACAACCAAGTACTTATCTTTGCTCGAGGACGCGCAAAGGGTAAGCTTGGGGGAGTTTGTTGACGGTCACCAACGACATATTTTTAACGTCAACATTCTACCAATAAGGGGGTGAAACTATACCTTACTACACACATATACATTTATCACTAATAAATTTCACTTGTAGTGTCTTGTACTTTATTTTGCGATTTATAATAAAAGCAAGTGGAAAATGTCGACCAAAAGTACGCCATCCAGGGAAGCGCATTATTGCGAAACACAAGCCTAGGAGCAAATCGACCCAAAACATCGGTGGGCGGGCCGAGCAAAGCCCGGCCCACAACTTTTCAAGACGAGGGAAGACACCCCACCGAGGCCCGGGCCAGGCCGAGCCCGGGGGTGCGGCGCACCACCCCGGCGCGGCGCACCCCCCCCGAGGCGGTTTCGCCCAACCTCGGGGGAGGCGGTTCGTGCACCTTCCAAACGGGGTTTCCCGCCGTGGGATGGTCGGTTTAGCAAATTAGACAGGTGTACCAAGGTCGGTTTTGTACCTTCCATGTGGGGATGGACATTTTCCAATGAGCCCCCTCTCCTCTACCTATAAAAGGAGGCCATCTCCCACCATTGTAACACACACCTCACAACAAGAGTCACTCTCTCCCTCTCTACTCTTCTTCTTCCTCCTCCTAGTAGGATTAGTAGTTTAGGATGTGGAGCTAGGCAAAGCTACCAAGGAGGGCTTGGCTCCTTGGAAGATGGATTCCGAATAAATCTTTCTATGGTATTCTTCCAAAGCCTTGCTCTTATCTTATCTTGGTTGTGCATTAGGATTAGAGTCTTCATGTTATTTCTATACCTCGTGATTTATCCTATGATCTAACATGTTGTTCTTGACATGATCATGACACATGAACTAGTCTATAGTTTCTATGTTGTGATATCGTCAAATAGAACTTCATGCTTAAACCATTCATGCAATATAATTGGGTAGTGTCGGGATTGTCTTTGAATGGCGGTTCGTTGTGTCCTTCGGGGCTTGCTCGTGTCCTATTCCGTCCATCCGTAGGGTGGGGCCATGGGGACATGAGTAGTGTTCTAGTATGCGGACGTGGTGTCGGGATGCCGGGTATCCTTCGAATATGAGTGCATGCCACGGTTGAGGGGGTAGGCGGCTTGGTCGTGACAAGCCTTGACCGTCTCTTGAAATCCCCCACGTTCGTGTGTGTTGTAGGAGTTCGTAAATGCCTTCCTTCGGGCGGATGCTCGGGAGGTCTCCCCTCCATTTCATTCTCGGCTCCGACCTCCCGCTCATGCGTGTTGCGACTATCAAGCGGTTCTATGCCTGACCATGACTAGAATCTGTATGCTCCACTTAGGACTTTCTTTATTCCTTATTTATCTTTATCCTTGAGTTTGGCTTGAGTGAGTGTGTCAAGTTATCCCTTTACTTTGTTCTCTTATATCCCCTGTTATGAGCATTGGTCCATTACATAGTCATGTTATCCTGTTCATGTCTCTATTAGATCCTTTTCCACCATGCCTTCCTTTGGGAAAATATAAATAACGATACCACGAATACTTCCGGGTGAAATGCTACAATGATAGATCCGTGCGCTTGCGGATGAATATCTTCTTAGGCAAGATCTATCACCGTTGATGTGCCTAGTGTTATCACCGACACGGTGGTTTCACTTAGGAATGTCAACGGCGCATTCTCGCGCCGTTATTGGAGATGGGTTCTAAACCTGTTTCTAGTGATTGCGCTTAAGAAATGCAACAACTGGGCCTCATTAACCGTGGCGGTTTTTGTTACAAAAACTGCCACGGTTAATCTATTTACCGTGACGTTTCTAAAACTGCCACGGTTAATGGAAAAATGCCCGCCACGGTTAATTAGGGTATTTTAGGTGGCGGTTTTTCTAATGCCCGCCACGGTTAATCATTTGGAAGTGTCTCCTAAAATCAATTCTGTAGTAGTGAACTAGGGCTTAGGTCTAGACTTGGCTGGACTAGATGGGTCTGAATTGATGAATGAGTATGATAATGAAATTGTTATGAGCCTCAGGGTCAGCTGGTCTTCTTATATAGTACTTGGCGATGAACGTCAACCCTTGGATCAAACCGACCTTCAGCAACGGTGTAGAAACAACCTCAATGTCGGTAGTAAACCGACCTAGGAAGGAGAGGCTGACAGGGGTGGCCCGCCTAGCGGCCTGCCTAGTTGGCACTGGCGGCCGCCAGGGTGGCATGCCACCTCGGCTTCCCGTCTTTTCTCGTGTCCTCTTGTATCTTCTAGAATGTTTTAGTTCGCTTTTCGGGTTGAGTTGCTTCACGGTTAAGTCTGGTCTTCATATGCCTTGTATATTCTGGAACTTTCTCCATCTTTCTCTGCAATTATATATTAAGTCCCTGGAAAGCCACAGAATACCAAAACTCATGGAATTATGTTAGTTAGACCCCTAGACTTATGTTTGGTCTTTGACTTGAGCCCTTATTTCATGTTTTTAACTTGTAATTTTATACTATAACAGGTGTGAACAAGCTCCCCCAAGCTTACCTCTTGCTAGTCTCTTAGCAAGACACAAAAATTATTAAACTTCTTACTTGGATCAGGAGTTGCTACAACGTTATCATACCTTAAGAGTACACATGCTTTCAAACTAAATTTCTCTCCGGATAAAGATGAACTTGTTAAACTTCAACTTACCCTTATTACCTTTTTACCTTTTGGGGCTTATATCTTTTTCTTCAATTTTTGGGCAATTGAAAGATAGAACAATCAAGTCAAACACTATATCTCAAACTCTTTTGATCAACTGTCCTTCGGAGTTTTTGCTGATTTTTAAAATAAAACTCAAAGTTCCTCGGTATGACTCTCTCTAATCTCTCATTTGTGGTATTTGTGGATCCTCTCTAAAGCAATAAGATAGTGTTCGCGTTACTCTCATAGTATATAGTATTTTTTTACTAAGGCAATAATATATTATGCCTTCTTGTCTCTCACCTAATATCTAAGGCTTATATATCTGGAGCTCATAGGTAGGAGAAAATAATTTATTTTCTTACTAAGCATATATTGTAAATTCAAGCAATGGATCCAAAGTTACAAGTCACACTGATCAAGTGGTGCATGTGTATGGTGGATAGGATATAGATGGTATGGAATATAGTAATGAAGTGAATAGAATAGATGAGGGAAATCTTACTTTTGCTCCTTAAGGAATCTTCTCTCTTTTGTAAACTTTTTGTAGAGAACCTTGGGTTGTATCTTTTTCTTTCTTTATTTTTCTAGAGAGGTGGGTTCTACTCACCCTCGGACTTGTGTCCATTGTTTCCTCTCTTTAAAGATGTGGGTTCTACTCACCCTCGGACACTTGTCCATTTTTCATCTCTAACCCTCGAACACTTGTTCATTTTTCATCTCTTTTATTTAGGAGGTAGGCTCTACTCACCCGTAGGACTTTTTGTCCATTTTTCATCTCCCTTTCTCTTTTCCTCTTTTTTTTTAATCTACAACTCAGATCTCTTTTGCAATAATCTTTTTTAAGAGGTATAAATGTAATGGAGCTTTTTGTAAGATATTGGCTAGCAATGAATGAGTGGATGGGTATAGTAAATGTTTTTTGGTTGCCCTCTCCTAGGATAGGAGTAGAACATTTTTGCTGGCTAGAATGAATGGGTGTATATGGTGGATGCGTACTTACGGGATGTAAATAGCATATGTGTAGAGTGGAATATAGTGGAGTGGAATGAAGTGGAGTGTACATGATCAGCATGACAAGTTTCTAAGGGTCGACAAAGATTGAACAAACTCAATGCAAAGCAAGCGACTTATATACATATATATATTTTTATCAAAAGGTTTTCCTAATCTAAATAGTATGTATATATGGCTGTGGTAGGAGGTTCACACTCTTGTCACATAGGAACTTATCATGTGCATTTTCAATTTTCAAAATATAAATCTCCAGAAATCTAGTGTCACTAGAAGTAAGATCAAATAGTAGCTCGAGACTATCATGTATCATATCCGTCAATTACCTAGACTTTAAAGCAAGCATTTGCAACCCATAGGTTTCAGGTTTTGAGTAAACATTAAAATAATTTTACAAATGGAGCTCAAGAGAAATTATGCTTGAAAGCTAGGTACTAGAAAAAGTATAACAACAGAGCAACTATTCATCATCTCCATGTTGGCGATTTTAGGGTTCCTTTTAGTTGAGAAAAGTAAACTTTTAGTGTGCACTCTCTCTTGATCCTTTTATTCTCACTCTAACAAAAGACTTTTATTAAAAACTAGACTCTTAAACAAACTTTCTAGCAAGCAAAATATTTATCTAATAATAATATATATAATAATAGATAATAAGATACTTATCTGGATAATCGGGGGTTGCACTCCCCCAAGCTAGTTTGGAGTGTAGTCTTCAATGATGTAGAAGTTAAGGTAGTTGGCAATGGAGATGGCGCCTAACATATCTCTTCTCCTCTTGAAATCTGTTGATCTCAAAATAGACAACAAAGCTAGTGGAACTTGATTAAGCATTAGAGATTAGCCACATTGTTTTATATTGATTGGGATAATATTTTTAGATTTTTATTATTTTTCAAATTTTTATTTTATTTATATATGTAAGAAAAATAAAGTATAACTTGCATAAGTACTTATGCATCTTTATTTTATTTTTTTTATGCCACCACAACAAATAGCCTAGAGTTTAAGCCTCGGGGATATTAGCATGGGGCTTAAAGGTTTTCACAAAAGACAAAAGATAAAATATTTTTGTTATTTTCAAATGCATAAATATGATACTAAAAAAGATAAACATGATATGCAAAGATAAATATGCAATGCGAGGATTTAAATATGGATAACTTACCGACTTACCTTTCGATGAGGATTCGGTGTTTAGAGTCCTCCGAACAAGACTTCAAGTTCTCTTTTTACTCCCATGGTATATCGGTTGTCACAATTGGTGGCACCGATGATTCTATGGTCTCGTCGATGATGTTCTGAGATGTCTTCTTCTTCCTCCATCTTTTGGATGATGTACTCTTCTCTGGAGTACTTGTTTCTTCTTTCTCCGTGGATGTATTAAGTGAAGGAAACTTCATCTTTTTTTTAGCCTTTAATTCTTTTTCGAGCTTCTTTGAACAAGGAGAACATTTGTTGACCTCTATTCTTCCAATACTCATCGCGTGCTTTCTCATATTCTTCCCATGATTCTCCTAATTCTTCAAAGAATTCATTTGCGTGAGACAAACTGTTTCTCTGGTGGAAGTTGAGCTAGTTTTTCCTTGATGTATCTGAGAATCTTCCTTTACACTACTACAAATTTGATTTTGCGCGGGGTGTTTGGTTTTTATTTTCCGTGGCGGGCATTTGAATAACCACCACGGAAAATAGCTGGCCTACCAGCCCACCGGCCGGGAGAAAAAAACCGCCACGGTTAATCGATTAACCGTGGCGGTTTTCTTAAAAAACCCGCCACCAAAAATGAGGCCCAAAGGCGAGCCCAACAGGCCCATTTTCATGGTGACATATATAAAAGGCGACACTTAGGGTTTTCGGGCTCATTCTCTCTTCCTCCTCTTTCTCTCTCTCCCGAACCACCCTCCCGGCGCCCTCCCTCCCCGGCTCCCTCCCTCGCCGACGCCCCCTCCCCCCGCGCCCTCCCTCCCCGGCTCCCTCTCTCCCCTGTCCCCGAGGCAGCCGGCCGGCGGCGGGCCTCAACGTCGGCGACTCCTTCTCTCCCTCTCCCCGAGGCGGCGGCGGCGGGCGGGCTTCGAGCGTCCCCGGGCCGCTCTCCCTCTTCCCGGCGGCGGCGGGCGGCGGGACTCCATCGTCCCAGGCGGCGGGAGGCCTCCGGGGCCGTCCCCGGCGGAGGCGGATCCGCCGCCGCGGCCCGGATCCCGAGGCCACGGCGGCGGATCCGGGCCCCGGCGTGGGATCCGGATCCGGCGGCCTCCAGCGCGCCACGGCGGCCCTCCGCCGCGGATCCGCGACGGAGCTCGTCGGCCAAGGTGGAGCCCCCCCGAGGGATGGATGGCGGTGGAGCTCGTCGCGGCGTCGGCGGCGCGTGGATCCGGGGCCCTCCTCCTCCGGCTGGCCGGATCCGGTGGCGGCGCGTGGAGAGGCGTCGGCGGCGCTCTTCCTTCTCCTCCCGGTGGCGGCCGACCTGCTCCCCTCCTTGGCGGCTGCGGGCGGCAAGATTCCCCGAAACCCTAACGGGCCCGGCCCGCATCCAGGCCCATTAGGGTTTCGGATCGGGTTTTTATTTTATTTTATTTACCATGGCGGGCATTGTAACAAGTCCGCCATGGTTAATCGCTCGATTAACCGTGACCCTAGCTGCGTGGCGGGCATAATGTCCGCCATGGAAAATGAAAAAAAGTCCGCCACGGTTAATCATTTCTGTAGTAGTGTTATCTCCTTATCCAATTTCTTCATGGCTTCTTTGTGTCCTTTAAGATGATATCCAAATATTGAATCTGTTGGTATCATTTTGCCATCTTCTGGATTCTTGATCCATTTCTTATTATGGCGGCGACGAGCTGCCCTGCTTCTCCCCCAGGGATTTGTATATTCATTATTGCTATTAAAGTAAACACGTACCTTCTCTTTAGGAAATTGAAAATGAATCTCTCCTGTATGGATGTAGATGATTGCACGAGTAGTGTTGAGGAATGGTCTCCCAAGCACTAGTGGAGGATCTTCTTCTTTTCCTATGTCCATGACTACAAAGTCAGTGAGAACATAGTGGTCTATGATCTTGACTCGGTACATTTTTGGCAATTCCTTCAGGAACTCTATACGATTGGTCCGCCATCCGTAGCTGCACATATGTTGGTTGCAATGGCAATTTTCCAAATAATAATTCATATGTTGATTTTGCCATTAGATTGACACCAGATCCAGTATCGCAATATGTATTATAGAAGGTTAAACATTGAATAGAACATGCGATGGTAGGTGTACATGGATCATCCTTGCTGACGAAGCATTGGAGATTGAAGTAAATGGTCATTATAAGATGTTGTTTTATTTACTACCATTACCTTTGTAGGCTTTGTCGTCTTGTTCTTGTTCTGATTCGATTCTGATTCCTCCTTCTATTCTTATTGTAACTTGACATCTTCGGTTCTAGAACATAACGGTTGGTATTTTGGGAATAAGTAAGAGAGTTTTGTACCTTGTTTTTGA
The DNA here is from genome assembly GCA_015847255.1 of Hyparrhenia diplandra. Lineage (NCBI taxonomy): Eukaryota > Viridiplantae > Streptophyta > Magnoliopsida > Poales > Poaceae > Hyparrhenia > Hyparrhenia diplandra. Next base: position 202,910 of record JADLZK010009026.1, on the reverse strand, counting down.
AATTGAATTTCTCCCTCTTCCCTTTGATATTGAAAACAATCTTTGCACTGTCTGCGTAGATGACGACTTTAGTGAGCATAAGAATGGTCTACCAAGAATGATTGTTGCTCTTTCATTTCTTCCAAGTATCTACAAGCGCAAAGTCTGGCGGCACATATGAGCCTCTCGATTCCCACACACACGTCTTCAAGGATCCCCTCGGGATAACGAAATGATTGATGCAAGCCGCAAGCACATATTCGTTTTCCAAAGTGGTTCACTATAAATCTTTTCATAAATTACCTTTGGTAGTATGTTGACGCTGAGCCAAAATCACGAGAGAGCATTGTCGAATGTGTGTTGTCTAATCTTGATTGTAATGACTGGCCTCCCGGATCTTCCTTTTTTAGGTGGCATTGAGTCATCCAACCAACAGCTTCCCGAGGTCTCTCTATATAGTAACGACCTGCATTATAAATATCGACAAGGTTTGCGTTTCTAATTCTTCCGACCGTCCCGAATCTTTCCCGGTGTGGTTAGTGGAACAGATAACTCGAAAATCCGAGATTCTATCATCTTATTAAAAGCTGTCTTTGATTCTTTATAGCTGAAGAAAAGCTTTTCCAAACGAGTATTGATAAGTTCTAAAGCTTTATCATTAGTTGCTATCTTTCTTGATAGATTCACCATGGTCTTACCTTGGTTAACAACAAGATATCTCAAAGAAGGTTGATAAGTATTAAAATTGTTACCCGGATTGTTACCTTGGTAATTTCCTTGATAGTTGCTTTGATAATTGGGCCTCTGTTGGTTCCAACCTTGATTTTGTTGAGGATGGAAATTATTGTTGTTATTAATAAAATTGATGTCCTCCGGGATCTCTGGACAATTCCCGCCAAATGTGGACTAAGTTTCCACATTCTTCACATGTCATGTGAGAGTCTCGAATTTGCATGACTGCCTTGGGTTGAGGATCTCTATCCTCTAGCTTCTTCATTATAAGGTCCATTTTAGCATATCTACTTCTTTAAGCTGGTGCATTCCCCTCTTGCGAGTTTGACGCTCTTCACTCCAACCTTGGTTGGAAGTCATCTTCTCCACAAGTTCTGTGGCACAAGTTAATGTAAGTGATAAGAAAGCACCACCAGCTGCAGCATCCATAGTTTTACGAGCACTGGGAACAAGCCCATGATAGAGAGTCTGCATCAACAGCCACTTCTCCATTCCATGGTGTGGACATTCTGAAATATATTCTTGAAAATGCTCCCATGCTTCAGGGACTGATTCATCATGCTGTTGTTGAAAATTTGATATCTTCCCTCTTAAGGCATTTGTCTTGCCCACAGGAAAGAACTTAGCAAGAAAGGCTGTGGAACAAATATCCCATGTTGTATTCTTATCTTTTGTAGCATAAAACCATTGCTTGGCCCTTCCCAATAGTGAGAATGGAAAGAGGCAAAGCAAGATTGCATCTTCGGATACGTCCTTCATAGTAAATGTGCTGCAAATCTCCAGGAAGTGTTGGAGATGAGCACTAGCATCTTCATGTGCCTTTCCACAAAATTGATTTGCTTGCACCATATTAATGAGCCCCGGCTTAAGCTCAAAGCCTTTGTCTCCAACCTCTACCTTCGGACCAACAAGAATGTTGTCCGTGGTAGGAGCTGAAAATTCACGCGAAAGTGTCTTGGTTGCCATAGCTTCAAATTGAGACGTCAAGTCTTTAGTAACTTGATTAACTTCCGATTTAGTAAGTCTTGGATTCTCGGATGATGATGATGATGTAGGTGCTAGAGTTTGTCCGAGTTTTTGCTCTGGGCTGCCAAATTAATTTTTCGGGATCTTCAATAAAATTCTACGGAAGGTTATTATTCATACATATATTTTTCCCCTGCATAAGATAAAAACAAAATAGAGAACGAGGGGTGAACCTGTTTGAGTATGTGATAATGGGTTCTCAATGCATTAGGTGGTGTAAAAGGATCTCTCTTATTTCCTTATATGATGTGTTTATAGGATTTTTTGCTAGCACCCTTTCTAACTAGTAAAGTCGAAAACAATACCAACTTAATAGGAATAACACCTGTCTAAGTTTTGGCTAATACCCTTCCAAACTAGAGAAAAGCGGAAAGAAGCACTAGAAAACTTTTGAAGTATTGAAAACATCTTTTCAAAATTGAAAGATTGACTATGCTCTCCCAAACTAGGAAAGTTTTAAAAAACAAAGCCAAGAAAAAATTATTTTTCTAAATAGACTACGCCTTCCCAAGAAACGGCGCCAGAAATGCTTGTTGATATTTCTTACACGATCCCAATTAGGAAGGCGAAAGAAATATAAATGGCATATCTATCTAATCATGTTAGCTTGGATATGGGATTAACCTCATGATCCAACAAAGCGGAGTTAAACGGTGTTAGTAGTGGAATGTAACATAGTAACATTATCCATAGTGGAGTTAGTCTCACCAGATATGTACTCAAGGTATACCACTCATTTCTTGGCATTACCTATACACTAGTCTGTCACCCTAGCAATAACACTCAAAGAAATGCGGGGCATGGTACTCTTGATTGGCCTTGATAAAAGAATGAACATGATATCTCGCAAGCACATAGATAGAAATACCAATTGTAGCACTTCACCGGAGTAATCCGGGTATCGTATTTATATTTTACCACAGGAAGGGGAGTCTATGGAAAGGTAGAGAGAAAAGATCATCTAATGATTTATATTGTGATTTAGTTATGAGATGATCCACTTTTCAAATAATGTAATGCGTAGAGTTACCATAAGTATCTAACATTACTGAACAGGGATAAGTCACGAGAATAAAGATAATTATATAAATGATAAATACCCAAGTCTAAGATCATCTTAAGCCACTAGAATCATACGAGCTATTAACATGTTATAGAATAGAATAGAATGAATATTCCTAAGATACTCCTAATCATATATGTCAATGAATACTACAATTAGTGCAATACATCTAGCTATCATGGCAAGGTTGGATTACTTCTACACAAGGCAAGCATTACCAATGACAAACAAGGATGAAACTTATTCATCACCGTAATTATAAGCTCGGCGTGTCCTACATTCGGAGGGTGGATTCCAAAAGGACTCAACAGGGCTGTCACTCCCGCGATCTACCACACGGCCCAGAATGTAGGGTGCAATTGCGGATAAACGTTGTATAAACACCACGTTTACACATTGCTTATCACCCACATAGTGATCATCTATATGGATGCTATACAATTCCATGCATAAAATATAAAGCAATCTTACTAAACTAAACATATAATCATAGCAAGCATAAACACATATCAATAAGAATAAAATAATTATATAGATCAAAGCCATAACAATTGTATTCTAGATATAAGAGTACTTACAGATTGAATACAAGAGAGAAGTCTCAAGAACGATCCTTGCTACTTCTTGACTAATCAGGGAACTCAAGATGAACTTGATCTTCAACTAGAACTAGCTAGATAGCTAATTACTTCTAGTATGAACTAGGGCTTTGGTCTAGACTTGGCTGGACTAGATGGGTATGAATTGATGAATGAGTATGATAATGAAATTGTTATGAGCCTCGAGGGTCACCGGGTCTTCTTATATAGTACTTGGCGATGAACGTCAACCCTTGGATCAAACCGACCTTCAGCAGCGGTGTAGAAACAACCTCAATGTCGGTAGTAAACCGACCTAGGAAGGAGAGGTTTGGCGGGGGTGGCCCACCTGGCGGCTTGCCTAGTTGGCACCGGCGCCGCCGTGGTGGCATGCCACCTCGGCTTCCCCGTCTTTTCTCGTGTCCTCTTGTATCTTCTAGAATGTTTTAGTTAAACTTTTCGGGTTGAGTTGCTTCACGGTTAAGTCTGGTCTTCATATGCCTTGTATATTCGGAACTTTCTCCATCTTTCTCTGCAATTATCTATTAAGTCCCTAGAAAGCCACGTAATACCAAAACTCATGGAATTATGTTAGTTAGACCCCTAGACTTATGTTAGGTCTTTGACTTGAGCCCTTATTTCATGTTTTTTAACTTGTAATTTTATACTATAACAGGTGTCAACAACCATGTTAGAGTATAAGCACATCTACAAATATAGAAATACCACTATTTTAATTCATTTACATGTCATGTGCATCCATAGCTTTAGGAGTTGGTAAATCTACAAAAACTTTTTGTTGCATTGATTGATGTCAAAGAATATTTTGCAAAATAAAAATGATTTACCTTCCTTAATTAGAGGCTTGCTAAATGGATGACATTGTTTAATTATTGATATTTAATGAAGACTTACAACCCTTTTTCATGTTTGTAGATGTTATTGCAATGTCATGAGATTTTGTGCTCTCATTAATTTGGTCAACTTTGCCCCCAAAAATCCAACCTTAACTTCTTCTCTACTACAAATTTCGAAAAAATATATGCCAAAACATTAGGGAAAATCGTCTACTTTAACATGTAGAAAAACAATAAGGAAATATCTTTAGAACTTTAGGCTTGTTGTAGTAGCGTTTGGGAAGGAAAAAAATCTTGTTCGATCAGGAGCACAATATCACTAATTTTGGTCACTTTCGCTCTAAAGCATGTCCCGGTTTCTTCCATCAGTCTGTTTTGTCTTTGAAACTCCTATAGTAACTATGATACATAAATATGAGTTCTTATTATCAAAAATAGTGATCAAATAAGGAAAAATCAAAAACAAATTATAACATTAGTAGTAGTTTACCTTAGAGGTATATGTTGTTATTTACTCTATAAGAAAGCATGTTTGTACCAAAAGAACTAAAAATATACTTTGAAATGTTTTGTGTATCTTGACCTTCTTTATTAATATTAGTTGTTAGGAAGAATTTGAGTATTGTATAGCTGTTTTGACTTTACATTTGGAATGATTTAAACTTTACCTTCTTCGTCGGTCAGTGTTTCAAATTTTTCCATACATGCCATTGATAACTCCATGCATCTTAAGCCCCCCCATTTTTTGCTTATCATTAGGGCGTAAATTGGAAGTAATCTGAGGCCATTACGGACACAATGATATACCTGATGGTAAATAAGGATCATATCGTTGGCTTGTTTATCCAGCACTACCTAGCAAGATTGCATCCCACATATTCTAGTGACCCAATGTTTGAGTTTCCACAACAGAGGTTGCTTTGGCAAGGTGGAGTAGCTTGTTAAAGGAAAGCGGTAGCGATTGTCATGATGAACTATAGATACTCATGTACCGCAAAAAAAACTATAGGTACTCATGTGAGCTAATGTTTGAAGAATAGAGAGCATTAGTGATGAGCTAAAGACATGCATCCAAGTTCAGTAGGAAGATGAGTTGATCGCTCACCTGGAACTTCTTAGCCTCTTTCCTTTAGAAGAAGAAAAACCTTTGTGAATGCTCACCCAGGACCAAGGCAGGCTATAGTATAGGCGGATTGCCCAACTGATCATAATCATAGGCTCAGCCACACCAAAAAGTGTTTATACATTTGGAAGACTTACTACATGGTCAATGAGGATCATATCGAGGCTAATTGGTCTGACACTACATAGCAAGATTGCATCCCACATTCTAGTGACCATGCTTTGATTTTCCACAATTCCTTTCCTGGCCTAATCTTATTAAGGTTTTGGTAATAACCATAGCAACTTGTAAAGCAAAAATATAATAATAATGATTCAAATAGATTGCAGGAGACATATTATATTGTAAATGGATTAAGCAAGGCAACGATACCTTTGTTTGATTCTCAAAAAAAAAAAAAAAAACGATACCTTTGTTTGGAGAATGATGCAAACAATAGACCTTCGATTGGTGACCACGATGGAAACAACCAAAAAATAGATCAATGGAGATGATATGGAAACCATGGGACAAAAGAGTGTGAATAGATGGCGTCTTTTTTTTTTGGCGGTTGATAGATTGCCTTAGATTTCATTTATCCAGAATATTTTTAATACATTTTTAGGGAATTTTTGTTAAGGATTTGTTTGCGTCGACGTAATAACTAACAAAGGACGTAGCACCCTAGATATATTGTTTATTTTTTAATCCATAATATATAGTGGTAGAGGCCACGGAGGTGCAGGCCGCCGTATCTTACTATAAGACGTACGTTGGTTGGGTTTTCTCGGAACCACAAAATCTATTTTTCTCTAATAAAAATTAATATATTTATTTACTTTAATCTATAATGGCAGAGGTGGGTAATTTTCTAGATAATAAAATAGATCCAATGGTTAGGACTGGCTGCACACTTTGATTTGACCTTACAGATATTTCTGATTAATGTGAGAATTTCTAGTTTTTTTTTTTTTTTCTAACGCATCTGATGAGAATTAATGTGAAGCCTTCATTGGAGCCTCCAATTAGTATAGTAATAGTAAGAGGTAAGATAGCGAAGGGCAACAGTTGACTATATCTTGGCCTAAGGAAACAGAACTGAAGCAACAGCAACAATGTTTCTTCTACCTCATTGCTCTTTTATGGAGTCCATGCGTGTTTTAAATTTTTTCTTGCTTGTAGCCCAGTTGGAAGTTGAGGGCACATATATATAGGTGGCTATGCTTCAAGCCGTCTCCTTTTTTTGAGTCAACCAAACTAATTCTCTTGGTGGTAACAAAAAACAATCATAGCCTTGTTCTTATTACACAATACGTACTGCAAAACATAAGTGGGTTTTATGAACTTGAGCTGCCTATCAGCTGGTGTGACATGTGCAATATACATTGAAAAGTTAGAAAATACATGTGGACAAAGACAGTACATCAAATTGTCAATGCAAATTACTTTGATGACCTAAAGATTATTCCATCCTACTATGGATGTCTGAAGACATGTTTATTTAATTCTAGGTCGGATGATACTCGTCCTCATTTGTTATTACGTTCAACATGATAGGTAAATATTGAAGGTGTTCCATCACCCTCATATGCAGTGATTATAATAAATGCATGGAATCAGTTGTGTGTCCCAGTGAACCCTCGAGCTCGCAGCCTCTCCCTATCTATAAAATAGTTTGTAAGGAAGCAGATACCGGCGTTGCTAACAGTGAATGTTCAAGTGACCTCGCTGCAGAATTATGTACACATATAGGAGTAGGAAGCATCAGGAGCATCTGCATTTGTTGGATTGAGATGGCTCGTCATATGGCTGCATCTATTTGCCTGTAGATCGATGCCACAGTTGGATCATTCGGTGCGTGCTCAAGGGTGGTCCTAAATGTTTTACGCCTGGCTAGTTTCACTGATGATGTGCAGTCCTGTCCCAATAGACAAAAAGTAGTTTTATTTTTCTTGATCGTTTGAAAGAATCCCTGTATTTCTATATATATGTGCTATTTCTGTAAGGCATTGCCTGATGTACATATTTGTAACCAACAGAAACGCCCCCTGCAGTTATGATCATCAATGTTTTACTATTTTACTTAAGAGGTGCATGCCTTGGATTGACGATGAGGGTGAAGTAATAGAACCTACCCATTGCATTGATGGTGACGCAGCTGCATCGAGGACTGGGATGACATTGTTCTGGACCTGAACTCGTCACCACTAGCTTGCCATTCCAGTTGCGGCTAACCATGCTCAAGATGAGAGACCGGGAGTGAGGAAAATAGATGAGTATGGGCGCAATGGTTGGACCTCGGCACCATCCGTGGGACACAAACGCTCTATTCGCAGTGAACAATGTTATTCTCCTCATCATGAAATGAAGTGTATTGTCTCATACAGTGGCGGATCTAGGAAAATTAATCAGGAAGGGGCGAAGGGCTTATCTTGTAATCTTTCATCCCTAGCCTCCCCTTCCATGGTCTGAGCAGTAATAGCAGGGCTCGAGCCTACCCCACCTGGTGCTAGATACGCCCTACTCTTACTCAGGGTGCCTATCTCTATCAATTAAGGCGCCGCTGCCTACACCACCTATACCAAAACCTGCCCTGACATCGGCTGGCTAGTCCATGGACTCCATGACCACAGTGCCAAGATCAGAAACCAGGCCTTAGAGCTCTTGCCAGCCAGACAGTAATCTCTGTTCGTAGTCAGAGGCGTCGATGCTCTTTGTTTAGGCAGAAGTAAATATAGTTGCAGATTTCTTTACATTTTCTTTTATATTTCTTTTCTTCCATCGATGTAGGATCTGCTCATTATTTGCATATGTGACAATTTGCAGGAGCACAAGGAATTGCCCTAGAAGCTGGAATGGTGACTGGCTCTGACAATTGATGACCCACCTCCTTCACATCCTGTGCCTGTGCCTGTCCGTAGGATGACAGAAACACAGATCACGCATCCACATAGTCACCCACAAGCATGATCACTATGGCAGGCACACACCGACCCATCCGTCCTGACACGCATGTGCTCGAGAGCTTCTTCCGTTGCAGGAGCTACATGGGATGCGCTTGTTGTGGTCAAGAGTAATGTAGTATTGCAGGTGCTCATGATGCTTCCAAATCCTATACACAATTTTCATGTAGCAATGTCAGTACTGGAGCTGGAAGGTCACCGCTACTTTCTGCAGCTCCCTTACCTGCTGTTTTATATATACAGACAAGGATTGGGAGACCATATGCAAATTCACGGGGTGGTGACAATCTGAATTCCCATGCACTTATAACCACCGTATATGAGTGAGTAACCCACCCATTGAATTTTAGTCAGGTAGTAAATGTTGAATCAGTTCTCATATGAGAACATCTCTGGAGATTATTATATAGCCATGGAATTGTTGGATATATATCTCATGGAATATCTCACCTGCTTCTACTAGCCAACTGAGAGGCTGAGTTTACAATTGATCGTATGCACAATGCAATTTTGTTTATGCGAGACGTACGTGAGAAGTCTTATTTTTTTTTCGAAATCGCGCTTAGCATTTTTTTCATTAAGAAGAGTGGGAAAACATTACAACCCTGTCCACTTAGGATGAGTTGCTCGTAGCCTGACAGGAAACATATGACAAAGGGCACCGGCTTGAAAGTGGTGCTAGGAGTTGTGTTTTGGGTTACAACAATTGTGCGACTAAAGAGCTATGTGCTAGAGCTACGCACCTGGGGCGTAGGCAAAGAGAGGCGTGAGACTCCGATAGCCTGCAAGCACCCAGGCGGATCCTTCATCGGTGATTGTTGAAAGCAGGGGCGACAGCGTACTAGAGATGTTGTCAAAGGTGCACTGTTGCGCTCCTTCCACATCTCGCAGTGATGGAGGAATGGTGGCTCTTGATTTGCATCCACCAAGGGGCGAGGTCGGTGAGAGAGCCCGGACCACGATGGGCATGCACTACTACAAAAACTTACTGTAAGAACGCCCCCGTTTATATTAGGGGCGGTTCGTTTCTGGCGCCCTACGCGTGCGGCCCGGGGAAGCAGGTTACGAGCCGCCCCCTGCAAGGCACGGTAGGGGCGGCTCGTGTTTTGAACCGCCCCTACCGTTAGTGGGGCGGCTCGATATCCAGCCAGCCCCTAATGTTCCATCGGTAGGGGCGGCTGGGATGAACCGCCTGCCGTTGGGATGTAGTAACGGGGGGCGGCTCAATCAAAAACTCCCTATAGTGGTCTTACGTAGATAAGGCCGAACCAGCCACCTTCTTCCTCCTCGAGACACCCACTCAAACTCGAAAAAAAAAGGTTGGGAGGCCTTGGGCTTTGCTCTACTAAGGGGGGGGGAGGTTTTCAACTCAAATCCTTTGGTGGGGAGGCTCAAAAAGGTAAGGAAATGCTAATCCTACCACTTCATTCGATTTTGTATGGTTAGTTGTGGAGTAATTTAAATTTTGCTTTCCTCTCACTTTCTATGGTGCTTGAGCTTTATATGGAGCAAAGTAGAGCTTAGGATTGGAAGTGGTAGTGGAGATTAGTAAGAGTATTGAACTAGACCCATTTTTTAGTGGCTCTTACATGTGATTTTAGTGGAGTAATAAAATAGGTAGGGTTTCATGTGTTCATGGTTGATGAACATGTCTTTTTTTTAATTCTTAGTTTAAATTTGTAACAAGTTTTTCTCTCTCATATGATGTGCAAATGCGGTTATTTTTTAAAAAAAATTCTAAAATGATAACCTTTTAGTGTGTGCTTCAACTTTAATATTATGCAATTATTAATTTTAACCATTTAGGGTTTGCCATGCATATGTACTCATATATATGACTAACTACACATTTGATGTTTTTTTTTCTTTGTTGTATTAAAGGATGGAGTACAGGAATGATTGGATGTATGGCACGTTAAGGTGGAAGGAAGGTTTTCGTGACGAGGTGGATAAATTTATTGAAGCCGCTGAGAATCATGTGAGGACATTGAAAGAGGATTCAATAATATGTCCGTGCCGTGATTGCAAGAACGAGATAGCATATAGAGATGTGAAGACCATCAAACAACATTTGATTACACGAGGATTTGTTGCAGATTACACAGTCTGGATTCATCACGGTGAAAATTATGTTGGTGAAGACGTCGACTTCGAAAATCTAGGAGATGACCTCGAAACCCCGGGAGCGCTTCTCGGTGTGTAGATAAGCTTCAAAATAAAAGGAACCACGAGCATGATAGTCAACTACTGCGATGATGATGGTTGGCATGATATGGACACAAATGTCGTTGATGGTACGGGCAAAGGTGATGTTGCTTTGATGATGTCGTAAAGCACGTGAAGGGGATGAAGATGACGGTGATTATTTGGGCGACATGCTAAATGCCTTTGGACCAGAAATATTACGGAACAGCGTGAAAGGTGTAGAGAACCTAGAGAGAGTGAGAGCAGCATCGAAGGAAACTGTGTATGGTGTTGAAAAAGGTTGTCCGACGCACTGGACGCTACTACGTTTTGTGCTTGAGCTGTTGATCTTGAAGGCTAAGTACGGTTGGTCGGACTGTAGTTTCAATGATCTATTGCGTCTCTTGTCATGGTTGCTGCCACAACCAAACTCAGTACCAGTGAATACCTACCAAGCAAAAAAGGTTATAAGTCCATTGACAATGAGTGTTGAAAAGATCCATGCATGCCCGAACCATTGTATCCTTTTTCGTGGTGACATGTTCAAGGGGCTGGATAAATGTCCTAGGTGTGGCGCTAGTCGGTACAAGAACAACAATCTATACAACGGGGACGAGACCTCCATTGGAAACAAGAGGAAGAAGGGTGGGAAAAAGCCGGTACAGGATTCTAATCTCGAAAAGGACACTCCGTTAGGAATTGATCCGAAGCAGAGAAGAGTTCCTGCCTTGGTAATGTGGTACTTTGCGGTGACCGACCGCTGAGGCGAATCTTTCTAAACCCCAAAGAAGCCAAATTGATGACGTGGTGGCAAGACGAGCGCAAGATAGATGATGATAAGATTGCACACCCGGCCGATGGTACTCAGTGGCAAAACTTTGATAATAATCACAAAGACTTCGCTCAAGAACCGAGGAATGTACGGTTTGGGTTAAGCACCGATGGAGTGAATCCCTTCAATGAGAGGATGACTGACCATAGCACTTGGCCAGTGTTCTTGACAATGTACAACATCCCAACGTGGTTGTGCCAGCTGCGAAAGTACCTTTTCCTTACTGTTCTCATCTCAGGTCCGAAACAACCAGGCATTGACATTGACGTGTTTATTGAGCCATAGCAGGAGGTGACAAGTCCCATTTTGTCTTACGAGGCAAGACATCATGATGGTTTATTTTGGTTGGAGATAATATTAAGGTCCCTACATAGCTGGGTCTCGCCATCCGAGAGCTCACGATATTCTTGAACATGACCTGGCAGGGTCCCTCATGGACCTTTCTTTTACGAAAAAATTTTCGATGGACCCAATTGAATGCATCATAATTTCGATAATCATGAAAGCAATAGCTACCTCAGGCGGCACGTGCTGATACTGTCAACATACTTGCTTGGCATAGGTGGTAGTGGTATGACTTGTCACCGTTTGCTCCTGTAGAGAGATGATGTTAGTCATCCATCTGTATTCAGACAAAAAAGTGGATTTCAGTTAATTTTCACTGACATTGTTCACTTCAGTTTCAGCATTAGGCAGGAAGGTACATGGTAATTCTATAAAATTGAATCAAGCAAAACAGAGGTGCATGCCTACCTCTCATACATGCCTAGCATAAACTCCGTCCTGTACTACTTGGTATTAGACGAGATCAGAAGCCTGCTGACAGCCACGTTCATTACCCGTGGAGCATCTTGGTGCCCCATGCTCATTGCTCCCCACTTTCTCCATGCCTTGGTATCCGCAAAGGAGAAGTTGTTCATATGCATGAAAATTGATCTATCATAGAAGCATTTCTAGAGTGCATCCTAACCCTACTGTAGAACATAGTGAAGGAGCCTCTATCATCTCCCTCTTTGAAGAAGAAATGTGTTTGACTATCTTGGACTAATAAAACAAAACTGAAGCAAGAGCAACAACGTCTATTCTCTCTCATTGCTCTTGTATGGACCCTCCCATCCCTAAAAAGAGAGAAGACTATGACATATAATATTTGGTTCTGTTATTTTAAACTAGTACCTAAACACTTTTGCGTGACGGGCGCAAAATATTTTGGGTGGCGGGCAAGTGTGCCCGTCACCCAGTAAAGGTCATGGAAAATCACCGTAATATGCGTGGCGCGGCAACAGTGCCCGCCACGGAAAAGATTTTACCCGCCACGGCCCATATTTCGAAAAAATAAAAAAAAAGAAGAAACCCACACAGGCCCGGCGAGCCCATCCATGGGCCCGCCGAGCCCATCCGCTACAGCGTAGGGTTTTAGCCGCCACGCACACACCGCCGACGGATCCGCCGCCATACGCTCGCCCGGCAATCTAATCCGGCGGCCCGCGAGCTTCGGCGTCGGCGGATCCGCCGCCACGCGCTCGCCCGGCGACGGATCCGCCGCCAGCGCCAGTAGTCGATGGATCCGCCGCCACGCCGCCGCGCCGTCGACGGATCGGGCCGCGCCGTCGTCGCCGATCCGCGCGGTCCCGAAGCGCCGCGAGCCTCGCCCCCACGCATCACCGCCGCCTCGACGCCGGATCCGTCGCCACGGCCGCCGTGGGATGGAGGAGGCCGCCGCTGGATCCGTCCGAGACGTCTTCTTGGGCGAATCCGCGCCCGCGGGAGATGGTCGGATCTGGTCGGGGCGCGCCAGTCCGCTGCCTCCCCCGCCGTGTGTGCTGGTCCGCCGCCTCCTCGCCGTGTGTGCTGGTCCGCGCCTCCTGCCGTCGCGCCTGCCGGTCCGCCGCCTCCTTGCCGTGCGCGCGCCAGTCCGCCACCATGGAGAGAGAGAGAGAGAGAGATGTGTGGTGGGAGAGAGAGACCGTGGGGAGAGAGAGGGGAGGCGAGTGGAGCTGGATTTTTTTTTTTGAAACTGCGCTGGTGGTGGGAGCTGCGGTGGAGAGACGAATGGAGTGCCACACCCTAAGTTTCTATATTTATATGTGGGCGGCTATTGGGTCTCATTTTGGGCCTGTTGGGCCTCTCTAGTTTCGTGACGTGCCATTTAGGATGCCCGCCATGCAAAATTGATTTTTGCGTGGCAGGCACCTTAACGCCCCGCCACGCCAAAATAGTTGATTTTGCGTGGCGGGTAAAAACACGCCCGCCACGCAAAAAAAAAAAAGCGGGGCGTGGCGGGGCATTTTCCGTGATGGGCAAAAAGTGCCCGCCACGAAAAGATTGTGCTAGTGCTCGCAAAATCATTTCGTTACTAGTTAATCTTTTCGTTGTCTAGCTGGATCTCTTCGGCCAGCAAAGGTCACTAGATACATCAGTGCGTGCTCACGGGTGGCCCTGGATGTAGCAGCGGTTGGTTGTTCATCTGGCTAGCGCTCCTGACCCAATAGACAAAATCAACCTTATTTTTCTTGATCGTTACGAGAATCGATGCCCGTATTTCTATATATATGCTATTGTTGGAAGGCATTGCCTCATGTACATTGCTGTACAATAGAAATGTGCCCCCGTAAATATGATCATCAATCTTTTGCTATTTTACTTGAGTTGCTTGCATTGCATTGATGATGAGGGTGAAGTCATACCACCCACCCATTGCATTGACAGTGAGGCAGCTACATTGAGGACTAGGATGACATTGGTATGGACCTGGACTCGTTCCCCCCAGCTTTGCCATTCCAGTTGCACTTAACCATGCTCAAGATGAGAGAGAGAGGACCTCGGTGCTGTCACTGGATCACAACGCTCTATTCCTGGTGAACATTTCTTGTATTCTCTCATTAGTGGCGATTGAAGGAAACTAAGCTAGAAGGGGCTTATCTTGTAATCTTTGATCTCTAACCTCTGCTTCCATGGTCCGAGCAGCTGTAGCGGGGCTCAACCCACACCTCACCCTGGTGCTAGATCCGCCCCTGCGCTCGGACTATTCTTTCTCACGTTGCCTCTCTCTAACAAAATGCTGCTTGCACCACCTACATGGCATCTGTTGGCTGGTCCATGGAGGCCTTTGCCATAGTGCCAAGATCTGATCCCTACCACCGGATGATATACAGTCCCTCCAGCTAGTCAGAGGCGTCTGTGCTCTCTGGGTAGAAGTACGTAAATACAGTTTCAGCTTTCTCTACTTTTTATATCCGCCAGTTTTGTAGCATGTGCCACACAACTCTACGATTCCTTGGCAACAGAGCTGCCCTGGAGGCTGGAATGTTCAGGGGAGAATTAGCTCAATACCATTAAAAGATCCAACCTTTAGAAAACTACCATCGAAATATTGAAGTGTAGAAAAATACCAGTGAAAGGTTTCTCCGTCGTAGCCTTTACCATTCCCGTGAACTTTCACGTTAGCTAGAGAGGGGAAAAACGGATCCAACTCAAAAGCACGAGTTCCCTTGCCCTTGCCGCCGGGGAGGAGCGTCGTCGCCGGGGAGAGGAGCGCGACGATGAGGGGCGCACCATGGAGGAGCGTCGTCGCCGGGAGGAGCGTCGTCGCCGCCGGGGAGAGCGCCGCAGGAGGTCGCTTTCTCGCGGCCAGGTTCGTGGCGAGCAGAGGCTGCGTCTCGGCGCCCAGCGGCGACAGAACGGTGTCCGTGTTCTATTTTTGGGCCTAAGTAACGTAGATTTAACGGTGGTGGTAAAAGCCGGCTAAAGAGAAGTCTTTTGATGGTAGTTTTCAACACCCTAATCTTTGGATGGTAGTTTTCTAAAGATGTAATCTTTTAATGGTAGTGAGCCAATTTTCCCAATGTTCAGTGGCTCTGATAAACTGATAACCCACCACTTCCACCTCCACTGCTAGGATGACTAAACCTCCAGGCTCGCATCCATAGAGTGAGCCACATGTAGGACTACCATGGGACGCATACGCCGACCAATCCATCCCGGCAGGCATGTGCTGGAGAACTTCCTCCGCAAGAAGGGCAACAAGTATTACAGGTGCTCCTGATGCTTCCTAGTCCTATGCACATTTTCATGTGGCGAAAAGTCACTACTGGAGCTGCAAGGTCCCTGCTACTGGCTGCTGCTCGCTTATACCAGCTGTTTTATATATAGGCAACAACGTTTGGGAGATCATGAGAAATATATATAGACAAAGGTCTCGGAGACCATGAGAATTCATGAGGAGGTACAATCTGATTTTCCTTTTGCACTTTACAACCACTGAATATGAGATGAGTAACCATCCATTGATTTTGGGCAGGCAGTAAATGTTGAATCAATTTTCATATTTGGACATGATCATTATGCAAGCAGAGATATTATGCCTGGTCTGGTAAAGTTGGGCTAAATTTACTCACTAATTTCTAAAATAAGATCTGCCAAAATGAAGCTGAACATCACTATAAAGATATGCCAGTTCACCGGACTGTGTCATGGTTTTATATTTTTATTAAATCTTTCCATTTTGAAAAGAATAGTGGGTACGAACCTTTTAATCTTGCTCCCAATAACCAAGCTGGGTACGAATGTAAAAATTAATTTAATTTGGTAAAACACAAGTATAATCGGTCCAGTGAGATCTGTTAGCCAAATTGTTGCACAAGTGATCTTGCAATCTTTAGTTCATATGTGGCTAGGATTTGCAGTAGCTAGGTGTGGGGCTTAGGCATGATCCAAGGCGTGCTTGATCACGGCCCAGCCCGAAGTCTTCTGGTCGAGCTGCACCGCATCATGCATGGCACACGCGTCACGCACTGCTGAGCAACAGTGCGGCACATCCTGTAAGTGGTGGAGTGGGAGGGTCTGTAAACCCTAGTTCGTATCCCTATACATACATGGATAAAGTCGTCACGGGGTGGCGTATTGGTGCCTCAAAAATTATTCAATTGTCTCGTGTCCTTTGCATCTTGTATCTTGGGCTCTTGCTGTCGCTTTTGCCCTCGCCGTGATCCCTTCGTTCGCTGGCGTGTGTTCCTAGCTCTCTTCCTTGGGTTCCAACAAGATTACACTTATACATCTACTTTCCATGGAGTGTTACAATGCATCTAATCAAATTCAGACGAAGCAGTGGATGTCAGCAAATGTTGAATGACATCATTCAGTTCAGGTTCAGACAGGCAGAGATTTAGATGGTCACTTACCAGATGGAAGTTAGGACAAAACTAGATAGGAAAATGTCTACTTAACCCCCTGAACTATTGGGGTGTCTCTAACCATTACCATGAACTTCAAAACTGCTTAACCAGTACCACAAACTTTCCCAAACCATCTAAATCACCCCCTAAGGCAGTTTTGGATGCTGGTTGTGCCTACATGGCAGCAACGGTGGAGTGGTTTTGCCACAGTGGCGCTTGGGGGCTGCAGCTCATCTCACCGCCATGTGGGTCCCGCTCCTTAGCTTCATCTCACTCCTCCAGTCGATGTCGACATCCTGAGCGCCTTGAAGTGGGATGATCTGCTCACGACACACCTATTCCAAATAACCAGACCAACCAGAGTTTAACCGTTGATTAGCATGACCAAAGCCACCTACCGCGCATCCACGTAGTGACCCACATCAACAACATCACGGTTGGTGCACACTGACCCATCCACCCCAGCATGGTGTGTTGGAGAGCTTGACACTCCTTGTTGAACAAGTAAGCGCTCAAGTAATGCAGGTGCTCCTGATGTTTCCTAGTCCTATACACAATTTCCATAGCAGCAAGGTCCATCACTACTACAGGCTGCTGCCCTCTTACCTGCTGTTTTATATACAGACAAGGTCTGAGAGACCATGAAACTTCATGGGGTGGTACAATCTGATTTCCCATGCACTTATGACCAACTTATACGAGTGAGTAACCCATCCATTGAATTTTAGTCAGACAGTAAATGTTGAATCAATTCTCATATCAGAGCCTCCCTGGAGATTATTATGTAGCCACATAACTGGTGCCTTGGCTGTCGTCGTTTTACAACAATCTACTACATATATACAAAGCAATCAAAACGCAAGGCAGCAATGGTACGGTAGGCTAGTATAGTACTCTATCTCCATGGTGAAGTAAAAGTGCCAACCTTGAACAAAAATAATACAAAGCCAAAGATAATTCAGTATAATTCAGTCTGAAGCAACCTGAATATTAAGAGAAGGGTATGTTCTCATCCCCATGGGAAGCTTCTACACCAGGGTACATACAAGCTTGCAACGATGAAACGCGCGAAATCTTCAAGTACGATTGGAACATCGGCCAGCTACATCATTTGTCCTCGTCTCTACACGTAATTTTGTTATGTGATGATATTCTGTACCAAAAATATGGTTTATACGAATAAAAATGTGCCATTCACCCTTCCGAGCATCTTACGGTCTCCGAGACGTTCGTGGCTAATTGACTATTTAAAGAATTTTTTCTTGAGCCAAGCGAACAGGTTAACCAGACCGGCATCACAACAATTTCGTCGGTGTGGATAGGGCAGTAACAAGAGTGAATGCTACAACAAGTGTGTTCGTGGCACATCCCAAGCCTATCCTATAGAAAAAATAGTGGAGGAACCTTTACAAATATATTGAAATATTTTTATCTATCTGTCTTCAAAGAAAAGAATGAAGCTGAAGCAAGATCTCATACTCAGGATGCTGCTATGGTATTTCTTCCTCCCTCATTGCTCTTTTTGGACATCCAGTCTCCCAAGAAATGCAGCACAGAAATTTCACACTGATGCAAATGGTTCCATTAATGTTTAGTACATGGACTCAGCTAACAACTTTAGCTGGGCTCTGCATGAGGTCGCCCATCCTGTCCTCAATCCGACTTTGCGAAAGCACTGGTTGGTGGGTGCTATGCACGCCTGTGCAACATGTCTCCAACCCAGACAAGTGTGGCATCTGATTGGCCGGATGCAGCTGCTACGAGTATGAAAAGTTGAAAGGCATCTGGTGCAATATTTCAAATTTGAATTTTGAACTTGAGAGCCTTGACTGTTTCCCTTCGTTTGATTGTTGACTGGCCGACCAGGGGACGACTACCGGCCGGTAATTTCCTTCGCAGGCGAGCTTTGCTGCTTGAGGCGATGTAAATCCGAACGCCTTTCGATCGGGACAGTATTGGCACCAGAGACTGGAAGAGAATTAACCACATCAACGAAGGATCTCATGCCCGCAGACTTGCCCGGATTGGAGTTCCAAGAACTCGCCTCCTCTGCTTGGAACAAACTGAACTCACGGCGCCAGTTTGGTCCGCCTCCTCCCCAGAGATGAAAAGTGAGCTTGAACAGATCACATTCGAAGAATCTCAAGTCATTGATGAAAAGGCTGCAACAGGTTTGGAGCAGATGGTGAAGCGAAAAACCGGTCATTGAGCAGCAAAACTCTGAAATCAGAGGCCACCCCTCCAATGGTTTCTTGAAGAATAAAACCAACGTTTGCCTCGACAGCTGGAACTTGCTCTGGGCCGGTGACGGAATCCCTTCCTGAAGGCGTCATTGAAGAACCTCCTGTGCCGCTCCTGCAACGACCACTCCGCTCAACCCCGTAGCACAAAAACTCGGGCGAAAGCCTTGCCAAGCTTGTTTGCTAGGCTGACGATGGTGGCGCTGTCACGTCATCCACCTCCCTGGAGGTATCGTCGAAGAGTTCATGTGTATCGGCGTTGTAATTTTCTTTCTGTCTTTTTTGTGTTTTTGTGTGGTGTTGTATGGTTTTAGTCCGGTTTTCCAGGATTAACCGGACAGGTTTCTTCCCGTTTCCCACAAAACGTGGACTTTTTTTGAAACGAGTAGGTGGGGAAGCTCTCCCCCCCGAATTAGCTTTCAAAAAAAAAAAAAGACAGCTGGAACTTGCAACGGCCAAATGCAACCACCAGGAAAGAAAGAGTCCGATCCCAAAGCTGGGTTGGAGACTGGCAAACCAAGACGAAGACAAATGCTCTCTTGAAGCCGCAACCCCACATCGAAGGAGAGCCCGACAAGAGCCATGGAAACCCGGCGGTGAAGGCAAGGATTGTGAGTTACCTTGAGACGTGTAACACCCGTATTTTTGCATCATTATAAAATTCACTAAAAATTTGAACTTTTTTAAAAAACTTTACAACAAATTAAAACTTGACTATTTACTTTCTGCAAAACCGTTTTCAAAATAAAATGCTTTCCAAAATCCTGCATGAAAATTCACCATATAGAATATGTTAGGATTGTTTGAGTGCTTGTATGTTATGTTGCATGTGTGTTTGCTCTAGGATTTATTTTGGCACCGAATAATCCTCCTTAACTCATTCTCCAAATATCCTTGACCATTTTCTTAGAGAAACAATTCCTTGCCATCCTTGAATTATCCCAATCATTCACCACCGACATGTATCTTCGAAATCCAAACTCATATTCAATTAGGATATGCCCTTGTTCATTTTCTGGGAAAATGAGAAACGTCATTCTTGTATATACATGTATATTTGTATACGTATAACTATAACTATATGTATACTAGTATATGCATGGACAGGAGCTCAGCCCGGTAAAGCCAGCAGCCGTGATGCATGCCCCGTATGTCGTCTTGCTCTTGTCCTACGGATGCATGTCGTCTTCCTCCCACAATTTCCGTCGACAATGCACCATCACCACGAGAAAGAATCAGCTGCTCAACCATGGCTGCCGAAAACCCCGTCGACACGCAGGACGCACTGCTGCATCGTATTGCTATGGATGCCGGGAAAATATCTCGCCGGAGCACCGCCTTACTATGACGATGCACTGCGAGCTGGTGTCGTCTTCTTCGCGTGTGTATCCAAATCCAATGCCGATCAAGCACGCCGCGATTCCCGTCGACACACCAGCGCAAGCACGCCCGGCCAGCCTGACTGCTGCACAGCTGAGCGTTCACTGCCAGAGCCACTCGCAAGGAGATCCTCGACCGGATATTTTACCACTGTGCGCGTCTTTTTCTTAGAGCACGCGAAGCACGCTAGCACCGCATAAACCATCACACCCTGTCTCTCATCGCTGTACCTGCTGCTTCATCGAGCTCGTTAAGCGCCAGCCCAAGCACGGCACACACGAAGACACTCCACACTTCCATGGACGAGTGGACACTGCAGCTCTGCGTCGTTGCCGGTAAAAAATCCCACGACCGCCTTTGTGTATTGTCGTCGAGCACTCGGACAACTATGGTGCATGACTCACCAACAGCTATGTCCCGCGCGCTGCCGGTAAAACTCTCATCGCCGGAGATATTTGGCCTCGCCGCCGCCTTACTGTGCAGCCTGCGCTCGGCTATAAATAGCCGGCCATGGCCACCGTCGAGGAGGCATCACTAAGCTCGCACCGCCACCGAACGGACAAGCACTGCGCTGAAGAGAGCCCCACAGGAGAACACCCGACTTTGCTCTGCTCTGTGAGTTGCAAGCCGTTGAAGGCCGCTGCGCTTGAGCCATGGTCGGCACCGCCGCCGCCCAGCCACGTACTGCAGGCCGTCACGCTGGAGCCATGGTCGGCACCGCCGTCGCCCAGCCGTCGAAGCCGCGCTCGCCGGAGCAGAAGTCACTGTCGCCTCTCCACACGCCGTAGCCAAGCACTACCGGCGCGCCGGAGCTGTCTTCGCGTCTCGCCGCCGGCCACTGCGCTGAAGTCTAGCATGGCCAGAAACTACCGTGACGACACCACTCCTCGGATGGCACGTACGCATCGTCTGCCCAAGCACGTACGTCGGTACGGGCACGCAGCCGATGTGCCGAAGAACACCACCGGGGCGCTGCGCTGTTCCTTTCCCATCTGCTCGGTAGAAAAGTCCGCCATGTCGCTGGAGCTAATGGAAGCGCACCACATCAGCATAATGCACGAGCATGGTTAACAGAACCATGCAAAGCAATTGTACTGTGTGGTAGAAAATGCCACGTACATCTGGAAAATGCATGCAAGGAGCTTTCTCTGTCCCAGAAAATTCCTATAAATTATGTAGGTACACTCTAGATCCTACTTAATCTTTTCCATCTCAATTCTGTCGTTCTTCACATATTTTCCCATATTAAATCCTTGTAAATTCATCTCTTTCATCCTAGCTCCAACTTAATTGTTTCCAACACCAAAATCCTCCTAAAATCAAACCCTCACACTCATATCCTTGCTCATATTATTTGGTGCCCATTTAAATTCTAGTTTGTTTGCTCTCCTTTTTCATATATATAAAATATATATTAATCGCGTAGTAGTGATCGTCGTAAGAAGGCATGAAGGCACCCAATGGATCCTGAAGCACCGCTACATGAGGACAAAGGAGCCACATGCACAAGAATCGGAAGCCTTGGATATACTCGTCGGCAAATATGAGGCAAGTCCTAATTCCCACCTGTCCCCTACATTACCATTCCATTAATTACTCCATTACCGCCACCTCTACATTTTGCTAGCCTCCACCACAAATCCACCATATCCAACCCTACAAACTAATGATCTATTTATATACTCTTTAAATTCTTTAATATGGATTTATGATGAACTATGAGTTTGTTTATGATACTGTTAATTGTGAGAAGGTAATGGTTACCTTTATGAGATGTGTTATGAATTTAAGATAATGACTATGGAACTTAAATTGGTAAACTGGACTAAACCTCGACAGGGGCGAGTGAGGGGTAATTCATTTGGGATGGATTACCTTGGCAGGTTCGCTGTGTGGGTTCCCTGCTGGGAGATACTTGCCTCGGTCACATAAGGACCGGTTAAGTAGGCCATCTCGCCTAGTGAGATATTTCGTACATGCCCACATGTCTATATGGGTAGACTTGATCTCACACCCCGTTAGATAGAAGTATAATCCTTACTAAGGAGGTCGGTGTAGGCAACGGACTATCAGGAGAGGACACGGTTGCTAAGTGATCTTCCGTGGTCTGGTCGGCATGGTTGCTGAGTGGTCTTCCATGTAAAAGATATTGTTGTGCCGTGTGCGAGCACCCTTTTTATTATAACTGGATGCTGAGTGATCATCCATGGATGCTTTGAGTGATCATCCAACCACTAGAGATTTTGGGATCTTTGTTTGATCATCCTAATACTGTGGGTTCCGACCCCCGAGAAGCCGTAGTAGGATTATATGGAAATCTAAGGTAGCGCCCTCTCGGGTACGAGGTCTCGTTAGGCCTGTCGAGCCATTGGCCCTGGTGTCGACAATGCCTATCATGTGGGGAAATTTGTACAACCTCTGCAGAGTTTTATTGAATCTATTCGAATAGCCACGTCCTTGGAATGGGCAATACTAGGATGAGGTCCCCTATGATTAGACTTCCACGACTATCATGATTTGGTAAGTTGTGTGTTATGAATTCAGTGAATTGTAACTAACCGGGAACTAGCGAGGATGGTAATTCCCTCCTAGGGCCCAACCCTATATTTTATATACCTACTTTAATTACCCTACCACCTACCACTTCATACCACCACTACCAGTTCCACATATAGCCTCTATCACTCCACTCCACCTTTACCCAAATTAGGGCTTGCTGAGTACGTAAGTACTCAACCCCTCTATTCTATGTTTTTAGGGATGAAGCCGCAGGAGTATATCCGAGGACGAAGCTACTGAGGATGACACAAGGATAAAACCAGGAAGGGTACACCCGAAGACGGAGCTTATCGACTACATGGAGGAACTACGTTAGGAATGCGCTTAAGGAAGAAGTCCAGGGTTTTGTCCGCACTCCAAGTTGCCTGTAGGAATGGAACCATGATGTTGTAGGACCGCTGTATTAGGAAACTCTGATATATGGTATAAGGCCTATGGCCTAAGCATGTAAACACAAACTATGTAACGTGTTTTCCCCATTAGTAATAAAAGTATGGTTTTTGATATCAACTCGTTAATTAGGCGTATTTGTGTGCGATCCTGGCACAAATACGTATGATTAGGATCCTCAAAAATGGGGGTCCGACAAGACGAATGCTAGGGTAGCCCAGATGCAAAGAAGGGCTCGCCAGCGCCGGGCAATCGTCCGGGCTCGCAGCGGCGGCGAGGAGCCGGTGCGGGTTGCGGCCAGGCCCGCAGGCGGAGCTCTCATGCCGGACCTCCTTAAAGATGTGGATTTCAGTTGATTTGCACTCACGTTTTTCAGTTCAGTTTCAGGTTTAGAAAGTAAGGAAGGAACATTGTAATTATAGAAAACTGCATCAAGCAAAACAGAGGTGCATGCCTACCTCTCATCCATGTCTTGCATAAACTCGGTCCTAGACTTCTCGGCTTTAGACCAGATCATAAGCCTGTACATGCAGACAGCTTCGTGCCTTGGTATCCGCAAAAGAGCAGCTGTTGATCTGTATGAAAATTGATCCATACTAGAAGCATTTCTGGTGCATCCTAATCCTACTATAGACCATAGCGAAGGGCAACAGTTGACTATATCTTGGCCTAAAGGAAACAGAACTGAAGCAAGAGCAACAATGTTTCTTCTACCTCATTGCTCTTTTATGGAGTCCATGCATGTTTTAAATTTTTCTTGCTAGTAGCTCAGTTGGAAGTTGAGGGCACATATATATATGTGGCTATGCTTCAAGGCCGTCTCTTATTTTCGAGTCAACCAAACTATTTCTCTTGGTGGTAACAAAAAACTATCATAGCCTTGTTCTTATTACATAATACATACTGCAAAACATAAGTCGGTTTTATGAACTTGAGCTGCGTATCAGCTGGCAAAGGGCTTATCTTGTAATCTTTCATCCCTAGCCTCCACTTCCATGGTCTGAGCACTAGTAGCAGGGATCGAGCCCACCCCACCTGGTGCTAGATACGCTCCTACTCTTCCTCAGGGTGCCTCTCTATCAATTAAGGTGCCGCTGCCTACACCACCTATCCCAAAACATGCCCCGACATCGGCTGGCTAGTCCATGGTCTCCATGGCCACGGTGCCAAGATGCGAAACCAGGCCTCAGAGCTCCTGCAAGCCAGAGAGCAATCTCTGTAGTCTGAGGCGTCGATGCTCTTTGTTTAGGCTGAAGTAAATATAGTTGCAGTTTTCTTTTCATTTTCTTTTATATTTGTTTTCTTCCGGCCATACTATTTAGTACAACTCCAATAGTTCGTTGGCCACATTTTGCAAGAGCACAAGGAATTGCCCTGGAAGCTGGTCACTGGCTCTAAGAATTGATGACTCACCTCCTTCACATCCTGTGCCTGTGCCTATCCGGGTTTATACGGACTCAAGTGTAGACTGCGATTGCTTCGGTGATTGCGACTTATACTTGATTTCTTATAAATTGGTCGGCTCTGTCACAGCTGGCATCAGAGCTTAGTTTGGTAATTACAAGTCCGATCTGGTATTTAAATTAAAATGAACCACAAATCTTTTGCGAAAAGTTTTGCGAAACAAAATCTTTTGTGTGGTGTGAGTAAAAAGGTTGCAAAATTTAGTAGTGCCATGGTCATACCCTTTATGCCCAATTAAGGACAGTTAGGTGGCTTGGCTAACTGGGATTGGGTTTATGCATCATATTTTGTTGTTGGTGATTGGTTGCCGTGCGGCCAGTAGTACGGGGTTACTCACTTGAGTAATCATGAATGGATCGAAATACCTCTACGCCTCAGGTAATGGTTGTTCAATGCCTCTACGCCCAAGGTAATGGTGTGAGCTGTGAGAGCATGATCGGATTTATACCGGTTTAGGGGAAACAAAATGATTTTGAGAGCTCCATGGTCGGGTAGTGCCCCGTAGACTTGTGTATGGGTACACAGGTGTCTTGGGTGTAACATGTGATTTTTCCGCATGGTATGCGATGCCGTTGGGTGCACCTGACGAAGCGGTGTATATGCAATTTAAATTTCTGCATTGCATAAATATATTGTGGGCTGAAATGAATTGTAGGTACACTAACAAATAAGAATGCGTTAGATCGAATAGAACCGTTTTATTTTCTTTTGAGAGTTAGGTAGGTTGCCACCATTAAAACGAATAGAGAAATCTCTTTCCTAATCCGTGAGTTACGTGAGGTAACGTGCATGCATCATGTTTAAATTATTACATCATGTCATTCATGCATTTTCTATCTTTTCCCCTAATTAGTACTTGTCCTATTTCGACCAAACTGGACTGTTGTTTCTCAATCTCACATTATCTCCTAAATCTTGCTACAGATGGCCCACTACTTCGAGCCCTACTCACCCCCGATGATTTGGGCGACACCAGCCCTGCTGTGGGAGACTTTGCAGTCAGTTGGGTACAGCCAGGAGCCCACCTACGCATGGAGGCGTACCCATGGCAATGGAGAGGTGCCATGGATTTCAGTTGAGGTGACAGTGCAGCCGCACTTATCGGACCCCTATTGGCCAGCCTGGCAGTGCATTGGGCAGGGCCCTGATGCATGGACAGCCGCCCAGGTTGCTGCCATGGGAGTTTTGGATCAGATGGCGCAAGACCGTGGTGCTGCACTTGCTGGTGGTCCCGCCGCAGTGCTTCCCCGAGACGTACCACCCGCAGAGAATGAGCAGCTTGGAGTTGCTGGTATGGCAGCCATGAGGGCTATGTTCGCAGTTACGAAGCTGAATGGTGAGTTGATGACCGTGGCAGCTGAGGCAACAGCAGAGGCTACAAGTCTTAGGCAGGAGCTAAGCGAGACTCAAAAGATTGTAAGGAGGCTGCAGAAGCGTGAGTGCTACTTGGACGAGCGTCTCTCTATCACTATTAGGGAGCGCAACAGTGCAATAGATGACTTCACCAAGGCGCGTCGCCGTGGAGGGGAGCCGAGGGAGACCCTAGTGAGGACTGGGGCAGCAGCAGCGCCAGCTGAGGAGGACCAGGATGGAGACCCTACCAGCGCCACGCGGGGTAGATGACTCGATGCTACATCTAGTTTTAGCTAGATGCTACCACGTAGGCCTCGATCTAGATTTGACATCCTTGTAGCCGAGCGGTGCCATGCCACTATTATTATGTAATTTCCCTTTTCATTCGTGAGACTATCAGCATGTAAGACTTGGATCCGTAATATTCGAGACCTTATGTATTATCGAGACCTTAATTTAGCTTGTGCCCATGTTACGATCGGTTTTTACGGTAATTGTGACCTTTATTAAATGCGGAGAGATGATGTCGATGGTGCAACGTTTTGTTGCCATTTTTTTTGGGCGAAGTCTTGGTATAAATTTTGCGTTGACATAACCGTGATGTTGATTTTTAAAGACCGTATTGAATTTTGTTGTTACCGTTATTGTGGATGAATTTATTCTCTCAATAAATTCCGTGTAACCTCAATTCAATATCTATGCTTTGGGCAACATCATCCGATGGTTATCGTTGATTCAAATGTGCGGTGCCGCAAAACTCGATCAGTCTTTGGGGAGATCGACAACATCCACCACCTCCATAAAACCGGGAGCAGTTTTTCCAACAGCTTCACGGGGAGATGCGCAATATTGCGCTGGAGGTCGTGGTGGTGCCAAGGTGATGGATTCCAGCGCATAAGAATTTCAAGGCCACGTAACCACCAAAGTTCACTCGCGAAGGAACCCATGGAGGCTGAGGAATGGCTGACCTCGATTGAGGATAAGTTTTGGTTGGTGAACCCGTCTGATATTCAGAAGGCAGAGTTTGCAACACACTTGCTGGAGGGACCTGCAGCGATATGGTGGAAAAACTACCGTGCTACCTTACCTCGCAGATGTTCCTATCACTTGGGCTCGGTTCTGGCCAGCTTTCCGCCGAACCTACATACCTGCTTTGGTGCTCGGCGAGAAACCGGGAGAGTTTATCAAGCCGACAGACAACAAGACCATGAATGAGTATCTTCGAGGGCTTTCAACAGGTTGTCTAGGTATGCTCCCGACATGGTTGATACCGAGGAGAAAAAGTTGGCTAGTTTCAAGAGAGGGTTGAACCTTAAAATGCGTATACATGGGACATTCCACCGAGCTACATTTGAAGAGTTTGTGACTGATTGTCTCCACCATGAGAAGAATAGTGCTTTGTATGCTGCATCTAAAGGCAAGAAGAGATCGTTTGAGGGAGGCTCAGTTCAGGCGCAGTGGTTCCTTTGGACGTCGTCAGAACTATCGCCCACCTGTCGCACCTTCGCGATATGTCCCACCCCAGAAGAAGAATCAGGCCGGGAATAATCATTTCAAGAGAGTGACCTTCAACCCTGCACAGAAAGGAAAGCCAACACAGGGAAATGCTCCAAAGCCAGTGTCTTTCAACCACAACAACTGCTTCAATTGTGGTAAGCACGGGCATTATTCCAGGAATTGCCCGCAGCCCAGGAAGAATTACAAGCAGCATGTGGGGCAGGCAAACTTCACAAGTGCTGAAGAAGTTCCAGAGGGTGAGACCGTGACAGCTGGTACGTGCTTAGTTAACAACCGTAGTGCTGTTGTTTTATTTGATTCTGGATCATCGCATTCATTCATGAGTAAAGAGTTTGCTAGAAAGAATAGTGAAAAGGTGTCTGACCTAGGGTTTGGTTATCGGATTAGTTCAGCAGGGGCTGACCAGTTGACTAGAGAGAGAGTTAATAATGTGAAGATCATGATGGGTGACTTAGAAATAGTGACCTCTTTGATAGTTTTACCCGGTTTGTGTTTGGATGTGATCCTTGGGATGAATTGGATGAAAAGTTGGGGAGCCATTATTGACACAGTAAATAGAGTAGTACATTTGAAGCACCCCCGTGACTCAACCGAACATCAAGTTTTGCTACCCAACACCATTGACCTTAATCGTGTATCCGCCGCTTTGCAAGTAACTGGTATCTTTGATATACCGGTAGTATGTGAGTTTCCGGATGTATTCCCGGAAGACCTACCTGGATTGCCACCCGATATTGATGTTGAGTTTGCAATAGAGTTGATTCCCGGGACTGCTCCTATTTCCCGAAGACCCTACCGTATGCCACCCAATGAGTTAGCAGAACTGAAAGTACAGCTTCGGGAGTTGCTTGAGAAAGGTTTCATTAGACCTAGTTCGTCGCCTTGGGGATGTCCAGCCCTGTTTGTGAAGAAGAAAGATCAGACATTGAGAATGTGTGTGGACTATAGGCCACTCAATGCGGTAACCGTAAAGAATAAATACCCGTTACCCCGCATTGACATACTTTTTGACCAATTGTCTAGAGCCAAGGTGTTCTCCAAGATAGATCTTCGATCTGGGTATCATCAAATTAAAATCAGACCTCAGGATATACCCAAGACCGCATTCTCTACGCGGTATGGTTTGTCGAGTATCTCGTCATGTCCTTTGGCTTGACGAATGCTCCAAAGACATTTCATGTGTTTGATGAATTCGGTGTTTATGCCCGAACTGGATCAGTTCGTGGTTGTATTCATCGGCGACATATTGGTGTATTCGAGAATGAGGAACAAAGATGCCGAGCATTTGAGAATAGTTTTGGAAAGACTCAGAGAGCATAAGTTGTATGCTAAATTCAGTAAGTGCGAGTTTTGGCTGAAGGAAGTACATTTCCTAGGACATGTCTTATCTGAAAATGGAATTTCCGTAG
Organism: Hyparrhenia diplandra; assembly: GCA_015847255.1. Classification (NCBI taxonomy): domain Eukaryota; kingdom Viridiplantae; phylum Streptophyta; class Magnoliopsida; order Poales; family Poaceae; genus Hyparrhenia; species Hyparrhenia diplandra. The sequence continues at coordinate 174,107 of JADLZK010009026.1, read as the reverse complement.
ACCCCAAAGAAGGTGCAAGAGGTGTTGGATTGGAAAGCACCGGTTTGGTTTTGGATTCAAGTTTCTTAGGATTAGCTGGATATTATCGTAGGTTTATACCTGATTTCTCCAAGATAGCTAAACCTATGACCCGATTGTTGCGAAGGGCGAAAATTTGTGTGGACACCGGAGTGTGAAGCGGCGTTTAGCGTACCTTCGCGAACGTTGTTGACCGCAGCTCCAAGTGCTTTCGCACAACCCGACATTCAAAAGCCATTTGATGTATATTGTGACGCATGTGGTACAGGGCGGGATGCGTACTCATGCGAAGGGAGAGTTATTGCGTATGCATCGCGTCGCCTAAGGAAGCATGAGGTTAATTATCCAACCCATGACTTAGAACTTGTTTGCCGTGGTACATGCTTTGAAAATCTGGCGACATTACTTACTTGGTAATGTTTGTCATGTTTATACCGATCACAAAAAGTTTGAAGTACATTTTCACGCAAGAGGAGTTGAACATGAGACAGAGAAGGTGGTTAGAGCTGATAAAGGATTATAACATTGAGTTGCATTATCATCCGGGCAAGGCCAATGTTGTCGCGGATGCTTTGAGTAGGAAGTCACATTGTTTGCTGGGACAAGTCGAACCCAGGGAGGCTTTTCCTCCTATGCATCAGGCTATCTTATGCAATATCCAAGTGCAGAATGAGTTAGAAAGCAGGATCATTGAGGGCCAGAAAGTAGATAAAGGGATCGCCCATATCAAGGAGAAGATAGAAAAGGAACCTAGTGACCATTTCCAAGTGGATGAGAATGGAATTCTTTGGTACGATGATCGCCTTGTCGTGCCAAAAGACCCAGAATTGAGAGAGCAGATTCTCACGTAAGCTCACTTTCGTCCAAGATAACAATTCACCCCGGTAGTAATAAGATGTATCAGGATTTGAAAACTAGATTTTGGTGGACCAAAATGAGAAAAGAGATTGCTGCACATGTGGCTCGATGTGACAATTGCTGCAGAGTTAAAGCCGTTCATGTGAAGATCTGCAGGATTGTTGCAACCATTGCCAATTCCCGATTGGAAATGGGATGAGATTACCATGGATCTGATCGTTGGACTGCCACTTACTCAAAAGGGATGTGATTCCATTTGGGTGATTGTAGATCGCTTAACCAAGGTTGCCCATTTTATTCCCATTAACATAAACTACGAAGCCCACCAGTATGCAGAGCTGTACATTGCCCATGTACTCCGCTTGCATGGAATACCAAAGTCGATAGTGTCGGATCGTGGATCCACTTGGACCAATAGGTTTTGGGAGAGCCTACAGAAGCCACGGGAACCAAGTTACCGTAGTTCTGCCTATCACCCACAAACCACGTGCCAAAATGCAAGAACGAGTTAACCAAATATTAGAAGATATGTTGAGGGCATGTGTGATAACGGCAAAAGGTTCTTGGGACAAATGGTTGCCGTATGCAGAGTTTTCATATAATAACTTATCGGGCTAGTATTCGGATGGCACCGTTTGAAGCGTTATGCGGGGAGGAAGTGCGAGACACCTCTAAATTGGATTGAAACAGGGAGAGCGACCCTACTATGGTATAGACTTGATTGATGAAGCCGAAAGAAGGTGAGAATCATTAAACGTAACATGAAGGCTGCTCAGGATCGTCGGAAGAACTATGCCGACATGCGTAGAAAGCCCATTAGATTTAATGTCGGGGACTATGTCTACACGAAGGTGTCACCAATGAAGCGAGTCCAACGTTTGAGTAAAAAGAAAGTTAGCGCCTAGGTTCGTAGGCCCATATAAAATAGTTGCCACTAAGGGAGAAGTAGCTTACCGATTCTGATTTGCCACGGGAGATGGGGAGAATTTTTGATGTGTTCCATGTGTCACAACTGAAGAGATGTTTGAGAGTTCCGAGGAGCGAAAGTGTCAACTCGGAATGTTGAGATAAGTCAAGATCTGTCCCTATTATGAGGAACCAGCAAAGGTATTAGACACCAAAGAAAGAGCCACTTGGGGCAAGGTAGTCAAACAGTACAAGATTCTTTGGGGAAATCATGGAGAGAATGATGCAACATGGGAGACAGACGAGTACCTCCCGAGGAACTATCCACGCTTTTATCATAAATGGTTAGTTACGCCGAATCTCGGGGCGAGATTCTTTTTAGGGGAAAGATTTGTAACACCCTAGGTGTTAAGCATCTTGAAAGCATGATCATTTGCATATCATCATCATCATTTCATGCATGAGCAAGTGCATAATAGCTTTTAATTGAGTTCTATCATTTTATGCTTGCTTGACCTAGCTACTATAGGATCTTTGCTATAATCATGTTTTGGACCTAGATTGTGCTTAGATGTATTTTTATCATAATTTAGGACCATGTTTGAGCTTGTGTTTTGATTTAGAAAATTTTTATAAATCAACCCTAGTGTGTCAAACCTCTTTGACCCATTTTGAAACTCTTTTCAAAAGTGCTTGTTAGAAGTGTTTTTTTAGCAAAAAGTTTCTATAGATGAAATGAAGTACTTTTTATGTGGAGCAAATGATCTGTTGTGACTTTCTTGTAAAAAGGTTTTGAAATGCCCCAAATAGAGCCCCCAAGTTCAAGTCAAACTCAAGTCAAATTTCAAACTCTGTTTTTGAATGTTTGGATTGACCTTGCTGTTTTTAATTTTTAGTTTCAAATCTAGGCCGAATTAGAAAAGTCCATATTGAGTGTTTTGTAGATCTTGAAAGTCTACGCAAAGTTGATGTTTTGACTTTTTCCAAATTCTGCACGAATCTCGAGATCTAGGGCAGAAACGGTCGCTGGATCAGAAAAATAGAGTGGGGGACCTATCGGCAGCTCGCCGGCCGACACCGCCGGGCGACGTGGCGCGCGCACGACCGCCGACGTACGGGCCGGATGGGCCGGTACCGGTCGCGCGCGCCAAGATAAATAGGGCGCCGCGACCGCGCCTAACCCTAATTCCGCCCCCTCGCCGCCACCGCTGGGAACGCGAAACACGCGCCGCCGCGCGCCATTGCCGCCATGTCCGCGAAGCTCGCCGCCGTGGTTCGTCGCCGTTGTCGCACAAACCACCCCAAATCCCGTCCCCTAGCTCCGCTACTTCGTCCTCTACTCCAAATCGGCAACGAATCAAGGTATAGGTCAAGGTACGGACCCCGCCCCCCACTCCCTGCGCCGCGGCGAGTCCGCCATGGTCGCCGTCGGGCAAGCTCACGCCCGAGCTTATAGATCGAGTTTTGGCCGCGCTAGTTCATGTTTCAGGATCGCCTAGAGGTGCTCGAGCCCTAGAGCTAGATGGTTGAGTGAGAGTCGCCGTCGTTGAGCGGGGCCGCTGTCGTCGCCGACGTGTTGCCCGTGGCGCCGCCGCCGCTGCGTCCGTTTTTCGCCGTCGTTGTTCCGTTAGGGCTTCTAGGTTGCTTGCATGTCGCTTGTTAGACCTAGGGGAGTAGAGAACGAACACTAGTGCGCCGTCAATCGCCGGAGAACGACCGGTCCGCCGATGTCAGCGCCGCCCGCTTGAGCCGCAGACGCCGTCGTCGCCATTTCGTTCGGTTTAGGTCGAACCAAGGGCACCATCGTGACCCTCGCGTCGCGTAGATGCGTTTAGGTTAGCCGGTTGACCGATTTGGTCATCGCCCGGCGAAGATCCGCCCGATCCGCCCCGCCCAGCGCCGTTCCGTGCCCTCGCCTGTGTTACTGACAGCTGGGACCCGCCGATTTCCTTTTCTTTTTCTTTTTTCTGTTTTTCCGTTTGAATGAAATGCTTAGAAAATTCATATCTTGGTCATTTTGAGTCCAAATTGAGTGGGACAAATTTTGTTGTGCTTGTTAGAAGATAGGCTACAGTATAAAATTATGAAACCCTATTTTCTGAGAACTTTTATATAGAGTTTTATTTATGGCCATAAATGCATGGAAATTGGAGACAATCCTATCTTTTAATTAGTGCAAGATAAAAATATGCTTTCTGTTGGAAAAGTGCTTGTCTTTGTGAGTAGAATCTAGGAAAAATATATTGTATGGTATGTTTTGTAGAAGAAATGTGATTTTCTATTTATGTGCTTTTTACCATGTGATCTTTAGAAATTCATAGAAAAATAAGTATTAGGGTTTTTAGTTGTAAAACTTGGTGTGGTGGTTCTTGATAGGTTTGATTAGATGTTCATACTCAGAAATTTGTTGTCTGACACTTTTCATAGTACAAAGTATTTTCATGCCTAGGTTTGGTGTCAACTTGTCATTTTTTGTGTAGGGCTGTACAAGTATGATCTTGCCATAAAATTTTTATGGTAGCTGTTATATTCCAGTACAATGCTCTGGTAATTTTTGTAGAATTTTCTGAGGTAGTTGCATATTTATCATAATTATGGTGCTTAGGAAATAGGCTAGAAATATATGCTTATATGCTCATGTTGAGTAATTATATTTTTATTATGTGTTCCTAGCATGATTATGATCTGTTGGTATGATTAGTTTGGTGACCATGCATGTTTTGTCGATTTATTATTCCTAGCATTTAATTAATTATAGTGTGCAAGTGTAGTGTTTGCTAAGACATGTTATTTTATGTGCTTTAGATTATCTTTTGAATTGTCCAGTAGGTTCATTTGGTAGCTAAATACTTGATTTACTTGCTGGTTAAGTTCGAGATAAGTTGCATGAGTAGTTTTGAAGTTATGAATGTTATATGTGGTGTTTGGGCTGAAAACAGAGTCTCTGTTTTTCCCAATTTCGAGGCTGTTAGGTTTAGATTCAGCTGCTGGTGCTGTGGAATGTTTTGTAGAGAATTTTGTTAGCTTTCCATAGAGTCCTAGTTTGCTTAATTTGGAGTTGTAGAACTCCCCGTGTGACTGTTTTAGTGACAGCATGTCAATCTACCATTTGCTGTGAAATAGAGAGTTAGGGTGTTGTTTGATGTAGCTTGTGAATGTTTCTTGTGTAGAACTAGTTATGTTTCTGCAGAAGAGATACGCACTTATTATTAGTTGCATCATGAAGCATCCATTCATCATACATACTTTACTTTATGCAAGTTGTCATTCTTGTAAGTTTAATTATTTCTTTTCTCCATCATATGCATCATCTCGGGATCGGGAGGTTCTGAGGAGCTGATCGAGGAGCCGGGAGAGTTGTTCCAGCTGGGAGTGCAGTCCGGAGGAGTCACCGGAGGAGAAGGATCGACCGAAGAGTGGACTGAGTGCCCGGAGCACGTTCCTGCGACGTTCCTGCGAGGCAAGCCCCGGAGCATTCTGCCCTTTCCTATTCTTCCAATTAAATTGACTTGAGTCCTTTATATGTTCTTGCATTACGTATAGGAAATGGTTGAAACCGCTGATGCATTACAATCCTTGCTGAAGTTGTTACCTTATCCTATTAGCAGAGTCTAGGTTAATGCTCAGTATCATGATTGCAGTAGATAGTGATGTCGGTCACTTGAGGATATGTTGTGAACAATCACATGGGTGATTGTCAAGCTGTTGCAGAGAACCTGAAAGTAAAACATGTGAGATTGGGTGGACTTTGTGGTCCTTTCCACCTGATCGATTAAGGACTTACTCTTTGTCGGAATGTGATCGGAAGTTGAACGTACCTGGCATATAGTAGGCTCCGCGGGGTCGTGAGCCACGAAACTCATAAGATTGTTAGGGGCCGGCCATGCTCGCTTTATCGCTCCTCCTTTGGCGGTGGTTGCAGAGGGTTTTTATTGGGTACAAGATGACGCACACGATGATGTCGGTCTCGTGGCTTGCTCACTTGGTACCCGAGAAGGAGGGGGTAGCCGGCAAGACCGAGACTTTTACGTCCCGTAACACCTTGAGGAGTAATCGGGTCTACCTTTGCAAAGTAGACTTGGTGTGTGTCAGGGTATTCGCCAGCTGGTTTGCAATCGATTCGAATCGCCATCTCTCCTGGATAGTGAGAACCCGGTTATGTCCACGGCAACGTAGTCTTATTCACTATAACTTAAATGTTCTTTATCATGTTGCAGCAAGTTATATCCTGATCCAGTTACTTATATTGTTATTTATTCTACTGAGCAATGATTAATCTTGACTATACAGGATCTATGTTATGTAAATAATAAGAACCCTGTTAATTTGGTTATACAAGTAGTATGTGTAGGCTCACTAAACAACTTTATTTGCGAAATTAATGTGAGTCAGCTGAACCCCAGATAAAGCCTATCATAATCCTTGGAGTCTTTATTTTATTTTTGGACGGGTAAGTCTAGCTGAGTATTTTGTACTCGGGGTTTTATTCCGTTGTTGCGGTGATCATATTTACCATGGTTATTGAGACTTGTCTGCTTTCCTGTTGATGAAGAGTAAGGCCAGGGCAAGGCAATTCCATATCCCCTGTCTCATGCTACTACAGGGATGACTATCTTCTGGCACTATCTTATATTTGCTTTCGCTAAAAGACTATTTGGTTTTCGAAAACTACTGCTTCCGTACAATGAACTTGAGTTTGTAATAAATTCATACTTCGCACTCTGATGTTTAATATATATCGAATTTGGTTTGAAATACCTGCGGATTTTACTACCAAGCTCAACGATCCTGTTGTATGTTGTTGATGAGTTTGAAATCACTCAGAGATTTCGAATACCGGGTTTATACGGACTCAAGTGTAGACTAGCGATTGCTTCGGTGATTGCGACTTATACTTGATTTCTTATAAATTGGTCGGCTCTCATCACAGAGGGAAGGCTAGAAGAGGGCTTGGCCTCTTCTCCATGGAGTCCCGGTACGCCCGGTGCATTGCGGATCTCGGTGTGGGTGGAGTGCTTGGGACTTGTCGGCACCCGCCACGCTTTTACCTCTACAACCTTCTAATCATTTGGGTAAGAATGGTTGTGTCCCTCTTTCGCTTATTACTCTTAAAGCATATTATCTAGCTGTTATAGAATTACAGGATTGATAGTCGTTCCTTTTGGGGCGGTGCTGCAGGTAGAAGGACCCCGGGGCGGGTAAGCCTTGTCGACACGCCAGAGTAATAATCACTAGTGTAGACGTGGTGTCTAGACTAAGAGTTTTCTATCTTTTGTGGCGCATCCCATGGTTGAGGGGTAGGCGGCCGGGTTGTGACAGCCTTGTCCGTCCCTTGTAATCCCCCACGTTCGGGTGTGGCGCGAGTGCAATTGCGGACACCGGCCCTTTGGGCATGGGCGGTGCCCGAAGTGAGGACATAACAACCAAGTGATCCCCGCTAGAGAGTTCGAGCCCATAAAGATACCTCACCACCCATAGTTATCCTACGGTGACTCTGTTCAGAGAGTAATCACACAACCATTCCTTGTGGAAATACGATACCCTGAATACTTTCGGGTGAAATGCTATAACGACAATTCCGTGCGCTTGCGGATTCTTCTGCATACGTTAAGAAACGTCAACAGCCACGCGAAAGATCGCCCCCCTGCGCCGCGCCGCCCGCCAGATCATTTCCGTGGCGGGCGAGATTTGTGCCCGCCACGGAAACGAAGAGGCGGCTGCTCGCAAAAATCGAATCGTTACTAGTGAAGGGGGAAGGGACTCTCCCCACTTTCTCATTCCTGTCCTCCCTACTTCCCTTTCCCCGTGAGAAGCCCTCACCCCTTCTCCCGCAACCTTAGGATCGCGAAGTTAAAGGGGTAGGTGCGACCCCCACAGTTGGCGCCGTCCGTGGCTCTTTTGGACAAAAACCAACCTTCGCTCTTTTGGACAAAAAGCCACCCTTCGCTCTCTTTGTGGCTGGACAGCCTCACCCTCACCAAGCTCCCTCGTGGATATTGGGTTCGCTTCGCTGCAGCAAGCCAACCTCGGCCTGCGGAGGTGCATCAGTGTACTACCACGCGAGGCTCCATTGCCCTGTGGAGGCACAACCCACACATGCGTAGGGCCCCCGCGAGGGCACGTACGTGTGTCCATGTTAGCCAGATCTCGCGAAGGTACAGCTCTGCCCAGTCCTCATCCAGGCACTTCGAGAGAGTGCTCTCAAAACTGCCAGCGGCAAGAAGGGTCTCGTATATACCACGAACACATACGTATATGTATGCGTATACGGCGGTTGAAATGGGTGTTCTTAGCTGGGCCTCGTTCCTGCTAAATTAACACTAGCGCATTCAAACTGGAACCACATATATATCGTCTAACTGCTCGCTCAAGATAGCACAGTCGCTTTGTTTCGTCCGGCACTTTTCCTGCAGGAAGATCTGGAGTCACTAAGGCTCACCTCCGTCGACCTTCATCCCGGAGCACCCTTCCAACCGACAGGGGACCGACCGTCTGAGGTACCTTCGCCCATTCGGCTTCTGCAAGATCTGTCAACATGGCTACCTCCGCTGTGGTCAGGCACCTCTGCGGCTCCGCCACGGACCACGACGAGAGTCCGTAAGGCTCGGAGCAACCTTGGTCGCAGCCGGACGGAGATACCTTCGTCGCTGTTCGGATGGAGCAACCCTCGTTGTCACTGCTCGGCAAGGTGACCTTTCGTCAGGCCCTCGTCGTGGCCTGAGCAGCCATCGTCGCGCCTGACAGAGCTAAGTGTCCCGTTTAATGGACTATTACCTTCGTTATAGAAGCTGCTATACTTGTTTAATTATTCGGAAATCTGCTTTGGGCACTTATGAAACCCTCGTCAGCGCTTGACCTTGGGAGTTAGGAGTCGCTTGCTTCTTAAAAGTTTCCAAACACCGGTTAGCATATGCTCCGATTTCGCGCATTTTTAAATTCAGCTAACTCTTACCTGCAAATCGAAGTATCAGATTCACGCAGGTCCATTTACCCTAGCCGAGCCGTGGGGGGCAAGACGGGCATGCATGCAAACTACAGACATATACGCATACACGTATACAAGCTAAGTTAACTTGGGGCTCGCTTCTACGTACCATATATGTATACACACTGAAACCACATTCTCCGACCACTCTTTCGAGAAAGCACAGATGCTTTGTTTGCCCGGGCACATGGTCCTTCACACTATGTAGACTCACTTGTTTCTTTTTAGACTCCCGTCATTGGCTCAAGCAGGCTTCTTCCTCCTGAGCAAGCCAACAACAGCTCGCATGGGGTACATGCTGCTCGAGGGTCCCTCCGCCCGAGCTCCTAGCTCCGTGCGCCACGCCAGGAAGTTTCCACGGCCGCAATCGCGTGGCACAACCCCGCGGCTCGAGGCTCACCGCCGCTCCACCGAGGGCACAACCCATGTCTGGAACCCTGCGAGGGTACGCGTGCCCACATGAAAATCCACAAAAACTCAGGGACGAAGCCTGTGAAGCTTGGAGCAACCTCAGTGGCGCAGCACATTCGTCCGGCCGGGTGCAGCGCTTCGTGCAAGTTCTGCGTTTCCTCATCTGACCATACCGGAGCTCGCCGCACAGCGAGGATCCGCCAAGTGTTCTGTGTGTGTGCAGCCGCCCTCGCGTTGGCCGAGTGCCTCCGCTGTGGAGGCCTCTCGTTGAGCCGCATAAGCTATGTACCCCGGCACCTCCGCCGGGCGACCGCGGCGATCTCAAGTTCATCCCAGCACTTCCGGAGGGCTTCATCGTCACGGGTCCGGCTCATGCATGCCCAGGTCTCGAAACCTCAAATATATACGTATTTGTATACAACAGAGATATGTTATCTTGGGCCTCTCTCTTCTTCTTGATTAACGTATATACGTATACCGACCAAACCATATATATTGTTTTACTCTGACCGCCCAGTCGATATTGCATAGTCGCTTTGCTCGTCCAGCATATTTTGCAGGAAGTTCTTAAGTCACTAAAGACTCACCGTCGTCGACCTTCAGCCTGGAGCGCCCTCAGGCCTCACTACGGAAACTGGGTCTTTGTCGACGGTACTGCGTTTTGCCGACAGCCCAAAAATAAAACTTTCGGCAAAGATTTTCTTCGCCGACAGCCGCTTTCGGCAAAGAAAAACCTTCGGCGAAGCTTCCTTCGCCGAGTACTCGATTCTCGGCAAAGAAAAACCTTCGGCGAAGCTTGGGTCCGACAGTCGGCGAAGGGCCGGCTGTCGGCGAAGCCTCGCCGCCGAAGGGCGACAATCGGCGAAAGGGTGGGCTTTGCGATAGACTGGTCCGCCCGTAACGCCGTCGATTTGGCGTAACCTTCGCCGACAACTTCCCGTCCGTCTCTCGGCAAAGGAAAAACTTTGCCGAAAGTACCAAAAAAATATCTCTCGGAAAAGTGTGTTTTTTATCGCACCAAACGTCGCCACGTGTCATCAAACTTTTACCGAAGTGTTCGGTGCTTCGCGCCGAAAGTGTCGACTGCAGGGCTCTCGGCAAAGCTTGCCTTTGCCGACAGCCCTAATTATCACTGTTGGCAAAGAATGCCTTTGCCGAGAGCCCTATCCCGACTCTCGGCAAAGCACAATTTTTTTTTGATTTGGCCGCACAACTTTTTCTTTAGCTTAGCTACAGTACTTGTAGTTCGTTGCTGAAGTTTGCAATTTTTTTGAATCTTTTTTACTATATTTTATGAATTTTCTGGTATTATTTGAATTTATTTTAAAAACTAAAATTTGAACTGCAAGTGATTCGATCAATGGATCTAAATGATTCAAAAATGATAAACATGATTGTGAGTGTATCTTGAGTCCTCATCCACAGCCACACACCAAAATTAAAAATATCTTGTGCGCGAAACACGTCCGCTCACTTGCGGGTCGATTGTTTTAAAATTCTATAAAATTCAAACGGAGTTGAAAAATCATGAAATTTGACGAGTTGTCCTTATATCGCATGTGCACACTATAAAAAAAATATGAGTCGATTTAGGTACGGTTGCATCTCGGATGGCCGTTCGCGGAACATCTCCATGTGAGTTCCTGTTATCACATGGTCACTATGTGAGGCGCAAGTCGCGGTATTATTCGCGTAAAATCGCTACACGCTTCTGCTGCTGCGGGATTCGAACCACGACCTCAAGCTTGCGCGTGACCCTCCCCACCACTACGCTACACACTTGTATGTGTCCCCACATATTATACAAATCCGAATGTAAATTGACTATTTGAGGCCTTGATGTGCTAATGGCGTTGATGTGCCAACAGAGATATTCGTAGTTAAGTTAAAAATCTGTGCAGTGATAGTAATGATTTAGTACAGACTATTTACCATCAGTCAAATTGTGAAATTTGTCTTCATTCCATTCTCCTTAAGTTGTTTTTTTTTTGTCACGTTTATATCTTGAATCTGGTAGATTTCATCCATGCTCATTGAATGGTCCCATGCTCTGTTGAGCTTAATTATCTGAAACTGTTAAGCATCGCAGTATATATACATGGGATTGGTTAGAGAATGAAGAAAAAAAAAAAGAGGTGTCATCTGCTCAGACTGGCTCTAATTTGCGTTTGGACTTGCATGTATATATACTTGTTTTTTTCTTTTGTACACCTGCCAATCTGTTATGTATGGATGCAATTTCATCTGTCAATTTGATATGTACGGGTGAGGTATAAATACAACTTTGACATGACACTTTGTTGCCGAAATTTTCAATTGACACTAACTAGCTTGTTCCTTTTTTATGAAGGGAAGGACATGTTGTAGCCGAGGAGGAAGAGGGGAAGAAGGGGAGAAGAAGAGGAGGAAGAGGGAAACAGGGGAGAAGAGGAGGGGAAGAGAAGAAAAAAGGAGGGTCCTCGCTCGACCACCCACGCCCGGCGACGTCCTCCCTCGACCACCCACGCTTGGCACCTGAGGTATAAATAACCCCTCCACTCTTTCGGTCGCATGGTCGTGGCGTAACCCAGTTAGGCGTCTCCCGTTCGAAAGAGATACGTTTGGAGGTAAGCATTTCTGTGCATATCTACAACCGTATCTGTTTCGGATTGTCCACGTTTTTTGGACAACCCGCAGATACGTAGATGGGTCAGTTTCCATGTTCCGCTCCGGTCGGCGACAGAGTTTCGGCACCACCTTCCTGTTGTTCTCCGGATACACACACTCCCTTCCGGGACGTGTATCGGAGAACAAATGGGAGGTGCTGCCGAAATTCTGTCTCCGTGGGATCAGAGCATGGGAACTGGCCCATCTACGCATCTGCGGGTGGGATTAGGACCTATCTTCACCTATTAGACGGTAGGAACACACCATATAGATGGAATTCATGGTTGGTGTATGTGGTTGCTAAAGGATGGAGGACCGCCGGTGGATGTACGACGGTCGCAGAAGTAAGCGTGATTTTGATGATGAATGGATGAACAAGACCAATGAATTCTTGGAAATGGTTTGGGGCAACGCCGTGCTCGTGGTCATTTGCTAGTTTGGTGTCCTTGTAGAAAATGTGACAACAAGAGGAGAGTTTGCCGAAAGGATATGCAAAGTCATCTTCTGGATTTTGGATTCACCGAGAACTATACCGTTTGGGCCTACCATGGTGAAGCGAACGTATGAGAGAGGAGGTGGTGAGACCACGCCTCGAGGAGTGTGATGATGATGCCGGGATTGTAGACATGTTAGATGATGTCCACCAAGCACTTTTCAATGAATCACGTGATAAGGAGGCGATGGAGAAGGAGGCGAAGGCGTTCTATCAAATGTTGGACTCGGCCGCCAAACCCCTTCATGAGAACACCACGGTCTCCCAAACTAGACTAGACGGCATTGGTCACTTATTAGGGGTGAAGTCCGAATTAAACATCGGAAAGCAAAGCTTCGATAGGTTGTTGACCGTGGTTGGCACCCTGCTTCCAAAGGGCCACTGCCTGCCAACGGGCATGTATGACTCACAGAAACTCTTTAGTGCACTTAAGATGCCGTATGAGCAGATACATGCTTGCGAGAATGGGTGTGTCCTATTTAGGAAAGAGCACGCCGATGCAACGCACTGCCCAAAGTGTAAAGCCTCCAGGTTCGAAGAGGTACGAACTGGTGATGGTCAGATGAAGCAAAGTGACGTCGCCAAAAAAAATCTTACGGCACCTACCTTTTGTACCGAGGCTTCAACGGCTATACATGACCGAGGAATCCGCTAAAACAGATGACGTGGCACAAACATGGCAAGCGATACACTCCCGACAAGATGATACATCCATCGATGGTGAAGCATGGCAATACTTTGATAGAAAACATCCGGGGAAAGCAATGGAGGTGCGTAATGTACGTGTCGCGCCCGCAACGATGGGTTCAATCCTTATGGAATGAGTACATCCCCATACACATGTTGGCCCGTGTTCGTTATCCCCCGAATCTCCCCGGTGTCGCTTTCAACGGGACACCATATTCTTGTCGCCGATAATTCCGGGCACCCGAGTGGAATAATATGGGTGTGTTTATGGAGCCCGCATTCGATGAATTGATCAAGGCTTGGGAGGAAGGTGTATGGACATACGACCGAGCTACAAAGGCAGCCTTCAAAATGCATGTTTGGTACCAGTACTCAATTCATGACTTTCTGGCGTATGGGTTGTTCTCGCCGGTGTGTTCATGGAAAGTTCCCGTGCCCGTATGCAAGGAACGTGTGAGGTTCATCCGGTTGAAGAAGGGTGGTAAGTTTTTGTCGCTCGACCAACATCGCCGGTTTCTTCCTGTTGACCATCCATTCAGACAAGACACGAAGAACTTTACGAAAGGTGTCGTAGTGACAGAACCTCCAATGCAGATAAAGACTGGTGCCGAGGTCCGTGCTCGGCAAGATTCTCTTGTGGCCAATAAACAAGGTGGTGGTTTTGTGGGATATGGTTCGCAACATATGTGGACTCATAAGTCGGGCTTGGAGAGGCTCCCGTATCATGATGACCTTCTTGTGCCACATCACATTGACATGATGCACACTGAGAAGAATATCGCGGAAGCACTTTTTGGCACACTCATGGAGACCGATAAGTCTAAGGACAACCCTAAGGCTAGAGTGGACATCGCAACACTATGCGATAGACCAAATCAAGAGATGAGGCCTCCCGCAGGAGGCAAGAGATGGCGAAGGCCCAAAGTCGATTTCGTCTTGTCCGTCGAGCAAAGGAGGGAGGCACTTAAATGGATGAAGACACTCGTGTTTTCGGATGGGTATGCACATAATGTGAAGAGGGGAGTCAATTTAACTACTCATGAGTCAATGGGATGAAGAGTCATGACTATCACGTATGGATTGAGCGGCCGCTTCCCACGATGGTTCGAGGCTTTGTCCCCGAGAATGTGTGTGGCTAGTGCCGGCGAGTTGAGTTATTTCTTCCGCCGCTATGTGCAAAGGCGATCTCTCCGACCGCCTCAGAGGCGCTTGGAGAAGGCGGCACTGTGTTACTCGTAAGTTGGAGAAAATCTTCCCACCCGGATTCTTCTTGTCGATGCAAAGATATGATTGTGCACCTCCCGTATGAGGTACGTATGGGGGGGCGGTGCAGTACCATTGGTGCTACCCAATCGAGAGAACTCTAAAGAATGTACGAAAAAATGTAGAAATAAAGCCAAAATCGAGCCTTCGATTCTGAGAGGCATACGTTGTAGAGGAGGTGTCAAACTTCACGTAAAAATACTATAAAGAGAACCTTCCTAGCGTGCATGATCAAATCCCTCGTTACAATGTTGACGAAAAAATCAATCGAAGCTTAGCCTTTTCCAAGGTCAATTCGAAGCGCCGGTGCATCTACCACTAAGCGGTTGAGCAATAAAGAGTGGCACAATATCATGCTATATGTGCCGACCAACTCGCCTCGAGGTGGATCCGCACAAACAAGAATTCATTCGTGAGACTTGGCCTCAATCGAGGGATCCAGAGCTACACGAAATTGATACCCTTCTTTCACAAGGTGCTTTGGACCAGGGAAACTCGATTTCATTTCGTGGTTCAAGAGAAAGGCCCAAACCGATAGCTCTATCTGCGCCGAGTTGATTGCTGCTGCACACGGCCGTGATTTAAGGGTTAGGTCATTTACCGCTTATGATGTGAATGGATATCGCTTTCCTCACGACAAGCTACGAGCAGTCGACCCAATCGAAGTACCACAAACAAGTGGTGTGCTTACGGTGGATAATAATGGGCAAGAATACCATGGCAGAGTCCAAGAAATATATGAGCTTTCATTTTATGGCGCCCCACATCTTAAACCTGTGATATTCAAATGCCATTGGTTCGATCCTGAATGTACTAAACGAAACCCGGCAATTGGGCTAGTCGAAGTTCGACCGCATTCCGTGTAATCCACGAGCCGATGTCTACATTGTGGCTCAGCAAGCCGTGCAGGTTTATTACCTACCGTACGCCTGCCAAGACAAAGATTATCTTAAGGGTTTGGAGGTTGTGCACAAGGTAGCGCCACATGGTAAACTACCTGTCCCAAACGATGAGGATTATAACTTGATCAACCCAAGCACATATGAGGGAGAGTTCTATCAAGAAGAGGGGCTACCGGGAGTTTTGTGATAGACCTAACTTCAGAAATAGGAATGGAAGTAGACAACGGCGATGTTGAGGTGTTTGACGGCGGCGGCGACGATGGTTTTGAGGTGTTCGATTTGAAGGACATACAAATGTTAGAGAGATTGGGCACGGACAATGAGGACAACAATCCTCCTTCAGATTCTCTTCGTGATTTGGACAATGTCGACAGTGATGACGAGCTGGCAAACGTACAAGCTGACAATGTAGACGATGATCCCGATTACTTCTAAAACATGTAATACTATATTTTCTTAGTTTATATTGTATTATGTCTTATTTATAGTTTGATTACAATGTATCTAGTTCTAATTATGTCTTGTTTATATTTTGATTACAGTGATTGAAGATGCCCCGTCGCGTTGGTCGGCGGGAGCGGGGACGACCACCCCGCGACGGCGATCGGCGTGAGCTCCCCTTGTCTCGGATTTACTCGGACAAAGGGGACGGACCCGGCAGAGGGTCGAGCGGGGAGGTCTAGGAGGCAGCGTGCCGGAGGGGACCCGTCCGCACGGCGGTGCGGGACGTCGCGCGAGGAGGAGGAGGAGGAGCTGGCGGTGCACGCCACCGCACGAGCCGGGTGCCACGCAGCCCACACCACCGGCGAGGAGGAGGAGGAGGACGACGACGACGATGACGGGGAGGACATGTCCGGTGGCACAAACTCCTCGAAAGGTACGGACGCGAGGGCGGCAAAGGCGGCGAAGGTATACTTGTGAGGCCCGACACGACTACCTCGGGCTCCTAGCCTTCACGACCGCCTCGTTGTTCGCCCCCAAGGGACAAAGTAAGTGGATTTAGATGCCTACTTCATTTACACACTCTAGTGAAACTAATATTATGTCTTGATTGTGCAGAACTGGGTCATTGTGTCGGGGCGGTGCCTCACGCAAACCCGCCACTATTATCGGGGTTGTGCGAGCAGCACTACCCCCAAGATTGTCACTTACCACGGGCGGACAGCACCGGCCCCTTTGTCGGGAGCCTACTACCGTGGAGAAGACCCCGTCTCACGACCACAAGGCGGCCGCTGGTGCTCGCGGAGTTTTGGGTAACTCGCCCTCGCACAAAGCCTTTTCTCAATACATCGCATTCTTGAATTCGATATCCTCTTTGTATGCGGGACTTCTTCCAATGCGAGGAAGGAAAGGAAGAGGAAGAGGGAAGAGCGCTCGAGGAATCCGCAAAAACGCGTCGCCGACATGCTATGCGATTGCAAGCACCAGGCCATCATAACATACAACGCAACGGTGCTTGGCGGGATGGTGACCAAGGAACAAAGCGAGAACGATGATGTTGACCCGTGAGCGCTTCATAGAGGTACATGAACAACACTAAGTGGAGCTTGCTTTCAGATTTAATATATTTAGTGCGATCTTGTAATCTGTAATTTTGTCATGACGTGTAGATGCGTCCCTATTGGTTGCTCGTCCATGGCCCTTGCTGGGAGCAGATGGTTGACAGGTGGTTCACGGAGGACCCAAGGCAAAGGGCGCATGAGGTTGCACGGGAAAAGCGTTTGGTGATGCCAGGGCCAGCACACCACCAAGGCAGCCGGAGCCTTCCGAGTACAAAGAATCCTGGGTATGTGCTTTTCTTTTACCAGCGTAAAAGTTCTTTTATATCCAATCCACCACACCGTTGGCATTTCTTAATGCAATCAAAGGAAACAGTATAAAACCCATCCCCAATAAGAGCGTCGAAATGCGCCACCGACATTCCCAAGTAAACCACCATGTCGGTGATCCGAAATGGAACTGTCAACGGGATAGATCTTGCCATCTTAGATATTCATCCGCAGCGCACGGATCTATCATTGTAGCATTTCACCCTAAGTATTCAGGGTATCGTTATTTATATTTTCCCAAAGGAAGGCATGTGATTAATAAATTAGCATGGCATCTGAATAGAGGAACATGTGTTTGCTTAGACCAAAATGTTCATAACAGGGGTAAGCAATAACGGTTCATGGATAGTGTGACACACACTTAAGAATCCACCAGCAAAAGGATAAAGAAAATAGATAAAGAATAAATGAATAAATGAATAACCTAATGGAGTAGTTCTAATGTATCTAGTCATGGCCATACAAATGAATAGTTAGGATCATATGCAAACTGATTTAATCATGGTTAGGTCTAGGATAGCGGGGAGACTCCCTGGATACCATACGGCCCGATAGGAAGCATTTACGAACTCCTACAGAACATACGAACGTGGGGGGATTTCAAGGGACGGTCAAGGCTTGTCACGACCAAGCCGCCTACCCCTCAACCGTGGCATGCCCTCATATCCGCAGTGTCGTAATACCCGGCACCATGCCCGCATATTAGAGCACTACTCTTGTCCCCCCCAGATCCCCACTCGTCGAATGGACGGACTAGAACAAGAGCAAACCCGAAGGAACAACGAACCGATATCCCACCTCTAATCAAGTTAGGCATATGATGATCGATGATGAACTGTAATGAACATGTCAAGATTATGATATGTAAACTATATGCTAGTTCATATACCAACACAAGAACATGAACAAAACTATACTCTAGTTCATAAGTTAGGCCAAGAACATAAATATAAGACTTGCAAATAGAAGAATGCTCCATAGAGTGGATGTATTACCAAAGCACTTTCTTCTAGGAGACAAGCCCTCCTTGTAGCTCTTCTACTCCAAGTGTTAACTAAGAAAGAATAAAGAAGAAAAGAAGAAGAAGAAAGAAGAAGTAGAAGAGAGAGAGGTAGAGGTGGTAGAGAGAGAGAGATTGCTTTGGTTTGCTTTGGACTCCAAGTGGTGTGTGTTGAGAGAGGGAGAGAGGGGGCCTACTTATACACTTGGAGGAGGGGCCTAAGTGCTAATTTACATCAAAACCGACCTGGTAAACCTTCCTTGTATGCGCAAACCGACCAACGCAGGGCGGGAAACCCCGTTTGGAAAGTGCACGAACCGCCTCCCCGAGGCTGGGCCGAAACCGCCTCAGGGAGGGTGCGGCCGCACCAGTGGTGTAGCGCACCCCTTTGCCTCGGCCTGCCCGGTCTCGGTGGGGTGTCGTCTTTTCGCCCTCGAAAAGTTGTGGGCCGGGCCGTGCTCGCCCGCATTTGATGTTTTTGGGTCGATTTGCTCTTGGGCTTGGGTTTTGCAATAATGCGCTTTCTCGGAAGGCGTACTTTGGTCGATTTTTTCCACTTGCTTTTATTATAAATCTGCAAAATAAAAATACAAGACACTACAAGTGGAATTTATTAGTGATAAAAGTATATGAGTATAAAAAGGTTTAATTTTACTCCCTTTATGGTAGTAAGTTGACGGGAAAAAATATGTCGTTGGTTACCGTCAACAAACTCCCCAAGCTTACCCTTTTGCGCGTCCTCGAGCAAAAAAAGAGATAAGTACTTGGTTGTTGATCGGGAGTTGCTACTATACCGATTACGTTTTACAAGTGCTAGGGTTATAATAAGAGTGTCTACTAGAGTTTGAATAAAATGGCACATCTTTTTTCCCACCCTTTTATTACCTTTCATCGTAGCGGGGCTTTCCCAAATTTTTCTCAAAGCCTTGAGCGGTTGCCGATAGAACGGTTATAACAGAGGTGCTTATCATTCATCCTTTTTGATCAACTGTTTATCCGGGATTTTATTTAGATAATATTTATTTCTTTTCGAGAAAGCATGGGCTTTATTGCTATATATATATATATATATATATATATATATATATATATATATATATATATATATTTTTGGAGAGGTGGGCTCTGCTCGCCCTAGACTTTTGTCTTTTTATTTCCTCTCTTTTCTTTTTCTTTCTTTTTTTTTTAGAGATGTGGGCTCTACTCGCCCCTCTGACACTTGTCCATTTTTCATCTCATTTTTTTTTTTTTTTTAGCATAGCCCAAAACATTTCTTTTTTTTTTTTTTTTTTAAAGCATAGATTCCCCGGATGTCAAGTTTCTCTTTTGGACGAAGTCATAGCAAATCCATTTGTACCATATCATATTTGGCAACAACTTAGACTAGATAGAGCATATGCAACCCACATGAATCGGGTTTTTTTTTTTTTCAGGATGAGTTTTAGAATTAGCCACTAAACCCAAACTTTAGAGAACTTCGAATTATAAACTAGGCACGTGCAAAGCATAAGACAGAGCAACTATTCATTATTTCAACAAGGAACTAAGACTAAACATTTTTATAGCTCATATATATAAGCATTAAGGCACAAAGAAGAGCTACTTATTCTATTTTTTGGATTTTTTTTCAATGCAATATTGCTGAAATGTAAACATGCTAAAATAAAATAAAATTTGATGGAATTAAATATGCAATGCAATGATACTGCGGGGTCCTCCCCAAGCTATCCGAGGCCTATTGATCGGGATCGAAGCCTTGGTACCTCCGTAATGCTTCCTCGCGTGCGGTGCGAGTAGCCATGTTGGACTCCAATTGGGTCCATCTCTGCCGACTCTTTGCTCCCGGTTCTCGCCCATCATGCGGTATTTTGCACATGGGTATTGAGCGTGTGCTCAATGTTCCTAGTGCGGACGCCGAGGTGCTTTGCAGGCGACACCGATAGCCTCCACCCCTTGTGGTGGTTGCCATCTTGGCCGAACCGGGCGGGGGCATATCGTCTGAGCCGTCGTCAAAGTCAAATCTGTTGGCCCTCCATGCCGCCGCATCTCCTTCAGCCACTCGATGGTGCCGGTGTGCGAGGCGGCTCCCCCACCTAGGATCATACCCGGGTATTACCCCCGGGGTCCCCATAGGGGTGAGGCCATGCTTGCCTGAAACACCGGTGTAGGCCGTCGGCGCTGCCGTGGCGTGAAGTAGGGCTCGTGGGAGGAGGATCCGACCTCGGTCTCCTAATACTGCGTGAAGAACTGATGGGGGTATCTTTCTGCGCAAGCTATCGCCAGCCTCGAGCTCAAATGTTAGTGCTCGGCTTTTATACAACCGTAAGTCCCAAGTTAGAAAACCGAACTATAGTTGCATAGCCGAAAAAAAAGATGACCAAGCTCGCCAGATGGTAAAACCTTAATTAAGTGCCCCCGCACTAGCCGCATAAATGTGATCAAAGGTCCCCGAGTGTAGAAATGTACTCTATCTGGCGATTTTCCAAAGCCCCAATCGCGGCGGGCGTGTGATAAGAGATGTGCGTGTGGCAGAACAACAACTTTTGTGATAATATGTAAAAGTTCCCGCACATCTCCACCACCGAGCTACCTTAATCTTGTGAACAACAAAGATAGAGTAATTTTAATTCAATCTCATTCACCCATCTAACACCGTGTCTAGGAAACAAAGTCAACGAGATCCAAATGATGGATAAATCTAAGTTATGGGTCTTTGGATCTCGTGAGTGGCGAGGTTTGAAAGTACCGCCTCATGTGCACCGGATATCTCCTCCCAAAAGTGGTTTCGACAAAGCCGGGAGAGCAAAGATCTATATTTATTGCACATCTACAATTGAAACCCTAGTAACGAGCTAGGTCCACCCATGTAACGTGATAAAGTGTACCAAAGAGGCGGAAAGAAATTCCTAGCCGATCCTCTACTAGTGTGCATAAAAATCGAATTGTTAGGAGGCGAGAACCTTCCTCCTAGAGAGGGGAATGTCCTACCACCCGACCGCTCTCAAAGGATAAGAAGTTCATCGTCCATACCCGTCTCGATCGAGGAGGTCGGGGTCGATTCCGGCGTGTGTTGAAACACACGATCCTTGAGTAGGAGATATGCTTGCATCTCCCGCCCTTCCCCGAAGGTCGAGGTACGGCGCGTCGGCTTCGTCGATTGCCGGGGAGCTTGAGCTTCTTCCTCCCCGACGGGTGCAAAGATCTTCTTGCATAGGAGAGTCTTCAAGGTTGTCGGGTTGAGGGCGGAGCTTGTGCTTGTATGTCGTGAGCTCGCCTTGACGACCGCCTCAACCCGTCAAGATCCTCCCGGCTTTCATGGCTACTTTGCAAAAAACGATCGAGCGAGTCCTCGGGTGTGCAAGGGTTAGTTGAAAGTATGAACTTTCACACCCGAAATCTTGCTCGGCACAATGTTTTGGTGGAGAAAATGGAGTGTGGAACAAGCGGGAGAGAGTGTGAGAGTGAGAGAGAGTGAAAATGAGGGGTGGGAGTTCTCACACCTGCTCGGCTATTTATAGCCGAGCCCACTGGCCGAGGGCTGCCTCACACAATCGGTTAGGAGCATTGGCGGCGGGCCCCGACGTCCAACGGTCACGAAAAGTTCGTGGCCAAGTTGTGTCCTCATGCCGGTTCGGTCGTTTTCTCCCCTTTTGAATTTCTCCAAAAATTTTCAAATATAAATTTATTTTTAAATAGAAAAATTATTTTAAAAAATATTTTTGTATATACTTTTTATGTAGAAAATATTTTTATTTATTTTTCATGTAAAGACTTATTTTATTTATAAAGATTTTTATTTTAGTTTTCCAAAATATTTTGTTAATAAAAATATTTTATGAAACACATAAATATATAAAAAAATATATATAGAATTTTTTTTTTGTTAATATACCCCATTTTTTTTTTCTTTTTGGATATACCCCATTTTTTTTTTTTTTGAGCAGGTTATTTATAGTCACTGTCGACTTTCCCCTCGCATCGGCGGGAGGTACCGCCCCCGGGTCTCGAGCCGATCCTTCAACATTCCACACCGGGTCTTGATGACGATGATTGCGGGTGTGTTGTTGCTTGTACCCAACGAATGGGCACTTTACCGCCTTTATCCTTGATATGGAAGACGATGAAGCCCTTCCCTAGACTGATGTCGGCCTTGGCAAAGATAAAGAAATGGTCTCCCCCGGGAGGAGAGACACATCCTCCTTTGGGCCCATGTCCAAGACCACAAAGTCCGCGATGATGTATTCATCTTGGATCTTAATCGGCATGTCCTCCAAAGATTCCCTCGGGCCGCCTTGTTGATTGATCTCGCCATTTGGAGGACGAATTTGGCGGGAGTAAGCGTCCCTCCATGGATTTTGTTGAAGGTGGTCTTGGACATCACATTATCATCGCCCCTGTCACAAAATGCATTAGCAAAATTGTGGGGGCCAATGGCACGGTGATGATCGGACGTCCCGGGATCTCCCTTCTTGGTAATGAATGGCGAGTCCACAGGGGATCTTTTTAGCTCTCCGGGTTGGCTGAGCCTCGGAGATATCATGTTAATCGACTCGTGTGGGACCTCGGGTTTGCCCCGGATCCTTCCCGAGTCGTTAACCGCACTTGGGCTGCAATCCGGGCTAGCCGTGTCTCTATCATCTTGTTGAAGCCGAAGTTGGTTCTTCACGGTAGGCGTCAACCCTTCAAGCTTGTTATTCACACCTTCCAAGATCTTGTCTTGGTGGCTCATCTTTTTGGTGAGATTTTCGTTAATTTTCGCCGCCCCAAGCATCAGTCCTTTAGTGATGGCTGACCCGGGGTTATAGTTGGAGTTGTACCCCGGTTGCCTTGGAATGGTGGCTTGACTGGTTGTTCCAGCCCTCGCCGCGGTTGGCGATACCCGCTGTCGCTTGTTGATGAAGGCAAATTTCTTCACGGGTCTCGTGGCGCTTATCCCCCGAAAGTGGCCAACCTCACCACACGCCTCACGTGTCATGTGAGCGTGCCTGGCGTAGGCGACCGGGCGCCGCCGGGCGCAGAGCATCCGTTGCGCTCCTCCGGCCTCTTTAGCGGCGGTCCATTTTGCGGCAAGCATATCCGCCTACTTCACGGTATGCATGCCTTTTTGTGTTTTGGCCGGGGCTCGTCTTCGCCCCGGCTACGATTTGCCACCATTTTATCAATCGTGGGGCTGTTGCACGATCGATGGTGAGCGATAGAAATGCGCCACCAGCCAGAAGCGTCGAGAGGTGCCCCTTCGATATGGCCGTGAGACCATTGTAGAACTTCGGAGCACCGGCCGCTTTTTCATCCCGTGGTGCGGGCATGCCGTAATGTATTCCCCGCAGCCTCTCCCACGCCTCGGGATAGGTTCCATTGATGTCTCGGCGGAAATTGGCGATTCTTCCCCTCGGGGCATTGGTTTTGCCCATGGGGAAGAACTTGGCGAGGAACGCCCGCGAGCACTTGGCCCACGTCTTGACGACTTCCTTGTCCTTATAGAACCATTGTTTCGCCTTCCCCACGAGGGAGAAGGGAAACAGACGGAGCCCGATGACGCCTGGCTGCGACATCTTTGATGACGATAGTATCGCATAGCTCCGTGAAGTGTTGGAGATGAGCATTTGCGTCCTCGCCGGGCGATCCACAGAATGGGACCGCCCGCACCATGGTGATCGGCCCAAGACGGCTTGAAGTTTTTGTCCGCCACGTTCACCGTCGGCCCGATGGGCACGTTGGTGACAATGGAGTTGAGAAATCGCTACAGCGACCAGGGCCATGGCTTGAGTTGCGGTTGGTGCGGGGATGTCGGTCTCGATTGTCGGGTTCCGGTGAAGAAGAAGCGGCACGAGACCGCCTCTTCCTTAGGAGTGCCTCGGATCGGAGATGAAGTTTTCCTAAGAAGAGGAAACCCCGACATACACTATCCCGTTTTCATCCACAAATGAGAAAACATAAAAGATTAGCCTTGTATGAGCAAATGGTATCCACGCACACGCTTCATATTCATAGCCAGCTATTTATTATATATATTTTTTTTTTCACGGTGCCTTCCCGCAACGGCGCCGAAAATGCTTGTTGGCATTTTTAACGCAATCAAAGGAAAACAGTATAAAACCCATCCCCAATAAGAGCGTCAGAAATGCGCCGCTGACATTCCCAAGTAAACCACCATGTCGGTGATCCGAAATGGAACTGTCAACGGGATAGATCTTGCCATCTTAGATATTCATCCGCAAGCGCACGGATCTATCATTGTAGCATTTCACCCGAAGTATTCGAGGTATCGTTATTTATATTTTCCCAAAGGAAGGCATGTGATTAATAAATTAGCATGGCATCTAATAGAGGAACATGTGTTTGCTTAGACCAAAATGTTCATAACAGGGGTAAGCAATAACGGTTCATGGATAGTGTGACACACACTTAAGAATCCACCAAAAAAAGGATAAAGAAAATAGATAAAGAATAAATGAATAAATGAATAACCTAATGGAGTAGTTCTAATGTATCTAGTCATGGCCATACAAATGAATAGTTAGGATCATATGCAAACTGATTTAATCATGGTTAGGTCTAGGATAGCGGGGAGACTCCCTGGATACCATACGGCCCGATAGGAAGCATTTACGAACTCCTACAGAACATACGAACGTGGGGGGATTTCAAGGGACGGTCAAGGCTTGTCACGACCAAGCCGCCTACCCCCTCAACCGTGGCATGCCCTCATATCCGCAGGTGTCGTAAATACCCCGCACCATGCCCGCATATTAGAAAGCACTACTCTTGTCCCCCCCAGATCCCCACTGGTCGAATGGACGGACTAGAACAAGAGCAAACCCGAAGGAACAACGAACCGATATCCCACCTCTAATCAAGTTAGGCATATGATGATCGATGATGAACCTGTAATGAACATGTCAAGATTATGATATGTAAACTATATGCTAGTTCATATACCAACACAAGAACATGAACAAAACTATACTCTAGTTCATAAGTTAGGCCAAGAACATAAATATAAGACTTGCAAATAGAAGAATGCTCCATAGAGTGGATGTATTACCAAAGCACTTTCTTCTAGGAGACAAGCCCTCCTTGTAGCTCTTCTACTCCAAGTGTTAACTAAGAAAGAATAAAGAAGAAAGAAGAAGAAGAAAGAAGAAGTAGAAGAGAGAGAGGTAGAGGTGGTAGAGAGAGAGAGATTGCTGGTTTGCTTTGGACTCCAAGTGGTGTGTGTTGAGAGAGGGAGAGAGGGGGCCTACTTATACACTTGGAGGAGGGGCCTAAGTGCTAATTTACATCAAAACCGACCTGGTAAACCTTCCTTGTATGCGCAAAACCGACCAACGCAGGGCGGAAACCCCGTTTGGAAAGTGCACGAACCGCCTCCCCGAGGCTGGGCCGAACCGCCTCGGGGGAGGGTGCGGCCGCACTGTGGTGCTTGCGCACCCCCGGGCTCGCCCGCCCGGTCTCGGTGGGGTGTCGTCTTTCGCCTCGAAAAGTTGTGGGCCGGGCCGTGCTCGCCCAGATTTGATGTTTTTGGGTCGATTTGCTCTTGGGCTTGGGTTTTGCAATAATGCGCTTTCTCGAAGGCGTACTTTGGTCGATTTTTTTCCACTTGCTTTTATTATAAATCTGCAAAATAAAATACAAGACACTACAAGTGGAATTTATTAGTGATAAAAGTATATGAGTATAAAAGGTTTAATTTTACTCCCTTTATGGTAGTAAGTTGACGGGAAAAAATATGTCGTTGGTTACCGTCAACACACCCTAATCCTCTTCCTTTGTTTCTCACAGCTGCGGGATCATCCCGGCAAGACCTGCACCGACTGGCAGGCCTTCTGCATGTCGCACAAGGGCAAGTCGAGCTCTGACGTTTCCTACGACGTGAACGACGGGCCGGAGGCATACAAAGAACTCCGGTGTGGGAAACCGGATCGTTGAGTACACGCCGGCCACCCGGCAGAAATACGGGCAAGATTACGATCCAGGCGCCCATGACATTGATACTGACATCGTCATGGGCCACTTTGGTGGCAAGAAGCACGGGAGGTTGGCCCTCGCTGATGGCATCATCAACAGCTCCGGCCTCAAACTAGCAGAAATCCGAGCAAAGAGGACGGAGACGGACCCGCCGATACGCCCTCGGCCGAGCGTGGCGATGGGCCGTGTCGGCGCCCTTGAGGTTTGCATTACTCGACGTACATTCCTCTTTACATGCCTAGTAACGTTTGCATTACTGAAACAACGACGACTAAATGTTGCAGGCTCAGGTAGAAGAGGAAAGGCGGCTACGTCAGGAGCAAGCACAGCTGCTAGCAGAGGAAAGGAGGCGCCGTGAGGAGGTGGAGCAGACGCAAGCGACAATGGCGGCCAAGTTCGAGGAGCTTACTAGGTTCCTTTCCACGACAGGTGGTTTGACTCTACCACCTGGGCTCCTAGGGCCGGTCGCTCCACAGGTACGCTTCGGACTCGAGGCGGTCCAGGTACTCCCGTGAGTATGATAGCAAAGAGTTTCAATTTTTGTTTGCAAATAATCATGTCTAACATTTGTCTTCGTTGTGCAAGGCTTCCACTCCTGGATCGGCAGGGTCGAATCAGCCGGCTGTAGGTGGTCCAGGTGTTGAGCAAGGCTTCCCTTCCCGAACCATCGGTATCCACCTTTCCCACCCGTACCGTCTCAAGAATGAACTTGTGAGACTCGTTACACTTGTCTGGACCATTTGTGGACTTGATGTTTCTCTTGTGGACATGATGTTGGACATGTTGTTGAACTTGTGGACTTGATGTTATACTTGTGAGACATGTTTAATATGGGTTCTATGATATATCGTTGTGTTTTGCGTCTTTGGATGTGTGAAATGTGATATATATATGTTACGTGATTCAATGGATGTGATATATATTATATATGTGTTTATTTGCCAAGGTGGAAAGCAGAAACAAATAAAAAATGGCAATTTTTCAGTTCTTTGCCGACAGCAGCTCTCGGCAAAGAAGCCTTTGCCGACAGTTTTTGCAATTGCATTCGGCAAAGCTGGGAGCCCGAACGTCCAGCTTCCCAGCTTTGCCGATAGTTTTTGCTCGGGCTCTCGGCAAAGGCTTCTTCTTTGCCGAGTACCACGATGCACGGTGCTCGGCGAAGGTTTAAAAAATAAAATATAAAATTCTTTGCCGAGAGTCGGAATGACAATACTTGGCAAAGAAGAAGCTTTGCCGAGTACCTTTACGTTTGGGTACTCGGCAAAGAAGTTATCTTTGCCGAGTACTTTCTGGTGGGTACTCGGCAAAGGTGTTAATAAAAAAATAAAATAATTCTTCGCCCACCGTCGGGCTTTCGCAAAGGATTTTTAGGAAATAAAAAAATTATGAAAAAAAAAATAAGCTTCTTCGCCGACTGGCAAGCGTTCGGGCGGCCGAGTAACGACCGTCAACACACGGTTCGTTAACGGTCACTTTTCTTCGCCGACAGTCGTTTCCGGTTCTCGGCGAAGGCTTTGCCGAAAGTGGTCCCTTTCACGGCTGTCGGCGAAGGGCCTTTGCCGAAAAAAATTCCCGAAGCACCTTCGCCGATAGTCGCGCGAAAAACTGTCGGGCGGCCTTCGCCGAAGGTCAAATGGCCTTTGCCGAAGGTCCTGACCTTCGGCGAAGGGCCAGCCTCCTGTAGTGCCTATGCCGGGCCCGAGTTGCCTTCGTCCACTCCGCTCCTGAAAGACCTATCAACACGGCTACCTTCGCGGCAGCCTGCCTGCGCTGCTACCTCCGCGGTGAACAGGCACCTTTTCCACTGACAGCGATGAAAGTCCGTGAGGCGCGCCACAACCTTCGCCACAGCAAGAACGATTGAGCGATTTTCGTCTCGATCAGCACAACAACCTCGTCACGCCAAGGCCAAGCAACCCTCATAGCGGTCAGGCGACGCCAAGTCGCCAACCCTCATCGCGCGGCTGAGCGAAGCTAGCCTCGCTGTGATCCTCGCCTTCGGCCTGCCAGCCTCGGCTACCACGCGAGGGTCCCACTGCCAAAGCTACCAGGCCGCAGCGCTAGGCCCAGCAGGAGGCCTTCGTAGTTTCATCTCTTCCACCTCCGATCAATGGAGCCGTCACAGACCTGCGCGGCCGCGGCGTCGCACCACAAGGCCGGTACGGCGACACGACCTCACCCTTAACTCCGCACTGCCGACCAGCAGGGAGCCGAGATTGCGATGCTAGCAGATGAAGCTAAGAAAAGGGGCTACGAAGGCGACTCCAAGTCTCCAACGACCTCCGTCGTCACCTCTCGGGCCCGCCGTGCGCTCGTCATCAACCACAACCCGCACGTCGCGACTTGGCCTCGACGTCAAGATCGAGCCTTCACGCAGTCCGGAGGCGTCGACCACCTTTGTCTTCGCTCGGGACCGCGCGGCACCATCGCCAGATCTGACGGCGACCTCGACTTCGGCGACACCCGCGTGACTCTGCAGCAAGCGAGGGTCTCGGTGCTCGGCCCATCCTTGTCTGTCGCTCCTGAGAAAGAACGTGACAACGACGCAGAATTTCTCAAGGATCCGGCAACGCGAGGCCCTAGATGTCTGTACACGGCCAGACCACCGCCATCTTCGCCAAGCTGAGCAAACCTCGACGCAACCAGGCTAAGCGACCCTCGTCGAGATCCTTCGTGGCTTCGTCGAGGCCAGGCAAAGCTAATTAGTACCCCACCATTTTTTCTAAAAAAAAAAATGTAGCATAAACAGCTGAATTAACCCTCGCATATCCATTTATATTCGTGCACAAGCATACACTCTGACCAGTTTATCAGGCAGTGAAAAGTCGAAGCGTTCCCACCCTTCCACCGCTAAACGTGCAGGCAAAAGCAAGCTAAGTGCACCCATACTGATTCCTGGCGGTTTACAATTTACATGTCCCAGCAAATTGCTTTTTGTTACCCTAGCCACATCGTTTGTGTCCATACAAATTAACACCAGCAGGGCAACGACATGGAGCGCGCAGCTACTTCCATAGCTTCCAGCACCTCCGCTATGAACAGCGGCCGAGTGCTTCCGTACTGCGCATGCATGCACCATACTTCGACCTTCGCGGCGCCTTCACCCGGGAGCAACCGCGGCGGCGCAACGCCTTCATATCGGGCCTGGAGCAACTCCGCCAAGCGGACCTGCTCGTCGCAGCTGACTGGAGCGACCCTCACCACGGTCGGGAAGAGAAACCCTCGCCCCGACCAGGCTGAGCAACACCTGCCACGACACCCTCATGTGGTGCCTAACAGAGCTAAGTGCCCTCTAAAATTTCGCCAAATAAACCTTCGCAAACACCATAATGCTCATTCCGATGAACTGCTCCTAACCCTGTCCAAAGTTTGTTTCGTTCGAGGGTAACGCCTATAACAATAAGTGGAGCAGCCTCATGAGCATCTAATCACTTACTATTTCCTCGCAAACTAACCTCCACAGCTATACCACACAAATACTTGCTCGATCTGTACCCTTGCCGAAGGATGAAGCTTGCAGGCACCTGAAGGGCATGCAGCACCTTTCGGCAGACACGAAGCAACCTCCGCGGTGACCAGCTACCCCCGCTACAGACCATTGTTCAGATCGAGACCTCCTCGTCGCAGCCGCGCGAAGATGCTGTTGGAAAACAGGATCAAATCACAACGCTAAATGATCAAATTTGGCTAACCTAAGAAGACGAACGCGAGACCATGCACCCTGAACACTCCAGGAACCGACAGGATGTCGGTGCCCTTTTCACCTTCAATTAGAAACGAGTACAAAGTGATTACAACCAAACCACTAGCGTTACTCCACACTCCTAACATCAAAGTATTTATACCAACACTTAACCGAGCCTAAACTCACACAAAGCGGTAAGATACATGGGTTACAATATGTGTCTGTCAACCGTCTGTCAGTGACCACCGTGGACGCGCTCACCACACCAACCGGCGACGCTCCCGACGCTCCTGGTGATTCAAACATGCCATTTGAATTTGAACGCTGACATTCCCGCCTAACGGCTCACTGACATCAGGCTTACACTCACATTCTCCCCCTTAAGCCTGATTCCCTCCAAGCTCACGCACCCCAAGTAGGTGCCTCATCTCAACAAACTTCACCACTGCCATGGCCTTGGTCAGTGCATCAGCCTTTTGCTCCAGAGTACTCACTCTCTTGACATTGATCTCTCCACGCTCCACACACTCTCTGATGTAATGATACTTCACATCAATGTGCTTACTACGTCCATGGAAGACAGGGTTCTTCATCAACTGAATTGCAGAATTGTTGTCAACATATAAAGTCACACACTTGCGTTCTGTGTTAGTCGGCTCACTCAACAGACTCCTCAACCACATGGCTTGCATTGCAGCACCTGTTGCAGCCATGAATTCTGCCTCACAAGATGACTGTGCCACAGTTCTCTCCTTGTGTGAACACCAAGTGATCAAACTATCATTCAGATAGAAAGCCATCCCCCCTGTACTTCTCCTGAAATCAAGATCTCCAGCCAAGTCACTGTCTGAATACCCAATCAGTTTCTCATCTCTTTCTTCTTTAGTGTAAACCACACCAAGATTGAGTGAACCCCTCAAGTATCTGAGTATCTGCTTCACTGCATTTTGATGCATCACAGTTGGTCTTTTCATGTACCTACTGACCATGCCCACTGAAAACCCCAAATCAGGCCTGGTGTGTAACAGATACCTCAAACACCCAATGACCCTTCTATATTCAGTTGCATCCATGGCTCTACCATGCTTGTCTTCATGCAACTTCAAACCAGGATTCATTGGTACCTTTGTCACATTACAATCCTCCATTCCAAACTGAGTCAACAGTTTCTTAGCATATCCAGATTGCCTGATAGTGATGAAATCAGCTTTCTGCTCCACCTCAATTCCCAGATAGAATGACAACAGTCCCAAGTCACTCATATCAAACTCTGAGGTCATTTGTTTCTTGAACACTGAAATCTCCTTAGGATCTCCTCCTGTTACTATCAGGTCATCAACATACACACCAAGTATGACTCTTGTTTTTCCTTCTCCTCTAGTGTACACTGCAGGTTCAGATGCACATTTCTTAAACCCCAGTTTCTTCAGGCTCCCATCTAGCTTTACATTCCAAGCTCTTGGAGCTTGCTTTAAACCATACAAAGCTTTGCTCAGTTTGTACACCAGATTCTCTTTCCCTTTGACCACATACCCATCCGGTTGTGTCACATAGACAT
Organism: Hyparrhenia diplandra; assembly: GCA_015847255.1. Classification (NCBI taxonomy): domain Eukaryota; kingdom Viridiplantae; phylum Streptophyta; class Magnoliopsida; order Poales; family Poaceae; genus Hyparrhenia; species Hyparrhenia diplandra. The sequence continues at coordinate 142,898 of JADLZK010009026.1, read as the reverse complement.
CCTCCACAAGCTCTCCATTCGTAAATGCGTTTTGACATCAAGATGATGCACCTCCCAACCCCAATTTGCTTTGCCGGTGCCAAGATCATCCTCACTGTGTCGAGCCTTGCTACTGGGTGCAAATACTTCATCATAGTCAACTCCTTGTTTTTGGACATAACCCTTTGCAACCAGTCTAGCCTTGTGTTTAACAACAACCCCATCTGCATTCTTCTTCAGCTTGTACACCCATTTCAAGCCTATGGGTGTGTGTCCAGCTGGCAATGGTACTAGATTCCATGTCTTGTTCTTGTTAATTGACTGAATCTCACTGTCCATTGCACCCATCCAATTTGGATCACCAGCTGCTTCTGAGTATTTCCCAGGTTCCTCCATTACTGACAATAGTGCACCAATTTCCACTTCTGCATCAGCTAAGGGCAATTCCACCTCTGCAGCAGTTTCATACACCTCTGTCAAACTCCTGAACCTTAATGGAGCATCATCATGATCCACATCAATGTTCTCTTCATCTATCATGATCTGTTCCCCATCATCACCATCTGCATCAGGCATTGCATGATCTTGATTTATACTCAACCCCCGACTACTTTCTCCCGTTGTCGGTTCATCAACAGTGTTGTCAAATCCTGACATACCACCATTGTCTGAATTTGCTGAGTCTCCACCCATCACATTGCCTTGCATCTCACTTGATGCTCCCCCTGAAGATGACTGTGGATGGACAGTATGATTGTCACCACCACTGTCAACATAGTTGTCACCACTGCTGTCAACATGGTTATCACCACCACTGTCAGTCTGATTACCATCCCCATTGTATGCACTATCCCACTGCATACTCTCCATAGTTTCTTCAGCTGTAAACTCTGAACTTTCACCAAATTCAGTGCCCCAGTTCCATGTCTTTCCTTCCTCAAACACAACATCTCTACTGACAACAATTCTCCTTGTCACTTGGATTGTAGAGTCTCGTGAGCTTTACTCCCTTCCTCAACACCAAAATACACCATGGGAACACTCCTGTCATCCGGTTTCTTCAGATGAGGCACAGCTGGTCTGACATGGGCTTTACACCCAAAAACTCTCATGTGACCAAGCTGTGGCTTCCTTCCCTCCCATGCTTCAAATGGTGTTCTATAGCCCATTGGTTTTGTTGGAAGTCTGTTCAGTAAATGCACAGCATGCCTAACTGCTTCCCCCCAGAAAATCCCAGGTACATTCATGCTCTTCAGAAGTGATCTTGCCATCTCCATGACTGTTCTATTCCTCCTTTCCACCACTCCATTTTGCTGTGGTGAATGAGTGTTGACGGTAACCAACGACATATTTTTCCCCAAACTTACTACCATAAAGGGAGTAAAATTAAACCTTTTTATACTCATATGCATTTATCACTAATAAATTCCACTTGTAGTATCTTGTATTTTTATTTTGCAGATTTATAATAAAAGCAAGTGGAAAATCGACCAAAGTACGCCTTCGGGGGAGCGCATTATTGCAAAACTCAAGCCCGGAGCAAATCGACCCAAAACATCAAAAACTGGGCCGAGCAAAGCCCGGCCCACAACTTTTCGGGCGAAAGGCGACACCCTGGACCAAGGGCCGGGCGAGCCGAGTCTTGTGCGCGCACCGGGCGAGTGCGGCCGCACCCTCCCCGAGGCGGTTTCGGCCCAGCCTCGGGGGGCGGTTTGTGCACCTTCAAACGGGGTTTCCCGCCCTTAGTTGGTCGGTTTTGCACACAAAGGAAGGTTTACCAGTCGGTTTGGTGTAATTTAGCACTTAGGCCCCTCCTCCAAGTGTATAAGTAGGCCCCCTCTCCCCTCTCTCAACACACACCATTTGGAGCCTCCTCACTTTCTACTCTTCTTCTCCTCTCCTCTCTACTCCTCTCCTCTCTACTCCTCCACTTCTCTAGTTCTTTTAGTCTTTAGTAGTATTTGGAGCAAGGCTAAGCTTCATTGGAGAGCTTGTACTTGGGAGAAGGAATATTCGGTATGAATACATTTATGGTTTATCCTCAAGTCTTGATCTCATATGCTTGTGCAATAGAGCTAGAGTATTTACATGTTATATTCTTGACATGTTGTTCTCGACACAATCATGATAGAAGAACTAGACTATAGTTCCTATGTCGTGGTTAGTCGTATAGAACTTAGGGCCTAACCATTCGTGCCATGTATTTGAGTAGAGTAAGAGTTGTGCTGAGGTGGCAGTTCGTTGTGCCCTTCGGGGTTTGCTCGTGTTCTATTCCGTCCATCCGTAGGGTGGGGCCATAGGGGACATGAGTAGTGTCCTAGTATGCGGACGTGGTGTCCGGATGCCAGGTATCCTTCGAATATGAGTGCATGCCACGGTTGAGGGGTAGGCGGCTTGGTCGTGACAAGCCTTGTCCGTCCCTTGAAATCCCCCCACGTTCGTGTGTGCTGTAGGAGTTCGTAAATGCCTTCCTTCAGGGCGGATGCTCCGGGAGGTCTCCCTGTCCATCTCACTCTCAGCCTAAAACTCTAGTCATCTATGTTTGCATGATTATTAACTGGTTCTTTGCACAGCTACTTTAGAATGCCTGCTCCACTTAGGAATATTCTTTATTCTTTATTTTCCTTTTTATCCTTGAGGTTGGCCCAAGTGTGTGTCACACTATCTTAAACTATCATGACTTACCCCTGTATTGAGTATTGGTCAACTGCATAGACATGTTGTCTTGTTCATGCCCCTGCTAGAGTCCTACACCATGCCTTCCTTTGGGAAAATATAAATAACGATACCCTGAATATCTCCGGGTGAAATGCTACAACGGTATTTCCGTGCGCTTGCGGACTTGTTCTCAGTAAATGCTACTGAGAATGCCACGACATCCCGTGGCGATGGTAGCCGGAATGTAACAATTCGGCCGAAGTCGTTGTGGGAAGTCAACCTGTGGTTCCCAGTGCTCTTGCCTTTTTGGCACTTGCGCTTAGGAAACGCAACAATGAGGTGCGATGAATTGTCTCTTTATTCCAAACTTGCTCACAGATTACTCTAAAAAAACTGCAGCCAAGAAATCACCTCCCCTGTCCGGATCTCACACATTTCACCTTATACCCCAAATTAGTTTCAGCCTGAGCTTTGTATTTTGCAAATGCTTCACTAGCTTGATCTTTGGAGTTCGAAAGAAAACCGACATCCATCTAGTACAATCATCAACCACAAGCATGAAATACTTCTTTCCACCTGCTGTTTTACGGTGTTATGGGTCCACACAGATCTATGTGTACTAATTCTAGTGGTTCAGCAGCTTTCCACTGAGACATCTTTGGAAAAGCACACCTAGTCTGTTTTGCAGCTAAACAGGACTCACACACTTGGTCAGGATGTTCCAACAGTGGCACTCCACCAGCCATTTCTTTATCCACTAACATTTTCAGAGACTGAAAGTTAACATGCCCCAATCTCCCATGCCATAACCATGACAAGTTATCAATATTAGACAAAAGACAAATAGGCTCCACTGTTTTCAATCGAATTATGTAAAGATTATTCAAGATCTCCTAACCCTCATAATCAATCTTTCGAGATTCTTCTCAACTACCTCAAGCATATCATCATCCATGAGAACTCTATGCCAAATCACAGTTAACTGTCCAAGACTAACAAGATTGCTTTTAAGTCTTGGTATGTAATAAACATTTTTCAACAGCCACTGATCACCAGCACACCCCTCAAACAGAATAGACCCCCTACCCTGAATGTCAACAAATCGATCCATCCCCAAAAGTTACTTTGCCAGTTACACTATCATCAAGATCTCTAAATTTTTCTCTATCTCCTGTCATGTGATTGCTAGCTCCATTGTCTAAGTACCGGACATTACCACTAGACACACCATCATTTGTGTAGTGTAACTTAGGGGATACCTTTACCTCGTGCAAATGCAGCTTGGTCTGTCTGTTGTCCGACAACAGATTAGACGATGAACAGTGCTCATCTTCAGACAATGTCACCTTTGCGGTAAACACCGCCGGCTCAAACTCGACCGCTTTGGTGTGATGGGCTTCTTCCTTCTTCTTCTCTTCACCTCCTGGACACTTATCAGCATAGTGTCCATTCTTGTGACATTTAAAGCACTTAATGTGACTTTTGTCACGCTTCCCTGCACCTTCTCTTGAGGATTCAGAATTTCCACCTCGGCCACCACCTCTCCAGTTTCTGCCTCGGCCTCTTCCTCGTCCTCCTCCTCTCTGGCCACTCCCCGAGCCTTCTCGGAGGAATGCTTCTGCCTTGCTTCCCACTCGGCTTGAGTCAACAGCACTTGTCCACTTCTTGTCGGATCGACACCTCCCTTCGAGCTTCTTGTCCTCTCTTCATATGCCTTCGATCTCCCAACCGCATCAACAAACTTCGGGGTCTTGAGGTCACGCGATCGCTCGATCCCAGCCACTACATTGATGTAGCGCTCAGGCACTGTGTCGAAGAGCTTCTTCACTAATGCCTTGTCATCGAGTGTTCCTCCAAGGTTGCAGAATCTCATCGCCATCCCCGGCGGTTTGCCCGGTGTAGTGATCAACCGAGTCACTGTCTTTCATCCTCATGGCATCAAACTCGCTCTGCGATGTGCGCAACCGTGCATCCACGACACGATCTTCCCGACATGCATCGCCTTGAGGGAATCCACACCTCCTTGCCGGATTTCTTCCCGAAAACCTTTGCATCAGCACCCCATCGGGCAAGCACTGGTGTGCCTTTTGCCTTCGTCCTTCGCCTTTGCCGCCGCGGTGGCCGCTGCATCCTGCGCCACCGTCGTTCCCGACGGCTCCATGATCTCCCAAACTCCTTGATCCTCCATAATTGCTTGAACTCGGATGCTCCAACTGGTGTAGTTGGTCGCCGTCAGCACCGGGTAGGATAACCGCCCACCATCGCGCCGCCCGCCACCGCCACCACTTCCTCCAGCACTCCGATCGCCCATGGTGAATCTAAGAAGATGATTAGCGAGTGATTAGCTCCGATACCAGATTGTTGGAAAACAGGATCAAATCACAACGCTAAATGATCAAATTTGGCTAACCTAAGAAGATGAACGCGAGACCATGCACCCTGAACACTCCAGGAACCGACAGGATGTCGGTGCCCTTTTCACCTTCAATTAGAAACGAGTACAAAGTGATTACAACCAAACCACTGGCGTTACTCCACACTCCTAACATCAAAGTATTTATACCAACACTTAACCGAGCCTAAACTCACACAAAGCGGTAAGATACATGGGTTACAATATGTGTCTGTCAACCGTCTGTCAGTGACCACCGTGGACGCGCTCACCACACCAACCGGCGACGCTCCCGACGCTCCTGGTGATTCAAACATGCCATTTGAATTTGAACGCTGACATTCCCGCCTAACGGCTCACTGACATCAGGCTTACACTCACAGATGCCTTCCAACAGCGGAGTCCCACCAGACGCCAACGTTCAACAGGTGACAGAGCCAGCTTGCAAGGGTGCAGTGATCGGCGCGACGCTGTCTCATGAGAGCTTCGCTATCCGCGGAGATGCACGCACCTCCGCTTTCCCACCCAGATAAGTAACCCGGCTGTTGCATACATATATAATATATATGTGCTGAAGCATTCCGCTGTGGCACGACATGAAATTAAGAGAGCTTTATCGATCTGCACCTACTCACCTACTAGCTTTTTGCGAACTAACCTTCGCAGCTACACTACATTCACAGGGCACAATGTTTGTTCCGCACCCTCGCTGGAGGAAAGCTAGTGGTCTATTGAACCATAAGTCTCTTCATTCACCACGCTTTATTAAAAAAAAAAGAAGAAGAGAAAAAAATATATATCTGCTGACATAATATGAACTATCACATTTATTTATTTATGAACTGATCTTTGCCTGCTAGGCCAATTAATTCAGTGTGGCAGGTTCTGAACCCCCGTGGGCGACACCTTCCGGCCAAGAAAACCATATACATAATGTCTGGGTCGGAGCTACCTCCGCCAACCACTGTTCGAGCCGCCTCCGACGGTTTTCATCTGCAAGCGGCCTTTTGGTCGTCAGCCGCAGTCATTGGACCCTGGCCCAAGCAACGGCTTCGTCCAGTTGGCCCAAAAACTACACATCCGGCCAGCTTGCTTAGCAACTCAAGGCATCGACAGCTCTCCGTGCCGCTACCGAGCGAAAGGCTCAACATTCGCATGCAGTTAGAAAGGTTTCTACTCTCCGCAACACAACATTGTCATGCATATCTCAGTTAATTCGCACATATTTTGGTCACCTCCGCGAGTGACCAGCATTCTACCTTTGCATGAAAATCCGAAACAAACTAATAGTTGTGCTAACCCTTGCCTGGCAAGGCAATACTCATATATTGCAGGATTCTACATTACATCCAAGGTAATATATTATGAAACGTTCGAAGCTTACCACACTTAACCAGACACTATGTTGTGTTCACCAAAGCGACCATACCTTCGCTTGTTCTCCATTTCTTACGTCCCATATGGGAAAACCTTCACAACTGGCGTGGTCAACCTCCGCAATGTGACCAGTGCTAACTAAATACAGTTTGTCAATACCTTCGCAACCATACTTGATTTTTTAGAGCCTAAAGAAAAGTTTTAGAAATATCAAACTTATTATATTGTGCTAACATGCAGGTTATCAGCACTGTGAGTATATCCTTACCCTCTCAAGCTAACCCATTATTGGAACTTCTATGTATGTATTTGGTCGCAGGTTTCTCATCGTTCACAAGGTAACATTCTCTTCAAATAACTCATAACCATCGCAACCATCTTGGTCACCCCCGTAACCACAACATCTTATACCTCCGCATGAAAACTTAAAATTATCTAGCAGCTGTGCTAATCAACCTTCGTTGCGAAGGGCAATACATCCCAATTGCAGGTCTCCAATACGCTCCACTCGAGGTAACAAATCCATATCACAGAAAACCAAGGAACTTGACATCACTCTTCTTTAGACATGTTAATCATTTACTTATGCAAAACTTCGGCTTATTATGTCCTACCTGTCGAATGGCTCATATCGAAAGCTACCTCGCAGGATTTTACCTTCGACATTGCTTGTGGACTCAAATTATTGAAACATCGCAACGAACTATTATCTAACATGTGAAGCTCCTCTCAGTTTCAATTGAGTATGCAGGGACCAAATCATTTGAGTTGACTCACTCAAATATATGTGTGACTTAAATATCACATTTTTACTACACGAATGCTTTACTTACTCTTGCAACTATTCTGCTGAAAGCTCTCATCATACATGCATATTACATTCGCATTCATCATATCATCGCATCCATGAGCATCATTCACAAGCATCTCAACCCCCATCGCTGCAGCGGTGCGAAGGAAAGTTAGGCACCCTGGCACCTCCGCCAGGGGGCTCGCAAAGAAGACGCCCTGCGCTCTGTGGCGAGTATGAGCCGTGCGGAGGCGCAAAGAAGTCGGGCACCCCGCACCTCCGCCCGGCTCGCGAACAAGACGCCCGCGCCCTCCGAGTATGAGCCGCGCGGAGGCGCAAAGAAGTCGGGCGCCACGGCAATTGCGATAGGAGCTCGCAAAAGCAAACTTATGATTTCTCGATGTTTGAAAATAACTTCTTGTTGCAGGACTACTCACATGCGCACATTATGAAAAAAATCAGGGGTTGTATAAGAAATTATGAGACACTAGGGGCTGCACTCTTTTTCCCTCGCGAAGGGTCGCAAAGTTTTTTTAATAAGGCAACACCCCCAATTAATGCATGCAGGAATTTCCCCGGATACAAAGAAGTGTCAAGGACTGACCTCCACCGAAAGGGGCTGAGTGGTGGCACCCAGCCCTCATCGACAGTGCTGAGGGATCAAGGATTGGCCCCGCTCGGAGCGAAGTAGTCGACTTCACCCCGGCTCAGCCAAACCTCCGCTGAAAAAATTTATGTTTTCAGCATAACAAGTCGGGCACCCTAGCACCTCGACAACGGCTCGCAGAAACTCGCACCTCCGAGCATGCAAAAGTTTTTCTTGCTACCTTTGATTTAAACACGAGCCTCGCTAAAGAGAATAGGGGCGTCGCTGCGAAAAAGTTTTTCTCACTACCTCCGATTTAAACGCGAGCCTCGCTAAAGAGAATAGGGGCGTCGCTGCGAAAAAATTTTCTCACTACCTCCGATTTAAACGCGAGCCTCGCTAAGAGAATAGAGGGCGTCGCTGCGAAAAAAGTTTTTCTCACTACCTCCGATTTAAATGCGAGCCTCGCTAAAAAGTGTGTGGGGCGTCGTCGTGGAAAAACTCTCACCGCCTTCGATATAAATATGAATTCTGTTACAATCAATGCATGCAGGAGTTATCCCCGAAGAAAGCAATGTCAAGGACACACCTCCGCCGAAAGGGGCTGGGTGGCGGCACCCAGCCCTCATCGGCAACGAGGAAAGCACAAGGATTGGCCCCGCTTGGGGCGGCGGCGGACTTCCCCCCCTCAGCCAATCCTCGCAGAAGGGCCTCGCCTCCGACTACAGCGACGTCGACATCACCTCCGCGACATCAGCCAAACCTCTACAAGGGTCTCGCCTCTAACTTCAGTGACGTCGACATCACCTCCCGCGACATCGAGGCAAACCTCTACAAGGGCCTCGCCTCCGACTTCGGCGGCGTCGACATCACCTTCGTGATATCAACAAATCTTCAGCAAAGGGCCTCGCGTCCAACTACGGCGACGTCGACATCACCTTCGCGACATCACTCCAACCTCTACAAGGCCTCACCTCCGACTACGGCGACTCCAACAAACCTTCGGCGAAAGGCTCGCCCTCGACTTCGGCGACACCAACAAAGCTTTGGCAAAGGGCCCGCTCACCTTCAACCTCGACAACCTCGACCATGCATTTACCTCCAACTCATAAGCACCGGCCAAGAAGGGGCTAGGGGGCAGCATTGGAGGCCAATTCTACCTAAAACGTCTTGCCCGCTACTCATGAGTCGGAGCAGGAAAGGCGGGCAACTCGGGCGTCTACCCACGTTCGACGAGATCGGCAACTTGAGCTACACCCTCGTCAACATCTTTGGCGAAGGGCTGACCTCCGACTTCGGCGTCACCAACCACACCTTCGCCAAGAGCATCGTCAAGGGGCTCTCCTTGACTACAACAACGACATTTGCGCACCCGCGCCTACGACCTCAACATGGGGCTCACCCTGAATTCAGCAAGGGGCTCACCTCAACACCAATGCTGACATCTGCACCTTCGCACCGACTACGACAAGGGGCTTGCCTCGACTTCAACTCGGACCTCCGCAACGTTGACCACCACCTCGTCCACAAGACGACAAAGGGCTCGCCTACAACTTCGGTGGCATCAACCTCGTCCTCACTTCGTCGAACGGCCTCGAAGCCCCCTCCCACTCATAAGCACCGGCCAAGAAGGGGCTAGGGGGCTGCATTGGGGGAATCAATGCAACCCGAAGGAAATGTCTTGCCTGCCACTCATGAGTCGGAGTAAGAAAGACGGGCAACTCCGGTGTCTACCTACGTCCAACGACATCGGCTACTTCAACTACACTGATGATGACATCCGCACCTTCGCCTCGACTTCAACAAGGGGCTCACCCCAACTTCGGCAAGGGCCTCGCCTCGGCACCATCGACGACACCCGCAGCCTCGCCTCGACTTCAGCAAGGGCCTCGCCTCGGCACCAACGTCAACATCCGCACCTTCGCCTTGACTTCGGCAAGGGCCTCGCCTCGGCACCATCGACGACATCCGCACCCTCGCCTCAACTTTGGCAAGGGCCTCATCTCGGCACCGACGACGACATCCACACCTTCGCCTTGACTTCGACAAGGGCCTCGCCTCAGCACCAACGACAACATCAACCTCCGCCTCAACATTCACACCATTATCGGCCTCCTACGGCAACTCACCAGTTCATCTGCGTCCAACGACCGGAGGCCCTGGAACGGCGACCCCCGCAGCCGTGACTACCCACTCAACGAGGAGCCACCTTCGAACTAACAAAGACCCTCGCAACAACTAAGAAAGGCGGAGGCCAGGCCTGGGACCTCCACAATCAACGAACACTTCATCATTGTACCATAGCCTCCTGCCTTTGTCATCCAGTGGAAGCTTGTATTCATGGGCCTTTTCCTGTTTTAGCGACTAACTTTTGTTGTACCTGCCAAACCCTAGTAGCTAAGGGCCTGCTGTTGGGGGTAGGGGTGCCGGTGCGCCACCCCTCCCCTTGTAAAAGGCCCAATGCTCAACTAGTGTGAGGGCTCGCTTGTAAATTTCCAATCTAAGGGGGCAGATGGAAAATGTACTCCCTCCACCCCTCTATAAATACAACTCCAAGGCCAAGGGGGAAGGGGACTCTTCCCCCACTTTCTCATTCCTCTTTTGCTTCCTTCCATTTCCTGTGGGAAGCCCTCGCCCCCTCTCCCGTAGCGCTTGGCTGCGAAGGTCAAGGGTGCAGGTGCGAACCCCCACACTGGCATTGGTACAAGAATGAAACAAAGGTGGTAGACATAGTAGATAGCCGAAAGGCTCCAGTAGCTAACAGATGAGCCAGAAGATTTAGAGCCCTATCGACTTTTTCCACTTGAGCTTCTTTGCCTCAACGTACTTCAATTCTCGCACTTCCATAACACAAAACCCCAGGTATTCGGGCCGCACAAACACCTGCCATCTCGACACAATGGCCTTGTGCATGTCGATGCTGTTACGAACCTGTAATCTTCTCTAATTCAGAGTACCATATTTATGATGTCTTCCATTCCTACTAGAGAGCTGAATAGCAATCTTCGATTATAATGTAAGGTGGTGTGCGTGCTTTAATCTGTCTGCATGTAAAGTCCTGACCTGTGAGAGAATCATAACCGATAAGCTAGCCTATATATACACACAGACGTATACACTGTACACAAATGTATAGTGTGTCATCAATTACTTGTCTCCTTATATATACTACGATAAGCTGAGACTGGAACTCTTCGCTTGTATATGTGTGTTAGTGTGCTGCTTTCAGTTATGCAGGACACGGCTAGCTCGGCAGGCAGTTAGAAATGGGAGGCTTGAGGACGTGAGATTTGGAGAATGCGTCAAGACCTTGATGCCTGAAAATCCACACCAGCATATCATTGTAGCAAGTCAGTCCGCAGCAGCTTGCGAAGCGTGTTTGTGAAGTTGTGTGTCCCCCATAATGCAGACATTGCCAATCCACAAACATAAAAAATTATTTGCAGTATGTTGATAGGTTGACTGATGAAGCCAAATGGTTTCATAGAATGCTTCCATGTTTTAGTTTTAGTTTTATTTATCTACCGAGCTCCACGTTACGTACTAAGGGAGTATTTCTTCACTATACTGTCCTACTAGGTATATTTCTTGGTCCACTGAGATTTAGAACATAACCAACTCGTTAAAGAAAAAATTTCAGACGCTAAAATTTGCGATCAGATACTTTTGTAAAAATAATATGCTGGAAAATATATATTTTATCATGTTTGGAAGTAACTTGGGTCTTATGTTTCCTTTGATCTGAGGAGGAACTAGATGGGAGGAACTAAATTGTGGATAGGAACCAAGACCCGAAACTAGTTTTAAAGGGTATAATAGTAATTCGATGTGCTTCCAAGCAAACGAAACCAACACTTTGGCTCGTATGCTTCAGTCCCGCTGGATGCCACCGTGGCATCCCTGGTGACTAACACGACGCCGTCCGGCAACCTGCACAACATTGAAAGGCTCGTGATGACTAACTGATTACCACATGGATTGAATAGTCACTGCCTATATGGGTGCAGTTATCAGTCTACAAGGCATCAAACATCTCCTCGAGACATGGCCAGACTGATATAACTGATTACCAGATGTGGAATTGTCACGACGAATTTTCAGATAATCAAATGAGGTCATGATTTAGGCCGCGGCTCAGTAGGAGAGGTTCCTCTTCATGATTATTACAGCAAACATGCCCCAAGTTCCAAGAAAAGGATTTAACTTTACAGGCCAATGCAGACTCTAAATGGCCATCTATCCATGACAACGAAAGAGCTCAATTGCTCTGCACAATAATATTTTGCGTGCTAGGACAAGTCACTTGTTCTCAAATCCACGCAGATGCAGAAACCCAAGCATGTGCGTAACTCAAGGAACAAATGGCCTCAACGTACATGAATTCTCACACTGCCATAACACGTAACCTCAGGTATTCCGGCCGCACAAACACCTGCCACGTCAAAACACCGGTCCTGTGCACGTCGATGCTTTTTGGGAACCTGTAATATTCTCTAATTCATATTACCATATTTCTGATGTCTTTCATTCCTACTAGAAAGTTGAGTAGCAATCTTCCATTATACATGTAAGGGGTGGTGTGCATGCTTTTAATTTGACAATGCTTGCATTGGAACTACGATCTCTAGGCTAGGTTATATTATATATACACAAATATATGGTTTTTTATATTAAATGTTGTTTATTCCATTATACATGTAAGGGGTGGTCTACAATCTTCCATTAAATGTTGTTTATATTGTTGGCTGGGTCGCGCAGGTGTACCTTAGTAAAATTAGTGCAAACAGAGAGAAGCACATAATTTTTCTAAGATGCAAACATAATCTCAAATGTAAGACACTAGGGGTGTGTACGGTTTTGGACTACTAGTGAAGGGTTGGACCGAACTCAGTTTTGAGGTTTGCATATTGGGTTGGACCCATATTACTTTTGGTCAAGTGGACGAGGTTATCCAACATTTTGTGTTTTCTTAGATCGAGACAAATTGGATGTGAATTCAGATTCCAGACACATAGGTCCTGCATGTCGGCCATTCATCAATCACCACTACTGCTTCCGTCCCCACTTTGTCAGTCACTAGGGAAGTGCGCCTGTGAGGGAAGCTCGTTTCGGAGCGACACACATTATGGGACAAAGGAGTACCTCTCAAGTTCCGACGAGCAGAGCCCTGACCTGCCTGCTGCCCCTTGTTGGCACAGCCGAGCACACGATGCAGCGCATTGCCCCACCTCCACGACTGCGACCCCGAGCCCCAATGGAGTGTAAAGCCCCTGAGTCCAAACGACTTAAAATATGACTGTTTGGGCTATTATCATATTGTGCACACATATGACTTTGGTAATTAAAATGCAAAATTACATATATAAAGTAATATATATCATAAGAATAAATCTATTTTTATTTGCTATTGAAAAATGCAACTCAAATATATTCTTAGGGATAATTTGCATGGTGGTCCATGGAAATCTTTTGCACATATGTTGCATTGGTGAGGTTCTCTTATTGCCATCACTAAAAGGAAATAATTACTGACACTAGGCTTCACCCTTGAGGTCAAGTAGGTTTAGATCCTCTAGAATGCATGCATGTGGCTTGAAAATTATACTCTTTTTATTGCCAACTGCTTTTATTGAATATGAAAAAATGATGACCACAAATGCATGACGTCTAGTCAAAAGGGGCTAGGAAAATTTCTCTAAGAAAATAATTACTCCATTCAAAATTGTAAGATGTTTTGCACTACTACAAAATTTATTTTTACAAGGCACTTCCAAAAGATTAATGGTGGCGGTTATTTAGAAAACCACAACCATTAATCAAAGCCCAGATCAGGCCCAACCAGAAGAAACTGCACCGGTTAATGGATTAACCGTGGTGGTTTTGTAAAATAACCGCCACAGAAGATTGGCTAATCGTGGCAGTTTTTATTAAATAACCGCCACCATTAATCATCAAATAACCGCCATGGTTAATTTTCGTCCAATTTAGCCCAACAAAGCCTATTACCGAGTTGCTCATATATATACATGCACACCGAACCCTAACTCCCACCACTCTCACACTCTTCTACCACCTGGTCGCCACCCTTAGGCCATTAGACTCACCCACTCCTCCCTTCCTCCATGCTATCTCTCTTCCCTACCTTTGCCTCCCCGTGAGGAGGCCCGATGCGCAAAAGGAACCACAGCACGCCCGCGAGGAGGCCTAGCGCCCACGAGCAGCAGCGGCGCACAGATCCCGGCAGGGCGCAGACGACGAGGGCATCGGACCTCGGCGGGCGGCACGTGACCCGGCAGTGCGCGATCCCTACGCCTCGAAAGTGGCCTCGAGCGGAGCAGCGCCGGGCGGATACACGGTGAGGTGGAGCGACGTGGGGGCGCAAGGGTCCTGGTTGGATGGGGATGATGAGGCCGCCGATCTCCGCGGGCGCCGAGCGGCCTCGAAGCGAGTAGAGCCGGCGGATCCACGGCGAGATGGAGCGGGCGCGGCGGCGCGACCGTCCTCGAAAGCAGGATGAGCACGGCGGACGAGGGCGGCGACGCGCGGATCCCAACAGGGCAAGGACGACGGGGGCGCCGGATCCCGACAGCAGCGGCACATTAGGGTAGGTTTGGGTCGCAGGGCCGTTAGGGCTATGTTTGGAATTGTTTTCTTTTTAAATTTTTTGGATTAACCGTGGTGGAAACTGCCACGGTTAATATTTTACCATGGCGGTTTTTGATGGTTCAAGAACTGCTATGGAAAATAAAAAGCGCCATGGACAAAAAAAAAAAAAAATCTGTACTAGTGTTGGCATCTATCGAAAAAAGCATGTTTTCTTTGTGCATTTAGATCTACAATATGTTTATAGATAAATAGTAAAAAAGCAATGTAAAAAAAATCAGTTGACAGTAATGAGGGTAAAAGGATTATGAAAATTACTTGTATAGTTAGGATAACACATTAGAAATACAAAATAATATATTACAGATGCACGACAATAAGTTTAGTAAGCTATCATAATATTTGTAATTGATGTCTTGACTAGCAATGTTCAAGCCGAACCATTGAATTAATTACGTGAACCAAACAAAGAAGTAGATTAATCAGAAAAACATGGTTCATGCAGAAACAAGCATGGTTCTTGTACCTAACTCGATCTGATCACCTGCATGCTGGCAACACTATACCAGAGGGCCGGAAGGCAGAGCCGCACTGATTGGCTGAAACATAGGACGAATGATGCTCTCGGTTGTACACAGGGTGAACCTCACTCCATAACCATTTTCACCTAAGCCACTGCCATCTGAGTTCTATTTGCACTCCACAGACGAACTCCATACACAATTAAGATGACGTCGTTAGAGCACTTCCGTAGATGCCACCCAATCTCATGTATTTCTGCTCTTCTTTAGACGAGAAAGGACTCGTTGAACAACTCATCAGCTACTGGTGTAGCGATATATTAATGCAACAACAGCTGTATACCTCTCTGTTCGGGAAATGTCAAGTAGCTAGTATTATTACCATAACTATTTTTGCTTTTGGTGGCAAAAATTTGTGAACGAACTAACCAGAATCATCAGTAGGTAGTATGCATGGGTGTTATATATAGAGAATGATCACTAGGTAGTATGCACGGGTCTTTTATATAGAAAAGGCTGAGGCCAACCCCCACCCCCCTAAAAATCGAGAATGGTGTGGATGCAATGAGGTCAATAAAAACATCACAGATTCTGGTCAATTTTAAAAAGGGAATTAAGGATGCAAATAAAAAAGATATATAAGCAATACATTACTATAGAAATGATGTTTATTTTGAGACTATAGAAGTTGGAAAAGTAGAGTACATGAATTGGTATAGTAAGATTCTCCATCGTTTTCATTCACCAACACCCCAATATACTGTTTTAATGGCCGCACCAGTTGAAATGACTGCGAGTTGGTCATGAACATGTTGTGAAGCTCCCGTTGTCACAATCAGTTTGTACTAAAAAAAAGCAGGGTGATAGTAGAGAGAAACAGGGCCAATATAGAGAAGAGATGAAGGTGATATTATAAAGGCAATGAGGTATAAGGTGGGCAGCTAGCTAATGGTCTAGGTATTACGAATATTGAAGGCTCGGCACGAATGACTCGACAGATTGAGATAGCACACTACATTCCATATGTGCATGGCAAGAGTATTAGTATGAGACTGCAATAATTTATTTTGAGCCTTCAAGGTTTTCTAGATCCCAGGCTAATTTTGACCATTGTTAAGTGATACTAAATTTAGACTGCCAGTTTATGAGTTCTGCTGCCTCCTGAGCCTTATGATATATTGCTCCCTCCTAAGCACTTACTTCCGGCTGTAATTGTTTCTTCGTTGTCTATTCAAACACTTCATATGCATACGGCAGTGGCGGCGGTCCTGGGCACCTTCCGTACGGCGGTGGGGGCGGTCCCTCGACCCCAGTCGTTGTCACCAGAGTACCGCACTTGAGGGGCATGCAGAGGTTATGGCGGCGCGGGCGCTGAGGTGGAGGGAGCTGCGGGGGCCTAGATCCACGCAGGCACACGGAGGGAGTGGTGGCAGGGACCGGGGATGGAGGGAGCTGCGGTGGCTGAGGGAGTGGAGGGGCTCCGACAGCGGAGGGAGTGGCGGGCGCTGGAGGAGGGGCGGCATGCTCGGGAGCGGAGGTAGTGGCGGCGGCGTGCTCGGGAGCGGGGGTGAAGGGAGGAGTGGCAGACTGGCGGCACGCTGGAGGGGAGAAAAAAATTCACGGTGAATTTTTTTGGGTGTAGGGTTTGCCTTCAGCGCCCTAGGGATCAAATCTCTCCTAGGGAAACATGGTCCACTCGTTCTATTTCTTCCGAGAAAAATGCATTTTGTAGGAAAGGAGTCTTTCCCTAGAGTTTTGTCATCTAACCCTAGGGAAACATATCTTTCCCTAGGGTGGTTAAAAACGGTAGGGAAAGAATTATACCCTAGGGAAACTCGTCGATTCTAGTGGTGACTGCCAACTTGTCCATGGCTATATATACCCCGTTGCCTTCACTCCTCTAATGTCTAGGAGGCTATATATATATGTGGCCATGACTTTATGATCACTTGAAATATATATAAAATCTTGGGCCCAACATGCCATATATAGTTGCATAGCTTAGTCGAACTGATACCCAACAAGCGTACGTTAGTACGTAATTCACTTCTTCCTGCCTAGGCATGGGAAGTGTCAGGAGCTCTTGGATAACTCGTATTATGGCAGGTGCCAGCACGCTCTGTCTTGCTAGTCTTTGCCCGTGCATCCAATGGACGAATTTGCTTCGTCCATAACATCTGTAAGTTCTTGTCTTGTCATGCCGCTATTGTGCCCACTATAGCCTTTCTTGTCATTTGGGAAAGGTTTCCTCTCAGGGGCTTAGCCAACAATTTAGAACATTGATCCTCACACTGACCTGGCGAACAATGGATGATCGTGCACCGCAGCACAGTCCATGGTATACTATCTGTGGTTACTGATTGATCGATAGCCATACTGGCTGCATCATGTGCCATAGTCAGAAAACAACACGGTACCCTGAACAAAAAATAATAAGATACTAGCAGAGACAACCCTGCTTCGCACGGGTCAAGAAGCCAGGAATACAACATTGACATGACAAAACAGTGGCTAAAATATTTTTAAAAGACAGAGAACTATACATTTTGTAGGTTCACATTTTTTTATTTGTCAGCATTTGCAGTAGCAACAGATCCTTACTGTTTAACCTACTGTCATGAATGTCCAATTTTTTTTTAATTGTTATCAGGCAGCCACCAGCGACACTTTCATCTTTTGAAGTGTCTTCCATCTTGGACTGAATGTAACCATGTGTAGGTAGTTGTTTCGGCACTATATAACCACGGAATTTTGCAATATATCTCGCAAAAAGATAATCTGATCAGTTCAGTACTTCATTTGTATGCCAAGTTAAGAAGTGTCAATGTTTAACAGACCTGCAAAAACAGGAACATGGCCATACATATGTTAGGCAGTTTAGATAAAACTGAGAAACTCATCTAGCAATTGGTCGATCAGATGACATTCATTTTTTTGCAAGTCAGAATACATGAGAAGGCCTCCTGACTTATGTTTGCTGACCATGGACTTACATCATTTTACAATGTTTGGTGCAGTCATTTAAGGTAACTGCTTTTCTATAATAATAAAAAATAATTATTTGAAGTTGTGTAGAAAATAAGTGTACCTGTAGGGAGGGCAAAAGGGGATAAAAGTAGTTATCATCAGGAACATTCTGCTTTTAGCATTAGTAAGTATGTAGAGGCACCTGGAAATTTATACCTTGTAGATAGATGTCTTTTGAAATTTTTTTCACCTGTATTTTGATGAATTGTGCATTATACATTGAAGGTAGCTACAATGTTCCATAAAAGCAAAAAAAAAAAAGTTATATTCCTTATCTACAACAATCAACACTATGCCATAAATCGCTATCTGTGACACTTGTTAACCGCTATCGTAACACATTTTCACATCGTCACAAGCGGTAGAGATAAAGGCATATCACCTTATCTGTGACGCCAGCATTGGCTACAAGTGTCACCAAAAATACCTCATCGCTGACGCGTATCGAAATACGTGTCACTGATAACACCTTATCATGCATATTGTCTACACGCGTCACTAATAACACATTATCGCGACATGTGTAGACAATACACATGTAGCCAACAAGTGTCACTGATAGCTAATTTCAGAAAAAAAATAATAAAATGATGATCATATATAAGTGTCACCGATAACAAAAAATAGTAATTAATACACAATGATCCTATATATACACACATCATTGAACCCAACATTTTACTTGTACATCTTTACAAAAGGAACAAAAATACATGCATAGGCAATGCATAATATGACAACCACAAACCTAGATGGCATATTGCTCTATAATAATCTAGTTTAAGTCAAGACAAAAAATGCATCGCCTCTGTTTACTCCAGGACATAGGTCGGTGACAGCCTGCATTAGAAAATAATTGATACATTGTTAAAATGGCCCCAAACACATAGGCATTCAAATATAAAATTTCTTGGTACTTATTTTTTTTATGGCAAAACTGAGTTCTAAAATGAGAGCTGTCCAAACTGGATTACGCTTACTTGTTACTTTTTATGGCCTATAGCAATATAGAATTTCTTTCTAGCAACATAAGTTCCCTAACAAGTAGAGAAGTCTATGCTAGTGAAACTAGGACCTAGAAGTGTTTAAAATGCTAGCAGCCATGTTCAGTAAAAAATAGGATCCTTATTTTGGCAATATGTGATATGCTAAGCAGTTCACAACACTGCTGATATGCTAAGAACTCACAGCACACATGATAAGACATGAGATCTAAAAAGTTGGCACATAAAGCAAAGCTCACAGCTCAACATCAAATTCCGACATGTTACAAAAAACATCAAATTTCGACACAATGTCCTTATCCGTGAGGAAATTAAAGAGCGTTTTAAAAGTCTGTGCTGGAATGCTATGGAACATACCTTGTTCTGATAAGCTAGCAACCTAATCAAGTTGGTTGAAACTTTTAACAGTAGTTGGTTCTCCAACCTGAATTCTGCATAGGAGGATAACTTTAGCATCAGCTATCTATTGCATGTCAAATATCTGAAGTAATTGCATACCATCATATTTATCAAAGAGACCTATTCAGTATATATCTGTATATCAAATGAGATTAATGTTTGCAGTGTATGAAGAACAAACTAACATGTGCTGGTGGAGAAAATAACGTACATAGTCCGAAATGACTTGTGTATCATCAGCCTATGAAAAAAAATAAAATAGCAAGAGTCTTACATGTGAACTAAAAATCTTGCAAAAGGGATGTGCCATCTCTGGCACCATGCAAAGGGAGGAATTACCAATACCAAAATAAGGCCGTATAACAACAACATTGGTACTAGCATAGTGGCCTGTCACATCAGAGTCTGCAGCACATGATAAAAAAGTGAGCTGGGGTAGTGTCGATACACATCTATTACAATAGCTTCTGTCTTCAAGCTTTCTCTCTCTCTCTCCTAACCCTAGCGCACGCGGCGCCGCTGCCACCACCGCGCCGCCCCTGCTCACAGCGCATGCGCACCTTAGGCGCCCGGCCGCCCGCCATGGCGCTGCCGCCCCCGCCGCCGCCCCCTCCCGTCGCGGTGGAAACCATGTTAACTGATTGCTTGAATAAATTATAGTCTCCTCCCTAGTGAAGACATGAACTCCGAGAAACAAAACCAAGAAGCAGCCTTGTTAAGGTAGATTCAGTTCCTCGAACTGGCCGCTCAACTTTGTCAAAAATTGTTGTGGCTGCCATCCGCCTTAGTTTGGCAGTTAAGTGGTCGTGCACTGCTACTCATGCATGAAAGACAACCAAGCTAAACATTTGCAGCAAACTGTCCTATCTGTTATGCCACTAGTTGTTTCATGCCTGCTAGTAAATAGCCTACAAGTTTTCATCTAATTCCCGAAGACTCCAATTCGCAGAGGAACATGGAGGATGAGAGCAGTATTGAACCCAGCCACCCTGGACCAGGCAGGAATAGAGCTCCTCTGCTCTTGTTGATTCCTCAACTGATTGATCGGACCACAGTATTTTTCCCCAACTGCCACTATGCCAGAAATCGCCATTCTGCGACAATTGTTAACCGCTATCGGCGACACATTTTTCACGCGTCACCCTTTTTTAGGTCGAGATAAGGGCATATATGTGACGCCGTGTTTACGCTGGCCACCGATAATGCCTTATCCGCGACGTGGTATTGCCAACATGTGTCACGAATAACACCTTATCTGCGACGCCAGATTGGCTACAAGTTAAGTCGGCGAGATAACACCTTATCCGGCGACGCAGCCAATACGCGTTGTCGATAAGGTGTTATCGGGTGACACATGTAGCCAATATGTGTCGCCGATAAGGTGTTATCATGACACATATAACCAATACACGCCACAGATAGCTATTTCGAAAACAAAAAATGGTGATCCTATATATATGTATATATAGGATGATCCATATACATACACAAACACATCATTGAGGCTATCATTTTACATGTAAATCTTTATAAAAGGAGCAAAAAAAAAAAAAAACTACAATGCACGGTTCTGAACCCCATGTTTCACAGACGGTACAATTCACAGCAGTACACACAGTTCATACTTCACACTACACAGTAAGTTCTCATGATCAAGTGTGTTAAAACTATAAGTGATTACATGCACTATCCACCATAACCAAGAAGTGTTTCCTTTCCGCCCAGCTCAATGTAGGTCAGCTTCTCCTAAGCTACAACAAAACGGGCTGATAGGTAAATTAATAAAGACATAAATGTAACAATGTCATGCTGCTAAACTTCTAAATCAGATCTCTGACTTAACTAGCAAATAAAAAGTTATGCTCACCCAATTATGTAGGTCCAGTGCAAATCTATAGGGCCTGCAAGATTCAGAACAGAGAATAATGAGTTTAAGTTAACAGAGAATAAAACTTCTCAAATTGTTAGCACATATCAACAGGCTATATATGTCCCTAAATATTGTCACCCTTACGCTTTATCTACTCAGGAAAAGTGAAGGCCTCATGTATGATAATTTATCAGTTTGATGCAATGTTGTCAAAACAGAATGTGACAAAAAGCTTAAGATGCTAGCTACGGCAAGTATAAAGCCTTTCTAGAGATGACTTCAGCACATATGTTCTGACATCAATACATTATATTATAGAAAAGAACAGATGTTCACTCTTAGCAGGGATTATTTCACACAGGTATTACACTGAAGGCCATCTACTGAGAATTTAGAAAAATGATCATTAGTAGCAAAACCGAATCAGATGCAAGGAGTTTAAGAGATCATAAATAGGCCCATCCTGTACTGACAAATATAACAGCTAAAGGTATATAGGATGCTGTGAATACAATATCCTAAACGCTATATAAGTTGATAATCTGAATTTAATAGAAACAGAAATTCTTATAGCATTATGTAAGCCTATTGTCAACTTCAGAAAACTCATTATATATTGCACAAGAATACTGATTGAGATCATACTTTCAGAGAATCCATGTCTGAGAATCCAAACTATGAAGGGTTGCTGCAGCAGTAAAGCACTACCATAGCATGGACCACGCGCAGAGGGGAGCTTGTATCATCTGAAGACAACAAAAACAAATATGATTCAAACAATATTTTATGTTATTTTCAAGTCTGTCAGGTGCAACTTGTGACTGTTACACAATAAAAAGCATAGCCAACGAATTTAAGTGACACAAGGCAAAAGGTGACAAGTTCAGAAAGGACAGATTAGCATTCAGAATTTTGAGTTCAGAATTGATCTAACACCTATTTGCAATCATCAATCAAAATATGGATTGCAATTGTAGGCAGACTTACAACTCAGAACAAAAACATGTCACTGCAGCAGTCTATCTTCCGTGCTACTTACTTTTCTGCACGAAGCAAACAACAATAAAAACACTTGAGTTAGCTACCAGTACCAGAACAGGGATGGGGCACCTAATATATGCAGCATGGAGAGCAAGCTAGCAGCAGGCAGACCTAATGAGATACACTTTAAGCAGTTGCAGCAACAAAATTTAGATACAACTTATGATACAAAATGAGTATTTCTACACAAGTATAGATAGAAAGGTTGGATAAGCACGAATATAATATATAGATAGAAAGGTTGAATATAATAAACTCAGATTATGACTACTCCATTAAGAAACTCAAAAAAAAAAAAAAAACTACTCTGCATCAATTGGGACAAGCTAAACAATTGTGGATTATTCTATTGAACTTCAGGGATACTAGACCCAGCAGCAGCAGTGTACCTTATCAATCTTAGACTCTGCACTGAAATAGAAGCCAATGCAAAAGTGCGCAGTGTACATTTCCAACCTTGGTCAAAACCGACAGTACCACCTGACATAAACGCATTAAGAAATATTCTGAGAAATATACTGCAAGAAGGCAAGGCCATACGAGAAGTACTGCTACCACTGAATATAATCTTACAACCTTCCTTGTTAAAATGCTTAAATTCAAGGCTGCAACCCCAAGACAACTAGGGAAGACACATCGTCGTTGATTAAGAAGAGCCCAGATATACAACACGCCTAGGAGTATTGTGTCAGGATACACGCCTAGGAGAGTATTATGGCTGGGCACCCACCAGGAATCAGTATTGCAAAAAGAGAAGCAGAGTTCAAATTGACTATTAAAAATTCAGTTACACTACTACTGCTGCAACAAACACTGAAAACAAATGGAGCAACAGGGATATCTTTTTGTTTGGTTCTTGACAATTACAAATAATGAACATTTTAGACAATTACAAATTGCATGACACAAAAAAAGGTTTGACTGAGGCTACCCTTTTGTTTGGTTCTTGACATAACTACATAAGACTGAATAATTCAACAAATTTAACAAAATAACATACTAGTAAGAATTTAAACCATCACTATGAGCAATTTAAATCATGGCGTGGAGCAATAACTTACTAGTAAGAATTTAGGATTACTAACACCATCCTGGTTTAGAACAAAATAGGCTCCCATTAGTAGAACAAAGGTCAGAACATCTATGAGAAGGCATGTGAGATAATTAAGCTAATTTTCTGCAATGCAACATGTCCAGACCATTGTCCTAATACCCTGAATCAAACACACACAAGCATGATCCAGTTTCACGCATCTATCACTAGTGTTTAAGGCAAGCAATTGATGTTAGAAATAGGTACTAAGTAGTGGGGGTGGGGGAGGGGGCTAAGAAGAGCCAAAAAAAAGTGTTCTCACCAGCATGTGGAGGTTGGTCGACGAGCAGCATCTCGTTCCTTGCCCCGCGTCCCTGGAGAGCAGGGAGCTATGCCACTGCCGAGGCCGCAGCGCTGCACCCTTCCTCGTGTCGGCGCATCTCAAAGAAGAGTGCGAGCTCCTCATCCTTCTTCTTGATGATGGCCCCGAGAGTCCAGGCCCTAGCCTCGCCGTCTGTTACTCCCACCCGGCACTGCATCGACGGCGGCATTAGGGTTCCAGCGAGCGAGATCTGTGGCACCGAGTAATGAAGTGATGCCGTGCCGAATCTCCCTCCTCGCTGGATCCGCCGACGGCCAGGGCCTCCACCCGCCCGAGCCGCCACCTCACCACATCGGCCGAGGGCTGTGCCCAGCGCTTGCTCTACGGCGGGCTGCCTCCTTGCCAGATCCAGCCTCCATGGAGCCGTCGTGGTTGGGGAGAAGGGGAAAGGGGCGGTGGCAGCAGAGGAGGAAGATGGGAGGTCACGGCGGCGGAGTAGAGCCGGTGACGGCGAAGGAAGCGGGAGGTGGTGACAGTCGGCGGCGTACGGGAGACGAGAGTTAAGCGGGAGGTGATAAGACGGGGGAGACGAGAGATTTTGGACGGGAGAGGGACGAGGGGACGGGGGGACGGGCGTGGGGATGGCGGACTTGAGTCGACACTTGACCATATTTCATAATTTTTCGGGTCCGTGTGTGACGGGAGTTATTGAAACGCGTCACAAGTACGAAGCTCCTGTTGTCCGTGACGCGTGTAGTTGCAAACGCGTCGCCCATTTTATTCATCTGCCATGGCGACAACATACCAGTGACACGTTGTGTTCACCCGCATCGCAGATACATATTGGTGACGCGTTTTAGTGCTAAGTCACTAATTAAGACGTCACTAATAAGCTTTTCTGGCATAGTGTGCTATATAGCACTCTTTTTCTTATTTTAGCACTCAAAACAATCGATTATTCACACATGATACTAACATTCAAAACCATATTTCCAGGGATGATTGAGTGGTGTGCGGTGATGATGGTGCTTCTGATAGTAATCGCTGGACTAACCAAAACAACTGCTTAGCACTACATTGACTTGATGCAAGAGAGCACCGCGTCCTTTGTGTTGCCAGCACCTAATGTGTAGGATGTGGTAGCTCAATGCATTCTTAATTTCATCAACTGGAACTATTTTGGGGAAATGGTCTATGTAACCAACCTACTACTTAACTGTATTGATAAAGGTAATCGAACGAGAAGTTCTCCCAAGAACGCCGCCACCGTCGACCGTCGCCCTTGCCGCCCGCGACCCGAGGCTTCGGTTTTATTGTGATGTTCAAGTTCAAGTCTCTTCCTCCTCTCCACGGCACTTACATGGGAGCCAACAGGCTGTCCCAACATGGGCCACGCAGGGCCAAAAGCAAACTAAACCCGCCGGACCAATGTAACGGAATTGGGCTTCTTGGGCCGCCGGTTCCTGACTTGACCCGTTCAAGGCCAAGACGGCTTTCCGTAACCCGCCTTCACGCAGTTTATGGCGTCGGCTGCCCGTGATTAGCGAAGTCGCCGCAGAGGCAGAGTCGCTTTTTGACGTGACACTCCCCCGAAACTTGGCTTTGCCCCCAAGCCGGGCGCGGGAAGTGGGAACTCGGTGACTCTTCATCCCTCCCGTGGAAAGAGTAGCCGGCATGTCAGACCACCTGACGAGGACTTGTGGTATAACTTGGTCACGATCACGGCGAAGGCGTCCAGGATAGCTTCCGAACCCGCAACTCATGATCATTGTCGGGGAAGATTATGCACCTCATGGTGCGGTGAGATGGCTTTTGAGCATGGAAACGTGGAACACCGGGTGTATCCGACACCCGCACGGTAGTCGCAGTTTATAAGCGATAGTACCAATGCATTCTCGTGAATCGAAATGGGCCAAAGAACTTGAAGGCAAGCTTGTTAGATGACCGTGGAGCAAGAGATGTCCGAACATATGGTTGAGCTTTGAGGTAGACATACTCTCCCACCGAGAATGATCTGTCGGGCGCTTGGCATCGGTATTTGTTTCATCTTTGCTTGAGCTCTCTGTAAATGTTGTCTGACCAACTGCTGAAGAAGTTCTCTGCTGGCCAACCACTCATTGAGATCAGCAGAATGTACAGTCGGTGTAATATCAATGCCAAAGTGTCTAGGCTCATGACCATACAGGACTTTGAATGGGCTATATCCCGATGATGAATGATAGGACGTGTTATACCAATATTCTCGCCATATATAACCACTTGGACCATTTGGTAGGGCAAGAGTGAACAAGCAACGAAGATATGTTTCCAAGCATTGATTAACATGTTCAGTTTGTCCATCAGTTTGGGGGTGGTAAGCACTGCTCATTTTGAGATCAACACCAAGAAGAGTGAAAAGTTCTTTCCACACATTGCTTGCAAAGATTCTGTCTCTATCAGACACCATGTATTGAGGTAATCCATGCAATTTGAAGATATTGGCCATAAAGACTATAGCAACTTCCATTGCAGTGTATGGATGAGACAATGGCAGAAAATGGGAATATTTGGAATATTTATCAACCACCACCAAAATGCTGTTGAAACTAGAAGATCTAGGCAGACCCTCAATAAAATCAAGTGTGACTACTTGCCATGCTCCATCAGGTATGGGGAGAGGGGACAACAAACCCGGGTAAGCCACTTTTTCTCGATTTAGCTTGTTTTGCAAACAAGTACATTGATCAATGAGCTGTTGGACTGTTTGTTTGAGTTTGGGCCAAGCAAAACTATGCTTAATTTTCTTGTAAGTGACTTCAATACCAGAATGTCCTCCAATAGGGCTGCTATGCAGAGCATGAAAGATTCTCTCTTGTAGCTTAGCATTATTACCAATCCAGATCCTCCCTTTGTATCTGATGAGACCATCCTGGAGAGAGTAATGACTGGCAGGAGAAGATATGGCTAGTTCAGACAATAGCTTGGCACTGTCTGGGTCTTGGGAGTAAGCTTCTTGAATTTGTTCTAGCCACAAAGGGTTAATTTTACGATACAAAGATGAGTCCAGAAAGAAGCGAAAGATCAATATCATAAACTGGAGAGTGATTTACCCTTGAAAGTGCATCAGCCACCCTGTTATCTGATCCTTTCTTGTAGACAATTTTGTATGTCAAGCCCATCAACTTTGTCAAGGCTTTGTGTTGCCAAGGTGTGGTCAATTTTTGATCATCAAGGTGAACTAGACTTTGTTGATCAGTGAGTATGATAAAAGGAGATGTCTGCAAGTAGTGTCTCCAGTGGTCTACTGCCATCAGAATGGCTAGACATTCTTTCTCATAGGTAGATAACCCTTGTGATTTGACTCCCAGAGCTCTACTGACATAAGCAATGGGGTGACCCTCTTGGTGAAGTACTGCACCAATACCATAAGCAGAAGCATCTGTTTCAATTATAAAGGGCTTATCAAAATTTGGAATGGCTAACACAGGTGCAGACATTAAGGCCTTCTTTAGAGCTTGAAAAGAACTCTCAGTTTCAGAAGTCCACACAAACAACACCCCTTTCTTCAGTAAATTGGTGAGAGGTTTGCTGACCATGCCAAACTATGGTACAAACCTCCTATAATAACCAGCCATCCCAAGAAAACTTCTGAGTTCCTTAACATTGGCAGGGGTAGGCCAATTTTTAATGATGTCAATTTTGGTTGGGTCAGTTGACACTCCTTTGGCACTCACTATAAGGCCCAAGTAACTGAGTTCTCTTTGTGCAAAGAGCACTTGGACAACTTGACTTGGAAGTTGTTTTTCTTCGTAATGGTGACAACACTTTGCCTCTCAATGTGTTCCAAATGTTCTTCCTAGGTTTTACTATAAATCAATATATCATCAATGAAGACTACTGAGACATTTTCTGAGTAGTGGGTGCAACACATCATTCATCACAGTTTGGAAGGTAGGAGGACCTCCTGTAACACCATAAGGCATGACCCTATACTCATAGTGGCCATTGTGTGTTTGAAAAGCAGTTTTAAACTCTTCTCCTTCTGCCATTCTTATTTGATGAAACCCTGAACAGAGATCCAATGATGTAAACCAAGTTGCTCCATGCAGTTCTTCCAACAGTTCTTCAACAATAGGAAGGGGAAACTTGTTTTTGACTGTAAGAGCATTAAGCCTTCTATAATCAATGCAAAGTCTCCAGTCTCCTGTCTTTTTTCTCACTAACAAGACAGGTGAGGAATAAGGACTTGTGCTTTCCTGTATCTAACCTTTCTCTAACATATCCTTGATTTGCTGCTCAATTTCTGTTTTCTGAGCTGGGTTATATCTATAAGGCCTCAAAGAGAATGGTTGAGCTCCTTCAATAAGAGCTATCTTGTGGTCTCTCAATCTGGTAGGAGGTATTGAAGTTGGAGCTTCAAAGACAGTATGAAACTGATTGAGCAACTGCTGTAGTTCTGCAGGAAGTTCTGAAGGAATAGATTGATCAGAAAATTTGACTGTCTTTAGTTCTATCATGTACAGAAGAGAGTCACACTTAGTGTAAGACCGGAGTTGTAGTGATGAAATGGGATGACCTACTTCCAGTTCTGGTTTGACACCTTGCAAGGTAACTGGATTGCCTTGGTATGTGACATGAAACAACCTAGTTGCCCAGTCAACATTCATTGGACTACATGCTTTTAACCAGTCCATGCCCAAGATAACATCATAACCACTGAGTGGAATAATCTTGAAAGTGGTGCTGAAGGTATGACCCCGACCTTTGCCCAAATCTGGTTGGGCAACTCATGAGTGCAGCTGATAACTCCCCCATTTGCTACTGTCACTCTGGCAGAATTGGGCAAGGGTTGCCAAGGTTGGATATGAGAAGCAACTTGATCATCCACAAAGCTGTGTGAACTGCCTGAATCAATAAGCATAAAAACTTCCTTGCCATTGAGATGACCTCTAAGTCTGACAGTTGGAAATTCATTTGTTCCATTGGCAAACGGCAGAGACTTGTAATGACATAAGATCTTCACCATAATCAGAATCTTCCTCTTGTTCTGGTTGTTGGAACACTACATCAGAGTCCTCACCCATCCACTGCCACACTTCTTCCATTGCATGCAGAGAAATCTAAGACGGACACTTGTGTTGTGGACCACCCCATTTTTCACCACATTTAAAACATAAGCCTTGAGCTCTTCTGAATTTCTTTAATGCAATGAGTTTTTCTTCCACTCTAGACTTGTTAGTGTCAGAAATTTTCTTGTCTTCTTCATGTCTTGAGCTAGGACCAGTGTGAAAGCCAGAATACTTGCCATACTCAGAAGAAGATTTCTTGCTGGAGAATTTGTCAGAATCAAACCTTCTCACTGGTTTGTCTTCCAGGCCTTCTTCCTGTAAAAATGCCAAAGAAGTAGCCTCATCCAGAGTAGAGGGACGGTGCATGGCAACATTTGCTCTAATATCTTTTTTCAAACCATCAATGAAACGATTCACTATTGCTTGTTTGTGGGAAAGTAGGATCATGGGCAAGAATTTGGTGAGCTAGATCACAGAAAAGGTCTACATACTCAGCAACAGAGTGGGACTGTTTGATGTGGAAAAAATGTCTGAGTAGGTGGTTATGTTCATCTCTATCAAACCTATTGCAAACAGTTGCAACAAAGGTTGCCCAAGACATTTTGGATATTGAGGACCCGCATAGTTTGATACCAAAGAGCGGCGAGAACCAAGTCATACGCATGGTGGCTAGTTTTACCCACTTAGTAGGATCTACTTGACATACATCAAAATAAGTCTCACACCTATTGATCCACAACCTAGGATGAGATCCATCAAATTTGTGTAACTCAACATCAGGGTAATGAGTGGAGTGGCTAGTATGAAACATGGGATAGAATCGTCCATCATCATTCACTGAAGAAGTAAACTGCAGAGTTTCAAAGGTATGTTTCATCGGGTTCGCACCTGATTTCTGTTGGTGACCCGGGGCAGTGGTAAACACCACCCCAAAGGTCCCCTTGCCGTGGTCTATCGACCCAGACGCCGCCCCGGATGGGGAAGACTCGGATGATGCGGGCCCGCATCTCCTTGACCGGGAAGCGAAGTGATCTTCCCGAACGGCTTCTTCAGAGCCTCACGCGCGATGGTGACGCAGCCTTCCTGCTTGTGAACCGAGGGCTCCTGTTCTTCGTCCTCCTCGGTGGCGATGGTGGCGTGGGGAAGACCTTGAAGCGCAGCGCCCACTTTGTCACCCAGATCACGGACCGTGCTCCGGCTTGTGGACGCGGTCGTCGACCTCGGGCTTCCACCCGTTGAACTCGGTCCGAAAACCGTGCATCTGCTCCATGGATGTCTGGAGCTTGGCGATCCCCTTCTGATTTGAGGTCAGCAGACCCAGAATCTGCCCGAATTGCTCCTCCGGTGTGGCCATGGCTAACTGACGACGGGTCAGGTATGGATTATAGGCCAGTGGAAAAAATTGGGGGTGAATTGTGGATCTAGGGAGCTGATACCAGTGTAACCAACCTACTACGAACCCGTATTGATAAAGGTAATCGAACGAAGTTCTCGGCAAGCGTCGCCCGGCCGTCGACCGATCGCCGCGAACGCCGCCGCCGCCCGCGCACCACGTGCTCGGTTTCAGCCGAATGTTCAAGTTCAAGTCTCTTCCTCCTCTCCACGGCACTTACATGGGAGCCAACAGGCTGTCCCAACTTGGGCCACGCAGGCCAAAAGCAAACTAAACCCGTTTCGGACCAATGTAACGGAATTGGGCTTCTTGGGCGCCGGTTCCTCGACTTGACCGTTGGCGCTCGAAGACGGCTTTCGAGAACCCGCCTTCCTGCAGCGATGGCGTCGCTGTCCCGGTGATCAGCAGGGTCGCCGGCAGAGGCAGAGTCGTTGACGGTGACGATCTACGATCCAGGTTCCTGTTGCCTCTAACTCCAAAAAACATGACCATGTAGATGCCATACATTATGTTCCTGACCATATCCCCTTCAGTCTCTCGTTCTGTTCTTATTGGCAGCTGAAATTTGAGCTATTGGTCATGATATGGTAATAAACTTATATATCTATTTATAGGCAACCATATTTACTCTATCATATAAAATGAACTAGCAGTGATGATTGGATTGGTAGGTGAAGAAAAGGATTCAACTTATAAATAACTCAACTACTCAAGCCATCAAGTGTGCGTAGTGAAAAACGAGAGTGGGTCCGGATAAGAGGAGCCACACGAAATCATATATCAAAGGTGGGTTGGCATGTCGTATCATAGGGAATGGGATGCAGCAGAAATTTATGGGCATGTTTGGATCTTGCTTGGGAACTCGTTTCTCCTCGCTAAACGAGAATACTGATGGAAAGAAAAGTTTGATTGACATATGAGTTTACTATGAGGATTGATCTAGTGATCGCTAGCCATATTTCCTAGGAGAGTGTTTTTGGCTCGCTTGGACCAGCAAGGCAAGGCTTGCTTGTGCAGGACACAGGTGCGATTTGACAAACAAGATAAGCCAAGAAACCAACTTTTCTCTGAAAAATGCTGTAACAAACTAGTTCTTGCAAAATAATACAGGGATAACTATATATTCTCTCTGAATAGAAATATTCATAGGTTATAATTTTGTTCTGTTGTATATAAAAAATGAAATACACTTCAGCTGCAGCGTAAAATATTGGATCAGATCATCGGGAAAGACACATGGCCTATATCGATTTTCGTTTGTCTTGGTAATCATGAGATTGAAATGATGAGCTGAGCTTGATACAGTGCTCAGACAACGCAGGAGAGAACAATAGCAATTGTGTAGTTTCATAAATCAATTACGTCATGGAGTCCATATTGTTCTTAGAAAAATTGTTATCCTTTGGGTGTGCGGTGTGGGTGTTCTTTAATGGCGTGGATTACAATCGATTCGTAGATCTCCCTACTGCTTGATCTTGGTACGCTACACAAGTATATATAGTATTATTTTCCTTCTTTTATTTTTGGGTGAGCAATTGTTTTATCCTTTTAGTTTTAGAACATCTAACTAGTAACTTTTATGGTTTTACTTAAAAACTAGCACTACTGCTTTCTTATTTTAACGATTAACATACACAATTCTCATTTTTTTCTTCTAGTCAGATCAACATAATGTATTCTTGCTTTCTTCTGGTAGTTATATAGTTCTAGATTGAACTCGGAGTTACCCAGCCATGAATGTGGCAAGTCATGCATCTTGGGGCACCGGTTTTGGCCAAATGGACAATAATCACCTAGCTCCTCTAGTTCGTGGCCCTTGTGGAGCTCATTGCACAACATTCAACTACGAGAAGCGGAAGCAACTTGGTGACTGCACTCAGTGCCAGGGCTGATGCGAGCACCAGACGTGTGACAACAACCCTGTCCAATACATCAGCCGTAGTAGATCCATGCATGCTTGCTTTAACGAAGTGGAGCAATACGATCAAGCAGTGACTTCAACCCCGTCCGGCCCAAATTCCTGCTGCATCCTACTCCAAAGAACATGACCCACACCGACAGTGTTATTTTTCCTTTCTGCATCCACCGCGATCTATCTCTCATTCTTGTCGCAGGGATGGCATGCACCCACAAAACTAGTTTTAGCTCTTGGTGATGGCACAATACTGTGAGAGGCTAGATACTTATAGGTAGGAAGGATGCAGTGCCCTGGTATGTGGTGTATCGTCATCCTTATCTATTTTTTTTAAGTGGAAAATGGAAAGAAGAGGTTGTTGTTACTACTTTAATGCATTAGATACTCGCCACATGCAAGCAGGTTTCAATGCATTAGATACTTATTAATTACTAATATACCACTCATTATCACCGAGAGTCAAGAAGCCAGCCCTTTCAATCACCCTAGAGATATTTTTTTTTCTCTCAAACGTGCATTGCACGGAATTCATGAAGACAAAGAGAATGTTTGAGTTACAACACAACCAAATAAAACATCATCAGTAATCTGGGGATTACTGCACCACGGCCTATGGTCAACAAGAGATTGCCCTTGGTGAAAGAAGAACAATCTCTTGTAAATGTAATCACGCTAGAGATGAAAGAAGAACAAAACTTGGCGCTTTGTGGTGGTGCCATCGAAGCTTTTTTGATAAAGGGAAATTTACTTCATCAAGCAATATGAAAAGTATCCTGGTCTCAACGTACTGCAGGTGTCAAGGATGCTTATCTTTGAGATTGTGTTCGACCCAAATTCCGGTTACATCCTATTCCAAGAAAATCAAAGTGACCCACCAACACTACCTCGACTGAATATTATTCTGCCTGTCTCAGCTTATTTGATGTCTCATTCTCGTCTTGGCAGTTAAATGATGCCACAAAGCTCTTGCAATTTCAGCTGCTGGGGTGGATGAGAAGAAGCTAGCTATTTACAGGCAGGGTGTAGTCCCATGGCACGGCCATCCTCATAAGCTAGACCTCCTTTGCAATAATGGTTCTGAGATGAGTACTGTTGGTACTTGCAGATGTTTTATTTTTTCTATTTTCTAGGAAATTAATTGAGAAAAATTAATTATAAAATGTATTTTTGTTACACATGGTACATTAGTAATTAAGCATTTGTTCCTTCTTATACAAGATGGCGCACACATGTTTTTCTTCTTCTCATCTTTGTACCTACGTGATGGCGTCGAAAACAAGGTGATCCTATCCGGCTCTTGGGGTGCCATCAGCTGCCAATGTTAACGCTAATGGTAGGCATGGCTGATAACTCGATGACCTAATCCAGCAGCTTCATCGAGGGCATCAGCGGCTTCAAGTTCAGCATGTGCTGGGTGCCTGTTTCTTCCCACCAGCTGGCAGGTAGCTCGACATGTACCGCCGAAGCTGAGAACCCTAAATGCTCTGGATTGCATCACAGAGACGATGTGTGGTAACTGGACATGTGGCATTCCAGGATGGCTATATCTCGGAGAAGATTCTTTGCCCTTTCTCCTCGAGCCAAATTGAGTGGCAGTACGTCGATGTGTGAACCCCAGCGCAGTTATGGTGTTCAACAACTTCTTTTGCGTGCATGCACTTCATTGGAACGGTAGAATCACTGGTTAGAAGCTGCGTCCGGATGATTCCTACCGCCAGACGTCCGGTCATACTAAGCTGTCCCGTGAAAGCACCAAATACGATGATTGAGCAGCGATTTTATTTCTAGTTACTTGCATTATTACTTTCACCAAGTGGAGGTGTACACGAACATGACTGCCCTCCACCCAAATTCCTATTGCATCTCACCAGCAAGATCAATGACACACACAAAGCCCCATCCATATGTTCCTGATCTTCTCCTCTTTGATATCTCATTCTTGTTATGGTAGCCGAATGATACGCACACAATTTTCAGCCGTTGTCAATGCATAGCAAGAACCTATACTACTTATAGGCAGGATGATGCACACTGTCACCCCATCGTTTGTTTTTATTTTCTCAAAGGTCCAAACTGAAAATTGGCTTTTGGGCACTAAGATGTGTGCCTAGCTAACTAGATGGGTGGCCCACATATATGAACACAAATATTATATATTCAGTGGCATACAAATAAATTAATACAAATATAATAATGGTATATACCATGTTGGAATAATGTCTATTGAGATGGTCATACCTACACAACATTTGTTATGGACATGAAATATAAATCTACACTCACGTGATGAATTGCGCTTCTTAGTGAATCAGAAGCACGAAAATATACCATTACAGATCAAATGAGATAGCAAATTAACATTGCTTGTTCTTGGAACTCATCCATAAATATCCCAAATTCAGCCGAAAGTGCCAATTAGAGGAGATAGCCACGACTTAAAGCACACTATGATCACCAAAAGAACCTATTTGTCCCAAGGCTAATTATAAAAGTACTGCTCTCGTCCCGTTCGATGAACCTCTACACCGCGTCCATTATGAGCACCAAATGTGATCATCACGCCGACCTACACAACGTTTTTATAGTTTCATGCATATTTAGTTTCACCATGGGAAGCTATATGATCAAAATCACCTGTGACCCTATTTTCTGTTGCATCTCACTCCCAATCTCACTGGCAAAAAACAGGGCTCAGTAGACACCACACAACATGTTGATGTTCTTGACCGTCTACGCTTCAGATCTCTCATTCTCGTGTAGGCAATAGAAATGACATGCATGGACACATCGATCTTTACAATATATAGGTAACATGTACTCGGTATTGAAATAAAACAATCAGTTATTGGTGTAGTACGAAATTGGTTGGTGAAGAACTAAATGACACCCAAGCATGTAGCTACGTGTACATTTTCTCCGTAAATAACTACAGCTTGTCATGCTCTTGGGTGCAAATGTCCAGCGAAAGGAAGTCCAATCATGTCAAGATGAGTGGTGCTGAGTGTCTAATCATATAGATAGGGAATGGGCTGCAACTGGAATTTTGTGTTCTTCCTTGTAGGGAACATTCATGCATGCCCCTAAGCGAGCATGCAGGGCTCACGTGTGGTCACCGCACGGGGCTGAAATCAGAGTTATCTTTATCTGCAGCTGCAGCTAGCTTTGCATTGACACCATCTTGAGCTTCGCTGACTGGCGGTGTTTGATGATTATTTTTAATATAAAAAAATAATCACGTTAGACAAGATGAATATTTTTATTGGACGACTATTGGTGTTACAAGCTAGCTGCTGACACTGGCCGGTCAAATTCCATGATCAGAGCTCCATATATGTACAGGCACCCATGCGTCATGTGTATGTGCACGCATATGAATGTACGTGGTTGGTTTTGCAACTTCAATCCATGTGTATCTTGATTAACAAAGCCAAGATACATCCACATACTGAAAATGTTATTCGTACGTGGGTGCCCCGTGCGTGTACACCGGGACTCTCATGATAAGGCTGGGTCCACGCATCAGGGAGCCAAACTTATGTATATATGAGTCATCTCGATGATTATTTGCTTGGCGTGCAAGATGAGAGCAGAGGGCGTTCTCTGTATATCTCGGACTCTTTGTTTTTCAACCTCAGACACCGGCTGGAGGACTCAAGTTGCAACAAGATTGATCGGAGCAAGATTCGTGTCGATCTAATCTAAACGTGTTTTCTTGGCTGAGGGGGCAAACGTGCTGCCTCCTCCCGTATATAAAGTAGCCGTGACCCTCAGGCCAAAGGGTCGGCGCAGCGTGCAGAGGCCATATACATGGCAGCGCCTGCTAGTTACCTTCAGGCCATATACACATATATACATCCATACTACCTACACTACAGGAAACCGCGTCTTTGCGAGTGCGAAGAGGTTCACCGAGTGGCAAAATCCGCGCGCACCGACGCGAACACCTTTGCCGGTGCCAACCTCAGCACTCGGCAAAACCGTCTTTACCGAGTGCCTAGCCGTCGGCGAAGCACGGCACTTTCGGGAAAATAATACTTTTGCGAGTGCCTGGCGTCGGCAAAATAATACACTTTCGGCGAAGGATAACGAGGACCAAGCGGACGGCGCTCTCCGTCACCTTTGCCGGAGTGTCTCACGTTAGGCACTTTCGGCAAGCGCGACGGCTTTGCCGAGTGCCAAGCTTCGGGCACTCGGCAAATACTCTCTTTGCCGAGTGCCACATAAGGCACTCGGCAAACCGTTAATTTTTTTATTTTTTCGTCCCATATTTTTGTGTGCCATTAGTACCCTAATTACATGTCATATTCACAATTTGGGAGAATTTCACGCTGTTTTGCTATATTTCATGAATTATTTTTATTTTCTTGCATTTTTCTTGGCGACTCCAAATTTGAACTGCAGTACATGAAATAATGGACTGTGTTCATTCAAAAATGTTATTCACCATGTTTGGCATATGTTTAGGCTAAATCCAGGGACTACTTTGAAATTTGAACATTTATGTGCGAACATGATAGTCACGTGCAGGAAAGGTGTTTTTAAAATCTATAAATTCAAGCGAAGTTTAAAATTCATAAACTTGGCGTGGTGTCTTGTCATCTCATGGGAGGCTGTGGAAAAAATTTGAAAAAGTTTCAAGCAAGTTGTGACGTCGGATGGCTAAAACCGGACATCTCCACACTTCATCACATGATGAAGTGTGGAGATGTCTGTTTTAGCTATCCGACGTCTTGCTCAAACTTTTTTTAAATTTTTTCACAGCCTCCCATGAGATGACAAGACACCACGCCAAGTTTAAATGGAATTTTAAACTTCGTTTAGAATTTATAGATTTTAAAAACACTTTCACCGCGTGACGTTCGTCATGTTCCGGCACATAAATGTTTTGAAATTTCAGGCGACCCCTCGATTTAGCCTAAACATACGCCAAAACATCGTGAATAACATTTTTGAATGACCATGCCCATTATTTCATGTACTGGCATTGCTCAAATTTGGAGTCACAAGAAAATGCAAGAAAATAAAAAAATAAATCATGAAATATAGCAAAACAAATGCGAAATTCTCCCAAATTCTGAACATGACATGTAATTAGTGTCCCAACGCAGCAAAAAAAAAAATGGGACGAAAAACAAAAAAGATATTTGCCGAAAAGTCGCCGTATGGGGCACCGGCAAAAGACAAAGATTTGCCGAAAGTGCCCGGATGCGTGGCACCGGCAAAAAAGTAAGGGTTTGTAAAATGATTGGGAGCTTTGCCGAAAGCCGCATTTCCCCGCACTCGGCAAAGCTACCTAATATTTGGGCCCCACCCATTTTCCTCATTCTTCCCCACGCGCCGCCACGCCGCGGACGCGCGCCGCCGCCGCCGCCGCCCCGCCCGATTCCCGCCCCTCGCCCCGCCTCGCCCGTTCGCCGGATCCGCCCGCCCCCGGCCGGACCTCGCCCGCCGCGCCCGGACCCGCGCCGCCGCCGCGCCCGATCAACCCCGCCCGCCGGCCGCCCCATCATCTCTCGATCCCGCCCTCGCTAACGCGCCGAGGCCGGCCGTTCATTGCCGCCCCCGCCTGGGTGCCGCGCCGCCGGGCAGTCGCCTCGGCCGCCGGGCGCCCGCCTCGCCGTCTCGCGGACCGCGTCGGCCTTGTGCAAAGGGAGAAGGAAGGAAGAAGAGGAAGAGGGAGGAAGGGAAGGGAAGAAGAGGAAGAGGGAGGAAGGAAGGGAAGAAGAGGAAGAGGGAGGAGGAAGAAGAGGGAGGAAGGGAAGAAGAGGGAGGAGGAAGAAGGGGAAGGGAGGAGGAGGAAGTGCCTCTGGACCCGTCGTCGCGCCCCGTCGTCGCCGACCAGTCTTCTTCTTGGCGGTGATCGACGCCGCGTCGTCGCCGACGTTGCTGTTTGTGGTGATCGACGTCGTCGTCGCCCGACCGTGCTTTTGCCGTTTCTACGGCCAAGGTAAACCCTATCTTTCTAGTAGTGGTTAGTACTAGTAGTTAGTAGGGTTAGTACTAGTAGTTAGTAAATAGTTTGGTGGCCTTCGTGCCCATATTGGTGGTTGTTATATTGGTGGTTGGCGGCCTTCGTGCGCATATTGATGGTTGGTGGCCTTCGTGCCCATATTGGTGGTTGGTGGCCTTCGTGCCCATTCTCGGTATATGCATGTGGTTGTTGGCCTTCGTGCCATGTTTTTTCGTGTTTTGGGTATCTCCCGATGCAGGGGAGGTCTTTGCCAAATTTTGGTGGACACTAACTTTTTGGCCTTGTTTTGTAGGAGGACCTGTCGGAGGGGACTCGGCGACCCGGTCGTCCTAGGTGGGCGGTCTTGCTGCACCGCGTCTCCACCGACCCGTAGGTATGAATCACGTCCGTCCGTCCTTGTAGTTGTCTTACATAGCGCGACCCCGTTAGGGCGTCTCCCGTCCGAAAAGAGATACGGGCGTTGGTATGCGCATCTGTGCATATCTGCGACCGTATCTGTTTCGGATTGTCCACGTTTTTGGACAGCCGTGGATCGCGTGACAAGGTTAGCATCCATGCTTTCGGCTCCGTCAGAGCGAATTTGGCAGCACCTCCCGTTGTTCTCGGATACACACTCTCCCGCCCGGGGCGTGTATCGGGAGAAACGGCGAAATTCCGTCAAATCCCGACTCCAACCCTATGGATGCTAACCTTGTCTACGCATCCCGTGGGATTAGGACCTACCCCTCACCTATTAGATGGTAGGGAACGCCGTGTAGATGCAATTGCTTTGCTTATGTGGCTCAAATACATGGGCGTATGACAGAGGATGGATAACCGTGAGTGGATGTACACGGGCCGCAAGTAAGAGTCTTGAATGGGTTAGGGGACCGATGCTTTCTGGAACATGCATTTGGCCCACCTGCTAAAGGGTCTATTCGGATGCCGTGTCCGTGCGGCAAATGTAAGAACAAGAAAAAGCGAGTCAAGATTGAAATGGGTAAACATATTTACAACAACGGATTCGTCCCCAAACTATAGCCGCCCCGGATCTTCCACGGCGAAGTCGATCGTATTAGAGAGGGGCGTGGTGAGGCCCCTCCTCGAGGAGTATGATCAAGATCTTTGGGATGGCGGACATGATGGCGAACTTTCATGATGCACGTTCAATGGAGGATTGGAGGAGGAACACGAGGAAACCGCCAAAGCGTTCTACGAGATGATGGAGGCGGCAGCAGCCCCTTCACGAAGACAATGCTTACGAAGCTGGATGGCATTTCACGCCTTATAGCGTTGAAGTCCCAATTGAGCATTAGTCGAGGCGGCCGACACCCGTTGTCGGTTCTTGGCAAAATGCTTCCCAGAGGGTCACGTCTGCCCGAAGAACACGTCGCGAGTCACGTAGACTTCTTCGTGGGGGCAAGATGCCGTATGACTCGTACCATGCTTGTCCAAAGGGGTGCGTCCTCTTTAGGGGAGACCTCAAAGGAAGCAACGCCTTTGTCCAAAGTGCAAAGCCTCTAGGTATGTGGAGGTAGAATGTAGTGATGGCAGGAAGAAACAATGTCAAGATCCCCGAGATGGTCCTACGACACCTTCCTTTTCGTCACCCGAGGCTCCAACGGGCTGTACATGACCGAGGAGTCCGCGAAACAAATGACATGGCACAAGAAGGGCAAAAAGATACAGTCCCGAGAAGTTGGTACACCCATCGGATGGTGATGCATGGAAGCACCGATAATATGCATCCCGAAAAAGCTATGGAGGCTCGAAATATGCGTGTAGCGTTCGCAGCATGATGGGTTCAACCCAGTGACGGTCAATGGCGGCCCGTACACTTGTTGGCCCGTTTTTGTGATCCCTCTCAATCTTCCCCCACGGTGTCATGTTTGAGCTCAAGCACCTGCTTCTGACGCCGATAATACCGGGCACCCGGGCAACAATATGGGTGTGTTCATGCGGCCCGTTGTGGGATGAATTGCAAGATGCTTGGGAAAATGGGGTAATTGACGCACGAATCGAGCTACAAAGACAAACTTTACAATGCACGTGTGGTACCTATATTCAATGCATGACTTCCTCGGCTTATGGCATATTCAATGGATGGTGTGTTCATGGGAGGTTCCCTTGCCCAACATGCAAGGCGGTATGCATTCACCCGGCTTCTCAAAAGGGTGGCAAGTATTCCTCGTTTGACAAACATCGTCAATTCTTGACCCACAAGCACTTGTCCTTTGATGAGTGGCGCACTATCATGCTCTATGTGTTGTTGAACCTTGGCGAAACTGCTCCTTATCGCCAGTAAGTTCTCAATGAGCTTGTTCCACACCTCTGGCCTCCACCTATCGACCCTAAACCTCTAGCCTTGTTTTTTCGGGAATTTATTGGTCAACACCGAGAGGGAATGGGGCTCCTACCTTGCAACAAGAAGACAATCTTCTAAAAAATGGGAAACCCGATTTTATTTCCGGTTACGCTCAAAGGTACCATCCAACTAACCTCGTTCGGCTTTGATATTCCACTTTGGTCCTAGTAACATATAATGTAACGATCTATGTGGCCCGACCTTGCGCCCCCATACCGTGCCGATATGTCGCGAAGATTTAAAACAGTGGGCAATGGCTTCCCCGTAGGGTCAACTCGTTCACCGTTTATGATGTGAATGGCTATCGGTTTCGCACGAGAAGCTACGAGGGAGAGTCGGCCCAACCGAAAACAACGTGCACCGGAGTTCGATGCGCCCGGCTTGGATAAGAAGGACTATTACGGAATAGTCGAAGAAATATATGAGCTCAACTTCGGGGTCCTAAAGAGCTCAAGCTAGTGGTATTCAAATGCCATTGGTTCGATCCCCGATGACACGAAAGTGGACCCTACGATTGGGCAAGTCGAAATTCGACGGGATTCCGTATATGGAGGAGAGGATGTCTATATTGTGGCTAATATACACGCCACACAAGTTTATTACCTCCCATGGGCGTGCCAAAAACACGCGGACCTTGCGGGTTGGTACCTTGTGCAATGCGGTATGCGCCCCGCCGCGTAAAGCGCTTTTTTCGAACGATGATGATTACAACCCCGACCCAAACACTCAAGAGTTCTATCAACCCGAGGGGCTAGAAGGACGTTTGGAGATAGACATTCTTTTCGCCGATGGGCATGGAAGTAGACAACGCCATCGATGAGGGCGAGGGTGATGAGGTGCGGGGATGCTAAGGACACCGCAAATTCTTGAACGATGGAGGCCGGTGCGAAGGAAGGAGTGGGAGGGCGATGCACTTTGCCGAGGGCGATCTGAGATGATGAGGGTGATGACATTGATGATTACAATAGTGGTAGCGATAGTGATGACTACATCCCGCCTTAGGCATTCGTGGAGATAATTTCTTAATCATGTAATACTATTTTGTTATTATTGTTACCTTTCAATTATATTTCGTTCATTTTGCAATACTAATTGGTTTACTATTTGTTTTTGCAGGACTCGACAAAATGCCGGCGGAAGGCGCAACGCCGACAGGGGTCCAGTCCCCGCTTACGCGAGACCCCCCTCACCCTCTCCCCAGCCGACGAGGAGGAGGCCGACGAGGAGGAGGCCGACGAGCAGCACCTCGACGGTGGAGACGTCGAGGCGCGCCCGACGTCGTCCGGCCCACGAGGAGCTTGACTTTGTGTCGTCGTCGGACCAGCCGGGGCCAGCGTCGGGCCAGCCGGGGCCGTCGTCGGGCCAGCCCTCGCCGCCACACCGCCGACTTCGGACTCGGTGCGAAGAGACACTGGCCCACCGTCCTCCTCGAAAGTCGCCGCCAAGGTCTACCGGTAATAAGGGCCTCGAGCCTCCCACGAGGGCGATCCCTTTTCACCGCCGCCCGTGATTCGACCCAACGGTGAAAAAGTAAGTAGCCATTGATATTTTCACTACTTCTTCATATGACATGTTGAAAATCGAACTTCAAACTAACAATTTGTCTTAATGCCTCGTGCGATGAATCGGAAGATTGTAGCGGAGGGGCAAAGTGGCGCCATATCAATGGCATCGAGCCTGCTGATTAGAGAGAACTACCCCCCCACGGTGGACCTCCGGGAACAACGTGAGGGAGGTTCCCTGACGTGGGACCACTGTCGTCTTGGCGTGAGCGAGGGCGGACTTGCGGGGGGAAGATCAAGACGGACTTTTGGGTGAGTGTGTATGCGAGGATTACTTCACGCGTCGTTTGAATACTATGTTTCTTAAATAATTGAATGATACATGTTTTTACGTATGCGAGAACTACTTCACGTGCGAGGGCGGGGAAGGAGGAGGGGCCGCTAGAGTGCAGGGCGGGTGCGTAGAGAACGAACGACTCAAGGACTGTACCACGAGGCGTGTTTCTCGCATCACCTCCTACAACGCCGGCGTGCTTGGCAAGGTGGTGAAGAAGAACGAAGCAAGGGGAGATGATGCTCCAGAGGGAGACCGACCTCACCACGGGGGCGGTACATCGAGGTTAAGTAGAACGCATTTATTCAGATTTCTTCAATAAAAAAAAAAAATAAGCGGACTTCCATTAATCCTCTCTGCTATGTCATGCGGATGTGTCCTGAGTGGTGCGGCAAGTACAAGGACTTCTTTGGGAGGCCATTGTGGACAAGTGGCTCTTCGGCGAGACGCGTCGCG
Organism: Hyparrhenia diplandra; assembly: GCA_015847255.1. Taxonomy (NCBI): domain Eukaryota; kingdom Viridiplantae; phylum Streptophyta; class Magnoliopsida; order Poales; family Poaceae; genus Hyparrhenia; species Hyparrhenia diplandra. Next base: position 100,333 of record JADLZK010009026.1, on the reverse strand, counting down.
AGTACAAGAGACTCCGTCGGAGGTGTCGCTGGAGATGCAAAGGCGCTCCACACCACCAAAGCGGCGTGCCCCTCCCGGTGTATATGGATAGATGGGGTGCGATTGTGTTGATATTTTTTTTTATTCAAGCGCTCAAATCTCTTCACTTCTAACCATCTCTGTGTTCTCCTCGCGGTCGACTTCGCATGGAAACGGGGAGGTCGGCGAAATGCAGCGGGGTGGGCCTTGACTCACGGCGGCGGGCGGCCCGACCGCCAACCAACGTTCCCACGACGGCGAAGGGGCGGCGTCTGAGAACGCCGGCGTCTACCCCCAAGCTTACCCGGTCGCCGAGGCGGCCAAATGGCGCTATGGGGAGGACCCGATCCGACCACGGCCACCGGACCCGCACACGGTGATGAGGTTGGGAGGAGGGAAGCGGCCGGCCGGTTCCTCGATGGCCAGCCTTGTCGACCCGTCCTCTGTTGGCCGGTGGGTGATTCGGCTCAAGAACCGCGACCTCCGCCGACATCCCCATAGCACCTCGGCGGCGGAGCTCCATGCGACGATCGCGGTAACCGGTTTCGCCGATTAGTTCAGCGGTTTTACACATTTTCGCTACCTATGCATTGTTTCAATGTTACGGTTGTAATATTGCGGTCGGATGCGGCGGTTGCCGAGGCCGGCGGCGGCCGGGCGGAAGAGTTTGCGGCGAGCGGGCGAGCCCGGCGAGGCCCATGGGCGGGAGTTGGAGGCAATCACGCAACACTTTCGGTCGCGCCCGGTGCGGGGCGTGGCGAGCTACTTCCGAGGCCTCCGGATCCGGTGCGACCGCTTCCTCCGTTGCCTCCCTCCGTTTGTTCGCTCCACCCCGTTTCCGTTCCTCCTCGTGAAGCGGACTCGGTGAGTATATGTTGTTGTTCATTTATTTGGCATGTGCGGCTCACTGCGGTACTAATGAGATCGCCTCACACTTGTGCGACCCGCGGTCGGGGGTTCGAACCCGACTCCTCCAGGTGGCCTTCTCCACCCCATCCGGCCCTATCCGGTCGGCCCGGCCCGACCGCGATTACAAAGGCGGTGGCGTTCCTCCTCCGGGCGCGCGCGGCCCCCACACTACGAACTTCCACCGCCCCTCCACGCGAGGCGGTGGGCGTTCCGTCGCGGCGCCCCGCCCGGCACGGGTGGTATCCGGGGCAAGGTGAGGGCTCTTACGCACCGGGAGGCCACGGTTGGGGCGTCAAGTTGAGTGGTGGTGATGGATTTATTTTAGATGTTGGATATGTTGCCTTTGTGACGGATCTACCGTTTCGATGTTGGACATGTTAGATTCCGTTTGGTTGTTGGACATGTTGGATTTTGTGGTATTTGTGGATTATATATGTGAATTTGTGGTATTTGTGGATTATATATGTGAATTTGTGAGATATGTGGATTATATATGTGAATCGGTGATCTATGTGGTTTATGATGTATATATGAATGTTTATGGTATATGTATATGTTGATTTGCAGCAACAAGCAATAGAAACAAAGAAAAAAAAATGAAATTCCCAGCTTTGCCGAAAAGGAAAAATGGCGGGGTTTGCCGAAAGTGCAAAAGGTGGCACTTCGGCAAAATGACCATAACTTTTGCCGAAAGTGCCTCCATGCATACACTTTCGGCAAAGTCTATTTGTTTTTTTTAAGTAAAATAAATAATTTGCCGAGTGCCAACATCCGGCACTCGGCAAAGATTTAAAATATTCAAATCTTTGCCGAGTGCCGGGCGTTTGGCACCGGCAAAGCCCCTTCCATATAACGATTACGACGTCGGGTTCGCCGAAAGTCTTGACCGCGACACTCGGCGAACTCTTCACCCGGATGCGGTACTTTTGGCACTTTCGGCGAAGATGGCTTCGCGAAAGCGAATTCGCCAGTGCGGCACTCGGCGAAAGCCTTCGCCAGTGCTTCTAAGCATTTGCCGAGTCGCGGCGCTTTCGGCAAAGGACGCCTCCTGTAGTGCTATCTACCGCCTCCGTCAAGCTCGACGCGCGAAGCTGCTGCACATCAAGTCGTCGATGAGCATGCGTCGCGATCATCTTCAGCAAGCCGGCTATCTCGTATCCTGGTGAGCGTGTAATTCAGATGCCTTCAGATTTCACATCAGTACATATTATAAAGCTAGCAGCTCGACAACGTCAGAACCCTCGCCCCTTGAGGTCGTTGTCGAGTTGTCGATGATCATATGCCAAAAGCTGCTCCATGATCTTGCTGGCTGCTGCACTCTATCATCTGACGCGGGCCTGCTGCACGGCATATGTAAGTCGCTGGCTGGAGCAAGCATGTCCATGTCGCCTAGGAGCGGATCATGCCGTACATGCTGACTGTCGTGCTTCCTGGTGAGCATCTTTTAGGTGCTTAATAAATTCATACAAGCATGGACATCGTGAGATCCATCTACTTTGAGTTGGTCATTGGCTTATCTCTATCATTTTTTCTACGCCCGGAGAGGTCGTATTGGACTGATCCGTATTACTTTATAATGATAGTGGAGAAGGTCGCATTGGCTTATCTCTATCGTTTTCTTCTCCGGATCGTCGTATTGGCCTGATCCATATTATTTCCTATGATAGTGGAGAAAGTCGTATTGGCTCATCTCTATTGTTTTCTACGCCGAGAAGGTCGTATTGGCCAGATTGAGTAAGTCGTTGCAACCAAATTTGGTGTGGCGCACGGTAATGCAAGTGACGCCCGAAAGGCTGCCCAAATGCAAGTGGCGCTAAAAAGACTGCATACTCGTTTTACTATGAGCTTGTACGCTCATCTCAAAAACGACATTGCTCCTTTTGCTATAAAAATACCGGCGCCGGAAGGCTGTCCGTTCGATCATTTGAGTAAAGCATCGTTCAAGTAATACTCTTACTGCTAATTGTTGCGGATTTACTACCGTACAATCGCCCATTACATGTCTAGTGCCGACGAGGCTAGACGAAATCACGGCCAAGTGCTGACGAGGCGAGGTCACTACTCCACCGACACGCCCTAATTAACGAATCGGATACACCGTTCTTTGGCACCGACGAGGTGAAAGCAACTCACACACTTCCGTGTTAATGAAGGCTGGCATACATGACCGGGCACCGACGAGGCGATAGTCACCCTTCATCAACAACAAATTCCGTTTACTCCGACGTGGCGTTGGCGATGTCACGACCAAGCTTCGGCGACATAAAGCCACCCATACAATGACTACGCCATATATCGCATATGGCTGACGGCGATCAATCAAATACATGACGGCCATATATCGCATATGGCTGACGGCGATCAATCAAATACATGACGACCATAAAGCGCAGCTTAATCGGAGGTTTTTTCGCAAGCTCGTCTTGCGGATGTAATTAACCGGCCGCGCCCAACAGGCCCCGGGAATCAGCGAACTACACAATTTTCCTACAAGTCAGACCTCTCCTTAAGCATGACGCAGAAGACGGAAGAAGACAATTTTTCGTTGATCATGTATTTTGTATATTCAAGAAAGAATTAATGAAATATGTGGTTCTCGAATATGTGTGCATGTGTCTCCCCTGCATTACATTATTTTTATATGTCTTCGCCGGTTTTCGACCAAACAAAATGGCACGCCCAGTGGGACCTGATTCTCCTCCCATCTTCGCTGCGCTTCAGGTCGTTAAAAAAATGAAGATGATGATTGCTCGTCTTTTGTTCCCATATATGCTGGATGGTGCTTACTCTGAAGATCGACATACCTCTTTTCTGGTGGACGAAGAAAAGGGCAGTGACGTAACATATTACGTTGCTCTAAAAAAAAATGCATGTTTGCATGCTTATGCACTGCATGCAGACTCGTATGTGTTCACACAAAAGGGCCGGTCAGTGCCTGGGTTAAACAAGAGAGCACGGCATGCTGATCAAAGTGTAGCCGGAGCTTGAATATAGAGAAGTGCACTGTGTTTATATATGTTCATTATATATATACACACGTGAAGGCGTGAAGCTTTGAGCTATGCATTCATCTGTACAAGCAGGTTAATTGCACGGTGTACTAATGAAGGATTCCCTCTCGCGCTGGTGAGTCCATCCCCGCCGTCACCATCGAGGAAGCGATGAAGTTCTGTCCTGCTCGGTGCCTGATTTAGTTCGGCGCTCATGCTCCCATGGCTGTCTTCACTCATGGTGACAAGAAGTACTATCACCCAACGCAAGCGCGACACGGAGCTATAAAGAAGGTGTGCTAACACGTTGCCGCCAAAGCTAGACAAGCTAGATGAGCCGTTGTCACTGAAGCTCGCAGGCTTTTGAAGGAGCCTGAGCTGCTCCCGACTGTTCAAGAACGCAAGAATCTCCCGAGATTAAGGCTCTTGAGGAACTTAACGATGTCTCTTACTCCTTATCCTGGTCAATGCGCACTGCACGCTTCCAGGAACAACGAGAACGCTCTTCGCAACTATCGACAGTGGCGGAGTAATGTCAAGAAATTCCATGCCGAGTCAAGTGCTCAGGTTGTCGAAAGCATGGCGCCCAAAACAAAGTCAGGCGTTCCTGAGTTCCTGAACGTTGTCAAAGAGCCTTACGTGCTATCTGTAAAGGCCAAGAGGCCTGATGAACTGAAGAAGCTTGTTTGACAAGCCATTATCAATGAATTTTGGACACGCACATTGAAATATGTGGCCAAATTCCCTGGGTGTGGATCTATAACCCGCACTTATAATATCAGTCTTCATTCCCCAATGATGGTTGCCTCATACCATGTCACGGCTAATTCGAGCCTAGAAGAAAACAAATTTGCTGCACAAGCAAATGAAGTACCGGCACCTCATGCAAGTGCAGCTGTCGATCAGCTCCAGAAGCAAGTTCAGAAGCTGCCTGCCCAAATGAAGGAGCTGGAGAAGCAACTCCAAGGTCGCCAACCAATTGCAGTTGCAGAGAGTAATTGGAGGCCTATTCCTCTTGTTCCGAGCTTCCAAGAATCAAGGTCATTTGCACGAACTGGTGGCAGGTCTAAATACCAAGGCCCTGGTCGTTATGGTCATACTACTGAATTTTCTCAACAAGCTGGTGGCAGGCATTATGCACTTTGCCATCGTCCCCAAGACGAGCGGAGGACGCTAGCACAGCGGAGGGATTCCCCTCCGCGCTCGTTTTGCCACTCGAGGCAAGCTGCATTGCCTCCTCGCTGGAATTCATGGTCACGCCAAGAATGGCAACCAAGAGATTCCACAGGAAATCAACATCGCCTAGAAGAGCAGAAACATAAATGTGCTGCTGTACCACCTGCACATCTAAGGCAAATTTCAGAAGATGATCAGTGCCCAAAGGTCACGCATACACAGGTGGCGTCTTCGTCAGGCCAAGTAAATTCACCCCACACCTTACCCGAGCCATGATCGCGTCAGCCATATGCGATAGTGGAGAAGGTCGCATTGGCTTATCTCTATCGTTTTCTTCTACGCCGGATATAGGTCGTATTGGCCTGATCCATATTATTTCCTATGATAGTGGAGAAAGTCGTATTGGCTCATCCCTATTGTTTTCTACGCTCGAGAAGGTCGTATTGGCCAGATTGAGTAAGTCGTTGCAACCAAATTTGGTGTGGCGCACGGTAAGTAATGCAAGTGACGCCGAAGGCTGCCCAAATGCAAGTGACGCTAAAAGACTGCATACTGCTTTTACTCGAGCTTGTACGCTCATCTCAAAACGACATTGCTCCTTTTTGCTATAAAAATACCGACGCCGAAGGCTGTCCGCTTCGATCATTTGAGTAAAGCATCGTTCAAGTAATACTCTTATGCTAATTGTTGGCGGATTTACTACCGCATAATCGCCCATTACATGTCTAGTGCCGACGAGGCTAGACGAAATCACGGCCAAGTGCTGACGAGGCGAGGTCACTACTCCACCGACACGTCCTAATTAACGGAATCGGATACACCGTTGCTGGGCACCGACGAGGTGAAAGCAACTCACACACGCCCGTGTTAATGAAGGCTGGCATACATGATCGGCACCGACGAGGCGATAGTCATCCCCTTCATCAACAACAAATTCCGTTTACTCCGACGTGGCGTTACGGCGATGTCACGACCAAGCTTCTCGCGACATAAAGCCACCCATACAATTACTACGCCATATATCGCGATATGGCTGGACGGCGATCAATCAAATACATGACGCGACCATAAAGCGCAGCTTAATCGGAGGTTTTTTCGCAAGCTCATCTTGCGGATGTAATTAACCGGCCGCGCCCCAACAGGCCCCGGAATCGGCGAACTACACAATTTTCCTACAAGTCAGACCTCTCCTTAAGCATGACGCAGAAGACGGAAGAAGACAATTTTTCGTTGATCATGTATTTTGTATATTCAAGAAAGAATTAATGAAATATGTGGTTCTCGAATATGTGTGCATGTGTCTCCCTGCATTACATTATTTTTATATGTCTTCGCTCGGTTTTCGACCAAACAGGCGGCGCTTTGATGAGATCGAACACGCGGTATTACCCATGCATCTTGTCAGCCCAACTCACTAATGCTTGTCCGCGGCAAGAGCATGAATAGAAAGCTACTTTACCGCACCATCATGTACTGCAACCGGAAAACTGATATTTTGTGAGTCATTGAAAAAGACACTTCATACCGCTCCAGAGATACAGTCCGTGAGAGTCAACACCATCATGCAGTAGGTGCTTGATTTTTTTCAATTTTTTCAGACGACGAATCTAAGCCAGCCGAACCACGGCCATCACCCGCCATGCCAACCTGGGATCTCGCTGGAGGGCTGCGTCCCTCCGCGTGTCCTGCTGCCGCCATTATCATCCTCGCCGAGCCGCCCGTTTTCTAAGGTTGCCGGAGTTGGCGAGAAGGAATACGCACCATCATCGCTGAGGAACCAAATATATGTCGCATCTCGCTCCAAGGAACATGTTCTTGACCATATATCTACATATCAATATCTTCAGTAACCGAATGATATCTAACCAGGGGCTGTTTGCTTGAGGCCGTTAAACATTTAGTTGTGGCCTAGCATATGTCTAGACCTCTGGCATATACAAAATCCAATGTCTAGGAATGGTGCCTAGGTGTTGACACCCAAAAATATCCGGGCATGATTTTTTGATGAAGGCTTAGAGAGATGGAGATGGATCGATGGCTCGAAGAGATTGTGCTCATATAAAATGATTGTCTGCGTCTATGTTGAGACTCACAAAAACTCGAGGATCATATCCATGGCCATACACCAAACTACCAAGGATGGGAATTACATACTATCAATCTCGCGTTACCCTGGTGGTGACCACCTAGATGTGCGTGATGGCATGGCGGAGCTCCCTAGTGTGTCTCTTTTGCTGGGGACAGATGCTTTTCCATTGGAGATAATATTTGGCATCACGATGCACCTCGACAACCCAGCAATGCACAAAGATGGCGGATCGAAGACAGTTCGGGGTTTTCCTCCCACACAAAAGGTCAATGGTGGCTATTCCGAACGCCACTGATAAATCAAGGTGGAGGGGCAACGGTGAGGGCACAGGGTTTCAAGCGTGGGCCGATTTGCCAGCTATAGTGGGGGCTGTCTGGCAGAAGAGCCAACATCTATATATGTTCGAACAAGCGTTCTGTCCACCCTGAACCAAACAAGGATGGTATAAGCTTAACCGAAAGGGCAACGGCCCCCCAGGAAATGTGCACATTCCAACATATTTGAATGCAGTTGGCTCGCAGTCATATCCTAACTCACATGCTCAGGATATATGGTGTATATTTTCATGGGATGTTGAAAGAACATTTTTACTCACTAGTTTGGTTTACAAACAGTCAAACTGAGGCAACCAGCATGGAACAAATATGAGCTAGATTTCATCAGCACTTAACCCAGAAGCTCAGACGACGCGGAATCCTATCAGAGGTTCAAAAAATATCTACAGATCCTTTTAGCTGCATGCACTGCTAGTCGCCGACATACCCATAGTCATGACCGGGCCTGGGGTGTGCTCAAGCAAATTATGAAACGAGTAGATGCTGGATACCATCCTAGCCAGCGTGGCCTCGATCATGTGCCTTACAGAGACGCGCTGCAGATTGAGATAACGCAACAGAACCATTTCCCGATACCTCCCACTCTGACCACTCGTGCTGCTGCTTCGACGCCACACGGCCCCTCGTACAACATTCGGCGTGGCCGCGTGATCTTGACCACACCCCAGGCTGTGTCTAGAGGGCAATCACACGGAGAGAAATTTTTGAAGAGTGCAAACATGCCTATGAGAGTGAGAGAATAAATAGAGGCCGAATTCAGGTGGATAGCTAGAAAGGTATATATATAGTGAAGTGCAAGAAGCTAGCTAAGAAAGGTGCATATATGTATGGCCCTCGTTCACTTGAACTTCAATCATATGCTAATAATAACCTCTCCTGCACCTGATACCTGCATTTCAATAATGCTATAATTTACTGCTTTTCTGTTTGAATGCATCTCGTAACTGTAGGTAGCCCCCACTGATAATTGTAGTACTACAACACCTGACCGTTTTTTTTCATTTTTAAGTTCCTGATACAATTCGTAGCTCATGTATTTGCTTTCATGTAAAATTTTCTACTAAATTAGTATATGTTGGATATGTAGATGGCAGCGGGCCGCAATCTGACTGCCACCAAGCATCCAAGCAGTTCCACGTGGAAGGCATCAAGCAAGAATCGCCTTGTTCTTGCACTTCACTTGTAATGCATGTTTAACAAAACACTAGAGTTGCAGGGAATTCGTAGCTCATGTATTTCAGCTCATGTTAGTTGTAATGCAGGGGTGTTTCTCCATTTTAATCAAGAGCTGTAGATACATACAGAGGGGTAAAACTCGACTTTGGTAACAACTGTTTCCACACAGTAGCCTTCGGAAGCATCCACAGCCGAAGCTCTTTCTGCCCTGCCGGCAGTATATGGGTATACGGCGGCACGTCAGGCACGCGTTGAACATCATCTGAATATGCACTGAGACCTCTGGAACTTCCAAACTAGAGCTCATGACAAGAAAAGTCTGCTTTGATTCCCCGTGCCTCTCATTTCTATTCTACAGAGAATACACAGCCACATAAAACATTAGTGTTTTGTTGTTGAAGATGCTGGAGCGAGCTTCAGTATTTATAAACGTTCAGAACGAGCGGCCAATTTATAGCTAGGAAATAACATGACGGCTTCTTAAAGTTGCATTGCATTATATTGTCGTACTAAAGGCGGCCAGATGTGCCCACGTTTCCTTCATTAATTACAAACGTGTACCATTGAATCTTCTATATAACGAGTAGGTCACTGTGCTAAAATCATGGCATGGCATCTCGATACATCAAATTTCCATCTGATCTTTAGTCTAAAGCTACTAGAAATTTCATCTTTAATTAATCTTTTTATTTATTAGTGATTGATACAATTACAGAAATATTCCCATCAGAAAATAGTCTACTAGCCTGGGAAACTGGTATAAATATCAACTTTATATCTTCCGCTAGATAGATTAAGATACAGTTCCAAAGTAGTGGGTCTCAAAAACCTTTTTAAATGTAGTGGACACCTTTCATGATTGTCCCAAACAATCGGGTAGATCAAATAAGTGGTTATTGTTTTGAGAGATGGTGCAGCCTTTTGGTGGATGGGCAAATAATGTTGATTTTTTTTCTTTTTGACGCAGAGCTAGGATTGATATTTGGGCAGAACTATGCCCAAAATGCTTATCAGCAATTCCAGATTGCCACTAGTGACAGTTAAAACACAGTTACTGTTCTTGCGCCCGTGGTAAGGGCATATCAGCGAGGCGTAACAACCCTTAAACAGAAACATGTATATACAATATACGTGTTGCTGATAACCATTTAACAGAGACGCATGTGTACAATACACGTCATTGATACCCATCAAACAGAGACGTGTGCAGCCAGGACTCGTCACTGACAACCATTGAATACCAATTGGTCTCTATGGCCCAATCGGTGTATGGAAGCTAATCTCTGCGCTAATCTTTGCACAACTGGCAGATCGAGTGACATATGAGTTTGGTGTATGTTCGAGGTTGTTTTTTTTTTTTTTTTTGATGGAGACAGGATGGTGTGACCACGTACAGGAATTATTAAATTAAAAAAGGTAAAAACAGAAACTGCATGTTGGAGCTAGTGATCTAGCAGGGGCCGACAAACTACTATTGGCTCTGTCTAATTAGTCATTCAAACCACTCTTATCCACGGCTCCAGTCCTCTGATTTTCTTCCCAGTTCCAATATATCTTCCCTGCTAACACTTAGCAGAGCAAGGGAGGCGAGGGCCTGTTAAATTTTCTCCACAGGGCCATAGGGGCCCTGATTTCTCAATCATCAAATATTCAAATTAGAGGGGTAATAATAGTCTGTTGCATCATCAATAATTAATGAAATTCACTATGTTTGATAATTCAAGCTGCACAGTCTGCATATGGTATCTGCTAGAATTTGAGGATCGGAAACACTTCAAAATGATATTCTTGGTGGAGGTTGCTTATGATCAAATAGGAATGCTGTTAAAGGGTAACTGCTGCATCAGTAATAATAACCTGTTACACACATACACTAGCAAACAATTAATGTAATGCGTTTTCTTCCATACAGCAACATAGTACACTCGATATTCAAATTTGAGTGTAACACCCAGAAATTTGCATGTTTTTAAATAGGGAATTTGATTTAATGATGCGATTTTTGTGGTGCATTGAACCTAGTAAAATAATATTTTCTGAAAATAAAATCCAATTGTCGGCTTGCCATCTCCGGATTTAATGACTTGCCATTCATCTACGGCAAACAAGCCGTAATAGTCTTCCTTTTCGTCGGCGAGATTCACTGTTGCGACTTGCCGGCAATGGCCGCTGTCGTTCATCTCCGGATGACCACACCAGGACTCTCCCTTGTTTAATCTGGTCCAACCAACTCGAATCCAATGGCCAGGAATGGCTGAATCCTTTCAGCTGTTATTTTGCTTTATAGAGCCCTCGTAATCATGCTCGAGATCCTGGTTTAGTTCAAATTCAGAAATTATTTATTTTATTTCGAAATTCCGGTTCCTGTTATTTACAGAATTGCCACTGTTTTCAAAAAGCTAATAAGTTGCACGTTTTAAGTCCGTTTTCGATGATCTTTTATATCGATGTGATCGTAGAGACGTGTAGAATAGTTTTATAAACTTTTCAAATTGTTTTCTTGCTGTTGGTGTACTGTTATCTTATAAGTTCTATGTTTGCTTTGTGTTTGGTCGCATGATCAATTACGTGATGTTGCCCGGGATCGAAAGTGTAGTCGGTGAGCAATTCCGAGTGGACAAGAGTACTTCTACGAGCAGGACCAGCAGGAGCAACAGAACTTTGAGAATCAAGGCAAGTTTAGTTTTGGAATATGCTAGCTTTAAAATCACACTACTAGATTTTGACCCTCGTTACATCGGCATTTTATTGATGTAATAGGGCCGAAATTGATGTGATAGCTTGGTGTCGCATCATTTCGTGTTTGGATGCGAGCCAATGCAAGTGCTCTTGATGCAATAGCCTTTCGCATCGGTTACTTGTGGTTGATGCGAGAAGCAACTATTGCATCGCCCATCCATTGTCTTTTGCATCAAAATTGAGAGATGCAATAGCTTATTGCTTCAAAACCATGTTGATGCAATACATCTATTGCAACGGCTACCGCCGATGCAAGAGACTATGTTGCATCGATATTAGGTTCGTTGTTATATAATCTTGTGCATCACCATTTTGATCCGATGCAAGAGGTTCTATTGCATCGACGCTATGTTTGATGCGGTTCGAGCTATTGCATCGACGCTTATGTTTGATGCGATTTAAGCTATTGCATCGACGCTATGTTTGATGCGATTCGAGCAATTGCATCGACATGAGGTTCGATGAGATTCGAGCTATCACATCGACATGAGGTTGGATGCAATACAAACTATTGCACCGACATGAGATTTGAAGGACAACCAATTATTGCATCGAATTCATTGCATATAAATTCATAAATTACAAAATTCAATGGCACAAAAAGGCAATCATATTAATAACTTGATCCTAAGCATTCAATCTTTTGTACAATGTAAGGAAGTCAAATGCCTTCCTACTTCGAATAGGTAATTGCAAAGTTGAACTACATTCCAAACCACTAACTTATGCTATAAATAGGCAACCATAAATAGAAATACATGTCTCTTAGCATAGAACAACATGACATCTTTCTCGTTGCACAATATTTGATTCATTTCAGCTTTGCCAAGACTAACTCAAGGTTGATCTTCCTGAAAAAGTCAAAATGACTTGCATTAGTAATATATATAGTTGATCACACGCTTGGAGCCAAACATAGACAACAACATTTTTGGGTTTAACAAATAGAATGGATAATGAAGCCAAGCTATAACACACACAAGGCATGAACTCCCGATTGCTCATGTTAAGTGAACAAACATACATGTATAAGTGAACAAAGTTCATGTTAATAATGTGGACGACAACTTAAAATGACACCTGATTGCTCATACCATTCCTCCTTTCTTTTGAATTTTCGCTTTTTTGTTGCGCAGTATTCCTCGCTGCTTGTGATGTAATAAATGTCACCGACTCATTACTATCTTTATCATTTGCAAAAAAAGTGATCCGTTGGCGCCACGAGTGAGGCGACTATGTTGATACTCTTCTCGCTTTTGCTCAACAATGCACCGTCTCACGATAGCCAGAAAACCAAAAAGATTTGAAGGAGCAATCGCCACTTAGCAATTCTAAGAACTTGTTCAACTCGTAGGTGATAATTTTGAAGTATATTACCCAAGGCACATGTTCTCGATCCTTGGATGGGAGTGGGAACAACAGTAGGTTCACTATGTGTGTGTAGAGTAGATTTTGTACCAACCTGCATATTTAAAAAAAAAAAGGATTCACACATTATGCCGAATAAATGTAGGTATCCATTACATTGCAGTTTGCATTTATCAAAAAAAAAATTGTAAAAATCTGCACCTTCATTTCCGCTAACCCTATTTTCAATACCAAAAGCATTATTTGTGAATTCTGAAGGATGAGTGGTTGTTTCTCAGGTTGAGAGGCTATTGTGGTTGGTGCAAAAGATTCTTGCATTGGAGTTGTACGGAGAAACATTAGCAATAAATCTTTACTAAAATCAATGATGTTGGAAAGAATGAAGAAGTACTATTATTACCAAAGGCGGTGCTTGATTGTGTTGTTTCATTAGTGAAAATAACTCTTGCCTTAGTTCTTCTCTAAGTTCTTCTCTAAGCTCTTCTCTAATCTTGCTACTTGTACTCTCCAATTGATGTTGCAGCTGCTGAATTTTTTCCTTGTCGCTCTCCCTCTCGGCGGCTTGAACGGTATGTCGTTCTTTTAACCTCTCTACCTCAGCTTGCATCTCACTATTTTTCTCATATTGCTGCTGCTAATGCAGATGCACGAGCTTGCTCTTCAATTCGCTCATTCATAAGTTGGCTTCGGTCGGATACTTTGCCAAGTATCCATGTCCAGACCTTTCCCGCTCCCCCGCATCCAAAGGGTTTCCTTGTAGGTTTCATGAAGAATGTGCCTTTCTTGTTCTTTTGAAATCACGAACCTTCCAACTCAATTCTCTCTACAACTTTGGAGAAGGCGCTTTCCTAAATTTAAGAACACAATTAGTGTTTTCAACTTCAGAAGTAGCAACAAAGTAGCCCAGCTCAAGTTTAATAAGAATTGGGTAAAATGGATAATTTGGAAATCAACCTCAGATCGCTTAGATTCATATACCGATTACTTTCTCAAAAAAAAAAAATCCAAGTCCATGTTAATCATGCAAATATGATTCCTAGCAAAGCATGTTGAGAGGTTAAAAGCAATCGACAATTGAACGCTAGCATTTCTGAGATATGTATGACATTTTGGAGATAAATGAATAAAACATGATATGAGAACATACATCACTGGACACTCACACATCGAGTAGTCCAGCTCTATTCAAATCACTTTAAAGAACATGACTTAACTAAATAAAGCATCTAGCATAAGCAACTTGCTTTCCAAAGAAGCTCCTAGAAATCTAGGCATGCAAATGCTATACAGAAAATAAATGATATGTGGAGATGTACAAGGAAAATGACTTGCATGAGGACATTCTCGAAAGCTTATAAAATTCTCTAGATTTCATATTCAGACATCAAAGCATGATTTAGAAATTAAGTACTTCGAAAATAGCGAATTATAGAAACTACTCAATGAAAAAGAGAGCACCAAAAACTGGGAGGTAAATTCAATCAGTCAGAAGCTTTCAAACCACTAGGCCAAATGAGCTCAAATTTGAACAGTAGCTAGATATGAAGGTGAACTTTGGTATTCAAATGTTTCCCACAGAAAACCAACTTATCAAGGTGAACTTCTCTAAGTCCCCAGATCTATCCGGATGGTCACTTAAAGAATTAATGATGTTCCCAACTTACGTATAAATGCATCCAAACCCGAACACAAGGACAAGGAGATGATGACCTTTTATCACCCAACCAGGGCATGTACGACCATCAATATAATAATTATTTTATATATAAATGCAAAATCACTAAGTACTAATGAACAAAGTAGCACTTACATATATTTCCTTAGCAAAGATCGAAGACCATCTACCGTCCCTTGGTGCGTGTACTCCTCCAAAATGTCAAACCATCCGGCTCTTCACCAGTCTCTAGGTTTCTAAGATGTGAACATTGAACATTGTTACTATTTAGGTAAAAATAAAAGAAGATTAGGTTTCATATCATTACCTGCTCAAAACTAACTTGTGAAAAAAGGTTTTGATCCTGTAACGATGTATTGTCCGTCGATGTCTTTGGAATTACTAGAGTTTGTGGTGCTTATTTCCTAATATAAACACAAAATATGTTAGTTGCACCAAAAAGATACGCATAATAAACACATATATGTCGAGGCTTAGAACCTGAATTTGTCACTTCCAAAATACAACACCAAGTAGTGCCACTCCACAATGTCCAAATCATCCGCTTATGTCTCATTCTTTCATGATAACTATTGTATGCCTTGTATGTGGCACTCAATTGAGCTCGCCATCCTTTGTAACGATACCTTGCAATCTTCCATATCCTAGCCTTCTCATCGTCATTGTTCTCAAGCCTCCACCTAACCCAGAGGGAAAGGGATACCAACAAATTGTGAACAAATAAGATATTACAAAGAATTAATTTATCATATGCGGGAGCAAGACTGTAACGCACCATTATATCTTGTGCTATTTTATCCTTAACAACCCGCTTGACATCTCCCCACTTTTTAACTCCAATAAGTGGAGTCCTTTTCTTGTAAACCGAACTATTTCATCAACAAACCCACGATAGTTATCTCCTATAGGACCACCTTTCGTTGATGAGAAATCTATACTAAGTTTCTCAAGGCAAAGTTTAAATCTCTTAGCTTCGACCGATAAACCTTTCAAGGTTCCACGCCCATTCTTTCTCTTGTTGCCAACCCCTACGGTAAAATTGATGTTATAAAATGGAATGCATGTTAACATTATAAATTAGTATTTTAATGTTATAGTAATGTATGAACACTCCTCAACCATTGCATACCTTTATGAGAGGACTTTGGCCTACGAGCATGAGCTGAAACTGCATTGGTGTTGTTAGCGCTATTGTCGCCACTTCCGTCTTCTTCAATGGTTTCATCATCTAAATATGCATCTGCACATACAAAAAAGTGAAAGTACACGCTACAATGGAGTTTGAAATTTATATATTGATGTTTCCACTAATGCCAAGATAAAATCAGATTACATATATCTTGAAGAAGCCCTTCCCTCCTCAACCATTCTTTATATGTTGCAACAGTATTCAGCCGTTGTCATCCTTAAATTCTGTGAGATGCATAGACAGATGTTGTATATATAGTGTCAGTTTTAGATCATTAACTAAAAATCATTGAGATGTATTTTTCTAGTACATTAGTACCTGGGTTATTTTTATCCTGTGGCAGCTTATTGAGCCACACTTTGTACGCATCGATGTCTTCATCCTGAATTCCTTCTCCACTAACTTCCTCATGTGTATGATGCTTTAATCGGTGTGATTGCATATTCTCCTTCCTGATCTAACTGAGTCATTGAAACTACTACCCTAATTGTCTTCTCTTCTGTACACTCTTCTATCATTGTCAATGCATCTTCTTTTCGTAATCTATACGCTTCAGCAAAGCTGTATCGTTGCCACATCTCTTCAGATAGTACATGAAGTCCCTCGCAGAATAACCCACCTTAACTTTGTACTTTTAATAAGTTGGCAAAGGTAATTTTAGCACGAAAATGTCCATTATGGCACGTTTCTGGTCCATGGGTCCACTCGTGAAATCAATAAATACTTTCCATTTATCTCTTGTTTTCTCGTGTGTTTTTCCTACAAAATATTTTAACTTCCTTCATCAAATTTATCTTATGACTGTAAAATCAATTAATGCATGAAGTGCCATTTAGTCAGCGTTAAATAAAAAGAGATTGAAATGAGTCTCCACTTAGTAGTTCATGGTGCTACTAAATACGTCAAAAAGCAATTGACCTTAGCTTATAAGTAATCCTAGCAGAAATAAATGTATGCATGGGACAGGAAACCCAAACCATAGTAGACAGATAGGAATTACTTATGGAAAAACATAACTATAGAGGTACAATTCACACGGTGAGGATGCATTATTAATAAGAAAATTATTCAGGTGTCAATGTTTTCAGGTGCCAGCAACATTCTTGAAAAGAAACACCAAACGCCTGTTACAATTGCAGATTTTAGAGTGCAGGCCCTTCCCAATATCTAAATTGTTCTTTCAGTAAAAACAGTAGTGTTATAATATCATGTGTGCACTTATCCTATCTCTTCCCAGGAAACACAAGCATACCAACCAATTATAATCGAAAGCTTGAAACTACAAATATTTGTAAATAGATTGAGAACCCTCTAAGAAAGAGCATAAATGCTGCAGCCGAGATGACTACTTTGGTTCAGTTCTTTGTAGCCTGAAATGTTCTGTTTTAAACAACACAAGCAATTTGATCCCTCTGCACCTTATGACAGGGACACAAGTAGCAGCAGTGATGCATATGAGCGCAGAGATCTGATCAGTGATCCTAGCATCAGAAATTCAGAATCATTGCTGACAACTGACTGGTGAATTGCATGCAGATTATTGGAGACGCACGGGCATTGCCATGGTTGTTCTACTGGCATGCAGTGCACATGAGAAGGGAAACAATGCCCATGGCAAAACAATACGAGCACATAAACTGCGTATCAACAGGTACCTGGGTTGCTCATCTTTTGCTTCTCGGATCCATCTTGTCGACGATGAGGTGTGTCTATGACACCTTCAGGGCTGGACTGCGTGGAGAACCTCCTGCTGGATGGAGGGGATGACCTCCTGGTAGACGGCCTCCGCGAAGGAGGCGGCGACGGCGACCTCCTGGTAGACGGCCTCCGCGGAGGAGGCGGCGACGGCGACCTCCTGGTAGACGGCCTCCGCGGAGGAGGCGGCGACGGCGACCTCCTGGTAGACGGCCTCCGCGGAGGCGGCGGTGGCGGCGACGGGGACCTGCTGGTAGACGGCCTCCGCGGAGGTGGCGGCGACGGTGACCTCCTGGTACACGGCCTCCGCGGAGGCGGCGGCGCCGGCAACCTACCGGTAGTAGACGACGACGGCGCGCGTGCAGTCTCCTCCATCGCGCCTCGGACTGGAGAAGATGCGATGGAAAACTGCTTCCACCGTGATGCAAATTAGTGGAATATTAACCGTGTATTAGGGAGAGGGATAGTAATTAGCGGCCCAGTTGTTTTTCGCGGGAGGAGGGCGCGCGCTCCGGAAATTTTCGCGGTTTTGGGATGGGCCAGCGGCAACTTAACGCGGGAGTGGGGAAGTGGCAGAGACGGACGCAAAGTGCAGCCGCTGCGCGCGCGGGGTAAATTTTGTTGGCCAAGATAATTGTTTCGATCGCGACATATCCATGGTGATGGTGTGGTGCATCCGTCCGTCTGCGTATTTGATTGACCGGCAGTCATAAATCTTCCTTCCATTACGTCCGGTCCAATGACCATGCTTCATCGATCAGCACGCACATTGCACATAGTGCGATGCGATGCATGAGTGCAGACATCATAGAGGTCAAAATTAAAGTTGTTGTTTGCCCCCACCTGTCAAAATAATAATATATATTAATATAATAATATTAATAATAATAGGAATGTCATATACTGAATTTTCAAATCTATAATTTAAGTATAAAACAAGTATTTAACTAATCTAATTACATGATTTATTTTTGTATTTGTGTGATTTATTTTGTACTTTTTCTAATACTTATGGGATTTATCTTTTTACATTTTATAATTTTAAGATAATTACATCATATTACAAAACTAATAAAATGATAGTACATTTTTTTAGCGAATGCACACGAGTGTGTGTATCTTTGTATTAAGAAGAAGCAGAGCTTATGTACAACATTGTCAAAACTCGACACCTGAAAATTAAAAAAATAAAAATTACATAAAAAGGAAACAACCGGGGAGTAAGACACCAAACTCATGGCTGAGCCAAAGCTCGAAGCCCATTTGTTCCCGCTTCCGCCGAACAACTTGAAGGACATCGATGATCGAGGAAGTGGACTCCCTAAAACATCGTGTGTTGCGCTCTTTCCAAATTTCCCGTGAAACGAGCGTGAAAAGTGAGTCAAGTCCTTTGCGCTTTTCCGGTGAAAAGAGATTGAGTCGTCTCCACCAACGTAGAGAAGAAGTAGCTACGGGGCGGGCAAAGGTAATCCAAATGCCGGCAAAATATGGAACCATATGTCCCCTCGGTGAGTGGGCACTTGACAAGGATATAGTCAATGGTCTCCCATCCTTGATCACATAGATAGCACTCCTCGCGTGTTTCAAGTCCGTGACGTAGCCTACGATCTCCAGTCCGGTAGCGGCAACATCCAGGGTTGGGGAGGAAGCAACGGTAACAGGGCACTAACATAGTCTTGCTGCCAAGTCGACTAGGGGTGTTGTTGTTATATGCTGAGCTGCTTATCGCCTCGCTCATGTTTTGAGATCCGTTGTGGCGTTTTGAGATCCATTGTGGCAGGGGCCATAGTTGGCATGTCGTGGGTATGACGCCAATGTTGTGAGATCCCGGTGTTGTTGTTGGGTGCGATTTGGGGGGTGGCTTTGCTATGAGGTTGTGCTCAAATGTTTGTGCGCCTTTGATGAGAATAAACAAAACGTTAAAGGGTGCGCTCTTCTGCACGAGGATCAAATCACTATGTTTCCATAATTGGTGTCTAGGATGGGCTCGATTGATGGTATGATGCCCATGTTGTGAGATCTCGTGAGGACACATCAAGTTTATTGCATGATTGGAAACTTCGTGACATGACAATTAGGTACTAGCCGGACATGATCGGAGACTTGGTGACACATGATGTGGTAGTACATGAGATGAGTCTACATGTTAGATGCATCCACCCGTAAGGAGAGAGGGAGGGGAAGTTGCCGGGCTAGTAGGATGGGCTTTGGATGTGTCTCGCACAACCCGTGACCTTCTCCCATGACCCCCACTTGTTCCCATCCTCTCGAGATCGGGCGACTGCGGTAGTGGCCGGAGTGACTCCCGGGTGGTGGCGCCGCCAATCGAACGGAGACACCGCCATCGCCACGGCAAGCGCCAACGTCCATAACGTGCAGAACGCGCAGAACGCCAAGACGCCAGCTTGCCGCGGCGCAAGGTGATCTGCATCATCGACGATGACGACATTTTTTAGGAGGCCAAATTAAAAAAACGCCTTAAGTCCTTGTACCATTGAAATACATTTTTATGAAAACGCCTTAAAAAGCATATAGCAATTGGAGGCATTTTAATGAAAACGCATTCAAAATGCATTTCTACTGCAGCATGGGAAGAAGAAAAGTAAAAACTGGAGACTGGACACAGCCCGTAATGCCCGGGAGTAATGCCCACTACACTGGACCCAGAAACTGCCTCGTGCACGGGGTCACGGGAGGCAACCTGCCCGCCGCCGCCCGCCGTACTCCACCCTCTGCGCCTCCTCGTCCTCATGGCCGAGATCCACGGGGTCACGGGCGGGTCTCCGGCGGCTCCGCGCTCCACCCTCTCCGCCTCCTCTTCCTCGCCTCCCAGGTACCTGTGGCTCCTTCACTCGCCCTCACACCCACTAGCACTGCTCTGGCCATCGCACTGGTGCTTCACTTGATTCCCCTGCCTGCTTCTACCCGGCGGCGCAGGAGCTAGGTGGGAGGGGCTCCGGCGACTCCAACACAGTCCTCCTGCTTGGGCGCGCGAAGGGAGGTGCTGCTATGGGGGAGGCAGGCGCAGGTCCAGCGGCCAGTCCAGGTCAACGAATCCTCTGCTGCAACCTCTATGCGTCAACGTCTAATTCCTATGACCTCCATCGTCTACTGAGTACTGACTGCTACGACTACTTAGACACTTGAGGTAAAGTAGATCCCCAATCCCTCTGTTGAGATATTGGTTGATTTATGCGAATCGATTTGATCTATCTGAATACACTGTATGTGCTTGTGTGTGGAACCACTAAGTATAGTATCTTAGTTATATGCTGTTGCCTGGACACCTGAATAAACATCATAGTTGTAAAAAAATACAAATGCTAAGCTGAAATCTGATAATTTTCCCCACACTTATTATCTTGATGTCTTTACTACTGCTGCAGTATTATCTTGATGTATTTGTAGTATTGGTAGACTAGTCAGAACAAAGGTAGCCAAAAAAATGCAGATAAATTTTGATATGAATTCTTCCTTATTTCGTTCTGATAAAAATAATGTAGCTACATCTGTTCCTAGGTAGTGCACTCATCATATCTACCTAGCACTATCATATCTACCTTGCTGGAAAATGTTATCTCTGAATTTTTTTCTCCAAATGGTTACAACTGTGTCCTCTATGATTTGAACAAATTTGAGTAGGTTCGTTTTTTGGCCATTTATTTTTGGATCTCGTAGAAACTTACTAAAATTCGTTTTACACTGAATCCTTGATCAGTACTGATTCTGAGTAGAGATTCCCTGATTTTGTTGCCTCCCCATTCAGTGATTCTTATCAATACCAGTGATTTTGATCATGTCCCAGACGCAACTTATATAGTAATGTGCTCAATCAGTATCAGAATTTGCCATACTTCAGTAGAGCATATTCAGACCAGAGCATCTTGTCGTTATCTCTGAATGGCGATGCCTAGATAACCATTTACATACTCTGAATGGCGATGTCTAGATAGCCATAAGTTTTGTTTAAAAAAAAATTATAACAGATAGCCATAAGTTGAATCTTTGTTCAGATCATGTGAACATGTAGTGCCCATGCAGTTTGAACTGTTTTCTAAATGTTTAGTCAAAAGTGTGAACTCCCTGTTTGTTCAGATTGTGTGAATATGCATGATAGTGTGGCAACACAATGGTATATAAAAAGTCGCCCTCTCTAGTTGATGAGTCCTTTGAGACGCACCAGTTGAGCAGACCAAGAAGTGTTCTTCTGTACAGACGCTGAGAGAACTGACATGTGCACTTTATGTGCTGCTGGTAGTACAGTAACTAATGAAAGAACTCTAATTGGTTTTGGCGGGTGCTCTAAAAAAATGAGTCACACAAGTATTTAGACATGCTAGTAGCTAGGATTCCAGAAAATAATCCTTCACAAAAATGCAAACCTGCTAGTTGCTGCTCACACACAGACACACAAAAACACACGCTTTTAACATAAGCATGTTGTTGATCAACTAAGAATGCCATTCAATAAAAATTGTGAATACTTAAACGAAAAATCATCATCAGCTTCGTCATTTTGTCGCAACGGCAGGTGTGACAACTCCATCATCAATATATGCATCTACCTCATCTTCAACCTCATCACTAAAATCTTCTTCATTTGGTTCTGGTACAGATTGAGCAATTGCTTTCTCAATGACAAAAGTATCAATTGCTTCCCTTCCATGTCCGCTCGTCGCCAACTCATCAAGTCCCCTTATCGCTTCTAACAGTCATGTCCTCCACCCCAACAAGCAATGAGTCAACATCAATTTCTGCTTCCTGTTCAACACTAGCTGATTCCGCATGGAGAAAAGGTTTCTTGGTTTGATTCAACAACACTACACCAATTTGATTTCTTTGCATGTTTGACATAAAACACCGCTTTCGCTTGTGTTGCCGAATATAGGGCTCATCTGAATATCGGAGAAGAGTAGTATCAATATCTATAATTCCATATTGATCTTTGTTGTACCCTTTACCTTTGTTCTTTGTTGAGCGGGGACATTGAACCAATCACACCAAACAACATCACTTCCTTTCCACCAGTAAATCGTAGAGAGATAATTTTCTTAATAACTCCGCACCATCCATATCTAAAACTCCTATATAGGAGCTCCCCACTATTCAAGCTTAGGGAATTCTCATGCCTCCGATTGGTCCTGAAATTGATAACTGAAATTAAAACTGAAATCGTGAATCAAACATAGCGTAGGGATTTCTCTCGTTACGTTAAGCCCCACCGCGCCCGATCCCCTCGGCGTCCCTCGGCTCGCTCTCGCTTCCCACCCGCAATGTCGCCCTCCCTCGCCGGCTGTCCTCCTCCTCCCACTACGATGGTTCCCGCAATATATCCGAAGTCCCCACCCTCGCATCCCCCACCTCCACCCCCGCCCCGAATCGCTCCTTCGCCAGCCGTCCGATTCCTCATCGCCGGTGTTCCCCGCCACCATCCATCCTCGAAGCCCAGCAACGCTGCCGCCGCCCCGCCCCCGCCACCGCCCACCGTGATCCAGATCCGCCTCTGCCGCCTCCACCTCCACCTCCCGTACCACCGCCGTCGCCGGCCTCACGCACGGAAGAAAGGAGGCGAATGCCGCCGACCCCAACCTCGCCAAGAAGCCCCGCCCCCGACGTTCGATCCCCCGGGTCGGGCCGGGCGGCCCCGCCCGCATGGGTCGGGCGAGGTGGACCCCGCGATGGAGCGCCGCCGTTCGACTCCCCGTCCGACCGTCTTCCCTATGTTGAGGTCGCCGCCTCTCTGCGATCGCACTCCTCTGTCCACCTCGCCCCAGCTCGACGCTCTCTATTCTCCCCCGAAGGAGCTGCCGACGCCCATGGGGCGAGGCCACCGCCCCTGCTGCTGGTCTGATGGGGTGGAGTGGAATGGAGGGTCCGCTCGGATTGGGATCTACGCAATATTAGGGAGCTGCGCCGTTGTGTTGGTTCTGGTGATCTCCTTGCCGTGCTTCTCTGCATCCGATCGCCAAGGTACTAGGTACTACCGTATCGCCCTTTTGCTTGCCTCTGCGTCCCGCATCAATTCGTTTTGGGTACCCTGTTAGCTGAACAAGTGTCTGATTCTGGTGTCGGCTGTGCTGCGGCTAATATCCAACATTAGATTTCGCTGGCATCTAGATGTGGCCCTGTGTATAGTTCATACTGCAACTGGCTGTGCTGGATTGTTATTGTTTTTGGTGGCTATTTATTTTGTGGAATTGACATTTTAGAAAAGTGAGATTCTAAGGCCTGTACCATTATGATGTCGAGAATTCAGTAGATAAGAACATGGCCATCGTATCTACCAGATGTTGTTGATTAGTTCATGTTATTGACATGTGTTTCTTAGCATGATTGTTTGTCATACGGTTCTGTGTTTCTTAACAAATTATAGTTCACTCATTTATTAATTTATTTATTCCATGGATGCTACCTATTATTGATAAGTATGCCACCTGTTTGTATGATAATCCTATGAGATTAATTGAGAAGTCACATCGGCTGTGAGCCTAAGTCAAGATTGTGCAAATATGTGGAGCTGCTAGCATTTGTTCTTTAGCATATGACCTGACTAGAATTTACTGAACCTTTGTAGCCAAGACATGGGTCAAGCACTTGGCTTGATTCAAGTGGATCAATCCACAGTAGCCATCAAGGAATCTTTTGGGAAATTTGATAAGATCCTAGAGCCTGGATGCCACTGCTTGCCATGGTGCTTAGGGAAGCAAATTACTGGGTATATGTCACTCTGTGTGCAGCACCTTGATATCCGCAGCGATACAAAGAGAAAGGTACCCCAAAAATCTTTTCTCTCTATAATTTGTTAAAATTACCATGACTGGGTAAAAAGCTATCAGCTGAGTACTATAATTTGTTACACATTATGCACAGCTGAGTACTATAATTTGTTACACATTATGCACAGCTGAGAAATGAACTTTAACTTTTGTGAAAGATGCTTCATCTACTATGGACTGTATTGCTTTCTATACTGTGGCAGAGGAATTAGTTGGATGCTCAGCTCTAGAAGCTTCACAAAACATGCAAATCGAACCAGACAACCAGCCAGCTACTCTCAAAACAGCCATTGGCAAAAAAGATTATTTCATATTGGGATGAGTAACTCGCTCATCAAAAAATCCTATCACAACTGATGATCAGGCAACCAAAGTCTCTGAAGGAGAAATCAAAGACACTCCATTGTCACTGGTCAGACAACAAATGTCAACTTAGTAATGGACTAAATATTATTCCTTAAAAATCTCATAACACTCTGCCTTTACACTCCAATGAATTACAGGAAACAATAGCAGAGGATGGATCAAGCACACCTCCATCTACTCAAATTGTACATTCATCATCAGATCATGACAGGTAAATAATTCTTGATAGTTGTTTTACCGAAGCCTCAAGTCTAAATATGCAAAACATACTGATTCCCTTTTGGTCACCTGTATTACATATTATTTGGTATTTCTGATTTTAAAAAATGCACTCTGCTTCCCACCATTACAAGTTTGGCTTCATCCACTAGAATCCATTCATGGTCATCCGTGTCATCACTGCATACGGAATCCTTTTAGTTGCCAAATGATGAAAGCATTGATGATTTAGAGAATCTTCAGGTTCTTTCCTTAAGTGGATGCTCATTGTTGGGGAAAATACCTTATTGGTTCTCGAAGGTAAGAAATTTTCAGATATTAGTTTTATCTACCAATCAACTAACTGGGCCAATTCCTAACTGGATCAGCAGCGTAGACTACCTGTTCTTTCTAGACATAGCATATAACAGTCTGAATGGGAACATCCCTACAGCACTGACAAAGATGCCGATGCTAAAATCAAAGAACAATGCAGCACTTATAGATCCAAGAGTCTTTAAAATAGCAATTTATTTAGGTACATCAATTTAATACCGCAAGCTCAGTGCTTTTCCAAAAGTGCTTGATCTAGGTAACAATAACTGTTTAGGAGTCTGTATTTGTTGGGATTTGAAAGCATTTCCATCTCTGTCTTCTGTCATCTGTTGCTTGATTTCTGGGTCTCATCGAGTTCCTGTGGCCCATGTTATCTACACTGAAAATTGACAGTAAAGAAATCAGAAAGTAACTGTGTTTTTCATTTGCCAAATGGTTTTGTTTTGGTTATCTACAATGATGCATTTTGACACTGTTATGAATGTGACATGTAAGACATGTTGAATTGCCAAATGGGAAAATGGCTGCAAGTCGGCATACAATTTATCTTTTGGTTTGACTAGATTATGGATTAAATTCGTAACTGCACCTTGCTTCACAAAAACATCAAAATGATAGCTGTTATTTGATAGTTTCTTTTTGATTTCACAGCACCGCACAGGCCAAACGAAGACTTCGATGTCGATCAAGTTGATCCAACTGATAATCAAAGCAAACATGGTTTCAATATTCTTATGCCATAGTAGCAAGAGTTTCAATATTCACTTCCAACATCATTGTATCTAATTTTAGTCAACATGGTTGTCAATTCAATCATTTTCCTCCACCTTTTTGTTATTTGTTCTGTTTGTTTTTAAAACTGAAATTGAAATTTGAATATTGTTCCATAATTTGTACAACTCTCATCCGAGTCTAAAATTGATTGTGAGCCCTCTAAGTATATATTGTGTGCAGTTTGTTTTATTTAAATTTATCTATTAAGATATCATGAAAATTTTCATTATGATCGTTGCATTTTCTTAATTCTCGCAGCAACGCGCGGGTGAGATTCCCCTAGTTACCCGT
This sequence comes from Hyparrhenia diplandra, assembly GCA_015847255.1. NCBI lineage: Eukaryota > Viridiplantae > Streptophyta > Magnoliopsida > Poales > Poaceae > Hyparrhenia > Hyparrhenia diplandra. The sequence continues at coordinate 74,233 of JADLZK010009026.1, read as the reverse complement.
ACTTTCATCACCCTTGACAAAGACACCACTGTTTTGAGTGACCGAGCTCATCTCTGCCGACACCGTCCGAAATAGGAAGCCATTGATGAAACATCTATTGAATACACGAGCAATATCATCTGGTCCTTGAGAAAGGTTGTACATCTCCTCACTAGCTTTTCCTTGGTCGTATTCTTGTTAGGTCTGCACTTCCATTTAACAAAAATTAATAAGATGCTTTAATTACGTGCATAATAAAATGAACAAAAAATTCTAGTGACTCACTTTGTCCTCAAACCAACCAACAAATTGCTGCTTGTGCCTTCTCTCAACATTATGGGATTATATTTCTCTAGTAAAACCTTATGTACACTGCAGTGGGCAGACCAAACAAGAATGCAAACAATTAGTAATATATCATGTGAACAAAAAATAGCATGCTGAAATGTTAAATTTAACTCACTCAGGCAAAGTAGCACACTCTGGCGTATTTGTGAGTATGTAGTGCCTCATTCTAAGCATCTCGGATTCGGCCCAAGACCTCGAAACTATATCCTTTCCTACTGTAGTCAAGGTCAGCAAAAACGCTCAAACCAGATGGTGGTTCAGGCACTGCGGCGCTTTCATGACGCTCTGGGCGAGTTGGCATGTCTTCGAAGAACACAGAACAAAATGTCATGCACTCTTCTGTGATATATCCCTCCGCTATTGAGCCTTCAGGATGTGCTTTGTTCCTCACATAACCTTTTACCGTGCGTAGATATCTCCACGGGATACATCCATCTATAGCATACAGGTCCACCAAGTAAAGCCTCTTCAGCTAGATGAACCGGCAAATGTACCATGATGTCAAAAAAGTAGGTGGGAATATCATCTCAAGCCGACATAGAGTCTCCTTAATCGAAGCACTCATGTTAGCAAGCTCCGTTTCATCTAGCTCCTTTGAACAAAGCGAACTGAAGAACCTACTCAAGTCAATCAATGGGACAACAACTTCTTGAGGCAGAATGTTGCGTAGTACTAATGGTAAAAGTTTCTGGAATATAATATGATAATCGTGAGTTTTCAGACCAGACAGCTGACACCGATTTTCACCCACACATCTTCGGATATTGGACGCGTACCCATCAGGCAACTTAACTTCATGTAGAAATTTGCATAAAAGTTTCTTGTCATCTTTCTTTAATTTGTACAAAGCAGGTGGCAAGGTGAACTTACCATTCTCACGCTCTGGATGCTGATCCATCCTTATCCCGAGATGCTGCATGTCAAGCCGAGCTTCCTCATTATCCTTAGTTTTACCTTCTATGTCTAGCAAAGTGGCCAATATGCTCTCACATATATTTTTCTCGATATGCATCACATCCAAGTTGTGCCTAATAAGCAACTTTTTCCAAGATGTAAGCTGGAAGAAAATACTCTTCTTCCTCCAGTTGTGCCATCTCTTTTCTTCATCACTGCGCTTCCTTTTTTTCTTGATTCAGGGCCAAATGTGACTTGGTCAAAACTATCATAGTGTTGCAACACCTGTTCTCCCCTCGTCAGTGGTTGTGGAGCCTCCCTATATTCTGCCTTGTTGTTGAAACTGACCTTGTTTCTACGCCACTTGTGGTCCATAGGCAAAAAGCGGCGATGCCCCATGTAGCGTAACTTGTGCCCATGCTTCAACCATAAGTAGTCTGTTTCCGTATGGCAAGATGGACATGCAAACTTGCCTTTCGTACTCCATCCGTAAAGCATCGCATACGCTGGAAAGTCATTGATTGTCCACAGTAGAATTGCATGCAAATCAAAAGGCTTCCTCTCCTTTGCATCCTGTGCTTTGACACCCTCTTCCCGAGAGAACTTTGAGCTCATCAATTAGAGGTCGCAAGTACACATCAATGCTAACACCGGGCGATGTCGCTCCTGGTATCATCATCGACAACATCCAATACGACTGTTTCAAACACAACCATGGTGGAAGATTGTAAGGAATTAAAATCACAGGGCCAACAACTGTATGACACATTCAACATACCAAACGGATTGAATCCATCGGATGCCGGACCAAGCCCTGACATTACGAGGGTCCTCTCGCAAACCATTCATAAGTTGCATCCACATGTTTCCATGCTTTGGAGTCCGGGATGTCGCATTTTTCCATCAACCACTAATTCTTCCTTATGCCAACGCATATCCGATGCTCTAGTCTCGACATATATATCCTTTGGAGCTGTGGAATCGATGGGAAGTACCGTAGGATTTTACGTGGAACACGCTTTTTGAGCCACAACTACTGCCAACATCTTCTACCTCTTTAGACTGCTTCCACCTTGTCTCACCACATTTTGGGCAATTATCCGTGCCCTTATATTCTTCCCCCTCTAAATAACACACAATCATTATAGCATGCATCTATCTTTTCATAATTTAGACCAAGATCTCTAACAACCTTTTTTATCTTCTCCATACTATCCGGGGAGGCGGTGTCCTTTTGGAAGAATAAGCAAGAATAGCCCAAGTAGGTACTCCATGCAAGCATTACTACAACCAAACATGCACTTCATCCGAAACATTTTGACAATGAAAAAGAAACCTGGGTAGCTTCCGTGCAGCCTGGAAATAACTCCTTTTTGGCCTCTTGTAGCAATTTAAAGAACTTCTTTGCCATCTCATTTGGCTGTTCCTCATCGATTTCTCCATGTATTTCACCCCTAATCATAGAATGTAACAATTCTGTGGTAATGAGCCCTATCATCAACATGATCATCATCATCAATTGCTGAACCTTCACATATACTTTCCTGCTCTCAGATGAAGCTTTCGTCAAAACCTTTCGAAGCAAATGATTCTGAACATCCGTCTGCTTTCTAAATGACATGGAACGACATGCTGAACATGGACATGGTGCCGTTCCTCCTTTGGAGCTGCCTCCAAAGGTGCTATCAAGATAATCTGTTAATCCTTGTTGCCACTCTGCAGAGGCCTTATCCAGCCGCATCCAACTTCTACCTTGGTGTGACATTGCTTTGAACACCTGACAAACACACACAAAGATAAATAAGAATAAGCTACGTATTGGAAACAAAGACAAAGTAAATAGCAATTGTGTAACAAAAAGATGCAAAATCAGTATGGATATTAATGTTGTCTAAAGAAAAATCCTTCGCAATGCCCTATGTAGCTATGCCATTCAATCGTTCTCTCACTTTGTCACTCTAAAATTAGGTCCTCGGTTTGTCACTCTAAAATTAGGTCCTCACTTTGGCACTGAGAAAAGGAGATATGAGGCTTGAATAGATGTAACAAGAGCATTGGCCCGTGTCATGGATTTTTCCAACGGCAGATTTATGATACTTGGTTGAAAACTTGAGAGTTATTGGTACATGCAGTTCAATTGTCGATTCTTGTTCATTGACAGTAGAGCGTATTGTGCTTAGTGACGATGTTACATTCTGTATAGTTGTTTTAAGGTGGACATGAAACTTGAACTCTTATGATTATTTTACTGTGTAGCTCTCCTCGGTAATTTATTGAGCGTAAACTGTAATGTTAACTATTTAGTAAAGCTCATCAGTTTCATTCCACACTAACATTCGGAGCTTTGGTCTGATGTTTGTTGTTCTCATTTGTAGTGGCAGTGGTGGTTTGCAGAATCAGTGTTGGTGACAGCAAAATTGTGTGATGGTAGTGTCAAGGCGATCGTGGACAGCTGAGGAAGTGGCACTGATCGGCTTTGAGGACGCACCTCCTCCGTCGATGATGGCAGTGGTGGAGGATGAGGCCGCGACACCGGCAAAGGTGCCGGCCAAGGTGAGTTCCACCTCCTGACTCCTAATTGTTTTGTGGTGCTTTATACATGGTTGTTTTCATGTGCAAGACACTATACTATTGCTGACAATGTAAGTTCTTGTGTATTTGTGGTGCTTTTTTCTACTATTTGCTAATAGAGGTATACATGCCATTAGTTCTTGTGTATTTGCGATGCCTTTCTACTATTTGCTAATAGGGTGTTAACTTGTTTGCCCCAGTTGTGTTGGTTGGCCCAGGAATTTGAATGTTGAAAACTCAGGTTGATATCTTGTCTGATTTTACAACAGATTTTGGGGCCAAACTTTCGGGTATGGTATGCAGATGTAGGTTTTGTGGTGCCAGGCAACATGTTTCTAATTTAGAAAGTGTTCAAATCATGTCTTAACCCCTATGTACTGTTAGCCTATGATCACTGAAATATTGTTTTAGCTGTCCCTGTTAGCAACTCGATGACGATCGTGCATTTTCCTTGCCAACTACTCACCAACCATTTTCTTTAATTGAATGGAAGAGTTCATTATAGTAGAGATATATATCTTGTCATTGTGCTGAGATTCTTAAATTCTGAGAATTTGCAGAAAAATATTACTCTTTGATTACGATTTTCTCTTAGTTTAATAGTTTAATACATTTCTTAACTCTTTGTGCAGTTTGCAGCATGTCGCTTATTGACGCCAGTTTTCATTTTCAGGACAATTCCAGAGGACAATATCACTATCGACTCCCCATTCCCGTAGCCTGAATCCAAATGGAAATATCCATCACATAGAAGACCAACACATGGCTGAAACATCTGTTAGCCAAATGCCCCTATCAGTAAGCCTGTTTTGCTAGCTGACTTTGAGTAACTGCAGGTGTTTCAGTCCAGGACTGAGTTCTGGTGTCTAGGATTCTGTGAATTGGATTGGATTAGTTTATGATTCTGTGATTTGGATTGTCAGGACTTGCTCGATCAGAAGGCATAGGTTAAGTCTGGGCTACACAACGACAACTTGCTCAACATTGTTAGTCCAAGTGAGTCTCACCAACATCACCGGTTCGTTAGTTTTCAGTGTCCATGCAATAGCTGGAATTTTCAGTGATGATTTCGATAAAAGGAGACATCTCAGAATTCTTTAGAAATTATATTACTTTGATCCTATTGCAATCTTATCTAAATTAGAGTGGTCCAAATTTTTCTAAATGCTAGTTGTTATCTAAATTTTCGTTAATGTTATCTGCGGATAGCTAGATTGTTTGTTCTAATTTTTAAAGTTTATTTGTCTGTATCAAAGATGGTAGCTTATGACAATAAGGTGTGTTTATACCTTTGTTTTTAATGGCAGGGAGCCGATGGAATAAAGATTGAGATCCAACAAACTGGGTTCATGTAGAAGAACACAGTGAAGTTCATGAAAGAGATCTGGAGCCTCTTCAGTGCACAACAGAATGCCAGTGGGGTGACAACAGTTTCAGAATGAAAACGAGGCTGAGATATATATATTTTGCAAATTATTAGGTTTTGTATTAGATATATCTTTGTCACAAGCAATATTCTGTGCCCTGTTTTCTGCCATGCAAACGAATGTTTTGAAAGCTTACTTGAAGATCTCAAAGGCATGTTTAAGAACATAGGCACAATGTAAATTAGATTGTTAATGTGATGTGACAAATAACTTTATTATGCCTTACGCAAAAGTATTTTCCCGGATTGTATAAATGCTCAACTATAATTGGGTAAGAGTTGAACTATGGACAAAACAATTGTCATTTGTACTAGTTATATATAGATAGACAATTTGGAGGTTGGACATGAACTGATTCAAAGGTTCACAAAGGGTAAAAGTCAATAGCACGTACCAAGATCAAGATCAAGATCAGATGCAGATGCTATCGACCATCGATCGTCGTCCTCGTGGTCTCAACTCGTGGAGCCCTGCCTCAACGTCTGGTGCTGGATTGCTAGTCACCGCCGGCGCCGTCCTCTGGATCGAGTAGGTCGCGATCGTGAAGAAGCTGCGGCGTCAGGCACAGGGGCTGGCGGCTGCTCCGATTGAGCCCTTTGTCTCTAGAAACAAATGACGTACGATGCGTGATGGGCCACGATCAACTCCTTGCCTCCAGAAACAAATGTCGTATCCTTGCTGTTGCTTGATGGGCCATGTAATTACCTAAAGGGTATACGACATGTCCTAATGGGCTGGGTTAGCTTATGCACGCAGTCAAAAACATGATTAGATAATAGTCTAAAAGTAAAAATATACTAGTCCATGCAATAAGCAATAACTAGTGTAGTGGTTTGTTCACAACTTGATAGCCCTAAGGGCACATGTTCGACTCCTCTACTTGACCTAATTATTTTTTAATATTTTTCCTTAAAATTAACAATTGTGGAAGTTTTTTTAATAAATAACTAACAATTTACTTATTAGATGCCCATGTTTTAAAAAACTATAAAAATTCACTTATTAGATACCCACAGGTGTTTTCGTTAGTCAATTTTCTTTCAAAAATACTAGTTGCATCAAACACAAATCTGTTGCACTAGTACTTCATTATTGCATCCATATTCTAAATTGGTGCAATATCACCTACATATTGCATCAAAAATTCAATACTAACCCAACCAAATGTGTCTGATGCAATAATTCATACCTATTGCATCCCTTGTTCCAAATGATGCGATAGATCACACCTATTGCATCGACAAGAAATACTATCGCATCCAACTCTTTTTTGATGCAATAATGACCACATATTGCATCACATTCCAAAAATCGATGCAATAGCAACCACGTATTGCATCGATTCTAGTTTGATGCAAGGGGACGGATGCAATAGGGTCAAAATTTAGTAGTGTCATGATCTTATAAGCTTACTTAATGTTTATGCATTGGAACGTTAAATATGAATTGTTCGACAACATTAGGATTTGTCTGCGTGACAGAGATCCGGGTATTACAAGATACAGCTATGGGGGTTACATGGCTCGACATTAGTTCCCTAGAGATCATTTTTCTAGCAACTTGGAGGAATTGCCGAATTAGATATAGGATGCTTGTTGATATTTCTTACACGATCCCAATTAGGACGGCGAAAAGAAATATATATGGGATATCTATCTAATCATGTTAGCTTGATATGGGATTAACCTCATAATCCAACAAAGCGGAGTTAAGCGGTGTTAGTAGTGGAATGTATCATAGTAACATTATCCATAGTGGAATTAATCTCACCAGGATATGTACTTAAGGTATACCACTCATTTCTAGGCATTACCTATACACTAGTCTGTCACCCTAGCAATAACGCTAAGAAATGCGGGGCATGGTATTCTTGATTGGCCTTGATAAAAGAATGAACATGATATCTGCAAGCGCACAGATAGAAACACCAATTGTAGCACTTCACCGGGAGTAATCCAGGTATCGTATTTATATTTTCCACAGGGAAGGGAGTCTATGGAAAGATAGAGAGAAAAGGATGTCTAAAGGTTTATATATATAGTGGTTTAACTATGAGATCATCCTCTTTACAGTATTATAATGCAGAGTAACCATATGCATCTAACATTACTCAACAGGATAAGTCACAGGATAACGATAAATATAATATAATTGATAAATACCCAAGTCTAAGATCATTAAGCTTACTAGAATCATACAAGCAATTAGCATGTTATAAATTAGACTAGAATGAATATTCCTAAGATACCCCTAATCATACATGTCAATGAATACTACAATTAGTGCAATACATCTAGCTATCATGGCAAGGTTGAATTACTTCTACACATGGCAAGCATTACCAATGACAAATAAGGACAAAACTTATCCATCACCGTAATTATAACTCGACGTGCCACTACATTCGGAGGGTGGATTACAAAGGACTCAACAGGGCTGTCACCCCGCGATCTACCACACGCCGAATGTAAGGTGCAATTGCGGATAAACGTTGTATAAACACCACGTTTACACATTGCTTATCACCCACATAGTGATCATCTATATGGATGCTATACAATTCCATGCATAAAATATAAAGCAATCTCACTAAACTAAATATATAATCATAGCAAGCATAAACACATATCAATAAGAATATAACATTTATAAAGATCAAAGCCATAACAATTGTATTCTAAATATAAGAGTACTTACAGATTGAATACAAGAGAGAAGTCTCAAGAACGATCCTTGCTACTTCTTGACTAATCGAGAACTCAAGATGAACTTGATCTTCAACTAGAACTAGTTAGATAGCTAATTACTTCTAGTATGAACTAGGGCTTATGTCTAGACTTGGCGGACTTGATGGGTATGAGTATGATAATGAAATTGTTTTTAGCCTCGTGGTCACCGTCTTCTTATATAGTACTTGACGATGAACGCCAACCCTTGGATCAAACCGACCTTGGCAACGTGTAGATACATCCTCAATGTCGGTAGTGAACCGACATAAAAAATGTGAGGTCGAGAGGGGGGCCCCACCTGGCGGCCGCCGGTGGTGGATGGTGGCGACCGCGCCAGGTGGCTTGCCACCTCGGCTTCCCGTTTCTTCTACCGTCCTCCGTGTCTTCTAGAATGTTTTAGTCCACTTTTCGGGTTGAATTGATTCACGGATAAGTCTGGTCCTCATAGGCCTTGTATATTCTGAACTTTCTCCATTATTCTCTGCATTTACCTATTAGGTCCTTGTAAAGTCACGTAATACCAAAACTCATGGAATTATGTTAGTTAGACCCCTAGACTTATGTTTGGTCTTTGACTTTAGCCCTTAATTCATGTTTTTAAACTTGTATTTTTATGCTTTAAGAGGTGTCAACAAGCTCCCCAAGCTTACCTCTTGCTAGTCTCTTAGCAAGACACAAAATATTATAAACTAAACACTTGGATCGGGAGTTGCTGCAACGCTATCACTCCTTTAAAGCACACATGCTTTCAAACAAAATTTCTCTCCCGATAAAGATAAACTTTTTCAAACTTTAATTATTCAATTACCTCTTACCTTTTGAAGCTTTATATCTTTCTTTCTGCAATCTTGGGTAATTGAAAGATAGAACACGTCAAGTCAAGCACTAAATCTCAAACTCTTTTGATCAACCTGTCCTTTCCGAGTTTTTGCCGATTTTAAATAAAAACTCAAAGTTCTTCAAGATGACTCTCTCTAATCTCTCATTTGTGGTATCTGTGGATCCTTTCTTAGGCAATAATATAGTGTTTGCCTTACTTTCATAATATATAACATTTTTTAACTAAGGCATTAATATACTATGCCTTCTTCTCTCTCACCTAATATCTAAAGCTTATATATGTGGAGCTCATAGGTAGGAGAAAATAAAATAATTTTTCTTACTAAGCATATATCGTAAATTCAAGCAATGGATCCAAAGATACAAGTCACACTGATCAAGTGGTGCATGTGTATGGTGGATAGGATATAAATATGGTATGGAATGTAGTAGTGAATAGAATAGATAGGAAATCTTACTTTTGCTCCTTTTAGGAATCTTCTCTCTTTTCATAAACTTTTTGTAGAGAACCTGGGTTGTATCTCTTTCTTTTCTTTCTTTCTTTCTCTCTTTTTTTTTTTTATATACAAGAGTGGTGGACTCTGCTGGCCCTCGGACTTGTGTCCATTATTTCCTCTCTTATAAAGATGTGGGTTCTACTGACCCTCGAGCACTTGCCCATTATTCATCTTTATTTAGAGATGTGGGCTCTACTCGCCCTCGAACACTTGTTCATTATTCATCTCTTTTTCTTTAGGGAGGTAGGCTCTACTCGCCCGTAGGACTTTTGTCCATTTTTCATCTCCCTTTCTTCTAAAGATACACAACCCAGATCTCTTTTTGCAATAACTTTTGGGAGGTATAAATGATATGGAGCTTTTGTAAGATATTGGCTAGCAATGAATGGGTGGATGGGTATAGTAAATATTTTTGGTTGCTCTCCCCGATAGGAGTAGAACATTTTGTTGGCTAGAGTGAGTGAATAATAGTGAAATGAAGTGAATGGAATGAGTGGAGTGTACATGATCAAGATGACAAGTTTCTAAGGGTCAACAAAGATTGAACTAACTCAATACAAAGCAAGCAGCCTACATATATATATCTATATATATTTTTCAAAAGGTTTTCCTATTCTAATTAGCATGTATATATATGGTCGTGGTAGGAGGTTCACACTCTTGTCACACAGAACTTATCATGTGATTTTCAATTTTCAAAATATAAATCTCCAAATCTAGTGTCACTAGGAGTAAGATCAAATAGCAAAATCGGACTATCATATATCATATCATTCAATTACCTAGACTTTAAAGCAAGCACTTGCAACTCAAATGTTTCAGGTTTCAAAGTAAAGATTAATTTTACAAATGGAGCTCGAGAGAAATTAAGCTTGAAAGCTAGGTACTAGAAAAGCATAACAACGGAGCAACTATTCATCATCTCCATGTTGGCAAATTTTAGGTTCCTTTTAGTTGAGCAAAGTAAACTTTAGTGTGCACTCTCTCTTGATTCTTTATTCTCACTCAAACAAAAGACTATATAAACTTATATAAAACTGGACTCTTAACAAACTAAACTTTTAAACAAATTTTCTAACAAACATAGCTAATATATAATAATATAGATAGATAGATAGTAAGATACTTATCCGGGTAATCGGGGGTTGCACTCCCCAAGCTAGATTGGAGTGTAATCTTCAATGATGTAGAAGTTGAGGTAGTTAGCATCAAGTGTGATGCTTGACATATCTTCTTTCCTCTTGAAATCTGTTAATCTCAAAATAGACAACAAAGCTAGTGGAACTTGATTAAGCTAGTAGAACTTGATTAAGCATTAGAGGTGTTAATCTCAAAATAGACAACAAATCTAGTGGAACTTGATTATGTTTGGTTTTTGACTTTAGCCCTTAATTCATGTTTTTAAACTTGTATTTTTATGCTTTAAGAGGTGTCAACAATGCTCTCTATCCTGAAGATATGTGTATAGGTCATGCGGTAATGTGCCATATTGAAGGGGGGGTTCTATGTCCGACGACTTAGCTGCCCCAACTTGTTGTTAGACGAACCTTTAGGGGCTTCTTAGTGGTTGCTGGTGCGTGGACCTTATAAACCCATGCATTCGGGAATCACGACTCGTAGTGAAAGTGTACACCTCTGCGCAGAGTTTGAAAACTAGTATACTAGCCTTGCCCAAGGTCACGGGCGGCCCCGAACCTTTACATTAAAGATGATGAATTTTGTTGCTAAATTATTCATGGTTTATCGTTACATGTTTTACATTATTTATGCTATAATGATCATGAAGTTTGGGTAGATATTGCCTTGCTATTCTTGCTAAGTACGCTTTGTACTTACCCTTGCTAAATTACCATCAATAGATCAAGGCTGGAATGAGGACTACAGTGATGACTACCGTGATGAGTACTAGGCTTGGTGTCCATCACCAACCAGTCCCCTCGTGTTGGAGTTTCCGCCGCGTGTCTTCATAGCTACCATTATTATTTGTTTAAGACTTGTTATGAATATTTATTCGATATGTAATAACACTGAGATGGTACTTTTATCGATTTGTCACCTTATGTGTGTGACATTCCAGGGCGCATTAAAGAGTTTTATACATCCATATTTGTTCTTAAATTTTGGGTGTGACACAAACACCCCGAATGTTACTAAATTAACATCACAAACAAAATTGGCAGCACCTTCTTTGTATATATAAGCAACAAGGAAGTGAGAACAATGATAAGCTGCGTATAAACCAAATTAGCATTAAATAAACATCCAAGAGCAAAGGAGTTATTGGAATGGGAAAAGTTTGATGACTTCCCTTGAAACAAACCTTCACAAAACTAATGATCATAGCTAAGTTATTATGCTTAAGGAATACTGTCCAATGTGTGAAATGTGCATCTAGATCTCTCCCCATCCTAGCAACCATCGAGTACCTGGAAGTAGTAATGCAAGTAAATTTTCGTAAATCTTCCCATAATGTGTGAAAGGGTGAGATGAAAAATCTCAAAGAAGTAAATTTGTGCTGATGAGTTATTTAAACCAGAATTTGTGTTAGGCAACATTTTAAGTTAGAATTCCACTCTAGTATAGACAAAATATAATACCAATATAAAAACCACCACATCCACATGAAACAAATTGAAGGATGGTAATATTAGGAAGGATACGCCACTTCAAGTATATTTTCGTAAATGCATGAGTGGAATGCAAATGACAACTGTCTAAAATACTCAACAAGGTAGGGAGCTTTCAGGTACAGTCGTGACCAGAGCTCATTGACATAACTTGCAATCAATTTGAATGATGCAATAAGAGGAGTATAAACTTCACCTTTTCTGAAACATGTCGATGTAACCACATAAACCATGTTTGTATCATGACAACATCATATGTAAAGGAAATAATTAAGGCTCCCAATTATGATTGAAAGAGGAATGTCGAAAGGTTCAGTTCTTAGTGGTTATGACATATGGTTATGAACCTACAACTTTTGTAGTAATTACAAAATTTAATTTCATCATTTATTACCTGTATGTAATATTGTCTACAAAGCAACCGACTTGGTCTGTTTGCAAAAAGCTAGACTTCCAACATAAAAAAATTCATATTTTCTAATCAATCCAATAAAAACAGAGTTTAGATACACTATGGAAAGATCATGCAGAGCACAATGGTTTCATGTGGAGATAGTTCTTGTGCGATCAAATCCAAGCATATAGATGTTATGTCAAAAAACACACCACATGTGACGGTCATGACACATGAGTGTTACCAAGATACATATCTTATGTTAAATGAATTTTCGCACACCACATGATTGAGACGAACCCACAAACCTCTCCTTTTTAGAGAATCCATGGCCGAAGGCCACTGCAAGAAATAGATTTCTATTAGCTATCTTAAAATATTCAGGTCTACTAAAAAAATACAAATAGGTCTATTTGTAGTGCAGTCCTCTTCAGCTTTAATTAATTACCAATATAAATGCATGATTAAAATGCTTAATAAAACCTTCACTAAGAATAGATTATTTCCATAATCTGTGTCTCATGGTGGCTACCAATAGATTTCCGATTCAAGCTGTGGTTATTGGCCTCTCGGCCTACCTGTCTTAACATGCCGAAACAATAGTCAATAGACAAAGAAAAGTCAGTGTTACCGGTTCTGCTTAATAGATGCTGGTTTTATTCGCATTGCTCTCCTCGTGTACATTACTTAAATATATATGTGCTTTAATCATAGAACCAACTCATTGTGGTTGTGTGCAAATATATCAGGGATTTGTCATATAACAACTTAAGTGGATCAGTACCTGATTCCCTGCCAAGTCTGCCCTTCCTGAGAGTTCTGTAAGTAGATATATGTTGCAAAAATTTTATTTAGCCAGGGGCAAATTTAGTAATATCTTTGGTTCTATATATGCAGAAATTTGTCTGGCAATCATCTACGTGGCGATGCCCTATGTAAAAATTACACTGGATCACTTGTTTTCAGGTTTTCATTTTTCTCTCTTTTCTTTATTGTTGAGTAAGCTGCTGAATTTTAATTGTACCTCGTGCTGTGATCATCACAAAAGTAATTGACTTTTTTCTCCTAACACAAATTGTGTAACTGATTCGTTCTCATATGTAATCTCAGATATGACTACGACGATGGATATAGCTGCAAAGAAACACCAAAAACGTCGAACAACAAAGCAACTATCATAGCTGTTTCAGTAGTGATTCCTGTGTTGGTAGTGGTTGTAGTTCTTCTTGCATATTTCATCTGGCGGGAGAAAAGAAGGCAGAATGGTATGTACCCGCTGCTCTGTCGTTCAATGGCATGTACACTTGATATATTTTATTCACACTTGGTCTTACGGTTTTATATCTCATACTAGTGCAACCAGTCTCCACACATGGCCCAGCAATAGATCTACAACCGCATAATGCTCCAGGAAATAGAAAAAGTCCCAAGAACCACCAGCTAATAACTACTGAGAATCGTCGGTTCACATACAAAGAGCTGGAGAAGTTTACTGAAAATTTTAAACGATTCATAGGGCAAGGTGGTTTTGGTCTTGTGTATTATGGTCGCTTAGAAGACGCAACAGAGTTTGCTGTCAAAATGCGTTCTGAATCATCATCTCATGGGCTTGATGAATTCTTAGCTGAGGTACCAAATTTCAGTCACCAAGAGAAATTTAACATGACTTGAAATATAATTTTTAATTTTAATTTCGTTTTGTATCTTATCACAAGGTTCAAAGCTTGACAAAGGTGCATCACAGGAATCTAGTGTCTTTGATTGGCTACTGCTGGGAGAATGAATATCTGGCACTGGTTTATGAGTATATGTCTCAGGGCAGTCTTTGTGATCATTTGAGAGGTTTGTCTAGTGAAATCTTCTTAAACTTGAGTTTGTGCAGAGGTCCTCTTATAAGTTCAGAACGTTTTATTTGAGGTCGTTTACAGGACCAAGTATTCATCACAAGCTATCAAATCTATTTTAAAATAATATTAGCATTTTGTCTCTAGAAATCAATTTTCAGGTACGGTTGGGTACAGCTACCAATATGTATATAGGTGGATGCGAAACCCACTCTACAAACCAATTATGATGCCTGCTAAAATTTGTTTGTGTACTGTTATTATAAAGGCAGTTTGGCATCTATTGAAAACTATATCCATTATTGTTTCATCCTTAGCATCAAGGGTTTTATGAAGGTATTATATAAATCAGACTTATTAGCATGCAAGTACGCCTGCCCTGTGCATTGTTTTGATTGAATCATGCAATATAGGAAGCACTGTTCATAATGATGTGGTTCAATCTGCTAATGTCCAGTTTAAGGTCATAAAATTTCACAAACAATCCTAAAATATCTTCCATAACTCGTCCTAAGCCAAAAAAAAATTATATATTGGTATAAGGTCACGCCAGGCACAATGTTCGAAAATGTTCTTATATATCATTGTACTACTGACCTTTCACACTGTCCGAACGTGTTCTTATGAATTTAGGTGGCAAGCTACTAACTCGTCATCTTCAGTATTTAAATGTCGACCCATCAGTTCTAAGCAAATAATGATTGAATTGACATGGCTGATTCGTATATTCTTCAACTGTGTGACATCCCCTAATCTATATAGTCAAATTCTTAAAAGGTCGGCTTATTTTGCACCAATTTGTTGATTTCATAGGAGATGAGAATAGCAAAGCATGACGTAAACCAACATTGCATTGCATAAAATTGCTAAAATTAACACTTAGAAATTGTTCAATGATATGCTATGTTAAAATATTGAAGGTAATGATGGTGCTGATCAAACCATGAATTGAAGAACACGTGTGCAAGTAGTACTTGAGGCTGCACAAGGTATGCTGCAAATGCTCAAGGATGTTCATATAATTAACCAATTACATTCTCTGTACGCGATCAAACATATATGTTTCATATTTCATCTTTTCACATTCTTGCTATATATGTAGGCCTAGATTATTTGCACAAAGGTTGCCGTCCACCAATTATCCATCGGGATGTCAAAACTAGCAACATTCTCTTGGATCAACATATGCAATCCAAAATAGCAGATTTCGGACTTTCTAAAACTTTTCTTAGTGATGCTCAGTCTCACATATCAGCTACGGCAGCTGGCACAGCTGGTTACATGGACCCTGAGTACGTATCTAAATCTCTCTATACATTTTTGCATTTCCCTGTACTCTATTGTCTTTTGGTACATGTATCACTGTCTCTAGGAATCCTCACGTTACAATCTTATTCTAAGAGCACATTGATTAAAGAAACAGGGAAGGCGTATCATAGAATTGACAATCCTCCAGAAAGCTCTACTCTAAACTTTGGTCTTAAGGGAATACGATGGGAGTAACTAACCGAATGTTAATTGGTACTTGTGCCCTCCCTTTCATCATCGGAAAGGGTTACATACTTTTCATTGTGCAGTAATATATGCTACCCATTTTTGGGCATTTTTGAGCAAAAACCGGGGGCAAAGCCCCCCACCCCCCGGTGGAAAATATATTAAAGAGTCAAAAGATTACAGAAGACTTACATGAAATAGACCAAACCATAGGTTAGGCATAGAAGAAAGAAAGCAGACTAACTACGTTCAAACTAGCCCAAAAAACAGACAGAAACTATACAAATACACATCAAATTGAAAATTACAAAGCTCGAAGCCAGAACAGGATAGACTGATGAAGGTTTGGTTTGATACGAAATCGATGAGCAGTAACTTCCTCTTTGAAATCGTCCTTCCAACATGCAAGGCTAGGGGGTCTCCTATTGAAAATAAGATTATTTCTCTCATTCCAAAAACACCAAGCAGCAACCATAAAATATCCATGAAGAAAGGATATCTCAAGGCTTGCTTTGCCACATACAATGATGAATGTTGACATTCTCCTACCATGTAATGCCCAGGGAGAACCACCCGCTAACAGCTGAAGGACAATCAAAGAAAAGATACTCAGCAGTTTCTTCGAGACCATCTTGGCACATGACACAATTATACCCCTTCTCAAGTAACTTGTTCCTTTTTTTAAGATATTCCTAGTATTGAGTCTGTCATTAAGTAGCAGCCAAGCAAAGAACTTGATCTTTGGGACACACTTTGTCCTCCACCATAACACAGACTTATAAGGTTGTATGGATCTAAAGTGATGATGATAATATTTAATAGAATAGTATCTTTGATAACCCCAAATAAAATACTCCGTCCATCTCAAAATAGATGTCACTATGGGATATGTGCCGTCAAACTTTTTTAACTTTGACTAGGTTTGTAAAAAATACGTGCAACATTTAAATTTCCAAATAAATTTGTTAAAAAACTAGACTTATAGATCTTTCCGATGATACTAATTACTTAGCATAAATATTTATATATTTTAATATATAATTGCTGGTATTTTGAAAACGTTGACTTCTCGGGAAGCGAGAATGGCATCTATTTTGAGATGAAGGGAGTACCATTTATCCTTCTCATCACCATCAGTGTGCGCCATAAGAGCCAACTCAGCAACAAGCGCAACAAGCTCACTAAAAAGCAATTATAGACATAGGTATTCTAAAGCAGTCAATCTGAGACTCAAATGCTCTAAGCTTCCCAGGGAAATACGAGTATCCAAAGTGCAAAAGAATATAGCCTTGGTTATACACTTGATCGACCGAATTTACCCATTAACAATGTCCTCCCAAAAACTGATGGTATCACCTCTCATTGGGTAGCTAGATAGCCGCACCTCTCAGATATTGCGCATTCAACCTAAGAACATCCTTCCTCCAAAAAGATCCTTTATCTCTTGCCGGTGAGGATCTGAATCATGGTAGTATTTTTGCCAAATGAGTTTAACCCACTGAATATCCTCCTTTCTATAGAATTTATCAAGCTGCTTTAAAAGTAGGGTCTCATTCTGTATGCTCAAGTTAATAACACCAAAACCTCCTTTGCTTTTTGGGCGTCTAACAAGATTTCAAGCCGCAAGATTGTAACCTTTTTTCCTGAACTCACTGCCTCGCCAAAGACAATTCTTTCTATGCTTATCAATAATATCAATGACAGTAAGAGGAATTCAAAGCTTTAGAGAACAGATGTATAGTATGTAGGGAGGGAGGAAATGACCAATTCACAAGTTGCAAATGCCCAGCATTTGAAAAAAATTGAGAAGTCGCTGTTGACGGTAACCAACGACAAATCAAATACCGTCAACACAACACCAAAACAACCTAGAAATAGGAATTTCAACTAACATATTCCAAAGTTTTGGTGTTTATTTGGACTTGCGTACAAACTCATGGATGATCACTTTGGGCCAAAAGACAAAGAAAAAGAAATAAAATCAACAAATAGAAAAAGGCCCAAAGGAGCAAATAGCAAGCCCAAACAAGAATCGAAGCAAAAACGTCAAAACCAGGCCGGGCCAAGATCACCTCACAACTTTTCGAGCAAGGAAGCCCACCGCCGGCCCGGGCGGGCCGGCCCCGGGTGGTGCGCGCAAGACCACCTGCGCGGCCGCACCTGCCGAGGCGGCCGAGCCCAGCCGGGAGGCGGTTTTGCTACCTTCCAAAACCGGTGAAACCGACGTGGCATGGTCGGTTTGGCGTACATGGAAGGTTTTCCTAGGACGGTTTGGGTGATTTTAGCACTTAGGCCCCTCCCCTTGTGTATAAATAGGCCCCCTCTCTCCCTCTCCAAAATCACTACAATTTCAAAGGAGAAACCAAATCCACTTGTGCAAGAGAGTAGAATTAGATCTTCTTCTTCTACTACTTCTTCTATTCTATCTTCTAATTCTAGAGAGTGAGAGAGGGAAGAGCTAGAAAGAAGCTTTGTTCTTTCTACCCGGAGTTGCCGGTTCGCCCCTCGGTGTTCCGCGGTTCCTAGGAGGACGGAGTGCCGGGCTTTGTCGGTACACCGCCCGGCTTGTACCTCCAAGCTACTTACACTTTGGTAAGGAGTCTTGTGATTATCTTGCAGCTACTTAATTTCCTTCGCATATTTCTTAGCTGTTGTAGACTTGCGGGATTGGTAGATTGTCTCGTTAAGAGCGTTAGTTCTTGGTGGAGGAACTCTTTGACCGGGGAACCTTGGCCAACATCAAGAACTATGACCAATAGTGCAAACGTGGTGTTTGGACTAGCGTTCACCTACCTTTTGCGGTGCATCCCACGGTTGAGGGGGTAGGCGGCTTGGTCGTGACAAGCCTTGTCCGTCCTTTGAAATCCCCCACATTCGGGCCGTGTCGTAGAGCTAATTGCCGGACTCTACCCATTTGGGAGCGGGCCGGTGCCCGAAGTGAGTAGACAACGGACTTTAGGAATCACTTTGCACGGAAAAACTTAGCCTATAGATACCTCGCTACTCTTAGAAAACAAACCCTTGCCTTAGGTTGACCCGGACACTGAAAAGCCACCGAGCGACCGTCCTTGTGTAAAATACGATACCACCGCTACCACCGGGTGAAGTGCTACAATGGTATTTCCGTGCGCTTGCGGATTTCTCGTGTGCGTAAGAAACACCAACAAGCATTTCTCGGCGCCATTGCCTGGGACGGTTGTCGTAGTTATATATCGAGCCAAGTCAACCTTGTGTGGACTTGGTAGTATCCTTTAAACAAAAATACCAAAAAGAGTCCCCTCACCCATGGAGCAACCTACCCTACAAATTACATGCGCTCCCAAGGGCGAGCTCGTAGAACCACGCCAATCCACGGCCAATCACGAGCTTCCGAGTATGAGCTCCGCCCCGGCTTTATAGCCATGGTTCAGGCCCGAGCCTTTTCGGGCTCGGAATATGAAAACCCCTATCATCACTTACGGGAGTTTGAGCAGCTCGTGTGGCTGCCTCGACAATTGCGTGCATGACACACGACACGCCGAGGTGGAAGTTGTTTCCGTTCTCTCTTCGAGAGGGCGACTCAATGGTACTCCCATAACGTAGGGTTGGTAAACGGAGAATGGGAAGAACTCGCGAAACAGTTCTCGTGTAGCGTTCTACCCTTTATCCGTAATCGCGGCCCGCGACAAGAGATACTCAACTTCCGACAAATAGAGGGTGAAACCTTAGGTGCAGCCCGGGACCGGTTTACCACACTTACACGATCCAAATTTCGCACTGGCCATACCAAACCACGTGCTATTATAGCATTTACGGCTGGGGATTGGACAGGGCGATCGCACCGCTTTGCTTGATTTAGTCTGCCGGAGGGTCGTTTTCACATAAAACCACAGCGGAAGGAGAAGCTCTCCTAAACCGTATTCTTGAGAATACTCCTCCGCTAGAACCCATCCAAGTAGAACCCAAGCAGAAACAAGAGGAAGTCTCTTCGGCTAAAGCCGAACCTGTTAAAACTATAGAGAGACCCCTCGCCCGAACGTAACTCAAGGAGACCGCATGTGCGGATCTCCCGTTCTTCGAGGTTGACCTTCTTCGATCAATTCGGTGACACCTCGGCACGAACAATGGAAGAAACCACCGATGTCGGCCTAGCCCCGAACAGCCCCCCCTAGATAAAACCTTCCTCCGTGAGTCTATTAAGGAGCTAACAGCTATAATGAGCACGGAATGGTTGAGAGAGAAAGGACCCTCTTTCGAAGAAATTCGGATTAGTGGCCCCTCTACACCAATCCATTGCAAATATCAAGGAGACTGGGTGGAAGTCATGTATAATCCTGCTGTGGGTATAAACATAATGTCCGAAACCTTTGCACAAGCCTGTGTCGAGGAAGCCATTAGAACCCCCACAACACGGACCTTGCGCATAGCACCACGTACCACTATTGAAAGCCGTGAGGTTATACATGAACAAATCTTCCAACATAAGGATGTCAAGTTGTCTCTGGATTTTCATATTTTTGATATCCAAGACTTCGACATCCTAATCGGGCATCCCTTGGAGAAGATTCTTGATCTATCAACATCCGGGATTTAGATGTCAAACTCGGGAAGAAAAAGTTTTCTATCCCGCTTACTCGAGCTAAAAACTCGATAGAATGAACCCTTCCTTGAGTATGACACGCCCGAGGAGGTCATGGGAGTTATGCTATATGAGAACCCAAAAACAGACCTAGAAAAAGACGCCCAATTCTTCATTGAAGAAGAGGACGATTCAGGGGAACTCATAGAACTTCCCAAAGAGGAAGAGCAAACTCGACCTCTAGTTGAGCTTAAACCCCTACCCCCTGCCTACGCTATGTCTTCCTAAACGGCGATTCACAAGCACCGGTCATCATAAGTTTATAAGCTTAGTGACCAGAAACTACCCAAAATATAGCCGTCTTAGAGAAACACAGATCGGTCTTTGGGTATTCCCTTCAAGATCTAAAAGGGGTAAGCCCAACACTATGCACACATCGCATTCACTACTACGAATTGAACTTGCGCGGCATTTATTTTTGATTTTCCGTGGCGGGCATTTATAAAACCGCCACGCAAAATAGTTGGCATGGCAGCCCCCCATCCAGGGAAATGCCCGCCACGGTTAATCGATTAACCGTGGCGGGCATTGTAACGTGTCCCGCCACGGTTAATGTCTATTAACCGGCGGGCAATTTACAATGCCCGCCACGGTTAATGTCTATTAACCGGGCACTTTACAATGCCCGCCACGGAAAAGTCTCGCTCTATAAATACAGCCCCCAACCTTCTTCTTCCCCCCAGGATTTTTACGCCATTTTCTAGGGTTTTGAGCTTCAAAACTCTAGAAATCACCATTTCTCAAGGTTTTGCCCTTGGTTTGATTGAAGTTTGGCACCGTTAGGGGGGTATTTCTCCTCTTTCTCCTCTCTTTTCTCTCCCGCTCTCCCTCTTTCTCCCCTCTCTCTCACCCTCTCTCTCCCCTTTCTTTTTGAGATCTAGTTTTGGTCTCTCCCTCTCAAGGTAGCTCCTCTCCCCTCTCTCCTCTCTTTCTCTCTCCCTAGCTCTCCCCCCTCTCTCTCCCCCTAGATGATCTTTCCCTCTTTCTCCTCTCCTCCCCTCTCTAGCTCTCCCTCTCAAGCTAGCTCCTCTCCCCCTCTCTCCCTCTTTCTCCCCCTCTCTCTCTCCCCCTCTCTCCCTCTTTCTCCTCCCCTCTCTCTCCCTCTTTCTCCTCCCCTCTCTCTCCCCTCTCATTTGAAGTGTACGTGGTCTTTTTCATGGATACTTCGATCTCTAATCATCGATCGCACTCTTGTTTTGGTTTAATTAATTTGAGTAGGCCGTCGACCATGGCGCCCGAATAGGGATTGGATGTACAGGCCAAGGACGAGTTTGGAATTCGTTAATCATGTGCGAAAAGAAGTTTATGCCCGTCGCGCGAAGCATCGAAAAACAATCGTGGTTCGAAGTAATGGTGTGCCCGTGCTATCGGTGCAAGCATCCGTTCTTACACAAGGATGACGTTTCTTAACGTTATGCGGAAGAATCCGCAAAGCGCACCGAATTGTCGTTATAGCATTTCACCCGGAAGTATTCGGGGTATCGTATTTCCACGAGGAACGGTTGTGTGATTTCTCTCTCGAACAGAGTCACCCTAGGATAACTATGGGTGGTGAGGTATCTTTATGGGCTCAAACTCTCTAGCAGGGGATCACTTGGTCATTATGTCCTCACTTCGGGCCTAAATCGCCCAAACTGGGATGGAGACCGGCATTTAGCACTGCGCCACACCCGAACGTGGGGGATTACAAGGGACGGACAAGGCTGTCACAACCCAGCCCGCCTACCCCCAACCGTGGGATGCGCCACAAAAGATAGAAAACCCTTAGTCCGACACCACGTCTACACTAGTGATTATTACTCCGGGCGTGTCGACAAGGCTTACCCGTCCCCCGAGGTCCTTCTACCGAGCACCGCCCGAAGGAACGACTATCGGTCCCATAATTCTATAACAGACTAGATAATATGCTTTAAGAGTAATAAGCCGAAAGAGGGACACAACCATTCTTACCCAAATGATTAGAAGGTTGTAGAGGTACAAGCGTGGCGGGTGCCGACAAGTCCGACACTCCGGCCACCCGAGATCCGCAATGCACCGGGGTACACCGGGACTCCATGGAGAAGAGGCCAAGCCCTCTTCTTGCCTTCCCTCTCTCACTCTCCATTTGATCTAAGAGGAAGAAGAAGAAGTTAGGAGTGGAGTGGGAGCTTCTTCCTCTCTTCTACATTGTGGCTCCTCCTTGTGTTGTGTATGGCTTGGTGTTGCTCCAAGTGAGGTGTGTTGAGAGGGGGAGAGGAGAGGCCTATTTATACACAAGGGAGAGGGGGCTAAAAGACCACACTACCCCTAAACCGACCTAAGCAGGGCATCCAGGTATGTTGCACCGGCCATCAATACCCAAACCGACCGTTTGAACACTAATTGAACCGCCTCGAGCAACCTGGGCTCGAACCGCCCCCAGGAGGGTGCGGGCGCACCTTGGGGTGCGGCCGCACCCCTATGGGCTCGGCCCGGCCCAAGTTTTGGCAGGCCGTCGTGTCCTGTCTTGAAAAGTCATGGTGTGATGTTTGCTCGGCCTGGTTTGGTCGGTTTGGCCCGAAACACCCCTGGGCTTGTGATCTCCAATAGTGCGCTTTCCAGAGTTGCGCATTCCAGCCATATTTCCACTTGTTTTTGTATAATATCTGCATAATAATAATTTGGACACTACAAGTGGAAATATATTAGTAGTAAAAGTATATGAGCATGATAAGGTCAAGTTTCACTCCCTTTTTAGTAGAATGTTGACGTTTAAATTATGTAGTTGGTTACCGTCAACAAACTCCCCCAAGCTTACCCTTTGCGCGTCCTCAAGCAAAAGATAAAGACTTGGTTGTTGATCAGGAGTTGCTACAATGCCGGTTATGTTTCACAAGTGCCGGGGTTATAATAAGATTTTCTACTATAGTTTGAATAAAATGGCACATCTTTTCTCACCCTTTATTACCTTTCATCGTAGCGGGGCTTTTTAGCTTTTCTCGTGAGCCTTGGACGGGTTGCCGGATAGAACGATTATAACAAAATACTTTTCATTCATCCTTTTGATCAACTTTCTCATCCGGGATTTATTTAGTTTAAGATAATTTTTTTTTGCTTTTTGAGAAAGTATGGGCTTTATTGCTATTTATATTTATATTTTTTGGAGAGGTGGGCTCGTCGCCCTAGACTTTTGTCTTTTATTTCCTCTCTTTCTTTCTTTTTTTTTTTTGGAGATGTGGGCTCTACTCGCCCTCGGACACATGTCCATTTTTCATCTCTTTTCTTTTTTTATTTAGCATAGCCCATAGCATTTCTCTTTTTCTTTTCAAATTAGATTCCCGGATGTCAAGTATCTCTTTTGGACGAAATCATAGTAAATCTATTTGTACCATATCATACTTGGCAACAACTTAGACTGGATAGAGCTTATGCAACCCACATGAATCGGGTTTTTTTTTTTTTTTCAGGATGAGTTTTTTAGACTTAGCCACTAAACCCAAACTCTAGAGAAATTCGAATTATAAACTAGACACAGGCAAAGCATAAGACAGAGCAACTATTCATCATTTCAACAAGGGACTAAGACTAAACATTTTCATAGCTCATATGTATAGGCATGAAAATTCATTGAGCATATCTCATCATTTTATAAGATAGAGAGTATAATCAAAATGTGAGATTCACATTACCTTTCTTGGAGTCCTCCCCAAGCTAGCTTTTTACTTACCTTTCATGGTTGGGCTAGCTTGTGCGCCGCAATGATCCGAGTTGTGATTGGTCGCGTGGTTGGAGGCTCCCCCCAAGCTTGTCTTTTGATGTCATCACAAGAACAGGACAAAGAACTTGGGGTTGAAAGGTTTATTTCCTCTCTCTCTTGTCTTATATATTTTTTTTTTATTTCACTTTCTCTCTTCTTTTTTCTTTCTTTTCTTTTCTTTTTTTTTTGCCCTTTTTAGACTCTTTTTTCTCCATTTTTTTCAATTCTTTTCTTATTTTTTTTAGCAAAGCAGGGGCTGACATCATCTTTTATTCACCCTCATTTTTTTTTGTATGATCCCTTGGTGGATGGAATTTGAGATTGTCACCATCTTCCCCACATTTAGACTTTTGTGTAAAAGTCAAGTGTGCAAGGTCCGGTCTCCTCTTGAGCATGTTCCATCACCCATGAACATCATAACTTTTTTTTCCTTGTGATGTAGCGCTGATGTTCTCAAGCGTCGCATGCCTCTTCGTTCTTCTTAATCGATCTCCACCTGGAAATGGTTAGCGACAAGAATACCCGAAGGTGCATACTATCTTGATAACATGTTCTTGCTTTTATTAATAAGAAGAGAGAAAGACTTTTTGCGCTTCTTTTTTTTTTTTTTTTAATGATAGTCCGGGGTATCTCCCTAAGGCAGTGCTTAAGTTATGGTCATAAGCTTGACCGTGGGAAAACATCTTGCGGTGATGGTGGTGAAGTTCCCAGTTTTACCACTAAGAATTTAGCATTACGCTCAAGCTGCAAGGTTAGCGTCATTATGCTACTACGAGATTTACAACCACTCTCTTAAAAGGTTTACAAAGAGAACCAAGAGATGATTGTGATCTTCGTCGAAGCACTCGGCTAGAAGCAAGACGAACTCAAGAAGACCTGTGTGAGCATGTAGGAAGTCTCAAGTGACAACTTGTTATGCTCAAAAACAAATTTCGCTTGGTCTCAAGAGTTGTTGCTTCGTGCATGTCCATGGCACATGAGGTTTTATCCTCAAAAGATGTGACATGAAGGGCGACCATTGAATCTTGACCATTGTCAAGAACAATGTTTTATCGGCCGAGGGACATGACTTTTGTTCGAAAGTGAGGGCGACAGTGTGTTTCGTTTCACTAAGATGTGGAAACAACTTGGGTGAAACGAGTAGAGTTATAGACATCGCCTCCTCGAACGGGTTTTGGTTGGGAAGATGCTTCGCCTTTAGGACGTCTAGGTGTGAGAGGCGGAAGCAATCTTTCCCAAGTTCTCATCACGGCTCCCCTCTATGGGTTTTTTCGTGAAAAAGCTTTTTCTAGAGGGTAGCCTATGAGAAGATTGAAGTCAAGGATGAGATAGATATGAAAGTCTAAAGCGCACCTCGGTGTATGAGGTTCCGTCATCATCCTTGAATTCAATCGCAAACCTCGAAGGATCGAAGCATTCCTTCCTTCGGTGTTCGTGGTTCGGGGAGAGGGCTCAACAGTCGGTTCTAACGATGGTATGAGGAATGGCTCGACTGATGAGGGCTCCTCAAAGCTTGACATGCCCTTAATGTGGAGGGGGATAGGTTCTACAACGGGAGAAGCAAGCTTCTCTAAGATGTGCTCAAGGGTTTTCCTATGTTCCGTTGTAGGTTTTACGTGCAAACGACCTTCCAACGGTCATGTCAAGGCATAGGGCAGCGTCCATGTCAAGACCGAACAAAAGATATGCAAAAGCACACCATCGGGTAATGACAGGTCTAGGCCAACATGTATAAACATTATAAACCTGGCCTAGGCTGCACCTATGGACTCCTTCTCATCCTATTTGAAATCGAGGATTGTCCTTGGTAGGCATTGATGGGGAAGAATGCTAGACAAAAAATGTCTTTGAGTTCTTCTCAGCCCCCATTCAAATTTCCTACGACAATAGTGTACTATTGTTTTGCTTTCCCTATGAGGGAGAGCAAAAAAAACAAATTCCACATGTGAATTTCTTGGATCACGCCAGGAATGCCGAGGCATGATCATAATTCCTCGAAATCTTGTAGGTGGCAACAAAGATTTTCAAAATGGTCACCGAGAGATGGAGTGCCCGAACCAAAAGGTTTTTTTTTCTTTAAATTTAGGGTGGAGTTCATGGCCTGGTTGAAAATTTTGATTTTGAAAAGATTTTGGCCCCGTGAACTCCCCTCCGGAGAAGCAAGAAGATTTTAAACTTCGATAGTTGGCTTCAGTTTGGAAAAGGAAAAAACAAATAACTATTTTTTTTTTTTTTTTTGGATACAACACACGGGTGCTCTAGGCTCGAGAGAATTATGACTACCGTTCCCGCAACGGCGCCGGAAATGCTTGTTGACGTTTCTTAACGTATGCGTAAGAATCCGCAAGCGCACGGAATTGTCGTTATAGCATTTCACCCGGCGTATTTCCACGAGAAAACGGTTGTGTGATTTCTCTCTCGAACAGAGTCACCCTAGGATAACTATGGGTGGTGAGGTATCTTTATGGGCTCAAACTCTCTAGCAGGGATCACTTGGTCATTATGTCCTCACTTCGGCACCGGCAATCGCCCAAACCGGGATGGAGACCGGCATTTAGCACCGCGCCACACCCGAACGTGGGGATTACAAGGGATGGACAAGGTCGTGTCACAACCCACCGCCTACCCCTCAACCGTGGGATGCGCCACAAAAGATAGAAAACCCTTAGTCTAGACACCACGTCTACCCTAGTGATTATTACTCTGGCGTGTCGACAAGGCTTACCCGTCCCCGGGGTCCTTCTACCAGAGCACCGCCCCAAAGGAACGACTATCAATCCCGTAATTCTATAACAGCTAGATAATATGCTTTAAGAGTAATAAGCTGAAGAGGGACACAACCATTCTTACCCAAATGATTAGAAGGTTGTAGAGGTACAAGCGTGGCGGTGCCGACAAGTCCGACACTCCGCCACCCGAGATCCGCAATGCACCGGGGTACACCGACTCCATGGAGAAGAGGCCAAGCCCTCTTCTTGCCTTCCCTCTCTCACTCTCCATTTGATCTAAGAGGAAGAAGAAGAAGTTAGGAGTGGAGTGGGAGCTTCTTCCTCTCTTCTACATTGTGGCTCCTCCTTGTGTTGTGTATGGCTTGGTGTTGCTCCAAGTGAGGTGTGTTGAGAGGGGGAGAGGAGAGGCCTATTTATACACAAAGGAGAGGGGGCTAAAAGACCACACTACCCCTAAACCGACCTAAGCAGGGCGTCCAGGTACGTTGCACCGGCCATCAATACCCAAACCGACCGTTTGAACACTAATTGAACCGCCTCGAGCAACTCAGGCTCGAACCGCCCCCCGGGAGGGTGCGGGCGCACCTTGGGGTGCGCCGCACACCTATGGGCTCGCCCCGACCCAAGTTTTGGCGGTGCCGTCGTGTCTGTCTTGAAAAGTCATGGTGTGATGTTTGCTCGGCCTGGTTTGGTCGGTTTGGCCCGAAACACCCCTGGGCTTGTGATCTCCAATAGTGCGCTTTCGAGTTGCGCATTCCAGCCATATTTCCACTTGTTTTTGTATAATATCTGCATAATAATAATTTGGACACTACAAGTGGAAATATATTAGTAGTAAAAGTATATGAGCATGATAAGGTCAAGTTTCACTCCCTTTTTAGTAGAATGTTGACGTTTAAATTATGTAGTTGGTTACCGTCAACAACGGCGCCGTGGACCACTTGTTGCGGTATGGTTTCATCGGGGAGCCGAGGTACACCGTGTGGGGACGTATCATGGTGAAAAAGGACCGAGTGTCGCGGCGGTTCATCTGGAGGACCCCCGTCGATCGCAACGAGCGGAAACAACGGTGGTGCCGACGCGAAGGGCGTGAACAAGTTGATAATCGCGATTACATCACCGTAGATGAATCGCTTGAAGACATTGCAAACGCGACAATGCGGGTGGAGATGATGGTGAACGGTCGGTAGTTGATGACATGTCGCCCGAGGATGCTGCTCTTTTAGAGGAAATTGCTAACCTCAAAGATGAAGATGACGTGTTGTTTGGCAATCAAAGGTGGCTCGAGAATTTTAGACAGATGAAGCGGGCGACAATTGACCCTCTCTACAAAGACGGCGGCAAATGTCCGAAAGGATTGCACGGTGCTACGTTTTAACCTAACGATGTTGATGATGAAGGCTCGCCACGGGTGGTCGACACGAGCTTCAATGACTGCTTCGGTACCTCGGTGACACTTTTTTTACCCGAGGGGAATAAGGTGCCCGCCAATACCTATCGGGCGAAGAAGCCGATCGTCCGGTGGCGATGAAGCTTAGGAAGTTTCATGCGTGCCCTAACCATTGTATTCTATACCGGGTGACTACGCTGACGGACTTACTGTCCCGCTGCGATGCGGCGTGGTCGTTACAAAGAGGAATGCTTGGCTGTCATGCCACCGATGAGGAGGGACCGTCGAGAGGGCCCAAGAAGCGAAGACGGGCAAGAAGAAGCCGATGCCACCTCCCGAGGGCGAGGAAGAAGAGGGTTACACCGGAGGAAGATCCCCCGCCCCATCGGTGTGGTACCTACCCGTGCTCGATCGCTGCATGCAATTTTTGGGAACCCGAGGATGCCAAGCCGATGTCCCGGCATGCATCGGCGGAACGCCGCGAAGGGCGATGGCAAGCTGCGACACCCCTCGGATGCCAAAACGTGGAAACGCGCCGATGACATGTTCCCGAGTTTAGGGGCGAGCCCGAGAACGTAAGGTTCGCTTTGAGTACGAGGCGGGATGAATCCGTTCGGAGACCTCGGTGCTCGCGACAGACACCGGCGGTCACCCTCACCATATACAACCCGCCTCCCTACGAAAGTGTCCGGCGCAAATATCTTCTTATGGCCATGCTCATTTCGGACCAAAGCAGCCGGGCATTGATATAGATGTCCTCATTGAGCCAAGATCTTGGAGGAATTTGCGGAACGTGGAAAGGGGTCTAGATTATGGATGCGTCCAAGAAGAAGAAGTTCACTCTAAAGGCCATGATAATGGTCACCATCGAGTGATTACCCTCTCTCTTTTCATTATCGGGGCAGATTAAGGGGAAGATAGCTTGCACGGTTTGTATTGAGAATACACTCCACTTACCTTAGCGGATCCCAAAAGAGCGGTGTACATGAAACATCGTAAATTCCTTTGCAAAGAACACAGTGTACCGAAACTTCGATGGATGAGTACTTTGACGGAGAGCCGTTGGTGAAACGGAGGAGCCGGACAGGGTAAAAGTACGGGCCAAAGGTGTTTGAAATGGTGAAGAACATAAACCACGAGTTTGGAAAGAAGAAGAAAGCCGGTGAGCCAAAGGCAAAGAAGAAGCGGAAGCGGAACAAAAAGGCAGTGGAAGAAGAAGAAGAAGAAGAAGAAGAAGAAGCAAAGAGAACCCAATCCGGCACCGCCCAAAGTCCCATTCAAGAAGCAGTCGATTTTCTTCAAGCACCCGCCATACTTGGAAGATGCTCCATACACCTCATGCCATAGATAACATGCATCTACAGAAGAATGTCTTCGAGAGCTTGGTGGGGATTTTCCTAGACATCAAGACTAAGACGAAGGACGGTGTCAAGTCACGTCGGGATCTTGCCGACATGGGCATCGGGCCCGAACTTCACTTGACACCCTCGGGAATAGCGGAAAAAGTCGACCTTCCAGCCCGCGAGCTACAATCGACCACGGGATGAAAAGAGGGATTTTTGCAAATGGCTCGGGGGATGTCAAAGTGCCGACCGGTTTACGTTCCAACCCGAAGAGCATTGTATCGATGAAAGACCTCACCACCGTCAAACTTCAAGGCCCATGACTGCCATGTCATGCCGACGGTGTTCCTTCCAATTCTGATTAGGTGCATCGCCCCGAGTTCATGAAGATGGTCGTTACACGCCCGTGCTACTTTTTAAATCGCATCACGTAGAAGGTCATCGCTGAAAATGACCTCCCCCGCGACGAAAGAGTTCATCGCGAGACTATATGCTAGCTCGAGATGTGCTTACCACCGCCTCTTTCTTCGATATTATGCCACACCTCATGATACACATGGTCGATCGATAGAAGAACTGGGGCCTCTCTACCCGAACGAGATGTGGGCGAACGAGCGCTTCATGTCCTCTCTTAACAGATCCGTCCTTAACCGTGCATACCCGGAGGGCTCTATGATCGAGGCATACACAACACAGAGGTCGTTAACTACTGCACTAGATACATCCGGGATGGAAATGCAATCGGCCTTCCCGACCACCCGCCTGAAGGCGGGACCGCGGGCATGGGCTGCGCGGAGAAGAAGTACGGACCGATATTGACCAAGAAACAATCGAACAAGCCCATGACGGCGCTCCGAACCGCTTAGTATCAATGGAAACGTGGGTCGAGAAGCATCTAGAGGAAATTCGCGGCAAGCGTGGCGGCGCACGGGACGGGTGGGTATTGAGACAACACCGGTTGAATTTCACAACGTGGATCGAGAAACGAGGGATACCCCTAAACGCTGAGATCGAAGAATCGATGCTTGCATACGGCCCATCTAGCCAAATCATCACATGGCAAGGTTACGACATCAACGGATACAGGTTCCACACGACGAAAAAAGGACAAAAAGAGAGCGTCCGCGAAACGGCGGTGTCCGGTATGAGGGCATTGACATGGCCACCAAGGAACTCAAGACATACTATGGGCAAATCCAAGAGATTTGGGAACTTGATTATGGCGAGAGCTACTGATACCCATTTTCGGTGCGGTGGGTCAAGCCAACGGCGGTTGACGTGGACGCGGTAGGGTTAACCACCGTTCAGCTTCGAAACTACCGGAGATGATAAGTGGGTACTCGCAAGTCGCGGGCCCGGGTAGCCTACTACCCGTTGCCCAAATCGCGGGGCAAAAAGCAACTACATGCGGTCGTGGGAGGGAAGTAAAGGATCGTGGGAGCCGATGGAGTGCGAAATCCTGAAGAGTACAACAACTACGCTAGAGTTTACGCTCTTTACCGATCATCCAACCAAGATCAAGGAAGTCGAGACATGCGTGTGGGGGAATGTCATCAAGAACAAGACAAAGCCCCCCGTGCCGCACGGACGGTCGAGAAGAAGACAAGTGGCAGCCCCGCAAAAAAAATAAGTCGATCCTTTTGTAATAAAACCAAATATGTAATGGAACCAAATATGTATGTCACGACATTTATGTAACGGAACTAAAAATGTATTGGAAATCGCCGCACTTGCTCGAAACGTCCCGCCTTGTCAATTAAAGACTGTATTTTTTTAAATCATGCGAGAACTATTCAAAATTCAAGTTTCACATTTTTCATGGGTACACATACTCATAGGGAGGCCACACAAAAATTTTCAGAATTTTTGAATGACCATTTGAATTGTTATGAATTTTACAAATTCATTTTGTGAATCCATTTTGCGTGGCGGGGGATTTTACAATGCCCGCCACGGTTATTCAATTAACCATGGCGGGCATTGTAAAATGCCCGCCACGCAAAAAATGGCGTCGTATATATAGGGGCGCCCTCACGGAATCGTCCAAGTCCTTCGCCTCGGTTCACTCTCACCCCGAAGGGCGCCAAATTTTCACGCCGCCGCTTTGCCGCCTCCACGTCCTCCCTCTCCGCCTCGCGCCTCGCCCGCCCCTCCCCCCTCCTCCGTCCCCCGTCCTCCCTCCCCGTCCTCCGTCCCCCCCCGCTCCCGGATCCGCCGCCGGGGGGATCTCCGACGAGATCCGCCTCGTCCTCCCGTGCTCCTCTCCGACGAGGTCCGCCGCCCCGCCCGGTGTGCTCCTCCCGACGTCCGCGCTGCTCCTCTCCGACGAGGTCCGCCGAGCGCCTGGGCGTCCTCCCTGCTCCTCTCCGACGAGGTCCGCCGCTCCGCCCGGTGTGCTCCTCCCCGGACGTCCGCGCCCGTCCCTCGCTGTGGCGCCGCGTGCCGTGCCTCCCCGTCCTCGCTTTGTGTCGCGCTGCTGCCTCCCCGACGTGAGCGTCCGTCCCTGCTGTGCCGCGCGCTGCTCCTCCCCGTCGTTCGCCGTTTTCCGGTGTGCTCCTCCCCGTCCCTGCTGTGCCGGCGCTGCCCCGGCGCTGCTCCTCCCTGTCCGTGCTCCTGAGATGCTCTGTGATGCTCCTGAGATGCTCTGATGCTCTGTGATGCCCCGTTCGCCATTTTTTTTGCTGCCTGTGATGCTCTGTGATGATGGTTACTGATCATATGCTGCCCATGATGCAACTTAACATTTTTAGATTATTTATTAACTGAGCATATGCCGAATGCCACTGCCCATGATGCAACTTCACATTTTTAGATTATTTATTAACTGAGCATATATTGATCTATATATTATGCCACTTTGTTGACGGTCATTTACTACATATTTTATACCGTCAACATTAGTATAAAACTACCAAAACACAATAGTGATAGAGTTTTGAGCTAACCTTTTCCACAAGTTTTGGTACTTCACTTGTTTTGCAGGGCAATGTTGAAAACATATATATATTGGGCCAAAAGCAAAGGAAAATATACAAGATAAAAATGGCCCAAAGCAAAGCAAGGAGAAGAGAGGAGAAATGCCCATAAATATGAATATCAACATCTATACATAAGCCCAAGAAGTCGAGGCCCAAATCCAACATGAAATCATACCGGGCTGCAGGACATGGGTTTAGTATTTTGGGCATAACTTTCTCATACGAAATCGGATTTCAGTGATCTAACAGTCAAAACGAAGCTTACTCCGAGGCCCACGCACTCCTACAAAATTTCAGGCCAAACGGCCCATATCTTGGTGCGGGCGCACCAAGTGGTGCGCGCGCACCCGTATAGAGGCGGTTCGGGCCCATCCTTCTCGAGGCGGTTCATCACTTTCCAAAAAGTGTGTTGCCGACGTTGGTTGGTCGGTTTGGGCTGATTAGGAAGGTGTTCCAAGGTCGGTTTGGTTGCTTCCATATGAGGATGGCCATCTTCCAAAGAGCCCCCTCCTCTCTACCTATAAAAGGAGGCTCTCTCCCCCTCATTCAACACACACCAATTCCAAGGGCAAGAGTCTCTCCCTCTCCTCTAAGAGAGCTCTCCCCTCTACTCTTCTACCTCACTCCAATGGGCTTAGGCTCACATTAGTAGTAGAGAGATTGGCGGAGGAGAGATGTGAGGGGCGGGAGCGGGAAGTGCTTGGGACTTGTCGGCGACTCCCCAAACTTGTACCTCGGTGGATTCGTGCTCGGCTCCCTCATGGGATCTTGGCTAAAGTAAGTTTCCACGATTCTCGATAACCTTTATTGTCTCATGTTTATCCAAGCATTATCTACTCGTTTACGGGATTGATAGTCGTCCTTGTGGCGGTGCTCTGGTAGAAGGACCCCGGGGACGGGTAAGCCTTGTATACACGCCAGAGTAATAATCACTAGTGTAGACGTGGTGTCTGGGCTAGGGGTTGCCTATCTTTTGTGGCGCATCCCACGGTTGAGGGGGTAGGCGGCTGGGTTGTGACAGCCTTGTCCGTCCCTTGTAATCCCCCCACGTTCGGGTGTGGCGCAGTGCTAAATGCCGGTCTCCATCCCAGTTTGGGCGATTGCCGGTGCCCGAAGTGAACAAGTAGCTCTAAAGCGAGGCTATCCATAGATCTTAAAGGTGTACGAATCCTTCTCAATAATCCTCCCCATCTTTGGTCTTGTGTGTCCTTGGGCGAACTAGTTAGGAGAGAGTACCTCCGTTCCCTGTGGAAAATACGATACCCTGAATATTTCCGGGTGAAAGCTACAACGACAATTCTGTACGCTTGCGGATTCTTCTGCGACGTTAAGAAACGTCAACAAGCTTTCTGGCGCCGTTGCCGGGGAACGGTTGCTATTATCTTCGAACTTAGTGAGTCCTCGTATGTATCTTTAAAAAAAAACAAAAATAGTTATTTCTTTTCCTTTTTCCGAATTGAAGCCTACTCCAAATTCAAAATCTTTTTGCTTCGAAGGGAGAGTTCACAGGGCCACATTCTATTAAAAAAAAATTCAAAGTCTTCATCCGGCCATGAACTCCACCCTATTTCAAAAAAAAAAAAAAACTTTGGTTCGGGCACTCCTTCTCGGGTGACTATTTTTGAAAACCCTATGTAACCACCTACGAGATTTCGAGGAGCTATAATCATGCCTTAGCATTCCTGGCATGATTCAAATTCACTTGTGGAATTTGTTTCTGCTCTTCCTCTTCGGGAAAGCAAAACAATAGTACACTTTTGTCATAGGAAGTTTGAATGGGGACTGAGAAGAACTCGAAGACAATTTTTGTCTAGCATTCTTCCCCATCAACTCCCTACCAAGGACAATCCTCGATTTCGAGTAGGATGAGAAGGAGTCCATAGGTGCAGCCTGGGCCGGGTTCACAACGTTAAATTCTTGCCGGCCTAGATTTGTCATTACTCGATAGTGTGCTTTTGCAACTCTTTTATTCGGGTCTCGACATAAACGCTGCCCTATGCCTTGACATGACCGTTGGAGGGTGATTTGCATGTGAACCTACAACAGAATAGAGGAAAAAAAAAACCTTCACCACATCCTAGAGAAGTACGCTTCTCCCGTTGTAGAACCTATTCCCCTCCACACCGAGGACATGTCAAGTTTGAGGAGCCCTCATCAGTCGAACTATTCCCCATACCATCATTAGAACCGACTGTTGAGCCCTCTCCCGAACCACGAACACTGAAGGAAGGAATGCTTCGTCCTTCAGGTTCGCAATTGAATTCAAGGAGGCTGATGGAACCTCGTAAACCGAGGTGCGCTTAGACTTTCATATCTATCACATCCTTGATTTCAATCTTCTCATAGGCTACCCTCTCGAAAAAAAAAGCTTTTTCACGAAAAACCTATAGAGAGAAGCCATGATGAGAAGTTGGGAAAGATTGCTTTCGCCTCACACTTAGACATCCTAAAGGCGAAGCATCTTCCCAACCAAAACCCGTTCGAGGAGGCGAAGTTCATAACTCTATTCGCTTCACCCAAGTTGCTTCTGCATCTTAGTGAAACGAATCACCTATCGCCCTCACACGAACACAAGTCATGTCCCTCTGGCCGATTGAGAACCTCATGTGCTATGGACATGCGCGAAGCAACAACTCTTGAGACCAAGCAGAAAATCTATTTTTGAGCATAACAAGTTGTCAATTGAGACTTCCTACATGCTCACCTTTGGGTCTTCTTGAGTTTGTCTTGCTTCTAGCCGAGTGCTTCGATGAAGATCACAACCATCTCTTGGTTCTCTTTGTAAACATTTTTAAGAGAATGGTTGCAAGTCTCGTAGTAGCATGATGACGCTAACCTTGCAGCTTGAGCGTAATGTTAAATTCTTAGTGGTGAAACCGGGAACTTCACCACCATCACCGCAAAATGTTTTCCCGCGGTCAAGCTTATGACCATAACTCAAGCACTACCGGGAGATACCCCGGACTATCAAAAATAAAAAAAAATATAATAATAATAAAAAAGTTTATGTGTCTCTTATTATTGTCATAAAAAAAATTTCTCATAAAAATAATAATTATTATCTTATCTCTCTTTTCAAATTTAAAAAATAAATTTTATCTCTCTTTTCAAAACAAAAAAAGCAACAATAATAAATGTTTTATCTCTCTTATTATTTCGTCATAAAAAAGTTTTCCTGCTTTTATTTTCATAACAATAATAATAATAATCCTTTTTTCTCTTGTTAATAAAAGCAAGAACATGTTATCAAGCTAGTATGCACCTTCGGGTATTCTTGTCGCTAACTATTTCAGTGGAGATCGATTAAGAAGAGGCATGCGACGCCGAGAACATGGGGGCCACATAAAAAAAAAAAAAAAAACTATGATGCCCATGGGTGATGGAAGATGCTCAAGAGGAGACCCGACTGCACACTTGACTTTTACACAAAAGTCTAAGTGTGGGGGAAGATGGTGACAATCCCAAGTTTCATCCACCGGGGATCATACAAAAAAATGATGATGATGAGTGAATAAAAGATGATGTCAGCCCTGCCTTGCTAAAAAAAAAAAAAAAAAAAAGAATTGAGAAAAAAAAAAAGAGATAAAAAAAAAAAGAGATAAAAAAAAAAAAAGAGAGAAAGAGAGAGGTAATAAAAAAAAAAAGAGAGAGATAAAAAAAAAAAAGAGAAGAGAGAGGTAATAAAAAAGAGATAAGAGAAAAAAATATAAGAATGTTGTTGAAAAGAAAAAGAAAATAGAATAGAAAAAAAAAAAACAATAAGAGAGGGAGGAGTAGGTTGGCCCCACATGGTCAAGATAAACATCAATGAGCTGCCTGACTCCACCCTTCATTGCTTCAAACAAGCAAGAAGGGCTCGCCTCTCATCCTTTGCTACTATCATCAAGACCCATGGCCCACACACACGTCATGTGTGTGTATGGCCTAGCCTTGAGATGCACCTGGGCTGAGCCATCATGCAAACCACAGCGACAACTTCGATGCTCCATCCACTTATGTTGTCGGTACTTATACTCAGGTATGCAAAGGTAATGTTCACCATCTCCTCACTCATTTTTTGTCTCCATGAAAATAAAACTTCATGCTTCCCTTGATATGACACATGATTTGAGTTTGGGTGTATTCTATAGGTACATCCATAGGTCTTTTTTAAATTGAGCGTGGTGCTTAGGTTAAAAAGATCTCCTTTAATCGAACTTTGACTTGGTGTCGAGCTAAGTTAATGAACTTAGAGTTTTGCTATCATGATCTTTGGGAATATCTTATGTTGGAGATGAATCAAGGCTATGCTTACACTGCCTCTTTTATGAGCCTTGCTTGAGTCATGATGAGGTGAACAAATAAAAATAAAATAAAATAAAAACTAAATAATAATCATAATAAAGGCTCCACGGTATCCTTGCCGATAGAGCCATGTTTTTGTTTTTGTTTTGTTTTCTTTGTTTAAAATAAAACAGGTACAAGAATAAGTGTGGGGAGACCTCTCAAGCATGCAATTACACCCATCCGAGATCTCCCCAGCACAAATGCACGAGCGCCGAGAAATTCACGATGGAGAAGGACAAGACGAACAACTACCATTAACTCCTTCCTCTTCAAACGGTGGTTTGTGCCACTCCCTCTCTCACATCCTCCATAAAGTTTTGAGGTCTGAAATTAAACAAATTAAAAAGACAAAACTTCTTGAAAAAAAAACTCCATCTCTAGTCTACCAATTGAGAAATGGCATGCATACTCTTTATTCCTCGCCAAAACCATTCTTTGATGAGCAACTACCCGTTAGGGACCCCATGTTCATCTAAACAATTGAGCTTTGAGATATGGTAGAATGACTTGACACTTGCTCTCTTATGCAATGAGACTTGGTTTTATCTTTGAAAATTTAAAATAAAGCATGCTCATGGTTTGACTTAGCCAAATCCTACCAAAGCCCGAATTATGATAAGAATATCCACTATAGCTACTTCCTACCGTATTGAGTTTTGTCGTCGCCCGTTGATCCGCGTTTAGAGAGGCTCATACTCCCAAGATCGAAAAACACGTACACCCACATATACACGCCGGTTCTCACAATGAGAATTGCGCACAACATGCATCTTTACCATCCACAAAATAAGTACTCCATTCATTATATCATGATCATCTCCTATTATCAAGAAAAATGCAGAGAGAAAGATACAGACTGCAGAAAAAAAATAATAAGAGATGAAAAATGGACACATGTCCGAGGGCGAGTAGAGCCCACATCTCCGAAAAAAAAAGAAAAAACAAAGAATAAGAGATGAAAAATGGACACGTGTCCGAGGGCGAGTAGAGCCCACATCTCCAAAAAAAAAAAAAAAAAAAAAAAAAAAAAAGAAAGAAAAGAAGCAAAAAGCCTCTATCTCTCCGTAAGCATACAAAAAGAAAGGAAAAGGATCATGGGTCAAGGAGTAACCACAAAGAAAATATATCATCAATATTCTCCACACACTTTTGCACATTTCGATCTAAGGGTAGGGCACTTCTTTCCAACGATCCAGAGCTTGACCCGACAAAACAAACAGAGGTATGCGTATGCAACACTCCACTCCAAGGATCCACAAAACCCCAGCAAAAAAAGTTAGGATGAGTGAGAGTGAAGAGTGCTTTGGCAAGGAAACACAAATGAGTGACTATGTGAGAATCAACCATGGAGCATTGCTATTTTATCTTAAAAAAAAAACCAACCAAGTCTTTGCACATGAGTAGTAGCAAGGAGATACGATTTCATGACCGTTCCATTGCTCAATCGCCCAAGAAAACATGGTAGCCACTCTTGAATGCTCACAAACCAGATGAGGCCCTAAATAACTTGTATGCGGTCTACATCTTGGAGATTGAACCACTTTAGTCCCTATACCTTCACTCGAGGACGAGCAAAGGACTAAGTGTGGGGGAGTTTGTTGACGGTCATTAACTACATATTTTATACCGTCAACATTAGTATAAAACTACCAAAACACAATAGTGATAGAGTTTTGAGCTAACCTTTTCCACAAGTTTTGGTACTTCACTTGTTTTGCAGGGCAATGTTGAAAACATATATATATTGGGCCAAAAGCAAAGGAAAATATACAAGATAAAAATGGCCCAAAGCAAAGCAAGGAGAAGAGAGGAGAAATGCCCATAAATATGAATATCAACATCTATACATAAGCCCAAGAAGTCGAGGCCCAAATCCAACATGAAATCATACCGGGGGCCGCAGGGACATGGGTTTAGTATTTTGGGCATAACTTTCTCATACGAAATCGGATTTCAGTGATCTAACAGTCAAAACGAAGCTTACTCCGAGGCCCACGCACTCCTACAAAATTTCAGGCCAAACGGCCCATATCTTGGTGCGGGGCGCACCAAGTGGTGCGCGCGCACCCGATAGAGGCGGTTCGGGCCCATCCTTCGAGGCGGTTCCTCACTTTCCAAAAAGTGTGTTGCCGACGTTGGTTGGTCGGTTTGGGCTGATTAGGAAGGTGTTCCAAGGTCGGTTTGGTTGCTTCCATATGAGGATGGCCATCTTCCAAAGAGCCCCCTCCTCCTACCTATAAAAGGAGGCTCTCTCCCCCTCATTCAACACACACCAATTCCAAGGGCAAGAGTCTCTCCCCTCTCCTCTAAGAGAGCTCTCCCCTCTACTCTTCTACCTCACTCCAATGGGCTTAGGCTCACATTAGTAGTAGAGAGATTGGCGGAGGAGAGATGTGAGGGCCGGGAGCGAGGAAGTGCCGGGACTTGTCGGCGACTCCCAAACTTGTACCTCGGTGGATTCGTGCTCAGCTCCCTCATGGGATCTTGGCTAAGTAAGTTTCCACGATTCCGATAACCTTTATTGTCTCATGTTTATCCAAGCATTATCTACTCGCTTACGGGATTGATAGTCGCCCTTGTGGCGGTGCTCTGGTAGAAGGACCCCGGGGACGGGTAAGCCTTGTATACACGCCAGAGTAATAATCACTAGTGTAGACGTGGTGTCCGGGCTAGGGGTTGCCTATCTTTTGTGGCGCATCCCACGGTTGAGGGGTAGGCGGCCGGGTTGTGACAACCTTTGTCCGTCCCTTTGTAATCCCCCACGTTCGGGTGTGGCGCAGTGCTAAATGCCGGTCTCCATCCCAGTTTGGGCGATTGCCGGTGCCCGAAGTGAACAAGTAGCTCTAAAGCGAGGCTATCCATAGATCTTAAAGGTGTACGAATCCTTCTCAATAATCCTCCCCATCTTTGGTCTTGTGTGTCCTTGGGCGAACTAGTTAGGAGAGAGTACCTCCGTTCCTTTGTGGAAAATACGGTACCCTCGAATATTTCCGGTGAAAGCTACAACGACAATTCAGACGCTTGCGATTCTTCTCGCGACGTTAAGAAACGCCAACACCCATCGCGTGCCACGAATGCCACTGCCATACTTTATCTATATTTGGGATTTGTGGTGACATTTCACGGCAGCGCCGTGAAAATTTAGCAGCCCCTTCGGGGTGAAAGTGAACGGGGCGGAGGACTTGGCCGATTCCACGGCCGGATGTCACATATTTATGGTGGCTCTCTCTTTCTAACTCTTTTAAGTCCCAACCTTAGACTCTATTTTCTACTACTGTGTTGAACTTCCGTGGCGGGCATTTACTATCTTTAACTATATACTTGTGGCATTTGCAATGATTTGAATGTTAGTGCCGAGGCAAAGTGGCATATGCGATGATGTGAATCTATTAATGCCGAGGCAGCGGCGATGATGAAATGTCCCCATACTTGTGAGCGGCTAAGGAGGACGGGCTTGTATAACATATACAAGCAACCGCTTTAGACGCGATGTGATAAGGATAGTTGGGTACTTCCGAGCCAAATTTGTATTTTTACACAATTTTTTTATTATTTTTACACATTTTTTTGTATTGTTACACATTTTTTGTTTATTTTTTGTATTTTTGTATGTACTATGTAAAAAGGAAAATATGTACCTATTTTATCTATTTCTTTGTAAATTTTGGTTTTTTTTTGTAACTACTCTATGTAACATGGAAAAATATATATGTAATCATGAGAGGAATATAATAAATATATTTTGAGATGACTCTGTGATGCCTCTACTACCGCCGTACGCTTACTCTTTCACTATAAATTAATATAATAAAATGCTCGTGTGTTCCCCCCGTGAGAATCCAATGGCATCCAACCAAGCGATAAAGATCGTGCAATAGGTGGCCGTAGGAGGATGTGGCCTCCACGCCCGATTCTTCCACCGACGCGGATACGAGAGCGAACAGTTGACACCAAGGCCACAGAAGAAACGTCTTAGAGAGGAAGAAATTGATCCGGACCGGCACCGAGCCCGACACACGTGGGTTCTCGTGAGTGGACGTACCGCAACCAAAAACGTAAGTATACGACTAACACAACGCCGTGTGCCTCTCATCGAGCACGACTAATTCTAGTTGTTGTCGTGACAGTTACCATTGGTGCCTTTGCGTCTGGAGTTCCATGAAGAGGAGCTCACCGGAGGGGCAACAATCTGTCCCCACACCCCCAGACTTCAAATACCACCACCTCCAAGAAGTCCAAGAAGTCAGGCTTGAAAAGAGGCCAAAGACGGGAGGCACCGAAAAGCCGAGGTGGTGCGTAATATATTGAGGATAGGCCCGAATGGAGATCCCGTGGAGCCAAAAGCTATCAGGGCCATCTATAGCAACCGGGGATCTCTATTGTAGCCAAGGAAATCGTGCCCATCACCTACCTAGACTGGAGGACTGTCCCGAAGGCACTGAAGAAGAAGGTGTGGAAAGACGTGCGACTCCTGTTCCATTATCTAGGGCCGGAGGCAGGCTTTGACAAAAAGAAATGCAAGAAGTATGTGCTAACCGTTGCAAGCAAAGCGCCGCACCTCGCGGAACAATGCTGCATTACACACTATGTGCGTATGACAAGTCACCACTTCAAGCCTACAACTTCTTAAAGCAACCCCTCTCGATGAGTTCGTCAGCTCACGACTAACGAAGACTATGAGGCCAAGTCAAAAATGGGCAAAGAACTCGCAAAGAAGAATGACCTCGGCACAACCTCGGCCGTGTAGGCTATTTTGGTCATAAGGGAGAATGGCGGCGAAACAAAGGGAGGACGCCGAGAAAGGGATACGTAATCGTTGCTAGACCTTCCCGAGAGGACACGGGACTTCTTGTATGCCCGTTAGCCCAAGAAGCGTAAGAAAGACAACCACATTGGGAGGGTTTTCCACATTAAAATTCTTGTGTCCCCCGTAGTGCGTGTGTTTGATCGTGTTCTCTTCGTCGTTCTTCTCCTTACGATCACAACAAGTGGCATCGGAGCTCGTTGATTGATGGCGACGATGAAGTTCGATGTACCGCTGACCACCACAAGACGAGATTTAATCTCTCGGCAAGTTAAGATGCGCACGATCCTCGCGCAGATAACAACGACGCCGATGAGGCGTTGGAAAGCTTCGAAGAAGAACAAGGCGGACTGGACTCCCCGAGGAGACGCTCGGGGATCGTAAGGCTTTGTCATTAATTCGCCATCTTCATAATGATATTTTGCAAGAGGTGCCGCAGGAAAAGAATGATGCAAGTCTCTCGGTTGAAACTGAATCGACCGTATGTCCAAGGATCTCGACCCGAGAAGATGCATATGAAGATGAAGTCGTTTCACGCCAGATGCGTGAGGGTGGCTCGGTGATGAGCCACATATCTCGCGTTCAAGGAGATCATTTCTGACCTTTAAGTCGATGGAGGTTAAGTATGATGATGAGGACTTAGGTCTATTATCGTTATGTTCTCCGCCAAATTCCTTTGCAAATTTCCGTGACACCTTGCTTATAAGCCGTGATGAGCTGACCGTTTCGAGGTTTATGAGGCACTCCAATCCGGGAGAAGATGAAAGGCATGGTGCGGTCGGACGGATCGTCATCCTCCAAGGGTGAGGCGTTGCATGTGCGAAAGCGCATCTCGAGCATAGATCCTCCAACGACAAAGAAAGATCGTGACAAGAGCCATGATGGCAGGGGCGCTCAAAGTCCAAGCCCCGCCAAGGAAGAAATTCTGTAAGTATTGCAAAGGGAAAACTCATTTTATTGAGGAGTGTTGGAAGTTGCGTATAAAGAAAAGAGGAAAAATAAATCTGGCCGGTAATGCCTCTATTGTTTCTCGCCGCTGATAATAATTCGATTCAGGAGATTGTTTAATTGTCCTCGCTAGTTGTGTTGCTAGTCATGATGAATGGATACTTGATTCAAAGATGTTCATTTCATATCTGCACTAACAAAGATTGGTTTAGTTCCATTAAGCCATTACAGAGAGGAAATGTAGTGCGTATGGGAGATGATAACCCGTGTGAGATTGTGGGGATCGGCTCAGTTCAAATCAAGTCTCATGATGGCATGACATGCACACTGAAAAATGTGAGGTACATTCGGGGGATGAAGAGAAATCGATCTCCCTCGCACTCTTGATGCGAAGGTTTTAAGTACTCCGGATCAAAAGGGGTTTTGAAGGTATCTAAAGGTTCTTTGATTTGTTTAATTGGTGATATGAATTCTGCAAAATTTATATGTCCTTAGAGGAAGCACTTTACATGGTTCTCGTTGATACCGCCGGCTTTGTTTCTAATACCGAACC
The DNA here is from genome assembly GCA_015847255.1 of Hyparrhenia diplandra. Lineage (NCBI taxonomy): Eukaryota > Viridiplantae > Streptophyta > Magnoliopsida > Poales > Poaceae > Hyparrhenia > Hyparrhenia diplandra. Next base: position 31,185 of record JADLZK010009026.1, on the reverse strand, counting down.
TAGTAAAACTAACCTTTGGCATAAGCGTTTGGGGCATATGAGTTAGGTTGGCATGGCAGAATTGATAAAGAGAAACTTGCTGAAGGGCCGCACTTCGAGTAACATGAAGTTTTGTGAGCATTGTATTTTTGGGAAGCACAAGAGGGTAAAATTCAACACCTCAGTTCATACCACTAAAGGTATTCTTGATTATGTTCATGCTTTGATTTATGGGGTCCTTCTCGTAAGCCCTCACTTGGTGGTGCTCGTTACATGCTTACTATTATTGATGATTACTCTAGAAAAGTTTGGCCTTTATTTACGTAAAATAAAGATGATACCTTTGCTGCTTTTAAAGATTGGAAAGTTATGATTGAGAAGCAAACCGAAAAGAAGGTGAAATTGCTTCGTCATCGATAATGGTGGAGAGTTTTGTTCGTATGCCTTTAATGATTATTGCGGTGCAGGAAGGCATTGTCCGTCATCACACCATTCCGCACACTCCACGCCAGTAACGGTGTGGCTGAGCGCATGAACGTAACCATCATTTCAAGGCGCAGTGTATGCCGCCCGATGCACACATGAGCAAGCGTTTTTGGGCGAGGCAGCCAACATCGCATGTTATTTGATCAACAGGTCACCTTCTATTCCGCTTGATAAGAAAACTCCCGTTGAGGTATGGTCCGGCACACCTGCCGATTATTCACGCTTGAAAGTATTTGGTTGCACCGCTTATGCACATGTTGATAATGGAAAATTAGAGCCTAGAGCTATTAAGTGTCTTTTTTCTTGGTTATGGTTCGAGTCAAGGGATATAAATTGTGGAATCGGTAAACGGAAAGACTTTCAAGAGCGCGAGCGTTGTTTTCAATGAATCTGTGATGTTTACCTCGACGCTTTGTCCTCGATGTTTCGAGATAGTTTTGATGAGGAACAGCAGTATACGGTGTGCGGTGGAGCTTTTGGATGATCAGTCAGGCAAGCGGTGGAGCCTATTGCCGATCAAGAAATTGATTCTGATGATTATTAGGCTCATGATGGTGTTCAAAGAAAACTCACCTCCTAGTTTGCAGCTAGAGGAGGAATTACCTATTGGCCAACGCAGTCAAAGAGGAATTGTGGACCTCGTCCACGTCTTATTGAAGAGTGTAATTTAACCCATTATGCTTTGAGTTGTGCTTTGACAGTGGAGAGTACACATGAGCCAGCCCACATATGTTGAAGCTATTGATTGTGGTGATAAAGAGAAGTGGATTTCAGCTATGCATGAGGAGATGCAATCACTTGAGAAGAATTGCAGTTGGGATGTTGTACCATTGCCTAAGAAGAAAAACAAATCCGTTGTAAATGGATTTTCAAGAGAAAGGAGGGTTTATCTCCAAGAGAGCCTCCAAAGTATAAGGCAAGGTTAGTAGCGAAAGGCTACAAATCAAATTCCCGGGTGTTGATTATAATGATGTTTTCTCTCCTGTGGTAAAGCATAGTTCCATTCGCACATTCTTTAGTATTGTTGCTGCACATAATCTTGAGCTTGAGCAGCTTAGATGTGAAGACTCGCATTTTTGCATGGAGAACTTGAGGAGGACATTTACATGGACCACTGAAGGGTCCATAGTGCCGAGCAAGGAGAATTTTGTTTGCAAGTTGAAGAAATCCTTGTATGGTTTGAAGCAGTCCCCGACAAAGGAACAAGAGGTTTGATTCATTTATGTTGTCGCACGGTTTTAAGAGATCAAAATATGATAGCTGTGTTTACATTAAGCATGTGAATGGATCACCTATATACTTGCTTATTTATGTTGATGATATGCTGATTGCTGCCAAGAGTAAAGTCGAAATTGCTAAATTAAAGAAATTGTTGAGTAGTGAATTTGACATGAAGGATCTTGGTGCTCCTAAGAAAATTCTAGGCATGGAAATTACTAGAGACGTAAAAATCCGTGTGTGCTATATCTTAGTCAAAGAGAATTATATTCGAGAAAATTCTTCAAATAAGTTTCAACATGAATAATGCTAAGCCTGTCAAGACTCTATTGCACCTCACTTTAAATTATCAGCTGCTTAGTGTGCTAGTACAGATCAGGATATTGAATACATGTCAAGGGTTCCTTATTCTAGTGCTGTTGGTTCTTTGATGTACGCCATGGTCTGTTCTCGTCCGGATTTATCTTATGCTATGAGTTTGGTTAGTAGATATATGACTAATCCCGGTAAAGAACATTGGAGGGCAGTTCGCTGGATTTTCGGTACCTCGCAGGCAATCGCAGATTCTTGTCCGAAGTTTGGCGTAACCGAGAAGGGACTTATTGGTTATGTGGATTCAGATTTTGCCGCTGATGTTGACGACGAAGGTCACTCACGTGTTATGTGTTCACCGTTGGTAGTTGTGCCGTGAGTCGGAAGGCTACTTTACGCTACCGTTGTGGCTTTGTCTACCACTGAAGCGCAGTACATGGCTGTTTCAAGCGTGCAAGGAATTAATTTGGCTGAAAAAGGTTTGTACTGAAAGAAATGTGGAGTTGATTCTTAGATTAATTTATTTTATGACAGTCAAAGTGCCATTTATCTTACCAAAGATCAGATGTTCCATGAGAGGACTAAACATATTGACATCAAGTACCATTTTGTCCGTGATGTGATCAAGATGGTAAGTTAAAGGTATGCAAGATTAGTACTCATGATAATCCCGGCCGATATGATGACTAAACCTGTTCCTCGTTGCTAAGTTTGAGCTGTGCTCAAGCTTAGTTAGTTTAGTGGATTAGCCCAAGAGGCTATTTGGCGCCAGAAGTATTTTTCTTTGTTCAGGATGAAGGTGTTTTGATTTATGCTGCAAGATGAATTTGTCTCAAGGTGGACTTTGTTGAATATGCTCCAAATTCAATGGTTGAGAGAGATGATGTTGCATGCACCATTGATGTGAGCCGTGCGCCATGCGTGGTCTTCGCATCCATGGAGCATTTTGGTGGTCTGCATGCTAGCTCAACTAAGAATAGTCCTATGCTTAGAAAGGTTTCACGAGAGATAATTTATCTTGTAAGTCTGCCGCATGGCATTGTAACCAAACACTCCAGAATAGTGAAGAGTTTTGTTTGCCGGCGCCCGTGGTTTTTTCTCTTCCACATTGGGAGGGTTTTCCACGTTAAAATTCTTGTGTCCCCCTGATGCGTGTGTTTGATCGTGTTCTCTTCGCCGTTCTTCGCCTTACGATCACAACAGTACACAAGGTCTTCAGTATAAAAGATCAATCCCTGATTCTCGTTGTTCTGGAACCTACATCCTAATCACAGAAATTTCGTGAGACACCCGGCGACGCTTTCAAAGGGACGAAGGGAGTAGTTTGGGTTCATTATGTGCACTATTTAATTTCCTTTACTTCCCATGCATAGCATTTTTTTTGTATTGGCTTTTCCTAATGTTAAAGTCATGTGCATGGCTCTTGGATAAGATTGTTTTTATTGCATATGTATCAAAATAGTGTTGGAATAGAAGGTTATGGTGCACAAATGGTTCAATAGCAGCAGGAGGAGACTGGACATCAGTAGCTACAGGTTTGGCAACTCGGTCATTGTAGAATTGACAGTATACTTCGTGTCAGTGTCAATGATAATTTATTTGGAGGTTCTCCGCCTATAACCAGATTCCTTGAGCAAAATTCTTCATGGAGCGAGCCCTGTGCTGATTCACCATCTGAGCATTGCAGACATCATGAGACCATAGTTCATCTGCTCACGTAGCTGGTTTTTGCCACCGTTACAGGTATTGATGTTTCGCCATCTGAGCATTGCCAGACTCACAATTCTTCATATGTTAGTCTTGCAGAAGTTCTAGCTCATGAATGACTTTGGTTCCATGATGCCTCCTGCTCCCAACCTGTTGTATCATCTAGATGTTCTCTTTTGTCATTTTGGGGGCTGCAAGTTGATTTTGCTAGTAGCAGCTGACTACTTATGAACATACATGTAGCTAGCTAATAACAGCCTCAAACTTGTGATACCTTTTGGTGAGATAAATGTAACATATAGGATGCAAAGACGCAGAGTGGTTGTGTCCTTTTTCACAACAATGGCCACACTTAAAAAGCGGGGTGCAGTTGCTGGTCATGCTAGTACTGTATTTGCCGCTCCATCAACCTCATTGGTTCATGGTGATATCTTTTTATACCAAAACACTATTGCACAAAACGTATTTAGAGGCAGTCAAAATGCCTTATCGGTTGCAGTTTGAACTGCCAACGTGTCATATTAGAAATTTATAGTTTATACAGGGTGCGCTTGAAAATTGTAATAGCCCACGGAAATCTAAAGTAGTAATTTTAATAATGGTTTTTGTAGTTAAATTTGTGGCATTGAAATTATGTTCTTCAAAAAAGCAGATATGTGGCCTCAACATGGATTCGTGGCATGTTTAAAATTCTTTAGAAGAACAACAACAAATGTGACGTGCGACTGAGAAGCGTCCGTAATTTATCATGAGAGACACTTCTGCTTAAATCATGTTCATTATGAGTTGTCACCATGGTCAGTTGGCAGATAAAGCAAAAGTGACGTGCGACTGAGAAGCGTCCTGATTACAAGGTGACGTGTTTCAATAAAACACTTATGTAAATAATTAGTTTTTCTCCGTTGGCAGATAAAGCAAATGTAGCTAAAATATTGACTACCACTAGTCTATGTGAAGCAAGCGTGAACCACTGAGAAAACAAGGTTGACAAGCATTTACGGATTGTTCGGCAATTTCCTAGTTTTTTGTCTTCTCTTTCATAAACTTAAATTACTTACGATTCAGCTTTCTAGTAATTCACTCGGCATGAAACAATGTAACTTCAGCTATGGTGTGGTAAAGAGTAGTAGCTGGGAGATCAACTAACAAATTATCTCTAATTCATTCCACAGTAACTATCATTGCAACATGGAATTGAAGAAAGAAAAGAGGTTTTGCACCCGATTAGACTTGTTAAAGCTAGTGGTGGAGATAACATCATAGAAACTATGTGTCTTCTTATGGCAATGGGTAACCAGATGGCCAACACCAGCATTGACCAAATGGATGTCCAATGTGTTCGGATGCCTCCTTTTCCTAGCAGTGTTCCCTGGCTTGACTGCCTTTTCGATCCATTGTAGTTGCACCCATGTTTGGTATTGGACACAAGAAGAGCGAAGCTGTGTGATATCAGAATAGACCAGGTATATATATTGATCATTGGCGTGTATATATTTTTATTTGGGCATTGACTACATGTGTAATATATATAGATTGGATAGAAAAGGGATTCTTATATAAGTAGCCATGCCTTAACTAGTGGAAGTTGGTTGTATTGTGGTAGTGCAGTTCTCGATGATGATTGTATCTTCATGTACAAAAAAAGGCACACAATGTTGTGAAACGGCTCCTACTTGCAATTACTAGCATCCCACACATATCTATCTCAACCCCAGTGGGTTGGTGCATGCTGCCGTGCACCATTGGCTATTTGGTACATGAAGTTAACTTTTATTCAGTATTAGTAAAAATGTAAGTCAACTTCTTCAGTTCCAATCTATCGCACAATTATTTTATACTATCAACATTCATGAGCATATACAGAAACTTCACTAGAGTAATACACATGCATTACAACAAAATCGAAAAAAAGGAGCGGATTAAAAACGTTTCCATCTCAAATAGTGATTTTATCAGTTACTATGATTTGAAAGATTGAATATGCATTATATACTAAATGTCCACACCATGCATTATAACCGGATAGAAATGGTCCAATATGCACAAAGTCATATTGATAACTTGTCCTAGGTACAACAGGTACTTCTAATTAATACTTTTAGTATTTAATTTCATAACACACTGATGCATGATAACTGGGGTGTCTTGTGCCAGGCCTCACCCTCTACCTTAATAACCTGCCTTGAGCCACGGTATAGGCCGAGGTCATATATCAGTAGGGTCAACTGGGCTGAGCCAGGGGACAGCAAAAGTGAGGTGGAGCAGATTTTTACCCGTATGAAAAAAAAACCATATCATAGGATCGGGTTAGCTAGCATCGGCGACATCCAAGGAATCGTCGGTGGTGAATTCAGTTTAGGCGTGATGCTCCAAATGCCTCCTTTTCCCATGTAAGTAATTTCGACAAAGCGTTCGCTTGCACACACAGTACGTATCATAGGATCGGGTTAGCTAGCAGTTGTCAAGGAATTTCTTTCCTTGACAACTGCTAGCTACAATTATAAAAAAACAATTGCTAGCTACCGCTATTGCTACTACAATGGAGACTCTCGAGTTTACTACAATGGGATCGTAAGCAATGCAAGGTTTACTATATATCTGCAAACTGTTAAGGAAAGTTATACGACGTGCACTGCCTGATATATGCATGCACCATTCGCTCCATTGCAGCTATAAATGTGGCAATTATTGCCCACGCATTCGTAAGCAGAAGAAGAATATTTGGGATAAGCTTGCTTTCTCAATGGGGTCATAAATGTGCAGATAGCAGAGGCCTCCCAAAAATGACACAAAGACCATGGCGAAGATGAAGTAGAAGAAATCATCATAGTCCTTAGGACCCCCGAGCATGCTCGCAACATTGGGCAACATGGAGAGAGCGAATGTCTGGCAATTCGATCCACTGGTAAAAGACCATCACCATGAGCACACACACTACACACCAATATGGACGATAAGACGCCTGATACCGCCTGGCAAGTGACCACCTCAATAGCAAGTGCCTGGAGCTGCATATGGACGTCCTACAGATCTGCTTCTCCACTGCAGCAGCTCCTAAAGCTCATTCTAACTTTCAATCTACGTAACCATAATGAGAACATATATATACTACCTCTTCAATATACTGTAAGATGTTCTAATTCATCTAAATAGATCGATGAAATAAACGAGTAAAAACTGTATCACTTTGTAATTATCCTAATTATACATTAGAAATATCACTTCTTATCTGTCTGCTGCAAAGTTGGCTGGGCTGGTACGTACAAAACAAGCACTAGATATTACTAAGCTACATACTCATCACAAGAATCACATTTAGGAACACCAGGGAGCACTATTTTGAGTAGAAAGTGTGGGCTGAACTCTTAATCTTTTACTTCATCTTTTGCATATAATTGATAATACGTTTTTAATTAATTATGTTTTTTACACTACTATACAATAAGCCACAATAAGAACGCCTCATTTTTTTAGTAGGGGTGGCTCTATCTAAAAGCGCCCCTACAGTGGTCCATTTTCCTTCCACTAGACCAGCCGCCCCTATTAATCCAGTAGTAGGGCGGTTTTTTTTTTTGAGGCCCCCTACTAATGTTTTATATGGCAAAAGAGATTTGGAGTAGATCTTGAGTTACAATGAAGTTGAAGGAGAAGATAGGATGGTACAGAATATAATGATCACGACATTAGTGTAGCTAGTCATTAATAACCCATTTGCCAAATCATTTTCAGTCTATTGGAATAATTTTGTACCAGAACGCAAGGAAAAAATTCACTTTCATCCATGGGAACCAAACCAGAATGACACAAAAATCAAAACTGAGAACCTGATTCCGGGGTGATAGTGGCGTGCCCTATAAGGCTATAACAAAGTTGTATGGAGTGTACGTCCCTACTTGGTTGATGATGGCCTGTGGGGCTACTGGCGAGCGGGGCCTACAACATGCACCCTCAACTCAAGCATCCTTATATATCTAGGTTCATCTTCATTTGAGCGTCCAAGATACCCAAAGCTCTGCCCTTTTCTAAAAAAACCTAAAGCTCTGCTCCTCCATGCATATGTACCCTTGCGACACACACAAGCTGGTTCTCCTATACTTTACCGGCCGCCAACACCCCATGCAACAACAGATTAGGGTCGATTGTCCAACACGTAGTGTATTAGAGTGTGGGGCTTTGCAGCAGTGCAGCATTCCGGAAGTGTAGATCTTTGGTCATGCACCATGTGGTTTTCTAAGGATGAGAGGCATCTGGAATTTGTTGTGCTCAGTGCAGTTCTCCACTCGCATCGCCATGTTTGATACAGCTCAATGATACCTATGTTGTGGGTTAGCGCATCAGCTTGAACTTGTATCCCAGGAATGTCAAACTCTTATATGCTGAGGTAATCTCCTTTTTTTAAAAAATAAAAAAGTTATATATTTTGTTGGGGGTCATAGCGGAGGAGCTATACATGTTGCTGTACCGCTCTTCGCACCCCCCTGCCCCGCCCCGCCCCGCCCACCCCACAAAAAATCCTAGATCTGCCCACTACAGGAAGCTGGTTCTTCGCCGAGAGGTTGCGCCCCTTGACAAAGAGTGAAATCCTCTCGGCGATGCCTTCACCGAGCGGAAAACGTCCTCGCCGTTGGCGAAGGCCCCATGGGGAAACTTTCATTGGCGAAGACGATTCGCGAGAACCGGGATACATCCGCCGGGCGAAGACTTCGCCGATGGCCGCGTTACCCTCGGTAAAGTAAAGTAGCCGTTAAAGGTAGTTGGAGAAAACGGCAGTTTATGGCTCCTCTTTGCCGAGGGACGCCTTTTTTCCGAGAGTTCCTTTGTTCCACTCTCGGCAAAGAAGTTCATTGTTTTTTTTAGAAAATCCTGTACCGACAGCCCAACCATGGAGTCCTCGGCGAAGTTTTTTTTTTTTTTTGCAAAATACTTTGCCGACGGTCATGACACAGAGCCCTCGGTGAATTTATAAACAAAGTTTTTTTCTAAAAATACTTTGCCGACGGCCGACCTTAGGCGCTCTCGGTAAACCACTTGGCTTTGCCGAGTTTGTGCCATTACCCTCGGCAAAGCTGGGAACGTGGGGTTCTGCCTTCCCTATTTTTCCCAGCTTTGCCGAGTGGAGTGTCTTTGGTGCTTGGCAAAGGAAGCTGTATTGAATGGCGCAAGGTGGGCATTGGTGCGGCAGCCTGGAGAAAACAAGCATGCAAATAGGAAACAGCAACCGTCATGTTCCTGTTCCTCATGATATAGGCTTGAAGCAGCTTGTGATGACTTTATTGGATGACACTACCAATGTTTACCGTCTTGTTAATACACACAACAATTGGACACTCTGTAGCTTAATGTTCTCACAGATTTACCAGATGTATTTTTCTTCTAACATCATTTTTACTGCATGCGGGTGCTTCTCCATTGCGTCGTCTCAACTAATTATGTTGCAGATACACACAAAACATAAGCTCGACTCTGCTACCTGTTAGGATAATTGAATTTGGGATTGAGGAATAGAGGAACAGAGATTGGGAAGGAAGCAAAGCACGAGATAGGCGAGGATAGAATTCGAATTCAAGTGTTCAGAGTTCAATACAATGTTGTCCTCTCCAGAGGCGCATTCCAGCACTTATACATCCGGCCAAGCCGGTGGCGTGTCCCAGCAGCGCAGCTGCTTCTACTCCTGGGGATCAGGCCCATTGGGGTCCAATAACGCGTGCACTTGGCTTCCGTTCTCTTGTTGGGCGTCCTACAGCAGGTGACCCATTCTGGACTTCCGCATGGTCAGGCGACGGAGCCACAGCCTTTACACTACCCTGTTGCCTTCGGACATCCACAGCTGAAGCTCCATTCGGCACTGTTGCCTTCGGACATCCACAGCTGAAGTGTTTTCGGCCCTGCCGGCAGTATGGTGGTCTGGTGGACACTTCAAGCATGCCTTGAACATCTTCTAGATATGCATGGAGACCTCTGGAACTTACGAACTACAGATCAGGAGACCAGAAAAGTTTGCTTTACATTCCCCACGCCTCGCATTTCTATTCTACAGAGAACACACCGCCACAGATAACATTAGATCTTTGTTGTTGAAAACGCTGGAGCTTCAGTATATATAAGCTATATATCAGATCGAGCACCAATTTATAGTCACGAAATAACATGACGACATCTTAAAGTTGCATTGCATATATTGTCATAGTAAAGGCTGCCACATGTATGTGTCCACGTTTCCATCATTAAAGACAAACGTGCACCAAGAATCATCTATATAATAACAAGTAGGTCACTATACTAAAATCATGGCATGGTGTCAATCGCACCATCCAAGTCGATACATCAAATTGGCATGGTGTCCACATGTATGCTCGCTGAAGCCCGAGGGCGACGCCAAGGTCGCTGACGCCGCCGCGGTGCCCTGGAACGCCGAAACACCGGCGCCCGCGCACTGAACCGAACGCCGCCACGCCCCCGCCGGTCACGCCCCCACGCCAGCGTCCACCATCTCCATCCGCCTTCCCCACTCTTCCCATCGCCGCCGCCGCTCCCTCCCCACCTTGCGCCGCCCAAGACCGCCATCCGCTCCTGCCCAGCAAGTCGCCAAGACGCTGCCACCACACCGAATCCATCGCCGCTCCACCCCGCCATGCCTCGCTTCCAACCGCCGCCGCGCCGCACACCTTGCCCACTTGCCGCCCAGCTCCACCACGACCGCACTTCCAAGCCCAAGCCACAGCTCCGCCACCATGCCCCTACCACCTCGCACTCGCCACGCCGCCGACGCCCAGCACGGCCACCGGAAGACCGCCGCGGACAGGCCACCCTCTTCTTCCCCTTTCCTCTGTTTCTTCGATCGGGGAATGAACGGGAGGACGAGCTGTGGAGAAGGGTTTTTTTGATAAATGGCACGGGCCCAGTCCACGGTGGACATGACGTGGCGAGTCCACGTCAGTAAAACCGGCCTGAAATACCGCTTTGGACCCAGATGGAACACCTACGAAAGTTACTGGACCCAGATATCCGGTTTTGAAGTTGCTGGACCTATTTGGGATAGGGGCCAAAGTTACTGGACCCACGGTGCATTTCACTCTTTATAGAATGCGAGTGCAAGAGCTTGCTGTCCACCATGGCTTAATCACCACTGAATACTTGTACCTAATCCCATGTTATCCGATCGCATCCTGTACAAAACAAACAAATAGATAATGCAGTTGGTTGGCAGAGTAATCAGGTTACGCCATAAAACGAGATAACCAAACCCCATCTTGTTTCTTAAATCGGCATGGATAGAGTGAATTTCAAAATGGCTCAGACCATATTTGCGTCTGTTCTGTCCTAATGATACTACAGAAGCGAAAATCCTGACTATATCACCTTTATATTTGCGTCATATTGACAATTTTAATCAATGTTTTCAATTTGAAACAAAAAAATTTTAGAACCCACTAAGAAAAGGGAAATTTTTGAAATTCCCGAAATTTCAGCTCAAATTCAAATTAAATTCAAATTTTTAAAAAAAATTGACATGATTTCGCTAGAAACTATCTATGGTTGTTCATACACCACAAACACATGAAATTTTTTGACATGGTTTTGCATTTCTATGGGGCTGCAGGGGGCTCGCGGGTCGCAGTCTTGCCGCTTGAGCCACCGGCGCCGCCAATAGAGAGTCGGAGATAGGGGATAGAACATGGATTTTGGGTGTGGTTTTAGGGTTTCATAGGGCTATTGTGGGCCAATGGGAAAGCGATTTGGGGCCATGTTGGCGCTATTTGAGGGCGGAGACAATTCGCACAATTTTTTTGACCGGTGGTGCCCATCGAGAAACCCGAAATTTCTGGAATTTCAGAAAATTTCGGCCGAAATTGAAAACCTTGATTTTAATAGAGAAAAAAAGATTATATATGGAGTCTTCATCAAGGTCAACGATGATGTGGGACATTTCTTTCAGACTTAAAAGGGGGTAAGACAAGGTGACCCCTTGTCTCCTATCTTATTCAACTTGGTGGTAGATATGCTTGCAACCCTCATTTTCTGGGCTAAGACCAATTGGAAAATTTGTGCCACATCTAATTGATGATGGCCTTTCAATCATTCAATATGCAGATGATACTATATTATTTTTTTGGATGATGATATGCTTCAAGCTAGGGAACATAAGCTAGTGCTTAGACTACCCATGTTACTGAATTTTAGGCTAGGGTCAATAACAATCCCAACTGTTTGTCCCACTCAAACGTACAGGTTTAAGGTCTCTGTCCCCGGTCGTGGTGGTTTTCAGAAGGACTACCGTACTACTTTATATGGGTGAGGCTAGTGACTTAATTTTCCGACGTTTCATAACTCATTTCAAATGAAAGAGTAGTAAACTACAACCGTCTCAGTTGCAGCAAGTGCGGCTTAGATGTTGAGAATGGAGGACTGGTATAAGTCAGTTAGCTGACATCCTCTGAGACTCAAGCAGTGAGGTAACCCTTTCGGTGAACCACGATGTAATCAAGCGGCCAAGTGTAATACGCTGTATCTAATATTTGATTTCCGCTACAAGCATTAATAAAATCAAGCAAAGCAAAACTATTTTTTTTTACGAGAACGTCGCTTAATGCATAACGCCGGTAAATCTATCTTCTATACTATAAAATGCGTTGAAATTGAAAAGATTTGTTTACTCATAAATTTTCCTACCCACCACTCAATGACATGTAGACCCATAAAACAAAACAAGCAGGAACACTCACTTCTGCGCATTGGAAGCCACGGACTTTTTTTACGCGTCCAGTCTACCCACCGGTGCGCATACACTACCGGCAAATCAACTTACCGGCACACAGCCGTCGCGCGGCTCCGCGTGAAACATCTCCTACCCATGGCATTGCGAACCGTCGTGTCGCTCCTGTTCCCGCACCCACCCCCGCCCGCCATCATCCTTTCTCGTTTCTTTCCCTCCCCATCTCGATGCGTGACGCTGCCCGGCCGGGGGCGGGCTTTGCTTCCCATAACCGCTGAGTCGCTCCGCTCCCGCAAACCGTAATTGCTGTTGCTGGTGGCCGGCCAGGTTGAAGCGGCGAGGATAGACCGTCCCTGGACGATGCGCTGCTGCGGCACCGCTGACAAATGGTCGCACTCGATGACGATCGCGCTGCTGCGGCCTGCGTCATCGCCGGCTAAGGGTCTCCAGGTTGACGCCCCAAGCAACGAAGGATCGGTCCTGACGACGCTGCTGCGGCCTGCAGCACCGACAACTTCGTATACCCACGTTCCTTTCTCTGATGCGAATGAATCACCGCGTCGATCTGCCTCCGTGGTCGCTGGTGGTGCTGCCCCTTGGCTTGTCTGAGCGAAGGCGGAGGCAGAACGATCTCTGCCGCGAGATCATAATCTCGAGCGGAGTGGAAGTTCCCGCACGAAGGCTCCTCTGGTGAAAAAAGGAAAATTACGAACAGCAATGGAAGACTACCTCCCAATCAGCCTGCCTCCACCAGCGATCTCCTCGATCTGCACGACACCTGGCCAATATGTAACGTGTTTAGTTTGATCTGCTGATAAAATACTATAATCTGGTGTTTGCTCCAAGTCATTCACCGGCAGTTACCAACAGCTGCGGGAGACTCATGTGGTATAGTCGGGGTCCTCTTCGGTGGCCGGTTCGGCGGCGCTGGATCATAGGTTTTTCAACTTGCGCCGGTCCTGATGTGGGACCCTATCATGGCGCCGGCGAGATGGTCTGGGATGAGTGTCTCTGGGGCCGTATACCCTGGAACATCATATTTTTATATGTTCTTTTTCACAGGAAAATGCTGCTTGATTCATCTTATATTGTATTAATTAGAAGGAATGTGTTTCTGAATGAAAAGGTGAAGTCAGAGCTTGCTTGCAAGATTATAGCAGATAACGTATACTGGTTTTTTTTTTTTTTTAGAAATACCGTATATTGTTCATGAGAGGTTGGATGCTTCATTTATTTGCTGATTTTAGAGTTTTAGTGTGTAACCAAGCCTTTTTTTAATTCTTGACGAATTTAGCAAAATAGCATGCACAATCCTTGCTTATCAATTTTCTTTGTTTGCAGATTTGAAGATTGGTGATCTCATGATGTCAGACATAAACCGCATTGAAGCAATATGTGACATCGTGAATTGGGGCTATTCTCTACTTTTGCTGGAAAACCCCAACAAACATTTTCTACATGTGTGATTGGTATGTCCTTGATCTAACATCCCGTATTCTTCAGTCACATGTTTTATTATCTCCTACTCCTATATATAAGATGAACCAGTGGCGAAGCCACGTTCAGCCATTGGGTCGCATGCGACACCGACGATTTTTCCGTGAACCCTTATAGCGATCAAGTTTTGGTGGCTACGTGTAGGATCTGATGGAAGCCTAGAGGGGTGAATAGGCTTAACCCCAAAATTGACTGTTAAAACTTCAGTAGACTGTCAAGAAACACAAGAGGCGCGGCACTACGGCGTCAAGTCGCGACCGCGTGAACCGACCAACGAGCAGAGACGAGACAGAAAGACACTTCTCTCGCGGCGGCGCGCTGCACTGCCATGGACTGAAAGGCACCGCCACAGACCACTGAACTGCAGCACTCCCAAAAGCTAGTCCACGAGCTGGAGTTTGGTGCTCAAGGTTCCCACTTGTTCCTGCACACAAATATACCACACGAGAAAACCTTTCAAGGCTGGCGAAAACCCAGCAACCAAGTAGATCGGGTCAAGCCCTTTCTCACAAGACAAATATGCAATAAAGTAAAGGGAGAACAAGTGAGACAAGGATTTGACCCGTGGTTCACCGCGCCCAAACAGGCTGGGCTACGTCCACGTTGTTGAGGTTGCCACACAAGGCTTAGCTTGCCCACCGGCTTGCTTTTTCCCTCGTTCACAAGTCTAGGGAGTTAACCCTAGAGATGTGGGGTAATGTATTGCTGTAGAGTGAGGTTACAAACCTCCCAAGGCTGCCACACGAAGGGGGCAAGCTCAAGGGCGACGCCTAGCCGTCTAGGAGCAAGCTCAAGAGTAAAGAACCCTAGGGTTCCGGCCAAACGTGAACCAAATGCTCTTTTGAGTGGGGAAGTAGTAGATCCGGCCTCCACAAGCGCTTGTTGCCTTTTCCTCAAGATTTGATGGTGGAAACGAAATCTTTTGCTTGGGGAAAGGAGGAGCAACAATGGAGGAGTGAGAGAGAGCAAGAGGTCTCTTTTCCGGCCGTTGTCGCGGAGGTTGAAGATGAAGTGAGCGGAGTGACCGTTGGGGAGGGGTAGAATGGGTATTTATACCCCACGGACCCAACGGTAGGATTTAAGGTGTGGCACTTTGCCGATCGACACGCCCCGGCATTAACTGCAGCGTAGGGCGCGGCATCGCCGCACCATTGCGCGGCACTGCCGCGCCAACCTGACAGCAAAAGGTGAGAAGCAAGTGGAAATGCTGGCTGGTCAGGTTTGGAGCTGAGTGTTGTGTCTGGATTTGATGTTTAGAGCACTTGGTCCACAGGTACCCGAGAATCCTAGGATCCCTCTTAATAAGACGGCATTTCCTAAACTCAAGATTCGAAAATATAAAATAATTTAAACGCCTTGAGCCGGAAACACCACCATCTTGCTTATTTGGTACTTTTGGACCTGTTCATCAACTCCATATTTTAATCCCTGCATGTCATCTTCGTAAAACTCATTAGTCCCCTAATTCGGTGGTCATCAACGCCAAAACCCACTTAGAGCTTGATTGCACTTTACACTACGACCCTACTGAAATTTTGTTGCGACCCCGCTGGCCTATCTACGGCAGCAGTGTGGACTGCTGTTGAAGCAAATAAACATGATAACCAACTGGTACGCACAAGTATTATTCCAACAATCCCAGTCTTCCACGAGGATCCGGATCCAATTGAAACTGTTACATCCCATGTCTCTCCAGTGCTTCTCTCACATCTTCCTTGATAGAGCACCGAATGGAACCCAAGAGCTAGCAACCCAGTTCGTAGGGGAGAAGATGGTGTAGGATGGAGTTTATGATGGGTCATTAGTTTCCATAGAACAGAATAGGGAGAGGATTGCAAGGAGCAATTGGTGCTAGTGCTGTCTAGTTCTAAGACTAGCTCGTTTGTTGACCAATGAAAGGCATCATCATCTGCTACACGGTCTTTCCAAATAATATGAATCTATCATAACTACCTTAACTGCAGAAAAATCCATCTTCTACAATGCGCTAGCTAGTTTAATCATTTGTCATTTATTTTTCTTTTTGGCGAGTAATCCAGTAACAACCATAACAACTTGTACTGATGTTTGCACACGCTCTATCTTTGTTCATGTTCTAGAATTGTACCTGTTGTGATGTTATGTTTTCCATAATTATAACATCTATAGTTTTCACCTGCTAATTGTTGCTTGGGTGTCATGACTATATCGAACCACATTTGATGTGTGTGCTGGAATTTTAATGGAAAATGTTGGTTGGCTTAAATTAGAAATCTAGTGCAGAACTGGGCTCTTCTCCCGGTTGTGGAAAGCCCCTTCGGTATCATTCCTTCCCAAACGTCCAGAACAATTTTGTTGTTCTTAAATAAGCTTCGAAGTATTGCTAAATAAATGAATACAACGAGCCTTCCTATTCTTGCTACTAATGCTGCGTTAAGTGGTCCCAACGCATAACGCTGGACTCATAAAATGATGTTGTCATTATTGGTCACTAGGATCCTTTGGTCAAGCAGGCTGCCATGTATGACAACTTGACAAAAAGCAGCCTGGAGCCTTCCACGGACCATTTCAATAGGAGGTACAACCCTACATAGGCATAGACATATAAAAGGGAAATGTGCGCAGCAGCGGCTGATGCATAACAAAATCACACACGCATTAGTGCTTGACCATAACTTGATTTGTACATTACAAAAATGTCTTGCTTCTCTATGCCTACACAAAGTATATCTACCTTGGCTGGTGGAGAATATGTATGGTTGCATGCGCGACATGCAGCATGATGCATTCGCGCACATCAAGTTTTAGCTTGCTACTAGGCATGGGAGGCATCAGGATATATTGGACTATGAGCCTGCCATCGGCTAACACAAGCTCGACTATGGAACTGCTGGACACAACACTAGGCAGCGCCGTTGTTGAGAATTTAGCCCGGTCAAGACCTCTGTGATGTGCACAAGCTTCAACTGCAGGAAAATCTTCTGCGCAAAAACTTTGACACCCTGGTGGCATTAGCCTGCTCACACTCTGGAAAAGGCGCAACCGTGTGCTATATTGGAATGAACAGGCCTCGCTATACCACCTGCTCGGATCCAGTCGGAGTGAAGCCGAACAATGGCGACTCAGAAGCCTTAGGAAGCAAGCTAGAGAACTGGTACTTGCCATTTCCAACATCTGTGGCAGAGGTCGCATAGATACACATGAGTTGGGTTCAGTTCCTGTAATAATCCGAGTTTCAAAATCCTCTGTATACCTTATATGTGTAAGAAGGGCCGAGAAATGGCATAGATGTGAAATGTAAAACTAGCATGGTACCACCATTATGATGCCATGTGAACATAGTGCTAGGCTTCGCTGCTGTGCCTGCTAACATATCTCTGGACATAATTATTCAATCAGAGTGTGTCGTTATGATTTGGGCCCGTCCCATCAAGCATGTATATATAATGAACAGCAACTGCTGCAGTGCTGTTTTTTTATGAGGAGCATAAATAGGGGAACATGTTGCGATCGCTGCATCCAACACAAACCCAACAGGCGGTCAATTAGTTCATTGTACTAATGTATATCCCCCAACTCCCCTCCTTGCTACATTTTTTTCATGCTGTGGGAGGTACTCTAGTTTTTCCAAAATTGCAACAAGTTCCTTCGGTGTAGCTAGAACGAAGTCGATCTTATCTTGGCATGGGAGGTACCAGGAGCTTACCCGCGAGTGTCTTCCCATTATAGTTGCACTTGTTTTTGTTGAATGTAATGGATCACTAATCACAGCATACAAGTCAAGAATTGGCTAACCTAGAACAAGAACGCGCAAGAACACGAGATGGATCGGGCTGAACCGCCGAGATCGGCCAGTGAGCGGTGCCCCTTCATCACTTCACTTCACGAATAACTGGTGTTCACAAGTGATTACAAGCGCTAACCTGCGCCACAACACAACCACACTACTTATACCCAAGTAGGTTACAACAATTTTCAAATTTAAACACTCACACTCAAAACGGCTAGGATACAAGGAAACTGCCTCGACATAATGTCACGCCGCGCCACCGCTTCCCTCCGACGTCGACCGCTCCCGCTCCTTGCTGCCACCTATGTTCAAACCGTCTTCCCTATGCTTTGCCAGCTCCAAGGTGGACATCAACAAACATACACTGCAGCAAGCTTTAACCCAACATTCTCCCCTTGCTTGATGCACCTCAAGCCTTCGTACTCCAAGCAGTGATTCATGACTCCAAGCATCACGCATTCAGTGGTTTCGTCAGAAAGTAATGTTCGCCTTCTGTTCTGTGGTGCTCACCCTCTTTTACTGCAATCTCTTTCCTTTCAATACACTCTCTATGAAATGATATTACTTTTATCTCAATGTGCTTACTCTTTCCATGAAAGACTGGATTCTTCATCGAAGCTATCGCAGAATTGTTATCAACAAACAATGTCACCAACTTTTGGAGTTACACTTGCTATGAGTTCACCTGAGCAGTCTTCTGAGCCAAACTGCTTGTCTTGCTGCCAATGTTGCAGCCATGAACTCAGCTTCACAGGAAGAAATAGCAACTCTCTTCCTTCCGAGAATTCCAAATTGCTCGTGGCTCTCATTCGGTAAAATGCCATACCGTTTGTGCTTCTTCTTCCCACAAGATCTCCACCATGGTCACCGTACGAATAACCCACAATTTGTTCTTTTTCCTCCTTGAGTATACACCAACCCAAGATCTACAACCCCTTCGGATATCTCATAAACTGCTTGACCCGCAAGATGATGTTTCTTTGTGGGCTTCCATAACCGCTTAGCCACACCCACCGAAAGTATGACAAATCACTCCTAGTATGTAACAAGTACCTTAGACACCCTATGGCTCTTCTATACTGAGTTGCATCAACTCTTATTCCCTCTTGTCGACATCCAAGACTTCATACCAGATCCATTGGGATTTTGGCCGGGATTACAATCCTCCATACCAAATTGATCGAGTACTTTCTGCATAATCGGTTTGTTTTGATTGTGACACAATCCTTCCAAGCTAGTCCACTTCAACTTAGATAGAATGACAATAACCCCATCACTCATATCAAATCTCGGATGTCATCCGTTTCTTGAAGTTTTCACCCCGCTATAATCCTCTCCCTCCACAATTAAATCATCCACATATACCAACCACTACAGTCTTCTTCCCAACTCCCTCCCGTGTACACCGTTGGTTCACTTGGACACTCGCTAAACCCGCAGCTTTTCAAGCTCCCGTGTCCACTTTACATTCCAAGCCCTTGGTGCCCCTGTCTCAAGCCATATAGTGCCTTACTCAAATTCTTCAACACCTTATTTTCTTTGCCTTTTCAACAAAACCTTCCTCGTTGCACAACATAGACTTCCTCCTCCACTTCTCCATTGAGGAAGGCTGGACTTTTTACATCAAGATGGTGTACATCCACCCCTTTGTTTGTCGCCATGGCCAAAATCAACCTCGATGGTATCCAATCTCGCCACCGGTGCAAACACCTCTTCAAAGTCAATTCCCTGGCTCTCGAACATACCCCTTTGGCAACCGGTCTTGCTTTGTGTTTTAGTCACCACCCCTTCGAATTTTCTTCGCGGTTTATAAACCCACTTAAGTCCTATGGGGTTTTTGGTTTGGTGGCAAGTCGACAACTCCCAAGTGTTGTTTCTACCGATAGACCAATCTCACTCTTCATTGCATCCATCCAGCTAAATCAAGAGCCGCATCGATAGCATGTTGGTTCTTCCATGATCAAGCCAACAAGGTTCCATCTCCACTTCAAGATTTTGTTGCATCTGCTCGCAGTCATGATATACATGTCTAGATCTTCGAACTTCAATGGTGGTTCATCATAATCATCACTATCAAAGGATTCACCACCATTCCGCAACCACCTTTGACCGGGCTCCGGGCCTCGATTTATTTTCTCTCGTCACCCTATTGTCGGATTTCGCCGACATCTCCCCGATCTCCCCGCATTGCCTCGCCTCCCGAGTCGGCCGCCTCCCAACCCAACACACGCTACTCCGCCAGGTGCTTGCACCGTTCTCTCATCTCCTTGAGCTCCCTGGCCGAGTTAACACCACTTTCACTACATGTCCAAAAACACTGTAAGGAAACTCACCATCTCCTCGCTTCCCCGTTTTAAAAACTCCATTATCTCCGGTGATTTCCCATTGCCCATTGATGATTCCTCGAATACAACATCTCTGGCGACCCTGAATTTTGTTTAGCCCGTGGATCATACATTGCGTGTGCCTTAAGCTTCCCTTCTTTCTATGCCAAATACACCATTGGGTATGCTTAAATCCTCAAGCTTCTTCAAATGTGGCTTCTCACACACTTGACATGTCCTTTGCATCCAAACACTCAGTGACTCAGATTTGGTCTCCCAACACTCCAGCTTCATATGGAGTCCCTGTAGCCCATGGCCTCGTAGGCAACTGCTCATCGATAAAACGTAATGCCTTACCGCTCGCCCAAACCTCGGCCTCTCGTATCTCCATACTCTTGAGTAGTGCTCGGTCATTTCCATCACACTTCTGCTCTTCCTCTCCACCACTCCATTTTGCCGTGGAGTGTATGGAGTCGTGAATCGGTGCTTGATCCCGCCACTATCACAGATGCGCCCTGAATGACTCTGGCAAGAAACCCACCACCTCTGGGCTCGACCAGTATCTTGATCGTGCTCTAACCCAAGCTTCCACATCCGCCTTGTACCTCACAAAGGCTTCAAAAGAGCCCGATCTTGATTTCAAAGATATACACTTGAGTCCATCTTGAGCAATCATCTACACACAACATGAAATATTTGTTTCCCTCCAAATGTTGGTGGGTTTATGGGCCCACAAATCTACATGAACCAATAATTGTAATGGCTCATCTCGCTCACGCTGCGTATCTTGAAAGGACATCCTAGTTTGTTTAGCCGCCATGCATGCCCCGACAAACTTCGACCGATGCTCAATTCACGGTGGCACACCTCCAACCATTTCTTGTCAACTAGTTGCTTTCATTGCATTAAAAATTCACATGGCCTAATCTACATGCCAAAAAGCCATCATGCCTGATTCAAATGCTAGTATGCACAAACAAAAACACAAAAGCCAAATCAATTCTCAGAAGTCCGCTCACGCCTTCCGAACTCTAAATCATCACTCCGCATGTTGCTTTTTCTATTACCTCTATCTCATCATCATCCATGATTACTTTTGTAGCCTATTTCGCCTTGAGTTGCCCCAAACCCGACTCCAGGGGGCTACTTTTCAACTTTGGTATATATAGTAAACATCATGCAAAGAACCACCCATCCCTTTAATGTGCTTGAAACGTAATTGAAACTCTTTCATTATATCTCACAAAAAGTAGGAAATCCTATCACCAAATCTTTACCTTGCCGGAAACATCATGCCGATGCTCCGCATCTTCTCGTATCTTCCGGGCCATGTGGTTACCGCTCCATTGGCTCCGAGAAACTGGCACATGTTGGTGCTTTGGCTCCCCTCTCCCGTGAAGTGTAGCTCGGCAACACCTTCTTTTCATTTAGATGTACACCTTCGAATACAAGACTCATGCACTTGCTCGACTCCAGCGCATGGTGTGCTCTCCTCTTCCTCTTTCAACTCCTCGACATCTATTTGCATAGCGGTCCATCCAAGCGGCATTTGAAAACACTTGATGTGAGATTTGCTCGCCGCAGCGTTCTTGCCTCGCTATGACGGGCGCGCTACGCACCACTTCTTTACACACACCACGCCCACCACCACGTCGCACCGCCACTCGGAACCGCCACCATCACGGGATCTCTCGCACCTCGAACCTCCTCCTCCAACCTTCTTCTTCTCGCGCGCATCCCACTCAGCCTCCGAGTGAGTAACACCTCGCCCGCCATCCGAGCGCCCATCGACGCTTGATGCGCCGTCATAGGTCTTGAGCCGTGCCGACCGGCTGCGAACGCCATCGCTCTCAGCATCACTGTGCTCTGCTCCTAACCCTCCGCGATCAACCGATAAATTGCCGCAGGTACTCGCGGCAAACAAACATCTCTTCAGCCGCATGCGCTTCTTCAGTGTCCCTCCAAGGTTGCTTCAGATTCCCGAATCGCGACATCCCCCGCCAATCTCCCTACATACCGGATCCGTAGTGCCATCATCCTTCGTCCCGATAAAGCTGGTGAACTCGCTTGTCGCTGTCTCGCAACCTCAGCCTTTGACACGACATCCGCTCCAACATGCCCCGCCTCGCTGCATCCCCACACTCTGCGCCTCTCTCGGTTCCGCGCCACTTTGCATCGCCAGAGATCATCTCGGAATCCCGGCTGAAGCAAGTGTGCTCTTTGCCTTCTTATCTTTCTTGCCGCCGCTCGCCGCGTCTAGCTCAACGCCTGCCGCCTTCCTCCGACGGCTCCATGGCGACATTCACACTCCCTTGATCTTCCATGATGGCGAACGCTGCAGTATGCTTTCCAACCGAGATGTAGCTGGGTTGCCGGCCAATGGAGGGTAGGCATTGTGGCCACTACCATGCCCACCACCAGCTGCCGCCGGCCTGCTTCCTTCAACACCGCCACTCACATGATCTAGAACGTCGCAACTGACGTGACGCTCAGATTAGCGGCATACCACGTGCGGTTGAAATGTAATGGATCACTAATCACAAAGATACAAGCCGCTAGAATTGGCTAACCTAGAACAAGAACGCCGCGAAGAACACGAGTAGATGGATTCGGGCCGAACCGCCGAGATTGCCGTGGGAGCGCGGCTCTTTCACCCCACTCGAATAACTCGGTGTTCACACAGTGATTACAAGCGCCAACCTCGCGCCACAACACAACGACACTACTTATACCGCAGCTACAACAATCAAATTTAAACACTTCACACTCAAAACGGCTAGATAGCAAGCAAGGAAAACGACTCGACATCACCACGCCGCGCGCGCGTTCCGACGCGGCCGCATCGCTGCTCGCTCCTTGCTCGCCGCCATGAAACCAAACCGCTCCCTCGTGCTTTTGCCACCCCAAGGTGGACATCAAACACAGACCGCAGCAGTGCTGACCATCGCGGGCCACTGAACACTATTAGCCGGAGTCCTCGAATCCAGTGAACATCAGTATCTCAGCCTAGCGCCACTCAAGCAGCGCCGCACCGCTGGGTCCCATCAAGACCTCACGAACCTAGTCGCACTGTCCTCCTTCCACTTTGAGTCCTCGGTAGCCGGTGGTGTGCTGGCCATACAAGCGAGCTCACCGGCGTAGGGGTGTGTGTGTGCCGCTATGCCGCGGGGCGTAGCCAGCCGTCTCGGTCGACAATTGCGACCACTGCGTGCGTCCTATGATGCCGGCTACTACGAAAGACGCCGCCGGCAGCCTGCTGGGCCTTCCTCGCACCCACGAACACGCGCGCGACCAAGCACACCGGGCGGTAAGCCAGCAATCATTCCTCTTGGTCAATTGAACTCATATTACTCCTTTGGTAGCACTTAATATATATCAAACATGTACTTTGAGACATGCAAAGCGCTTCAAAGTGTATAAGGAATATGAAGATAATGCTCATTATACGTAGAGTCTTCTAGCTAGTAAATTATACGTGAATAATGCATCGTAGCAATTTCAAAGATAAGTGGTGCAAAACGATTTGCTGCTCACCCCATGTGTGTGCCGCTGCCAGTAGGAGGCGATGGAGAAGGCGTAGAACGCGAGGCCATCTTATGACACAAGTAAAATTAATTTGGCAATGGCAAGGCTATAATCTCAACTCCGTAAGTCACGTCCATGCAGTGCATCGTGGTCCAGTACTGGACGTGAGAAACATTGAAGTCATATGTTGAAAAAGGCCCACTCGAGGTAAGACTATATATGGCCAAACACCGCTTGTTTTGTCAATATAACTTAATGGCAACAAAAAAACAATGTAGTGTTATTTGGTTTGGATCAATATTTCACAGGATAAGAGCTTTATAGCCGGTGGGAAACCACTACTACCTAATCCTCATATATATTACCATGAGCTCAAGGGAAAAGTATCGTGAGCCAAGAATCACTCTAGGTCTTCATTCCATGGGGGCAAAGATATCTCTAGCCATAATTAATATTTCACGCACGAACCCCCTCTAGCCATACCTACTAACAATCCATGGGTGACTGCATTCAGTCACCTGAGATAGCTAGAGAGGGGCCACTCGGCTTTCACGCACTCCACGACGAGGTCGAAGAATCGCCCCTCCAGAAGTTGGAACTGAGGAAGAAGGAGGAGCGCTTGGGGAAAAGTTTGTTGTTCTTTCGATGCCGAATTCAGCACCTACGACTCACCCACACCCAACGCGTAAGGTTCGATACATGGGTCGTAGGCACGCACCTCGAGGCCCGGTAATCAATGGCCTAAGTGGGCCCAAATCCAAACACGTACAGACTCGGCAAGAATGTAATGGTAACCAGCGACGCTTCCCGCAGGTAGTCCGCGGACATCCCTCCTCCTCGCTGCGCGCCGTCCCTCGCGATGGCGCTCGAGCGCGCTGACGCATCGCCGCGCTTGAGCTTGAGCCTTGGCGAAGCATCGACGAGTTCCGTGTGGCCCAATGCGCCGGAGTGCTCTTATGCGCCGATCAGATCCACGTAGAACAACATGATCACCACTTGAGAAACTTGGAGTCCATAACCTGCTCGTGAAACTGCACTCAAAGGAAGCTGCAGATGTCGCGACGCAGCATCCGGCCGAGACATGAGTAGCCGGGCCGTAAGGCCTTCTTCGCCGTGGAGACGGGAATAAACCTCGATGGATTTGACTTGATGGTGGCAACGCAGCCTAGACGCTACTTTGCCAATGCGCTTCGAGCAATGAGATAAGGCCCAGTACTTGTGTAACTCGCCTGCGATTGACAGTTCCCGCGCTACTCACCGACTCGCTGGATGTGTGGTCTGAAGCTTTCTGACATAAAACCAATCACCAACAAGAAATGATCGCTTCCACACCATGTTTGGTCATCCCGCGCTGCCATCCTCGCGGCCGAGCCCGTGAGCCGGTAGATTGTGCTTGAATATGATTCATCATCGCTTGTCTTTCGGGCCACCCATGTTTTCGGGACTGCGGACCGCAAGCATCGGGCCGATGAAATGCCAAAATGTCCGGAGGATAACCATACAAAAGCCCGGAAAGGTATGTCATGCCATGAGCAGAATCGACGCAGAGTTGTACCAAAATTCAAATCAAAGGAAACTCCGGGCCAAATTTCATTTCTTCGGGACAGAGAATGAACCATGCATCTTCAAGTATGTTTCCGTGCATTGATTCAGCCTCTCGTCGCCCATCCGCTTTCGTCGATGGTATGCCGAGCTCATGAAATCACCGTGACCTCATTCGGGCTTTGAACAATTCATCCTGTAGTCACTAGTAAAAATACTCGCCAGTTCCTATCGAGCACCACCAAGGCAAAGTGTGCATGGCCATGGGCTTTGTAAATGTGCCATCCAAAAGCGCTTCTGGGCTACGCAGCAAAGGCGCGGCAAAGGGAGCGCTCGCTGCATGAAGTGAGCATACGTTACTAGTGAGCTTTACTCGGGCACGACCACTAAGATGGTGTCCATGTTTTTGGATTTAGGCGTGCCCTCACGAAATCCGCGTCACCGCGGTGCCAAGCCGAGGTTGGGATGTAATGGTCTGCAAGGAGACGTAATTTGCAATGTTCGTATTTAGCACGGGCACATACACGCAAGCGCTACAACATATGATTATCTGTGACTTTCACTTGAGATTAGGGCCATGCAAGCGTAGCTTTGACTGGTGTGGTATGCCGTGCTGTTATTCCACTATGACCTCGTGCCACTCGAGTGAAGAAGGCAGTGAGAATAGCCCCATGAGCAAGTATGATTGCCCGGCCCGATTCTTCCTTTAGTACTCGATCACCATCCCGGTCACCAAAGAGTAGCTCTTATCATTTCTTACTACGGTCAAGCACGCTAATCTCGCCAGCGCTGTTTTGGTGGCCTCTATCTTGTTGATACCCTCACTAGTAGAAATATGATCATCCGCGGACAATTTGCTGCGCGCCGCCGCGACACTGCGCGCGCGATGAAGGGTATGTCTTCACGACCAAAATGTTCATTTTTGTCATTAATGCTGCGATGACGAAGTTTTGCAAACTAATATTAGTGGCGATACGCCGAAAATAAGGTCATGGGACGCTTAAAGGAGCTCGTCATAGATTATGTAGCTGAATAGCGTGTACGCATCCGACGCGTGTACCATTTGACGGGTGACAGCGGGATGCACGTGGGCCATAGTGCGGGTCATTTGCCGCGACGCCATCCTTGAGCCTTGCCGCGGCCACGCCCATTCTTCTTTTTGCAAAAGTGGGCCACATGGGATGCATGGGCCATAGTGGGTCGCCGCGACAGCAGCTTGAGCCTTGCTAGCCGGGCCCGCTCCATCCCTCTTTGTGCAAAGTGGGCCTGAACCGCGTTCCATCGTTTCTTGGGCCTATATAGTTTTCAATTCTAAAGTCATTCAACCTCGCGAAAGTGGGTGCGCTACACGCAGATTGAGCTCGCCAAATCAGCGGCGGCTACCGCTGCTTGAAGGGCTATGTTTTTCAATTTAAAGAGCAGGCACTGGCCGCGGGCTTTGAACTCAAGACCTCACCGTAAGGTCATGATGGAGGTGTGCCGCCTCGCACTACTCGCTTTAGACGCTTTTGAAGAGGGATAGCAATTGTTTTGCAAAAATCGCGATGGCAGGGCTTTTGAAAGAGTGCTCTACTTTTTATATATTAATTTAAAAGTAATAAATCCTATAAACAAACACTATTGATGTAGGACAAAATGTGAAACAGTAGTTTTTCTATTATAGATTTATATCAATTTAAGATTTTATTCCTCACTCACCGAAACTAACAAATAAAATAAAGAAGTGTCTCTCACGTAGGGTTTTGAACCCTGTGACCGACAGCGTGAAGTCCTACCATCAAAACACATTTTGGACACTTTTGTGTTAAGTGTTTGCTAGTTTGCGCTAATTAGTTTTGCGTATATTGCGTCATTTTACTAGGAAGAAAGAAAATACATACTATGCCACTTGAGAGGTTCGAACCACCAGAGACCTTTTGGAGGTCCCTAAGACCAGCCTCCAACCACTCATACCATTATTCAACCTTTTTGTGATTCAAGTGGTTATCATTTCCTTTCTTTAAAGTTATTCACGTACATGTTCCAACTATAAAGAGTCCCCAAGGTATCATGAATAGAATGTTTTATCATGAATACATGTTCCAAACTTCACTCAAACCATCTCCACGCTAGCAAGTAATGCACCTCCACCATCCACTCATGAAGCTCGCTAGAATTGTTGGACAACTATAGTTTCTCTAATCTTAAACTAAAAGTTCTAACTAGTCTTTCTCCTCATGTCACGAACTCAGTGTGCTGGATTCTTTTCTAAATAAAAGTTTCTAAAATCATTCTCTATCGCTCCTCCTCATAAAAACTTTCAAATGATTTCGACAATAGAGTGGCCTACATCTCTCACACACAATGCTCACACATCTCTCACACGTGTCCTGAGTCGCTAGGATAGAGATGATCATGCTAGTGTGAGATTTATATCTACACTTCCTCAAAATCATCTCAGCACTTTTTGGGTCGCCTATGAGAGCCAAACTATAGTGTTTTCTTGTGCATTTCTACAATTTTTAGACCAAGTTTACCTATTATTGTGTAATTATTTGTTGATTTACTCAGCATTATTAAAAATACCCTAATGTAGCTATCTCATACAAGGACACACTCCTTTTTAGTGTAGACCTGGACATCTGAGCTTCCATTCAGTAGATAGTGCCGATGCACACCCTCATAATGCACTCCACACATCGCTCACACATGTCCTCGTCAAAAGGTGTGAGTGATGCCTATGCTGGGCATGCGATGTGGAGTACCACTTCTTCAGCTTCTCAAACTTTTTGGGGTGTTTATGGAGTCTCAAACTATGGTGTTGTGTGCATTTGTGCAATTTTAGACTAAGTATACCTATATCTTTGTAATTATTTATTCATTTCTCAACAAAAATTACTACTGTACTCTAATGTAGCTACGTAAAGCTTTGGAAGGACACATCATTTTTAGTGTAGAATCTTGGACATTTGAGTCGCATTCGAGGAGAAACGTGTTGATGCACATCCTCACACGGCCTACATCATCTCACACATGTCCTAGTTAAAAGGTGAGCCGGTGCTCCATTACTAGTGTGAGAGATGTGTAGTACCATTTTGTTAAAAATCAATACTTGAATATGTGATGCTTGTACACCATCATGTGGCTATGCTTGTGTTGCTTTAGATTTTGTCTAGCCACTCTTATGATATTTTTAACATTTATTCCTTTATAAGTCAACAAATTACTACAGTAATACCGAAATCCTAATCACGAGAAAATATGAGGATTAAAAATAAATGTATCGTAGATCTAAAAGTTATAGCATTTTGTACTGACAACTATCGAGATCATCATTCTTATCATCATAAGTAACTAATATTAGGAAAACATGCACTAAAATTATTTATAATGTTATAATCTAATTTTTATTTTGTGCTGCTATTTTGGGCCGTAATGCCCATTGGCCCAAATTAGTGGATGGATGATCTCAGTTGTCCAGGTACATAGAACTTTTCATATTGTGCCCACCATACCTACATATGAGTTCAGCATCGATCCACGCTCACAACCCTAACTCCCCATAGCCGCCGCTTTCTCTTCTCTCGCCTCCATGAATCTCTTCGACTCCTCCCGGTCTGGTGTAGAGTCTGGCGGCTTGCCTCCTCCGCGGCCCCAGACTGCTCCGTCCTGGCGCGGTGCGTCCTCCGCCCCCGCCTACTCATGCGGCGGCCCGGCGTGTCTCTGCTTGCTCGTGCTGAGGCGCTGTGTGGCGGCAGGCACAGACTACGGCCGCCCTTCCTCTTCCTGGCCAGATCGATGACGGGGAACAGCCTTGACGCGGTGCACGATGCTCCGGTATATGCCGCCGCTGAGCACCTCGATCTGGTCCCATTGACGAAGAGCCTTCCGCCCCTGGTGGGTCCGACGGGGACCCAGTGGGTGCCGTCTGAGGAACTCGGGCCCGCTCGACGTCGTCCTGGAGGATCAGGATGATGCCGCCGGCGTCGGTGTGCGCGCGCAGGCCCCACCGCTCCGGGCGCGGGCACGATGGGTCATGGCGAACTTGGTGCCCGCGAACGGCGGCGCGAAGGTGTCGGCGATGTGCCGCCCAGGGAGGCCCAGGTTCAGGCTCATGCACTCCGCCAGGCGCTCGGCGAGGACACCATGTACGCGTCCAGCGTCTCCTGCACGCATGCAGTCAAGCTATGTATGTATGATGTATCATATCATTCATTTTGTTGCTTGATATATTACCCAGAAGAAGCCCCAGTCCTTCAGGCGTGGTGGAGCCCGCCAAGGTCCGCGACCTCTCTCGTCGCCGCCATTAATTGAGGCCGCTGAGATCGATCACCGGAATCTCCATCGGACCCGTCATTGCTTTGTACGTACGACTGCAAACGTACGGTACACGGTTTCTCCTTCTGCCTTCGGAGTTCCGACACTACAGTATGAATGCTGCTGTCTATGTGTCTGCACTGCACTAGCTAGCTTTGTGTTGGCTGCATGCAATGAGATCGAAGGAGGAATGGTAGCTGCTATTTATAGTTGAATTTACATCTAGATACGTGTCCGTCAACGATCTACTGTCAAACAACTTTTTTATATCGTTACTGTCAAACAACTTGCAGGTGCAGTGAATGAGTGAGATCCCACATTCCATGTGGAATTGGATATTCAGTGCTAGTTGTGGCAGGCGACAACACAAAGCATGGTGAGATGGTTGCTTTGCCCATGGACCTTTTTCTCATGATGTATCAATGTTGGTTTGGTCCATGTGACGATCTTGCGACTGATTAGTATTTTGGACTGGGAGGAACTGCGAATGTGTGAAATATGCAATGATAGCCGGTAAATTGGGCTGCTGCAAAATTTTGACTGACGGCGTGGATGGTGAACTGTTCAGTTTCCAACCAGAACCATTGACTCTTTAGTTTGACAAATTATGAGTTTGTTCTTTGTTTTTACTGCTAGGGAGATTGTGTTTGACATGGAATCGCCTCTGTTCCCTGCAGAGGTTTATTTATTTCTTCATTGGTGTTGGTGCTATCGTCTTCCTCATGTCTCTCTTTGGCTGCATTGGAGCAGGGACAAGCAACACCTGCTACTTTTGTGTTTCGTGTCCTGTTTAATGTGCCTCTTATACGTACATCATTATGTTGTCTTCTCTAAAAAGATTTCATTTGTCATACACTAGACACTAAAAAGTACTACTTAGAATTATGCCCAGCATTAAATCTAGACACACTATTTGTAGCCGAACCTGCTAAATCAATAAATAAATAAATAAATTTATTTCTGTAGTACTCCAAATGTTATAGAACAACAGTAGTAGAGGTAATAAGATTTTAAATATTTCTGTAGCCCTATGATGTGTCGTAGTAAATATTTAATTAACATTTTATAATGATAGGGTCATAGTATTAATTCAAGCTTGTTTGCTTTGACTTATAACTCGTACAACCTCGAATTAGTTAGAGTTTAACCAAATTTAGTATCAAATTTACACTACCAAAGTCATTGCATCAATCATTGAATTGTTACTTATTTAGTTATTTACAAATGTTCTTTCCACTTGTAAAGTCGCGCTTTACTCGTGTAGTCATGCTAGGTCCATTGTCATGAAGCAATAGCTCTTCATTTAGTGCATGCTGCTATCTTTAGCACACACGCTGTTGTCTAGCCATCCAGTGGACAAGAGTCTTTCTTGTGCACGCTGCTGTCTTGCCATCAATGAACAAGAGCCTGTTGTTATTTACTTGATAAAGTTCAACTTGTTCTTTATTGGTCCTTTTGTCGTACACTAGTGAATAATTAGAATTTGAGGTCAGGACTATGCAATTGATGGCCTAGTCTTGCCTTGCTCTTCTCATTCTGCGACAACACACCTATGTTTTTCACTAACTGATCCTTTATTTTTTCCTTACTACAGGCTGCTGCTTTGCGGTTTAGTGAATCAATCATATATGCCTTGTGGTAAGCTTATGTTTTGTAGGATTTTATTTCAGTTTGATATGTTGTTCTTGTCTTTGTTTTCTACAAATGTTTTCTTTCAATGTCTTGAAAATTAATACCTTTCTCTACAACATTATGATAGTTGGAAAAGCAATGTGCAAGAATTTTTTATGTGGCATGCACTTTGATCATTATATTTC